>CM061133.1:328775603-329975603 GCA_030789695.1 Scilla litardierei | reverse complement strand
ACCTGGAGAGACCAATCTCATCCATTGAGAATATCCACTTCTACTACTAGTGGATTGCATCCATTATATTTGGTATGTTAATTCTAGCTGGATTTTTAGTAGCAAGGATGTGTGAATTTGACAATATTTATATTGTCAGTAACTATGTCTGATAACTGTTTAACAGTTTCATAAGTGTGGATCTTCAGGATCTCATCACAATTCATGATAATCAGATCATAGGTATTAATGTTTTAAATGGTCAAATTGAGCTTCAGGCTTATGGATGATTATAGTATTTTTGTTGAACCTAATGCTGGGGAATTAAAGTTATGAAGGATCTTCAGGATCTCATCAAGTCTTAAAAGAGGGCACATCAATGCACGTCTTAGGAGATCGTGCAAGTAGTACCTGGAGAGACCAAAATCGAATCCACGGGACAAGTCGACCTGAAATAACACAAATTCAACTATCAAAGAAAGTGTATGGATGAGAAAGCAACCACCTTTATGAATGTGAGAATGATTTTGAAAGATTGGTATCAAAAGAGTAACTCCTAAAAAGAAGTACGATGTTGCAAAAGTTTGGATATCAATGAGATGAATATGCAATGGTTGTGACTTCATTAGGAGTTTGTAATCGCTGAAATATCATGTCTTTTAATATCACACAACGCTTCACCCGGTCAAGGCTTGAAGACATCGGAAGATGAATCGATAAAAACTAGTTAAAATAGCCGCATATGCATTACTTGCAACGTTGATTTCATTAAATTATAAGCACAATGATATATCCTGATTACAGAACATAAACTAACTAGACTTATCAGGGCCTAGCCATAAAGAACATCAATCATATCGATAATGAATAATACCCAAGAAATATGATGTAGAAATCAATGTTACAAGCAATTTTAACATGATTTTAAAGCTAAAGACATGAAATTCTACGATTACATACTCCTAATTACATCATAACCATAGTACAAGGAGATTAGCCACTCATGGGTGAAAGAAAAATCAAGTTTCATAGATGAATACATCATTCAAATATCAAAATACAATGAAAAAGTACTAAATACGGAGTAAACGTTCAAGGATCTATCACCAAATCTCCAATATAATCACCCAAACTCCCTGGATTTAAGAACAATAGCCTCTGGAATTTATCAGCAACTTCCTCCAGAAAAATACGCTCAGTAGCTGCCTCAAAAACCCCAAAATACGCCAGCACGGCCAAAAACCCTAGAATACGCTTATATAATAGCATTGCGGGTTTTAAGTCGTTAACGGGTCCAAACCTGCTCTAATATCACCTTAAACCCGTACCCGCAAGGCGTAACAAACCACAGCCGTCCATCAAAGCGGGATCTGTTGTAAGCCCGACACGTGTCCACACATAACAGATCGGATCCCGCCCGCTTCGTCGTTTGATCCGAGTTCAGCTCTGGATAATCCTTGACTGTCTGATCGTGAGATCGAACGGCTATAATTTTGCCACGTCGCCCCGCTTCGAAACGAACTCAGCCACGCGTTACATGTACTCCAGCATTCCACACCATTGGATCTGCGATCGAACCGTCCGCGTTTTGCCACGTCGCCCAAGGAACGCTGCTTCGCCCCGCGAATTCAAATTCGAAGCGGCTTCGGTTACAGCCATTGTATGATGATCGTACGGTTGCTGATGAGTCGCGTCGCCCAAGAACATGCACCGTTGGATGAAGTGCAGACGGTCATGATGAAGCCACGTGGCACGGGCAAGCTCTCGATCCGTTGCTGCGTTTGGCGCTGATGACAGCTGTTGGATCGAGATCCAACTGCGTAGAGTGAGCCGCGTCTCCCTTTGAGCGGAGTCGTTCGATGGAGGTAGGAACCGAGGAGATGGCGCCACGTGTCCTGTATATTAGTATTTTGGCCGTATTTCTCTATTTAATTGGTATCCTACATTCAATAATTCATAGTAATTAGCACAGATCTCAGACAAAATATAAATAAATAGTCGTTGGAATCGTAAGATCGAGATCTAGCCATGAAAAATATAAAAAGTGTAGAAACACTCAGTATATTACTTTTTTGTGCATAAAATAGAAGTTTGCTCTAATAAATAACGATATTCAAAATACGATCGTATTAGTGACCAAATACGTTACATGTATGCACAAAATAGGGCTAAATGGGGTGTTAAATATGCAATATTCAACCCGAATCAGAAAAACAAAAAAGTAAGGTCATTTTGTTTTGTAGTGATTTCAAAATAGTGTTGACCGATCCGATTAATTAAAATATATTAATAAGATAATATATATATATCTGAGATATAGGAATATCTAACGGGTTAGTCGACCAGAATTATCCGCTAGTCGACTAATAAAAATATAAAATAATTCTGAAAATTCCAGAAAAATTCTATATTGATATTGACACAATATATAACAATAATCTATAGTTAAAATTTCGATTCACTAACTATACCAAGTTCTCTTATAAGTTTTAGAAAAGTCTCTTCTTTAAGAGGCTTAGTCAAGATATCAGCAATTTGATTCTTAGTATCTATATACTTAAGAATAATATCACCTTTTTAGACATGATCATCCAAGAAATGGTGAAATATATCTATGTACTTAGTATGTTCATGATGTACCG
Source organism: Scilla litardierei (assembly GCA_030789695.1). Lineage (NCBI taxonomy): Eukaryota > Viridiplantae > Streptophyta > Magnoliopsida > Asparagales > Asparagaceae > Scilla > Scilla litardierei. The sequence continues at coordinate 329,972,982 of CM061133.1, read as the reverse complement.
GATTTTTAGATAAATTTATAGCACTAGTGTTATCACACAAGATTGGACATGTGTTACATTTAATGCCATAATCTAGTAACGTTTGTTTCATCCATAAAATCTGTGCATATGCTAAACCAGCGACAATGTATTCCGCTTTAGTAGTAGATAAAGAAACAGAGTTTTGTTTCTTACTAAACCATGATACTAATGCATATCCTAAAAAGTGACAAGTTCCACTTGTATTTTTACAATCAGTTTTGCAGCCATCAAAATCTACGTCACTATATGAAATTAGATCAAATGAATTTGATTTTGGATAATATAAAGCAAAATCAGATGTGTGTTTGATATACCTAATTATCCTTTTGACAGCAGTCAAATGTGATAACTTAGGATTAGACTGCTATCTAGCACATATACAAATAGAAAACATAATATCTGGTATACTTACGGTAAGATAAAGTAATGATCCAATCATACCTCGATATAGTGTTTGATCAACACTCTTACCATTTGGATCTTTATCAAGATTTGATGATGTACCCATGTGAGTACGTTTTTATGCAGAATTCTCTAATCCAAACCTTTTGATGAGTTCCTTGGTATACTTACTTTGGTGTATAAATATACCTTTCTTCGTTTGCTTGATTTGAAGTCCAAGGAAGTAGGTTAATTCACCCATGTGACTCATCTCAAATTCATTCTGCATTTCCTTAGAAAATTCTTGTCAAAGAGAATCATTAGTAGAACCAAAAATTATGTCAACAACATATATTTGTATAATGATAACATCAGAATCTATATGTTTGGTAAATAAAGTAGAATCTATCTTTACAATAGAATAACCAGATTTTAACAGAAAGTTTTTCAATCTTTCATACCAAGCACGAGGTGCTTGTTTTAATCCATATAATGCTTTCTTCAACTTGAAAACATGATTATCCAAACTTTCATGTTGAAATCCCGGTGGTTGTTCTACATAGACTTCTTCCTTTATAATACCATTAAGAAATGAATTTTTAACATCCATTTGATATAACTTAAAATCCTTGTAACATGCATATGCTAAAAGCATTCTAATATATTCTAATCTTGCTACAGGAGCATATGTTTCATTATAATCTATGCCTTCTTCCTGATTATAACCCTGTGCAACTAATCTAGCCTTATTTCTAACTACTTGACTAGATTCATCCAATTTATTCTTAAATATCCATTTTTTTCCAATAATAGGATGATATGAAGGTCTATGTACTAATTCCTATACATCATTCTTTTTGAATTGATTAAGTTCTTCATGCATTGCAATAATTCATGAACTATCTTTACATGCTTCAATAACATTCTTTGGTTCGTGGATGATATAAATACACAATTAGTCATTTGTTCTATTTGAGATCTAGTTCTTACTCTATCAAAAATATCTCCAATAACTAAATCATGTGGAAGATTAGGAACTTCAACAAATGCTTTAGGAAGACTTGTATTTTCAGGGATAATATCAGGAATGGAATTTGTAGAATTATCATCATCTAACTTAGTATTTTCTAAAGAACTAGTGATAAGCATAGAATCTTCTTCAGCTAAATTTGTGATAGGTGTAAAATTTTCATCAAAACTTACATGAAGAGATTCCTCAATATATAAGGTTCTTTTATTGTAAATCCTATAAGATTTACTACATGTAGAATATCCTACAAAAAGTACCTTCGTCTGATTTAGAATCAAACTTATCTAGTGAATCCTTAGTATTAAGAATAAAATATTTACAACCAAATATTTTAAAATTAGACACACGAGGTATACTCATAAAATAATTCAAAACACGTTTTATTCATTTGTGGTCTTACCAAAATTCTATTCAAAACATAACATGCAGTAGCAACGGCTTCTACCCAAAAGTATTTTGGTAGATTACTATCACATAACATGGTTCTAGCACATTCTTGTAAAGTTCTATTTTTCCTTTCAACTACACCATTTTTTAGTGCGGCTCGAGGAAAAGAAAAGTTATGTGTTATACCATGTTTATTACAAAATTTTGTAAATAATTCATTTTCAAACTCTCCTCCATGATCACTACGTATAGTAATAAGTAATAATGGATGGAGATATTAAATTTTGAATTCTTTTACAAAATATTGTAACTTCTTCAAATGCATCATTTTTATATTTTAAAAATAATACCCAAGTATATCTTGAATAATCATCAACAATTACAAATGTATATTTATTACCATTTAAAGAAGCTATTCTAGAAGGACCAAATAAATCTAAATGCAAAAGCTCTAGTGGTCTTTTTGTAGAGATAGCATTTTCAATTTAAAAGAGGATTTATGCATTTTTCCTTGTTGACATGCATCACAAAATTGTGTATGAGTGAAAGATATATTAGGCATTACAGAAACTAACTTTTGTTTTGGAAATACATGCTACGTGCCAAATGCTTAAAGTTAGTATGTCCAAAACGTTTATGCCATAATAATGTGTTATCTGTGGATGCTAGTAAACAATGATCATTTGAAGATATTTTCATGCATAAGACATATATATTATTCTTACGATTACCTTGAAATAAAATATTAGTCATATTAAGATCATATATGATGCATGCATTCTTTTCGAAAACTATTTTAAAATCTTTATCGCATAATTGAGAAATGGATAAGAGATTATGTTTCAAACCGTCAACGAGGAGCACATTTTCGATGATTGGTTTAGTTGGATCATCAACTGTTCCAATGCCAATCACTTTAACTTTGTTGTTATCACCAAAAGTAACGATGCCACCATCTTTGAATTAAACGGTTGATAGAAGTTTGATGTTCCCGGTCATGTGTTTAGAACATCCACTATCTAGTATCCATCTTTCTTTTATGGGTACCTGAAAGATAAACAATAAATATTGGTACCCTTTTTTATGGGTCCTTAGGATTGGTCCTTAGGAAACCAAACCCAAGTGGAATTTGGTTTCTTCAAATAGTTAGAAGAAAGAATAACATTTTGCATAAAATTAGAAATATATAAATCCTTATCATATAAATAAATATATTTAGAAACCCAAATATTATGCATAATTGTTTTCTTAGAAGATGTAAGAAAATTGGTCTTCTTTGGCATATGAATAGTATCCCTTTTTATACTATTAGAAGAATCAGTTTTCTTTGCTTTAATAAATACATGCTTTTTCTTTTCTAAATAACATTACCAAAAATATTGGATTTGGAAGTATTCTTATACCCCAAACCTTTCTCTACGATTAGCAGGATGTCGTATTCTAAGTAAATCATCAAGATTATTCTTTCCTTTATTAAACTTACTAATGTTAGAAGACATATTATCATATTTCAATTTTAGAGAAGAGATATCTTTATCTAAAATAGAAATGCGTGAAATCATATTATGATTCTCAGATTTGAGAATCTCATTTTCATGAAGTAGTTTATCATTTTGAGAAGATAATGTTTCCTTCTCAATTTTTAGACTATCTAATGAAGAAGAAGAAGAGGCTAGTTCTTGATGAGAAAGAACTACGGCCTTATGTTGAGAATTCAATTTCTTGAATCTCGTATATAATTCATTAAAGGCACCAAGTAGTTCTTCATTATCTAAACTACTTACCCCATTTTCACTTTGTGCCATAAAACACATATGAGCATTCTCTTCATTAGATTGATCGTTGACTTCTTCTTCATCTGAAGATGAAGAGTCCCATGTTGCCGCTAGTGCCTTCTTTCTCTTTTCGAACTTCTTATCCTTTCTGAAGTTGTTGAATGTCCTTTATTTTGGCTTAAGAAGTGGACAATCCTTTTTCATATGTCCTGGTCTGTTACATTGAAAACACAAAGAAGCATCAGTAGTTTTGGGCTTAAAACTTTTAAACTTACCTCTTCTTAGAAACTTCTTAAAGTTTCTAGTTATTAGTGCCATGTCTTCATCGTCCATGTCTGAATCATCGGTTTCTGATGAAGCGGCAAAGGCAAGAGTTTTCTTCTTTGTATCTGCTTGCTCTTTGCGATCTAGAAGTTGTACTTCGTCGGCCATCAGGTTACCAACCAACCTTTCAACGGTGAGAGTTGACAAGTCATTGGCTTCTTCTATGGCTGTAGTCTTCTTCTCCCATTCTGACGTTAAGGCACGAAGAATCTTCCTTACTTGTTCCGTTTGAGTATAGGTCTTGCCAAGTGCTATTAAGGAGTTGACAATGTCGGTGAAACGAGTGATCATTTCTCCAATTGGTTCATTCTCCTTCATTCTGAATAACTCAAACATGTGAATAAGAACATACATTTTAGTTTTCTTAACTTTATTAGTTTCTTCATGTGTTACCTGGAGTGTATGCCAAATATCTTATGCTGTTTTGGCCTGGAAAACACGATTGAACTCATTCGTGTCCATAGCACAGAATAGTGCATTCATTGCTTTAGAGTTACGGGTCGCAGCAAATTTGTCATTAGTGGTCCAGTGGGCATATGGAGTTGTAGGCTTCTCGTACTGAGTTTCCAACATGTTCCAAAGTTCGTAGTCGATGCTTTGAAGATAGATCGTCATCCTTGTCTTCCAATAGGAGTAGTTGGAACCATTGAATAGTGGAGGCCTTGTAGTAGAGTGTCATTCTGGAAATTGTGATGAAGACGTTGAAGTGTTCGTCGGATAGGTGTAGGCCATTTTCACCATGTAGCTCTGATACCAAATGTTGGATCTCCTGGCACATCAAATACACTAGAGGGGTGAATAGTGTAAATCACGACGATATTGCAAATTAAAAGTTAATAAAAAATTGCAATAAGAGTGCGGAAATAAAAGAACACAATCCAGAATATTCCAAACGCAAACACAGAGATTTTTATCCTAGTTCGGATCCTTGTGATCTTACGTCCAGTCCTCTACCCCGTAGAGATTTGAATCCACTAAAACACTTGCTCCTCGTAAGTAATCAACATACAAAGATGCCAACACTCCCCGTGTTGCAAACTTGTACAATCTCTTTAACAAGAGATTCACCAAATAAAAATAAAGAAAGAGTATGAAACAATATCACCTATAGCCTTGATAATATCGGAATTATAGCGCAAGGTTGGTGATGGAATCTCCAAGGTTCAAGATGTGAATTGTGGTAGAACACTCTTGAAAATTGGACTTCCTAAAGGGGCAGCATTTCTGCAGAGGTTCCCCTATAAAAATCTGAAAATCACACTTTCTAGAGAGAGAGAGAGAAAACTTAAGAAAAGAGAAAGTGTGAGAATTTTCTTGTAATTTAGGTAGAGGTCTGGGGGTCTATTTATAGTCAAAAAAGTTAGTTTTCGAACGTTGGACAACTGCCTAAATTTTCAAAAAATTCTGAGCCGTTTTTCCAAAAATTAGTCGACTATGTAGTTTTGTTAGTCGACTAACTAGTCTGCTAGACCAAAATGGCTGTTAAAGTGTCCTTTGAAGGAGAACGGCTATAAACTACCAAAAACTGCCAAAAACTGCTAGGAACTGACAATATGAACGTTGGAAGGTAGTTTATAACTACCATTAAATAATTAAAAATTATTTAATAAAAATCAGTTATAATAACTAAGGATATAACTGTCTGGTAGACCAGGGAAACTTATTAGTCGACTGGGAACAAAATTTTGAGAAATTTTTCAGAAATGATCCTTATGCTTAGAAAATAGATTTTGACCAAAAATTATTTTTTTCTTAATAAAATAAGAAAAATTATATTAGTCGACTAGGAGAAAGTGCTGGTCTGCTAATTTTTGAAGTTTGGATTTTTGAGGCTGAGTCCTAAAGAACTAAGATAGAGTATTATCAAGCCTTTAACAATCTAAAGTTATGCAAGAATAAAAAGTACAATTACATCATCTTTCTCAAGATATAAGAGTTCATTACTTGAGCTTCATCTTGCATTGTAACTTTGACGATTGTCATATGTGAAGAAGTTGAGCTTGATAAACATCCAAAGAGTTAGTATACACATATATATACAAAATGATTGTATCATCAAAAACTTTATGGGAAGAAAACTTTATGTTTCCAACACCTGGAATGGATTCGTACTTCCCGGGTATCCTGGGGAGCGGGGCATTACATGAAAAAAAAGTTTGCTTGTGCTCGGGGTAAAAATTTAGGTTGTGGATCATTGTTTACTATTGAGAAAAAATTTTGGTGCATCAATTTTCTCTCATCTCATCTCTCAAAGTTCACGGGCACTCAATTGTTGATTCACATGCATTCCTGTATATTCACCGGCGAACTTACATCCTCATCTATAAAGGGTTACCCACGATCAATCCTCTACTCATAACTAAATATACTCTTCTTCTGCTACTAAATATACTCTTCAGTGGGTTCATCAAGGACGCTTCTTCTACTAACACAATATTTATGCAACATTCTTCGTTGAGATTCGTCAATGAATCGTATTCATTTGTATTGCAAATGGGTTTCGATTCATCGATCATCTGAACCGAGAATTTGTTGTATAGATTTTCTCATCTTCTTATACTAACACAATTTTTATACACATTCTTGGCTGGGGAGATCATGAATCTGCTAACACATTCTTCGCTAGGTTTTGTCTCTAAATCTACTTCATTTGTAGTGTATTGCAAATGTGTTCAGCTTCGGTTATGATCCACCAACTGAGTACGTGTAGGGAAGTATAGGCCATAAAAATCAGCTGGAATTTAAATGGTCCAGCATCAGTTGGGGTTAGAATTAACGTAAACAGGTAATTAGTAATTGGGGGTATTACCATTTTGCCGCTAGAACTAAACGTCTCCGAAAAATTCCCAGAAAATTATCTCGGGTTTGTATCGTTGCGAGGATCATGAAAATAGTGTCTGTTTAAAATTTTGAGCTACAAAAAATAGAAAAAAATCGCATAATAATATTTGAACTCATCTGAATATGGAAATACGTGTAGCGACGAATTCAGGCCGTTACATACTTTGAATATTAGATGATGTATTTGTCAATGAATATTGATTCTTTTCTCTCCATGTTTCGCTAAAACTCATATGTGCTGGTTGTGATGTAGTTAGGGCTATGTCATCTATGATTTTGATGTCTTTTTGCCCTAATTTGCATGTCATATCGCGTATTTTATTAGTTTCTACACGTCTTATTCAAGTATTATCTATGTTGGTATACTTGGATCGAATATGATCTTTGCGGACTTATTCATGGCGTGATCCTTGCGGACATTGACGTGACCCTTCCGCGCACATAAGCTTAAATTCCTAATGAAACTAATGATTTACTCGATTACATATGGTGTTATTCTATGCTCTTTATCGTTATATTTTCTGACGTTCTCATACCCTTGCGGGGTGAAATGTTGTGATATTTAGGTTAAGCAATTGTTTCTATTGTTTTAGATCTTGATTCACACACATACAGTGAGGGCTGTGAGAGGACGATGTACCGCAAGGATACATCTATGTGTGCATACCTAGAGGGACCTGAGAGGGCGATGATCCGCGAGGCTCATCTATGAATCCTGAGAGCGAACATTATGAACATTGATTAACCAATTAAAAGACATCAATAATCACTGATTGCACACACCCTAATGAAATCACAACCGACACATATGTAAGGACCATGTCTATGGGGAAAACACTAGAAGGGGGGTTGAATAGTGTTTATGCAAATTTAAAAGGAATTTACGCCAAATAAAATGCAATCCAACAAATAGTGCGGAATAGAAAAACAACCCAAAATAAAACACACGCAAACGCAGAGATGTTTCAAGGGTTCGGATTACCCAAGTCAACTCCGGACTTGTTCCCAGTAATCCTACGTCCCTACCACCCGGATACCACCGGATACTCAAGTTAGAACCCTAACTTGAGGTTTCCTTAAAACCCACTTGTAGCAACCCCTACAAGTGCAATCGAATACAATCGATGTCCTTGACTCCCACAACCAGGGAGCAAGCAAAACCACTCTCACAACCGAGAGCACAACTCAAATAACGAAAGTTATGAAATAATGAAAACAACACTTACAATCACCTATGCCTTGAAGTAGAACATGAAGGTGGAGTGTGATGCGTGTTGAAGAACTATCTTGGAAGAGAGGAGAAGCCCTTTCTCTTGACTGCACCAATTGCCTAGAAGATCACTCTTTGGTTCTAGGTTGGAGAGCAAGAGAACAAGATTTGGAAATACTTAGGGCTTTGTATTTGAGAGCTTTGATCTTTGGAAATGAAAGCTTGAGAGATTTTGCAATGAATGAGTCACCTTCCAATGGAACAGTAAAAGCTCTACTTATATTTTTCTCAAATCCACAAAACAGTTTAGGCAAAACCCAATTGGAATCTGTGAGAAAAATCTCAACGGATAGAATCTGAACTCGCGACAGTCGACTGTTGAACAATCCACAGTCGACTGTTGCACAATCAGTAAGGGTAGGTGAGAATTCATAACGGTAACTTACCACGTGGACAGTCGACTGATGAAGCAAAGACAGTCGACTGTTAAACCAACAGGCGACTGGCCGAGAGATGGGTAAGTAAGACTAATACTGGAAATCTCACAAGTAACAGGACAGACGACTGATGCAAGGAACACAGTCGGCTGTTAATCAGAACAGGCGACTGTAAATCCTTAAACAGACGACTGTCAAAAGCCTGAGAAATTTCCAGAGAGCTGAGTCAAAGAAATGACTCACAGACAGACGACTGTTGCAGCATAGACAGTCGACTGATCCAAGAGACAGTCGACTGTATATACAGCACTAGTCGACTGGCCGTAAAAGTCAGATCAAACAGAGTTTGGGCAAAGGATAGACAGGCGACTGATTTACAAAACACAGTCGACTGTCACTTGGACATGCGCCTGTGTATAGTTCATCAGTAGCCTGTGCGAAATAATCAGAGAAGGCCCAAAACTATATTGTAATAGTTTGTGCATAACAGGCGACTGTAGAACAAAACACAGTCGACTGTTTTTGAGACAGTCGACTGTAAACTGTTCAGCAGTCAACTGTTATAAACAATACTAGCACAATCAATAAATAAATGAATTGGGATCAAATGACAATTGATCTAATGAAGTCCTATGATAGAATGTAGATGTGTGTGAGTGCTCCATCAAAGTTCTACTTCTAAGCTACATACTAGAAGAGATAAAAGAAAATTACATTGACGAATAATCTCTTCTTTCCATCGTATGAGCTTGAAGTCTCACGGAGCTTCAATCATTATCTACGATCATCTAATTCATGTCATTTGTCTTCAATGAAGTTTGAGAGTCATCCATTGCTAGTAGATCTTCATAAATAGTTTAGGCAATGGATTAACTGCAAAATAGGGGATTAGTCACAAGTATTTATGTTTGCTCATCATTAACACCAAGTAGGGAAAAGTCCAATACTCAACATTCTCCCCCTTTTTGATGATGACAAACAAACAAAAATAAAAAGATAAATAATTGTGCGCAATGAAAACTTAATCCCCCTACCTAGATGCCAATCAAGTTAGTCAACAAATATTAGGGCATCTACATATCAATTGAAGCAAATGAGTAAGAAATGCATGAATATAAATTCAAAAAATCTGGGAAATGCATGAATATATATTCAAAAAATCTGGGAATTACAATCCATATTCATTGTAATCTTACTCTCCCTGAATCTAAGGCAACTTCAATCTTAGATTCAAGTGTTAGAACATACTTAGCACATTCATTATGAATCTTGTATGTTTATTTCTCTCCCCCTATGGCATTATCCAAAAAGGTGGGAGCAAATAATAACAACAATAACAGTGCTAAATGCGAACTAACAACAATCAAGGAGTATAAAGATATAAAGAATCAAAACTCATAAAATCACATCATATACACATGTGAGTAATGGAATTGAAGTCCAATATCAACATTTTAGATGTACACACAAAAAATAGTTTCAAAAGTGATTTCACAAATGCATCATACCAGAGATAGCATGGAAAATCGAATATCCAATGCTTATATTGTCTCAAAAGCACATCAGTGAGAGTATAGCATACATGGAGACAACATAACATACATCACACAGATAAGATAAGCAGTATAGCATAGTGTGACACAAGATAAACAGCAACATCATATATATATATATATATATATATATATATATATATATATATATATATATAAGATGAGTACATCAACGGATGGACATCTACATGTCCATCACAAAAAATACATCATGATCAAGACAAAAAATACATCATCACGACAACATCGAAGTACATCACCATACAGAAATGAAGACAACATCAACAAATCCATCATACATCAAAATACAACCATCACTAAGCTAACACCACACAAACATCTATCTAAGAGTGAGCGTCTCCAGGGGCTGCAGAAGAAGAAGCAGGCTCTGTGACAGCAGGTGTATCCTCTGGAGGAGGGTCAGAAGGAGCAACAGCAGCAGCAGCAACATCCTGAGTAGAAGCTACACCAGGATGCTCAACGACATCAGTGGGCTGAGGAGGCACATGAAGCTGGGGAACAAACTGTCTCAGATCCTCAGGGAAGGGTATTCCCTGATGGAGGAAAGAAAGAGACATCAATCTGTAAAGTCCAGAGACCATCTCCAAAAGCATATCATGAGATGGTGGAGCAGAGGTGGAAGGCAGGTCAGCTGGAGGAACAGTGGAGGAGGACGGAGCTGAAGTAGATTTCCTCTTCTTCGAGGCAGTCTGCATAGCCGAAGAAGATTTCGACTTTGCAGATGCGTCGAGGAGAGGACCAAAGGGCATGGGCTCGTAACAAGTCAAATCAACACCAAAATGACGGAAGACAAGAGTCAAAAGACCACCGTAAGGAATGTGAGACGAGGAGGTCGTGAACTCAACCTTGTCCATCCTATCAAGGAGGACACCGGCCCAGTTCACGGGCATGCCAGAGAAAATAGCATACATACACTTCAGGATATCCTGAGACGGCTGGTCAGATGATCCATACCTCGACAGGATGTTGGACTTCACCACTAGGTGAACTGCCCAACCTCTCGCAGAAAACATAGATGACATGACACCCAAATCAAGGGCTAAAGGTACCTCTCGAAACATATCCCGGAGGACAGACTGGTCAAGGTCGTCAATATCGGAGATGCAAATATCAGAGGGAAGGGAACCAACAGAGGGAATCCTAAGAATAGTCCCTAAGAGTGAGGGAGTGATCTGAATGTGGGTTCCTTGGACGACAGTATCGAGGATGCCGGTAGAGGAATACTCACCGCGAACGCGGTTCGCATAGAAGAGTTTCACCAAAAATGGGTAAGCTCTGGGAGATTCGCTCTGAGAGAAGCGAAAAAGATCGGACAGGTGAGTAGCAGATAAGATGTCAGAGAGTCTCTCAGCAGTAAAGGCTGGAAAGGCGATGTACCGCTCCCTAAGAAGCGTGATCCCTAAGAGAGAGTAGAACTTTGCCAAACAAATATCATCTCAGCAAAGAGGAACCAGGGGATCAGAAGGGGGTACAACATGAGGCTCTTCTCCAGAGCTCGAAGCAGACTGATGGGAAGCGGTAGCAGTAGGCTCATTGATGGTAACACCAATGGGCTTCCGCTGACGGTGAATCAGTGGCTGAGCGTCGGAATAAGAAGCAGAAGGAGAATATCACCGTGAAGAAGAATGCACGGGAGACTCGGCATGCTTAGTTCGGGCTTTGTAGGGTTTCTTCTTCTTGGCTATAGGTTTATTGGGTGCCCTAGGTCGTTTAGGAGCAACGATCTTCTCTTTTCCCTTGGTTTGGGTGCCATGGAATCGAGAGAGAGAAACGATGTGCAAAGAAATCGAAAGACAATGAATCGAGCGAAAGACTTGAGAGAGAGAGAGAGACAAACCAAGTCGACAAGGCACGAAAAAGCAAAGACGAAGCAATCGACGAGCGGGAAGGTGGAGATCGACGGCAACGGCAGAGAAAACGAGCGGGAAGTCGAAGCGTTTCAATCAGAGGAGAGAGAATCGCAAGAGATGAAGAGAACAGTCTCGACGTATATATGAAAGAGGGAAATAATCTGGGCCGTTGGATCAAGAAATCGACGGCTCAGATCAAAGCAGTGAACCGTCACGAATAGTAGACAGTCGACTGATGAACAAAAGTCAGTCGACTGGATGAAGTGATAACAATAAAGCTCAGAAAGATGGGCAGTCGACCGGCAAGTAACATGCAGTCGCCTGTCCATTGGATAGTCGACTGTAATATACTCAGCGGTCGACTGGCCGAGAATCAATACATTCATCAAAACAACATAGAGCACTGAAAAATTTCGATAGAGAGAACAGTCGCCTGATAACTATAGTTCAATCGCCTGTTAAAATAACAGTCGGATGTAAAACAGTCATCAGTCGGCTGTGCGAAAGATACAAATTTTCTGACAGAGATGAAAGAGTAGGGCCGACTGTCGAAGGAAAAACAGTCGTCTGTCCTGGTCCAAAAATGCACAGTGAGATAGAAATCCAAAGGATACGAACACTCACCCTAGGACCTATACTCTAATCATTAACTCATTATAAAAACAATTTAAAAACACCACATCAATTGAAACACAAATCACCAGAATCAATCTCAAGAAACTCAAGAAATCACATAGATCACAATTTGCCTTTCTTAAACACATAAAAATGATATATCACAAGAAGATAGGCAACATGATGATATGAGCTCAAAAAGTGTTATAACATGTATATTGAGCTTCTAGATTTCAGATTCACCCATAATTCCTAATTCTCCACGCAACCTCACAAATGAATCTTCTTTAAGCGGTTTTATGAAGATGTCGGCAATTTGTTTTTGGGTTTCAATGTACTCTAAGATGATGTCCTTCTTAGCTACATGATCATTTATAAAATGGTGTCTCACGTCTATGTGTTTGGTACGGGAATGGTGTACCGGATTCTTGGAAAGACATATGGCACTTTGGTTATCAACCATGATCGAGCAAGTATCACAGTTGACAACATAGTCCATAAGAGTGTGTCTCATCCATAGAACTTGTGCACATGCAAGAGCCGTGGCAATATATTCCGCTTCAGTCGTGGACAATGACACCGAATTCTGTTTCTTAGAAAACCAAGAAACTAAGGAATTTCCTAAGAAATGGCAAGTGCCACTAGTGCTTTTCCTATCGGACTTGCATCTGCCAAAGTCGGCATCACTATATAAGATTAACTCATATGTGCTAGATTTAGGGTAAAGTAACCCATAGTCTAGAGATTGATTGAGATAACGAAATATTCGTTTACCGCAATCAAGTGTGACTCCTTAGGTCTAGCTTGATATCTAGCACAAAGGCAAACGGAAAACATGATATCGGGCCTACTAGCAGTTAAGTAAAGTAAGCTACCGATCATACCTCGATATAGACGAACGTCTACATCTTTTCCGCTTTTATCCTTGTGTAGATGAGTAGTAGTACTCATGGGAGTCCTTTTGCTCGAAGACGATTCCATCCCGAATCGCTTAATAAGCTCCACTGTGTACTTTGTCTGATGTATGAATGTGACATTCTCCCTTTGTCGAATTTGCAATCCAAGGAAGTAGGTGAGCTCTCCCATGTGGCTCATCTCAAACTCATCCTTCATAGACTTGGAAAATTCATGACAAAGATTAAAGTTAGTAGAACCAAAAATAATATCGTCTACATAAACTTGAATCAAAAGAATGTCATTTTCATAATCTTTAATGAAGAGTGTAGAATCAACTTCTCCCATTTTAAAACCTAAATTCAAAAGAAAGGTCTTAAGTCGATCATACCAAGCTCTAGGAGCTTGTCTCAACCCATACAACACTTTCTTAAGTTTGAAAACATGATTTGGAAATTTTTCATGAATAAAACCGGGAGGTTGAGAAACATAAACTTCTTCATTGACAAAACCATTTAAAAATGCACTTTTAACATCCATTTGAAATAGTTTAAAATTCTTGTAACGGCCAGTATTTTTAGGCGAGTTTTTGATTGTGCCTTACCAGTATTTTACTTCTGTCAACCAGTTAACGTTTCGTCCGTACGTGTCACGCGAGCGCGTCTATGTTTTTGTTTTACCGTGTCGTCAATATTTACCATCAAGTTTTAACTAAAATGATTTAACTTAATTATTTCACTAATTACCTTTCATTTTTTTATGATGACTTATTAAACTCACTTAGTTACGTAAATGTCTTAACCCTTAACTACACGACAACACACACGTTTTAGACAGCCAGATACATCTCCTAAGATTTGTCAAACCTGGCATTCTATTTCGTTTAGGAAAAGCGACACGTCTCTACAAATGTCTAAAGTTGCATTAACTTCCATCTTAATCTAATTAAGATGGGTTGACAAATGAAAGCGCTGCTCATCTTCTTAAGAGAACACCTCTCCTCTGCTAAACTTGCTGAAAACCAATTCCTGGGTATTCCACAACCAGAAATCCACCTTCATCGTCTGCAAACAAACACATTCACCCGAATCTTCATTCCTGCAAGAAACCCAACATATCCCAAAACCTATTTTCATCAATCCAAATTTCTTCCATCAGATTTCCCAAAGCCAAGAACAAATTTCTCAAAAAAATAATAAATCATCATCCACAACCACAATCACAACCATACAAATCATTTTCCCAAATCAAATCCATCTTTTTACAAACAAACCATCCATCAAAACCAAATCCAAACTTCTGAAAACAAAGGCAACAACCCAAATCTGAAACCCCAAATTCAAATTCTTGCAAATATTTTCAGATCCAAAGCAATTTCAGATCCAACAAGAACTCAACCCAAACATCAAACCTCTTCTTCCTCCTCCTTCTCCTTCCTAGGGCCGGCCTCCTCCACCCACGTGCCACCACGCGCCGCCGCGAGAGGCCGCCGGAGCCCAGAACAGCGCGCGCCGCCGCCGTACGTCGCCGGAGCCGCCGACCGCCGGCGCCCATCAGCCCCTCCTCCTCCCCGTCGTCGCGCGAGGTGAGAAGCCCTTCTCCCTTTGTTGTTTTTTTTTGGCGCAAGGTGCTTTCGTTTCTAGGTTGCTGCAAGTTCTGAAAACATAAAAAAAACAAAAGAATAAAGAAATGAAAACTCACAGCATGAATAAGGGAGAGAGAGACCTGACGGTTAAATAAAGGTAGCCTTGTGTTGGTTTATTAATAAACAAAGATTGTGTTGTTGGTTTATTAATAAACAAAGATTGTGTCAGAGAGCATTATAAGAGGATGCCTTGAACTTGTTAAAAAAATATATGATGAATGTCATGACAGTCTTTATGTTTGACAGTGTGAGTAAAAATAATAAGTGGAAGAGAGATATGGTTATTTATTCAATACTGTTAAGTTATAACATGTTGGTTTTTTTTATCCCTAGTCAAACTTAGTAGGTGAAATATTAATACCCTGTTTAACCATGTGTTTAGCCTAGTTCATGAGTGGGTTGTTAATGTTAATTAGTTGTTAATATTTTCTAGTGGAATTGTAAGTGCTAATTTGCTCGTATAATTTAAATTCAGCATGTTAAAATTGTAAATGATGTTTGGGTAATGAAACTAGAATAAAATAATGCATGCCCTGTTTATATAACCCAATATAAATGCCACCCTAGCCAGAGAACCCAATAAAATCTGACGAACCTAATTTATGGATTAACTAATTTTTGTGCTTATCTTGCAATAGACCTAATTCGTTAACTTGTTTAACCAAAACAGAAAACCGGACGTGCCATTACGTAGTACCCGTCTAGACGAACCCACGACAACCGATACCACCGGAAACAGGCAAGTGATACTTGCCAGTAAATGTTTAGGCCACGTTTTTAGGCCAATTTATTTGTTAGCGTAAAAGAGACTGGGCAGTGAAATGATAGCTGCCTAGACGCCCTATTTGATCTAGTTTGACAACGAAACTAGATCCGACACTTTACCTGCATTTATTCATGCTGTCATGCCATTTTAATTTTCAATTAAATGTACGCACTTTAACTACTCATTACCATGTCATGTCATGCATCAAATTGTTCTATCGTGATTGCGTAGCACACGCTACAAAAATTGTAACTATTGAGGCTAGGCACCTGCTTTGCGGGCACAACCCTATGCCAATAACACTTCCTGGCTCGTGATCCAGAAGATGGACGCCAGTCCATATACACGTTGAGGGGTAGGGTTAAACGATCGCTTGAGCGTAGAAGTGAGCCCGTACAGCCACTTCAGCCAAAAGACGGAAACTCTGTGCACAAAGTGATAAATCAGTGATTCGTGAATCGTGAAATAGTAAATTGTAGCTTTCTGCTACGACGTGCTTGATTATTATTATCTTTTTCATTTAATTATTGCACTCTTTTAATGTCATGTCATATCATCATGTTAGAACTGCTAGTTGCATTATTTTATTTGTATCCTTGCACAAAAGTCCTCCGCCTTTCTTGGTAGACTTTTGCTGACATGTGCCCTTTTCTCTTTGGGTGTCACATGTCAGACTTTGAGACAGAGCAGATAGCAGAAGACGAGCATTTCGGAGACGCTGAGTTTGAGGTCCCTGCTGAGACCGAGTTCGAGGACACTGGTGACCAGTCCTAGACTCGTTTGGAGTCTCCCCTTAGTTGTTACCTTTCCGTAGTTGCTGTTAGGTTTCGGTGCGTAGCACCTATCTCTCGTTGTTTTGTTTGGCCATGCTTTAGGCCTATTGTTCAGACTTGTACTTTTGTGACTATTCTGTGATGTTGTACTATTTGTTGGATGTTGTTGGTGGATGTTCTTTTATCTGCTTTATTATTGTTGTTGTTTCGTCGTAATGCAAGGACCTGCACTTTTCGAAATTTTTACAGACGCTTATCAGACTGCAGCTTCACAGCTCCACATCTGAGCGGACCTCCTCATGTCTCGCCTTCTATATTAGGGAAGCTGGGCGTGACAGGTTTTAGTGGTGGCCCATGCAGGTCCTCTTTGCATCTGTGAAATATCGGAACAACAATAATGATGACACCATCCATTTAAATATTCAGAACATTCAAGTCATAAATTGAGTCTAATCAGAAGGTTTTCTTATCTTAGATGGCCGGTAGACGCATTACTCGAGGAGCTGGTAGTGGACCTGGAGCTGGTGGTGGAGCAGGACGTATTGCGGATGCTAATAGAGAACCCACCACAGCTGAGATGATGAGAATGATGCATCAGATGATGCAGGTTCAGCAGGGGATGCTTCAGAATGCCCCTCGCTTCGAGCCGGGAGCGAAGCAGTTTCGGGAGCTGGGCCCGTCATATTTCACTGGGTCAGAAGGAGCATTAGCTGCGGATGAATGGATGAAGAACACAGAGGATAACCTGCTTCTCTCGAAGGTTAACCCGGCTGGATGGGTTGACTTAGTGAAGAAGCAACTGAAGGACAATGCCCGCAGTTGGTGGGAGTCAGAAGAGCAGCTGTTGGCAAAGCCTATCCCCTGGGCCACTTTCAAGGAGAGATTTAATGATGAGTATTTCCCTCGAGCTGCCAGGAGGGAGCTGATGCAGCAGTTCATCAATCTGAAGTAGGGAAATCTAACGGTGGATCAGTACCACCAAGAGTTCATGAGACTGAGTCGCTTTGCGCCGAAGATGACGGAGACTACTGAGGATCGAGCTCAGAGATTCTTACAGGGTTTATCTTTGGAGCTGCAGAGTCTGATTTCCTCTTCGGACTTAGACTCTTACCAGAAGTTGTTGATAGCTGCCAAGAGGCAGGAGCTGATTGCCAATCAGAAGAGAGGACAGTATTCAGGTGCTGGGAAGAGGCCTATGGAGCAGGCCAGAGCTGTGGTTAGGCCTGGGTTCAAGCCTAATCAGTCCGTGCAGTTTAAGAGGCCAGGTGGGCCTAGCCAGAAGACGTGCAGTCATTGCGGCAAGACTGGTCATGTGAAGGAGCAGTGCAGGAGGCTTCTGGGCCAGTGCTTGGTTTGTGGTGACGCTACGCATGCATTGAAGGACTGTTCGAGTACTAAGCAGTCGTGGAAGGCACCAGTCGGAGTTCAGCAGCAGAGAGCTCCGGTAGTCGCTGGACGTGGAGCGCCTCTCATTCCCAGAAACAGGCTTTCCAGCAGGCTGTTCAGCCTAAGAGACAAGCCTTCACGATGACTGCAGTGGAGGCCGAGACTGAGGACGGAGTTATTGCTGGTAACTTCTATACTAGTCCTCCTTATTTATGCATTATATTTGATTAGTTAGATCCATGTTAATCTAGTTGCATGTTACCCTTAGGTGTCGTCTTAGTTTCATCTCACCCGGCCTTGACCCTGTTCGATTCTGGAGCTTCCATGTGCATCCTATCTCGGAAGTTCGTAGTAGAACACTCGATACCCACCTATACACTTCCCAAGTGTTGGAACATTACAACTGGCAATGGTGTAGTGAATGTTGCATTGGGATGTAGACCATGCCCGTTGGTGATTAGTGGACACGAACTATATGCTGATTTCATCGTCCACGACCTACCCAACTTTGATGCTATTCTCGGCATTGACTGGTTAGGAGCTTTTTATGCCACGATCGACTGTCACCGGAAGAAAGTGGTGTTCGAAATTCCTGACCACCCAGTATTCGAGTTTGTCGGTGGAGGACGTTCGCTTGGACCTGTGAAGTTCCGTGCCCAGCCTTACCGATTGACCGTTGCATCTATGATTGCTGAATCAGAGAAGCCTGCAGTAGTGAGAGATTTCGAAGACGTCTTCCCTGAAGACATTTCTAGACTACCGCCCGATCGAGCATTGGAGTTCGGCATCGATCTTATGCCAGGAGCGCAACCAATTTCGAAGGCGCCGTACCGTATGGCTCCTGCTGAATTAGAAGAGTTGAGGAAGCAGTTAGATGAGCTACTACAGAAGGGTTTCATTCATCCCAGCGTATCTCCCTGGGGTGCACCCGTCTTACTGGTGAAGAAGAAGGATGGATCGAGGAGAATGTGTATTGATTATCGGGAGTTGAATCAGATCACAGTGAAGAACAAGTACCCGCTGCCCCGCATTGATGATATCTTCGATCAGCTTGGTGGATCGAGGGTATTTTCGAAGTTGGATCTCCGGAGCGGATACCATCAAGTCAGAGTCAAGAAAGAAGATGTACTCAAGATCGCTTTTCGGACTAAGTACGGGCATTACGAGTTCGTTGTCATGCCATTCGGTGTGACCAACGCTCCTGCTGTGTTCATGAATCTCATGAACCTTATCTTTTACGACTTCCTTGACAAGTTCGTGGTGATCTTCATAGACGACATCTTGGTGTACTCGAAGAGCGAGGAAGAGCATGCAGAACATCTGAAGATAGTATTGGAGACGCTCCGTCATCATAGACTATATGCCAAGTACAAAAAATGTGAATTCTGGCTAGATAAAATTGCATTTCTTGGGCACGTAGTATCGGGAGTTGGTATCTCAGTGGATCCGTAAAAGGTCAAAGCAGTCAGTGAATGGCCTACACCACGATCGGCATCGGACATCAGGAGTTTTCTTGGATTGGCTGGATACTACCGCATATTTATCAAGGATTTCTCGAAGATAGCTGAGCCGATGACGAGATTGACGAGGAAGGATGTTAAGTTCAGTTGGTCAGACTCTTTTGAGCAAGATTTTTCTACTTTGAAGGAGAGACTGACTACTGCACTAGTCTTAGCTATTCCGGACAGAAGCGGAGGCTTCGAGATTTTCTGCGACGCATCAGGCAAAGGACTTGGATGCGTTTTGCACCAGCACAATCATGTGGTCGCATATGCTTCGCGACAATCGAAGATCCATGAGAAGAATTATCCGACCCACGATTTGGAGCTAGCCGCTGTCGTCTTTGCACTGAAGATCTGGCGACATTTCTTACTAAGTGAGAAAGTGAAAATTTTCACTGATCACAAAAGTTTGAAATATATATTCACCCAGAAGGAGTTGAATATGAGACAGCGTAGATGGTTGGAATTGATGGCAGACTACGACATCGATCTACAGTATCATCCTGGGAAGGTGAATGTCGTACCTGATGCCTTGAGTCGACTGCCCGAAGTGATGATTCTCACAGCTCAGTGGAGATTGCAGCAGGATCTGCGAAGGATGGATGTTGAAGCTGTTCTACCAGGAGTCACATCGTCATTGATGAACATGCAGATTCAATCGACGATCGTGGATCAAATCAAGACTGCTCAAGTGGGAGATGCTAAGTTGAAAAAAATCAGAGAACAAGTCGAAGAAGGACTTCGAACAGATTTTCTGATTCACGCGGATGGATCTTTAAGATATGGTAGTAGGATCTGCGTACCTGCAGGAGATATCAGAGAGGAGTTGATGAATGAGGCTCACAGTTCGCCTTATTCTATTCATCCTGGAGGTACTAAGATGTACAAGGATCTTCGACAAAATTTCTGGTGGCATGGGATGAAGAGAAGTGTAGCACGGAGCGTTGCTAAGTGCCTCGTGTGTCAGCAAATGAAGGCTGAACATCATCGCACTGCTGGACTACTACAACCTCTGTCGATTCCCGAGTGGAAGTGGCAGCACATCACGATGGACTTCGTGACTGGCCTGCCTCGGAGCACCAAGCAGAATGACGCGATCTGGGTCATCGTTGATCGATTGACCAAGTCCGCGCACTTTATACCTTTCCGAGTTAGACAATCCACAGAGATATTAGCAAGGAAGTATATGGAGGTAATGACCTAACTCATGCCTTTATATCCTTCTGATACAAGTCGTGATGTGAATTATGTCCTGTAGGAAATCGTGCGCTTACATGGAGTCCCTGTGAGCATTGTATCAGATCGTGATACGAGGTTCACATCTCAGTTCTGGAAGAGCCTGCAGACCAATCTGGGTACCAATCTGAAGTTCAGTACTGCGTATCACCCGCAGACAGATGGCCAGTCAGAGCGTACCATTCAAATCTTGGAGGATATGTTGAGAGCCTGTATGCTGGATCTCAAGGGTTCATCGGAGGATCATTTGCACCTGGTGGAGTTTACCTACAACAACAGCTACCAGGCGAGCATTGGCATGGCGCTATTTGCTGCTCTCTACGGGAGAAAATGTCGATCGCCACTGAGTTGGGATGACGTAGGTGACAGAGAGCTCTTGGGGCCAGAGATGATAGTGGAAGCAGTTGATGTTGTGCGAGATATCAGAGACAAGATTCGGATCGTCCAGGACCGTTATAAGCATTGGGCAGATGCTAAACGACGTCCATTGGAGTTTCAGCCGGGAGATCATGTGTTCCTGAAGATCTCACCAAATCGAGGAATGATTCGGTTTGGGAAAAGAGGCAAGCTTAGTTCGAGATATATTGGACCCTTTGATGTGCTAGAGCGAGTGGGTGAAGTAGCATATCGCTTAGCTTTGCCACCGTCCTTGGAGGGAGTTCATGACGTCTTTCATGTGTCCCAGCTCCGCCGTTACATCAGCGACCCTTCTCATGCTGTGGACTACTCTGAGATTACAGTTCGACCAGATCTGACATACGAACAACAACCAGTAGAGATCGTAGATCGACGTCAGAAAGTTTTCAGGACCAAGACAGTTGATCTAGTTAGAGTGATGTGGCGTCGCGACTCGCCAAGAGAGTCTACCTGGGAGCGGGAAGATGAGATACGAGAGCGTTATCCATATTTGTTTTCTGCTCCTTAGTTGATGAGAATTTCGAGGACGGAATTTTCCTAAGATGGGTAGAATGTAACGGCCAGTATTTTTAGGCGAGTTTTTGATTGTGCCGTACCAGTATTTTACTTCTGTCAACCAGTTAACGTTTCGTCCGTACGTGTCACGCAGGCGCGTCTATGTTTTCGTTTTACCGTGTCGTCAATATTTACCATCAAGTTTTAACTAAAATGATTTAACTTAATTATTTCACTAATTAACTTTCATTTTTTTATGATGACTTATTAAACTCACTTAGTTACGTAAATGTCTTAACCCTTAACTACACGACAACACACACGTTTTAGACAGCCAGATACATCTCCTAAAATTTGTCAAACCTGGCATTCTCTTTCGTTTAGGAAAAGCGACACGTCTCTACAAATGTCTAAAGTTGCATTAACTTCCATCTTAATCTAATTAAGATGGGTTGACAAATGAAAGCGCTGCTCATCTTCTTAAGAGAACACCTCTCCTCTGCTAAACTTGCTGAAAACCAATTCCTGTGTATTCCACAACCAGAAATCCACCTTCATCGTCTGCAAACAAACACATTCACCCGAATCTTCATTCCTGTAAGAAACCCAACATATCCCAAAACCTATTTTCATCAATCCAAATTTCTTCCATCAGATTTCCCAAAGCCAAGAACAAATTTCTCAAAAAAAATAAATCATCATCCACAACCACAATCACAACCCTACAAATCATTTTCCCAAATCAAATCCATCTTTTTACAAACAAACCATCCATCAAAACCAAATCCAAACTTCTGAAAACAAAGGCAACAACCCAAATCTGAAACCCCAAATTCAAATTCTTGCAAATATTTTCAGATCCAAAGCAATTTCAGATCCAACAAGAACTCAACCCAAACATCAAACCTCTTCTTCCTCCTCCTTCTCCTTCCTAGGGCCGGCCTCCTCCACCCACGTGCCACCACGCGCCGCCGTGAGAAGCCGCCGGAGCCCAGAACAGCGCGCGCCGCCGCCGTACGTCGCCGGAGCCGCCGACCGCCGGCGCCCATCAGCCCCTCCTCCTCCCCGTCGTCGCGCGAGGTGAGAAGCCCTTCTCCCTTTGTTGTTTTTTTTGGCGCAAGGTGCTTTCGTTTCTAGGTTGCTGCAAGTTCTGAAAACATAAAAAAAACAAAAGAATAAAGAAATGAAAACTAACAGCATGAATAAGGGAGAGAGAGACCTGACGGTTAAATAAAGGTAGCCTTGTGTTGGTTTATTAATAAACAAAGATTGTGTCAGAGAGCATTATAAGAGGATGCCTTGAACTTGTTAAAAAAAATATATGATGAATGTCATGACAGTCTTTATGTTTGACAGTGTGAGTAAAAAGAATAAGTGGAAGAGAGGTATGGTTATTTATTCAATATTGTTAAGTTATAACATGTTGGTTTTTTTATCCCTAGTCAAACTTAGTAGGTGAAATATTAATACCCTGTTTAACCATGTGTTTAGCCTAGTTCATGAGTGGGTTGTTAATGTTAATTAGTCGTTAATATTTTCTAGTGGAATTGTAAGTGCTAATTTGCTCGTATAATTTAAATTCAGCATGTTAAAATTGTAAATGATGTTTGGGTAATGAAACTAGAATAAAATAATGCATGCCCTGTTTATATAACCCAATATAAACGCCACCCTAGCCAGAGAACCCAATAAAATCTGACGAACCTAATTTAGGGATTAACTAATTTTTGTGCTTATCTTGCAATAGACCTAATTCGTTAACTTGTTTAACCAAAACAGAAAACCGGACGTGCCATTACGTAGTACCCGTCCAGACGAACCCACGACAACCGATACCACCGGAAACAGGCAAGTGATACTTGCCAGTAAATGTTTAGGCCACGTTTTTAGGCCAATTTATTTGTTAGCGTAAAAGAGACTGGGCAGTGAAATGATAGCTGCCTAGACGCCCTATTTGATCTAGTTTGACAACGAAACTAGATCCGACACTTTACCTGCATTTATTCATGCTGTCATGCCATTTTAATTTTCAATTAAATGTACGCACTTTAACTACTCATTACCATGTCATGTCATGCATCAAATTGTTCTATCGTGATTGCGTAGCACACGCTACAAAAATTGTAACTATTGAGGCTAGGCACCTGCTTTGCGGGCACAACCCTATGCCAATAACACTTCCTGGCTCGTGATCCAGAAGATGGACGCCAGTCCATATACACGTGGAGGGGTAGGGTTAAACGATCGCTTGAGCGTAGAAGTGAGCCCGTACAGCCACTTCAGCCAAAAGACGGAAACTCTGTGCACAAAGTGATAAATCAGTGATTCGTGAATCGTGAAATAGTAAATTGTAGCTTTCTGCTACGATGTGCTTGATTATTATTATCTTTTTCATTTAATTGTTGCACTCTTTTAATGTCATGTCATATCATCATGTTAGAACTGCTAGTTGCATTATTTTATTTGTATCCTTGCACAAAAGTCCTCCGCCTTTCTTGGGAGACTTTTGCTGACATGTGCCCTTTTCTCTTTGGGTGTCACATGTCAGACTTTGAGACAGAGCAGATAGCAGAAGACGAGCAGTTCGGAGACGCTGAGTTTGAGGTCCCTGCTGAAACCGAGTTCGAGGACACTGGTGACCAGTCCTAGACTCGTTTGGAGTCTCCCCTTAGTTGTTACCTTTCCATAGTTGCTGTTAGGTTTCGGTGCGTAGCACCTATCTCTCGTTGTTTTGTTTGGCCATGCTTTAGGCCTATTGTTCAGACTTGTACTTTTGTGACTATTCTGTGATGTTGTACTATTTGTTTGATGTTGTTGGTGGATGTTCTTTTATCTGCTTTATTATTGTTGTTGTTTCGTCGTAATGCAAGGACCTGCACTTTTCGAAATTTTTACAGACGCTTATCAGACTGCAGCTTCACAGCTCCACGTCTGAGCGAACCTCCTCATGTCTCGCCTTCCATATTAGGGAAGCTGGGCGTGACAATTCTTATGGGATGTAAAAGATAAAAGCAACCTAATAGCTTCTAATCTAGCTAAGGGGGTAAAAGATTCTTCGAAATCAATACCTTCCTCTTGCCGGTAGCCTTGAGCTACTAACCTTGCTTTGTTCCATGTGATTACCTCGTTTTCATCCATCTTGTTCTTGAAGATCCATTTGGTCCTAATGACTTGGTGACCACTTGGAAGAGGTACGAGTTTCCAAACTTCATTTCTCTCGAATTGCATTAGTTCTTCTTCCATTGCCACTATCCAAGAGCTATCCTCACAAGCTTCTTAGATGTTCTTTGGCTCAATGGTAGAGACAAATGCGCAATGAGAGAATTCTTCAATTCTCGATCTCGTTCGAACACCCACACCAATATCTCCAATAAT
Source organism: Scilla litardierei (assembly GCA_030789695.1). Lineage (NCBI taxonomy): Eukaryota > Viridiplantae > Streptophyta > Magnoliopsida > Asparagales > Asparagaceae > Scilla > Scilla litardierei. Next base: position 329,948,048 of record CM061133.1, on the reverse strand, counting down.
TTGGTTATGGGGATGATTGCGAACAGTCGGGTAAGCTTTGGGTAAACCTGTATCACTAGGAACAACTTCAACAATTTCGTTAGAAGTGTTAGTCTCAACAAAAGAGTCATTAATCTTAACATTATTAAGAGAATCACAAAGAGTATCTACATTATCATCATCAACATGAGGAAAATCAAAATCTTCATAAAAAGATACGTGAAGAGATTCCTCAATCGTTGAAGAAGTTTTGTTGTATATCCGGTAGGCTTTGCTACGTGTGGAATATCCAACAAAAATTCCTTCATCGGATATTGGCTCAAATTTGTCTAAATTACCAAATGTGTTCTTTATAAAACATTTTGAACCAAAAACACGAAAATATTTTACTTGAGGCTTTTTATCATAAAACAACTCAAAACAAGTTTTGTTCGTTCGGGGTCTCACTAGGATCCTATTGAGCACATAACATGCCGTGTGCACCGCCTCTGCCCAAAATTGTAGTCCAAGATGACTATCATGGAGCATAGTTCGTGCACACTCAATAAGAGTCCTATTCTTTCTCTCTACAACACCATTTTGTGGTGGTGCCCGAGGGAAGGAAAAATTATGAGTTATCCCGATGTCATCACAAAACTTAGTAAAAGATTCATTCTCAAATTCTCCTACATGATCACTACGGATAGTGATAATGGTGGATCCTAAGAAATTCTGAATCTTCTTTGAAAATTTGGCAAACTCTTCATAAGCTTCATTCTTATTAGTTAAGAATGAAACCCAAGTAAATCTTGAAAAGTCGTCAACGACAACTAATCCATAATGAGCATTACCTAAAGAAGCGGTTCTAGTTGGCCCAAATAAATCTAGATGAAGAAATTCTAGGGGCCTCTTAGAAGAAATCCCTTCTTTAAGCTTAAATGAAGATTTACTTAGTTTACCTCTTTGACACGAATCACAAAAATTTTTCTTATTAAAAACAATCTTAGAAAAACCTTTGACTAGATCATGCTTAGCTAACTTATATAAGTGCTTGAAGTGAACATGACCAAAACGGCGATGCCATAATAGTTGTTCACTTGTGTTAGCAACTAAGCAATGTTCTACGGTTTTAGGCAAGCTCAAATAATAAATATTTTTACGCCTACCGGAAAATAAAACATTTGAATCACAATCAACAATAGTACACAATCCTTCTCCAAAGTTAACCTTGTAACCTTTGTCACAAAGTTGACTAATGGAAATGAGATTGTGACACAAACCACTAACAAGATAAACATTAGTAATTAAGGGTTTGGAAAGATTACCAACGATACCTACTCTAATGATGGTTCCCTTTTGATTACCTCCAAAAGTGACCGTTGCACCATCCTTGATGCTAATCACTTCGGAGAGCAATGATGGATCTCCAGTCATATGTTTGGAGCAACCACTATCAAGAATCCATCCTTTCCCTTTAGAGCTAATAAGACCTTTGTTGCTCTTCTTCTTTCTCTTGGGTACCTATATGATATACCATAAGCTTATGGTACCCAATGTTTGTTGGGTCCAAGAGGATTAGCCCTTTGGAAGCCAAGTCCAAGTGGACTTCTGCTTCCCAACATAATTACTATTTCTAATCACATCATGAAAATAGGAATCAACATAAGCATTCCTATCATTAAGACTAGTGTTCTTAGGACCCCAAACAGTGTAAATCTTGGGAGTCCTTTTCCTAGTTGCATGCATACTTGTTTGATTTCTATGTGGTGCATGCTTCTTAGGAACATGATTTCTAGCATACAAATGTGGTGGAGGATATGCATTGTACATTCTAGGATGATATGTATGCTTGGGAACATGCATATTATATGAAGCATATGGATAATGCATGACATGTGGAGGATGAGCATACATGAAAGAATGATGCGTATGAGCATACAGGTGTATAAGAGCACGTACATGAGTATTTCTCATGTGAGGTTGTGTACGTGTCCGTGGGTGTGGTGCATAAAAAGTGTCATGATTATCCACTTGTGAATCAGGAGGTTTCCTACGTGGATGAGTGTTAGTGTACATGTAAGCATGGCCTTGCTTTTGGTTTCCACCCTTAGTGGGTTTCTTGCCAAAAGGAAGAGAAGGTGAAGTGGTGACTTTCTTAGTAGGTTTGATACCTATAGTGTCTTTGACACCACTTGTGGATGCACCGGAGGAATGCCTCACAAAATCTATAGTGACACCACTATAGGAGGTGCGATCATTAGATGCATTGGCTTTCACAAACCCCAGACCAACACGATGTGTGGCCGGAAATTGGTTTGCAAGCAAATCATCCAATTGTCCTTTTCCCTTATTGAATCTCACAATACGGGAGGACATGAGCTCATATTTCTCCTTAATAGAATAAATATTGGTATTCAAAGTGGACACCCGTGCTTTGAGCTTGTGCACTTGAGTTTTAAGAGAATCATTCTCTAAGCTCAATTGTGTGTGACGTGTAACTAGATCACTATTATCCTTAGGATGTGTTTGATCTAGTTAAGATTTGAGGGAATTCACCTCATCTCTCAATGTGACATTTTGAGAAGCTAAGTTTGCTTTCTCAAGAGTTAAATTATGAACAATGGTGTCATTGTTGACAATGCATGGAATGGATGACTTGCTAATATTCAATTTCTTTAAGCTAGTATACTTAAGCATTAAAGATTGGTATTTAGCAAATAGTTCTTCATTAGCTATGCGAAGTTCATCCATTGTTACCTCGGTGTCGTCCATGTCGGAATCACTCTCATCCGAGAGTGGGTCTTCTAGGGCCATGAAACACATGTGGGCGCTCTGACCCTTCTCATCATCGAAATCGCTTGATGAGTCATCACTTGAGTCGTCGAAGGTACCTACGAGTCCTTTCTTCTTGTCTCTCTTGTTCTTATCGGACTTGTGGTACTTCGATGCCTTCCACTTCTCTTTGTTGTTTAGCATTGGGCAATCCCTCTTGATGTGCCCTGTCTTATTACACTTATAGCAAAGAGAGGAAGTAACATTAGTAGACTCAAAACGTTTATTTGAGGGAAATTTACCTTTGCGGAAGAAGCGTTGGAACTTCTTCGTCATTTGGGCCATTTCACCCAAATCCATTTCGTTCTCGAATTCCTCACTATCGGAGGATGATGAATTGGCATTGAATGCCAAGGCTTTCTTCTTGGCCTCCGAAGGATTCATCATTGCTCTAATCTTTAATCGGTTCTCTAGTCTTACCTCATAAGACATGAGAGTCCCGATCAGATTCACCACGGTGTAGTTCTTCAAGTCATTGACCTCTTCGATGGCGATTGATCTTCTTTCCCATTTGGAGGTCATCCCCATGATGATCTTCCTTACCTTTTCAGGTTCGGTGTATATTTGGCCAAGGGCTTCCAATTCATTCGTGATGTCGGTAAAGCGTCCGTACATCGATGCAACGGTCTCATTATCCTGCATATGAAACAAATCGAAGTTTTGTACGGCAACATATAACTTTGAAAGCTTTACCTTGTTCGTTCCCTCGTGGGTAACGATGAGATGGTTCCAAATTTGATATGCACTCTTACATGTGCATATCTTGTTGAACTCATTCGGGTCCAACGCACAATGAAGAGCGTTCACTGCTTTAGCGTTGTTGACTTCGGTGGACTTCTCGGAAGTCGTCCATTTCTCGAAATCCTCTTCGGTGGGCTCGACGTATTCCTTGTGGAGAGTTCTCCAAAGTGAAGCACTCCTAAGGAATGTCTCCATCATACACTTCCAATAGCCAAAATTAGTACCATTGAAACGTGGAGGACGTACCTAGATTGAACTTCGAAAAGTGTGGACGCTCCATCACGATCGTGATTGTTGTACGAAGGAGGCGGAGGTAAGTTGTTGTTATTGGATGCCATAGATATTATCTTGAGCTCTGATACCAATTGTAAGGACCATGTCTATGGGGAAAACACTAGATGGTGGGTTGAATAGTGTTTATACAAATTTTAAAAGAATTTACACCAAATAAAATGCAATCCAACAAATAGTGCGGAATAGAAAAACAACCCAAAATGAAACACACGCAAACGCAGAGATGTTTCAAGGGTTCGGATTACCCAAGTCAACTCCCGACTTGTTCCCGGTAATCCTACGTCCCTACCACCCGGATACCACCGGATACTCAAGTTAGAACCCTAAATTGAGGTTTCCTTAAAACCCACTTGTAGCAACCCTACAAGTGCAATCGAATACAATCGATGTCCTTGACTCCCACAACCAGGGAGCAAGCAAAACCACTCTCACAACCGAGAGCACAACTCAAATAACGAAAGTTATGAAATAATGAAAACAACACTTACAATCACCTATGCCTTGAAGTAGAACTTGAAGGTGGAGTGTGATGTGTGTTGAAGAACTATCTTGGAAGAGAGGGGAAGCCCTTTCTCTTGACTGCACCAATTGCCTAGAAGATCACTCTTTGGTTCTAGGTTGGAGAGCAAGAGAACAAGATTTGGAAATACTTGGGGCTTTGGATTTGAGAGCTTTGATCTTTGGAAATGAAAGCTTGAGAGATTTTGCAATGAATGAGTCACCTTCCAATGGAACAGTAAAAGCTCTATTTATAGTTTTCTCAAATCTACAAAACAGTTTAGGCAAAAACCCAATTGGAATCCGTGAGAAAAATCTCAACGGATAGAATTTGAACTCGCGACAGTCGACTGTTGAACAATCCACAGTCGACTGTTGCACAATCAGCAAGGGTAGGTGAGAATTCATAACGGTAACTTACCACGTGGACAGTCGACTGATGAAGCAAAGACAGTCGACTGTTAAACCAACAGGCGACTGTAATTTCTTCGACAGGCGACTGGCCGAGAGATGGATAAGTAAGACTAATACTGGAAATCTCACAAGTAACAGGACAGACGACTGATGCAAGGAACACAGTCGGCTGTTAATCAGAACAGGCGACTGTAAATCCTTAAACAGACGACTGTCAAAAGCCTGAGAAATTTTCAGAGAGCTGAGTCAAAGAAATGACTCACAGACAGACGACTGTTGCAGCATAGACAGTCGACTGATCCAAGAGACAGTCGACTGTATATACAGCACTAGTCGACTGGCCGTAAAAGTCAGATCAAACAAAGTTTGGGCAAAGGATAGACAGGCGACTGATTTACAAAACACAGTCGACTGTCACTTGGACATGCGCCTGTGTATAGTTCATCAGTAGCATGTGCGAAATAATCAGAGAAGGCCCAAAACTATATTGTAATAGTTTGTGCATAACAGGCGACTGTAGAACAAAACACAGTCGACTGTTTTTGAGACAGTCGACTGTAAACTGTTCAGCAGTCAACTGTTATAAACAATACTAGCACAATCAATAAATAAATGAATTGGGATCAAAGGACAATTGATCTAATGAAGTCCTATGACAGAATGTAGATTTGTGTGAGTGCTCCATCAAAGTTCTACTTCTAAGCTACATACTAGAAGAGATAAAAGAAAATTACATTGATGAATAATCTCTTCTTTCCATCGTATGAGCTTGAAGTCTCACGGAGCTTCAATCATTATCTACGATCATCCAATTCTTGTCATTTGCCTTCAATGAAGTTTGAGAGTCATCCATTGCTAGTAGATCTTCATAAATAGCTTAGGCAATGAATTAACTGCAAAATAGGGGATTAGTCACAAGTATTTATGTTTGCTCATCATTTACACCAAGTAGGGAGAAGTCCAATACTCAACAACATACTCTCCATATTGGTACCCTAGTATCGACTTCCCGTAGTTACATTAGGACTGTTTTTAGTATTTAAAACCCTTGACACGATTAGTTTATCTTTTAAAGCTGGTAGCTTCTTATCGTATTAGTACTCTATATAAACTGAAATTTGTGGTTTTGCAGGTCAGTTGTCACGTGGATACGATACATGGGTCCCAGACTCACCAGGATTATTACTTGTTCGATCTCCTATACTTGGGAGCGCTCTCCTATACTTGGGAGCAGCGCTCGCATATTTCGAGACGAGTCACTTACCACCTTAACAAAGCTGACTTATGCCTGCACAACTAGAACTTCATCATTTTGGTAATAGGTTTGCCCTTTTGTTTCTTCCTCATCAACATTGGTAAGCATGCACACTACCATCTACTCTATAGTGAAAGCCTCGCCCAACTCTCTACGTCAGGGTTAACACTCCCCCAGTAGGTGGGAAGCTTATTTTCATGTTGATTTCCATCAAAGTTTCTATCTTCATAACTAGTTTTTTTAATTAATAACTAGTTTTTTTAACAAAGATACAACCTTTTTGCATATTAAAGAAAATTGATTTTATATGGAATTAGGATGTTAATAAAAAGATCATTAAATGATAGCTCAAAGTTGAATTTTAATCTTTGATCATCCTGATTATGATCTATACATGCCATGTTATTGTTTTTGCTGTGTGAAGAATGTTAGTGTTTGTACGGAAATCTACAAGAACCGAACCAACCTCACTGCGCTTCAGACAGAGAATAGAACGATGGCTGATAAAAGAAAATTGAAGAACAAGCTCTTGGTCGAAAAAAGAGCACATAGAAATTTCTTTCAGCCGGCATCATTAATTTAAATGCACTTTGCTGGTGTAGATCACCAAGCACTGTCAATGCCTGAACTTGCAATATATATGAGTAACAACTTAAACTGAATGCGGGGTTCGAATGCATGTTCTCAAGATCCAAAGGGAACAGCCATACAAAGATAAAATATGGTTGCGACGCCGAAGGAGATGACTCAGTTCAAACGCTGTGGACTGAAGGTGGATCATGTTGGGTGCAGAAAATTCTTTTCTGCTAAAAAAAAGACGGAAGGACAAGTAACGAAAGAGAATAAGAGTCTGTCGGTTCTTCCAACTGAACGAAGGTTGCTCAAACTAAAATCTGGCAATTGGTTCCAAAGTAAACTGAACCAGAGTTACTGCAGCGCCGCATGAGGAGCGCGGGGCCTCACCGGAGTTTTTGAAGGGCTTACCCTAGAACCACAGGAAGCCGAAGTGTCATGAGTTCGGAAGTTATATCAGGATTCACTTGATCAGCCAGCAGAGTAAAACAATGATACCTGATCGGAAGGGATCTTAGGAGCATGCCGCTGCAGTTTAGGGCTTGGAGGGCACTATCTGCCTGCATAGACACAGAAATAGCACGAACCATGAAGCAATACATAGTTCAGAAAGCTGAATTGCATGCTGAAAATTTTATTGAAAGATACTTGTAACAAAGAAAGCACATAATTTGGTAGTTGATAAGTGTTGCGAAAAGATCCCGCGAAAATAGCAAAACCCTATGACAAGTTAGGAAGTGTGGCTCACAAAAATGGACCAACACAACAACAAACAATCTTAACAATCTTGACCTAACCAGATTTTGCGGGAGCAGAATGAGCAAACGAAATACACATGCACTCAACAAAAGCAAAAAGTAAATGAGGCACGGACTTTATCCTGGTTCGGTCAAAGACTTGACCTACTCTAGCATCCGAGACGAGTCCACTATCTGATCAAGAGTTATAAGCTTACACCACTTCTCCTCCAACACGCAAATGAGTAATAACTTGGATAAAACACCAAGCCACCACTATCAATCTCACAAACGAAAGTGGACGAGAAAACAAAAGAAGACTCAAGAACCCAAGAAATCCCAAAAGTCATGGCTTTCTCTTATATGGTTCTTATCTCTTATAATCTCTCTTCATAGCTCTCTTGAATGCTCCAACAAACTCTCTTGGATGAACCATACCCTAACATCCCTCAAGCAGCTCATTAAATAGCCCCCAAGAGACACAAGCAATCATGGCCGTTGGATTGAGAAAAAACACAATCCAATGGTCACGAATCGGGCCCAGAAAGTCAACTCATCCTGTCAGATCTAAACCAGGCGTCTAGGTGATGAACTTCAGGCGTCTGAATAAATCACCACCCAAAACAGAGTTCAATGTAATTACCATGAATGCCACTCAGCCGTCTGAAGCGGCCCCGTCAGACGGCTGATGGACCAAAACTCTACTACGCTTGATACGACAGACTGCTGCGTCTGTGAGTCCAGACGTCTAAAAGGGTCCAGACGTTTGGAAGACCTTCGTCAGACGTCTGATGAAACGCCCCAAGCCAAAGTTCTGAAAAACATATAAAGGCTATGAGTTTTTCAAACCACTCCTACATCCTCTGAGATAATGAGTTTTTCAAACCCCACTGTATTATGTTAGCTATACTAGGGTAAATTGCAGAAAAATACCCTCACCATTGGGCCATTTTCACGTAAATACCCTGACGTTTACTTTCATCAAAATATATACCCAAACGTTTCCCGACTCTTTTAAGTTGATACTTTTTTTAATTTTCCATCCAAAAGACAGAAATTTGGACATGTTTACCCCTGAATGTGCCTTTTATAAGTTAATACCCTCACGTTTGGACCTTTTATAAGTTAATACCCTGAATTGGGTGTGTATGTCCATTGGGGTGGGTGCGCGCACGGGTGTGGGGGTGTGTGTGCGCGCACGCATTGGGGGTGTGTGTGCGTGTGTGCGCATGGGGGGTAGGTGTGTGTGCGTGCATGGGGAGGGTGTATCCATGGGTGGGTGGGTGTGTGCATGGTGTGTGTGTGTGCATGGGGTGGGTGAGTCTGCGCATGTGTGGATGTGTGCATGGGTGGGTGGGTGTGGGCATGGGGTGTGTGTGCATGTGGTGGGTGTGTGTGCATTGGGGTGGGTTTATGCATGGGTTTGTGTGTGGGTGTGTGGGCATAGGGTGTGAGTGTGGGCATGGGTGTGTGTGCATGGGGTGGGTGTGTGCATTGGGTGTATGTGATGGGGTGGGTGGGTGTGTGCATTGGGTGCGTGCGTGTGCATGGGTGTGTGGGTGTGTGCATTGGGGTGGGTTGGTGCATGGGTGTGGGTGTGGGCATGGGGTGGGCGTGTGCATTGGGTGGGCGTGTGCATTGGGGTGGATTAGTGTATGTATGATCGTCTACCTTATAGTGCCCAGATTGAGCCAATACTTCAACAGGTCACACACGCCCATGCACCCACCCACCTCAAGCACACTTACACCACGCACACAACCCACCCATGCACGCACACCCACCCCATGCACACAATCCACACACCCACGCACACATGCCCACTCCACATAACCCCACCCCCAACCCAGGCACACGCTCACCCTAAGCACACACCCCATATGCGCACAAACCCCTTGCACACAACCCACCAACCAACGCTGACATACCCACCCCACGCACAAGCACACCCAATGCCCACACCCACTCACCCATGCCCACACCCACATACACCCCTTAAGCACACACCCCCACCCACCCCATGCGCACACACCCTCCAACCACACCCACACACCCCCCATGCACACAACCCACCCACCACCCACACCCATAAACACACCCACACACACATGCACACACCCACCCACCCCAAGCACACACACCCCACACCACGCACACCCACCCACCCACATGCACACACCCACCCCCAAGCACACACCCACGCACACAACCCACCCACCCATGCGCACACACCCCATGCACACACCCCACCGCAGCCCCCCAATGCACACACCCCACACACACAAGCCACCCACCCCACGCATGAACGCACACTCACACACTCACCCACCCCATGCACCATCCCACCCAAGAGAGAGAATTGGGAGAGAGAGAGAAAGAGAATCTGTATAGAGAGATTCGGTGTAAAGATAGAAAAAGAGAGATTCGGTGTAGAGAGAGAAAGAGAGAGAATCAGTAGAGAGATAGAGAGATAAAGAGAGAATCGGTAGAGAGAGATATATATATAGAATCAGTAGAGATAGAGAGAGAGAGAGAATTGGGGGAGAGAGAGAATCGGTAGAGCGAGATTCGGTATATAGAGATAGAGAATTTGTAGAGAGAGAATCAGTAAAGAGAGAATCGGTAGAGAGAGATACGATAGAGAGAGAAGAAACCTCAGGGTATTTACGTAAAAATGGCCCAAACGTGAGGGTATTTACCGAAACGTGAGAGTGGCAAAATGGTCTAATTTAATACCGTTAGCCCATTTTCCGTTGCAGGGTATCAATTTGTCACAAAATGAAACTGAGGATATTTACGTGAAAGTGGCCAAAACGTGAGGGTATTTTTATGCAATTTACCCGCTATACAAATATGTTCGATTAATGTCAAGTTCATGTTAGATTAGTTTCAAATTCATGTCGATATCTTATGTTTAGTTTGGTGTTAATTATAGTAAGGAAGCATGGTGTCAAGTATGTTGAATATGTAAGGTGAACAGATACGATAACAGATACGGTGAGAAGTACGGTAATCAGGTTTAAGAATCATATGTAATGTCAGGTACAGTGAACAAATACAATGTCATAAATGATATACACGTATGATCCAAAACAATGAACATGAGTGCAATATCGAATACAATGAACACATACAGTGTCATGATCGAGTATGGTGTCAAGTATGTAATATAAATATGATGTCAAATATGTCATACACATACAATTCTCATGCGACAAATGAAGAAAGCTAAAATTATAAATTCATTATTTAAATAACAATATATGGTGTTTAGTGGTTAATTCTAGCTAAGCATATGCAATTTAACATAATGGATATAACTTGAAGGATTTTTGGTATGCATAATGAGAAAGGGAACATAAATAGTGTGTGCTCAAATTAATAAACATATTAGTCATTAATATGTAAGTGCCTATTGTTAACTCGATTCAAGAAGCTCGTGTGGAATAGAAAATTCAAAATACAATTCGATTATGTAAATTATTTTGACAAACCCAATAATTCCATATGAATAAAAATTCAAGAAAAATGAAAACTTACAATGGTTGATGTGTTCATCAAATACATTGCATACATGTTACCTTCATTGTTGTTTATGGACGCTCTGATGTTGTTGGATGTGTTGAACTGCTCATTGTTGGTTGCTATTGTTGTGTCCTAATATAGCAACGACGGCCATTGCTCGTGTTGCTGCAATTGTTTCGTCCTACCGTATCAACGACAGCTGTTGCTGATGTTACTGGCTTGCTGCTGCTAGAAACAACTGAGCAAGCTGCTGCTACTGATGCGGCAATAGCTGTTTGTAGTGGCTTTTTCTTCTTCATTTGATGCCGATGGAGATGATGATCATGATGATGTTGTTTGGAGAATTATATAGAATAAAACACTTTTTGTGTTTAGAGTTGAGTTGGAATATTTCCTTGTTATAGAGATTGGGATATAGCTTGAGTTATGGAGGAAGTGGGTGAGAGAAAGGAAATAGAGAGAATGTAAGGAGTGTGATTATTTAGAGGAGCAATGGGTGAGTGGGATTGAGTAAATGAGGTTAGTGAGGTAATAGGAGAGAGGTTATAGGTTTGTGGGGTAATGGAGTTAGTTGGGTTTCGGATCGGGTTAGCGGGTTGCGAGTTAATAGGTTGAGGTTAATAGGTTAGATTTAAAATTAGAATTAAAATTCAAATAAAATTCAAAAAAATTATAAAATTATAAAAATTAAAATTAAGCAAAACTTGATATTTTTAACAATTTATTTGGGTTAGAACCATTACATTACTGCACCGGTTATTTCCATTGATACTGCAGCTAGGATAGAACACATGGAGTTGAAAAATGCATGGTCTCAGAGGGTGCGGGAGAGACGGGGGATCATTATTGTATCCATGTTTTGTCTCCAAAAATGAAAGGTCGTTATGACTGTATCCGTGTTTTCCACTTCCAGCAACGGAAGTGAGTTACTATTGTATTCTTGTTGTCTGTTTCCCACACTGCTTATACATGGCCTATATTTCCTGCCTGAGTTACATACCATACCCTCGGATATGAGTCACATCACTAGACTAGGAGCATTGTTTTCATCTGCATAATCATATAATTCTTGTTAGGATATCACATTATTATCATGACATACATTGTCATATTACCTGTTAGCTCGTGTTGTATTTTAACTTACATGATATTACAGTGCTTTCATTCCTATTGATGTTACATCATATTACTCATGTGACTACATTTTAGTTTATATGATTATTTTATATACTGGTCTCACATATCTTCGCTTGTAGTTTTTAGAGATATACAATCTACTCTAATGGTTGTTGTTTTTCCTTTATGTGTAGGATGTGGTTACTAAGATAGCACATAAAGTGCAGATTACCAGTAGCCAAGTCAATATTCTTCCATTGATTATATTTCATCATGTCAGTTTCTTGTTACCTCATATTTGTCTGCTTATTCGCTTGTACATATTATTCATAGAACTGTATGTCATCTTGTTGTTATTTAATATTAGTTAGAAGCAAACGAACATTAAATTTTATTCCAAATGTATTCGTATTTATGCAGAAAAGAGGGAATTCTTATATGCCTAAATGTGCACAAGTTTGTACCCTATATTTTCGTTAGTATTTTTGGAAAGTGTGTCATGACAGGTTTTGATGGTGTCCTATGCGGATCTGTATGGAAACTTTTAATGGGCAACATACTTTCTTGATTCATCCATGAAGACTCATTCATTTGACTTCTAGCTTATATATATATACCATTCAAAGATCTTTTCCTTGGAATTCTTAACTACAGCTTTGAACCTTCAAGAATCTCTGACCTGATCCTCCAATTTTTTTCTTTAGTGGTATTGCATCATGTTATGATGTATTTACACTAGGGGAGAATATATGGGCAAAGACTATTCTACCACCACAAATGGGAATACATGTGATAGAGAATAACATGAAAGCGGCCAACACGAAAGGCCAATGTTGTGGCCAATCCAGGGGCCAGCTCTGGGCTAACCCGAAGACCGATTATGTGCTGCATGGATTGTTGAACTTTCATAAGCAGCAGACCATTCTCATTCAACATGCTCTTCAGCAAGACCCTTGAGTTGACATGAGAGTTAGTTCCAGGCACTCCGCATGAACTTCTTTGGCAGAGATGAACCTCTTCAAGCCGAGGAGTGGTTCTAGAACATGGATAATAACATTCGAATCGCTCGCATTTCGGACGATTCGTGGGTAGACTTAGCCAATCTCCAACTCATGGAGTGTGCCAGAATATGGTGGTTGTCGGAAGGACGGTTGCAACGACATATTGAGTGAGACACATTCAAGGAGCGCTTCGACGCCAAGTATTTTTTTACACGACGCCAAGTATTTTTTACACGAGGCTAAGATGTAGCTGTAGCAGAAGTTCATCAATCTGGTGCCGAGCTCTATAACTGTGGAGCAGTATGATACTTAGTTTTCTATGCTCAGACGTTAGTGCACTCTACCCTACCTCATCTTGTTCTGACTTGCTTATTGTTTATTGTTAATGATTAATTTGTGATTGTATATTTGCTCTCGAATTGGTAGCCAACCCTTTGGCCCGGGCCAGACCTTCCCAACAAGGTTTGTATATTAAAATTCGACAAAAGCTGATTGCGGTGGACCTGACCACCTACAATGGTGTCTTATCAGTAGCCAGGAGACACGATGCCGTGGAAAGAAGTGGCGACAATGGGAGCCATCGCATCACTGAATCGAGACACGAGACCGTGGAAAGTAGTGGCGACAATGGGAGCCATCACACCACCGAATCAAATCATACTCTGAAAATGATGCACACTACACAATTCAAGAGGACAATGACTCTATCAAATACTCAGCAATCTATGATGTGCAACTACTGTCACAGGCCAGGACACACGAGGGAATATCAGTACGGAAAACAAGTCGGTTTGGTCTGTAGCGTATCAAAGCACTCTATTAAGGATCGTCCTCGCTGAGCTGACAAGACAACAACTGACAGCATCAATTATCGAGGACAAACCTCTACCATCTTTGCAGGACGCTTACCAAGAGGTGCAGTAAAATCTCTAGGGTTGTCATGCATACATCATGAAGGCTAAGGAGACAGCCACCACCATATAGATAGCATTGTCTATAAATGGAATAATGGTTTACTATATGAATAATGTATCTTGTTTCTGTCTTTTATTTTAAGAAATTTCGATAGTGGAATTTTTAAAGGTGGATAGGATGTGATATCCCCAACACATCCTTACGGTGTTTTGGTGTAATAAAAATATTTTTAAAATACAAATAAAATTTTATGATTTTTGGTGATTTGTCTGTAATTTTTAGAAGTTTTTCTATAATTTTCCTAATTTATTTTTCATGTATTTAACTCAAAACCTGTTTGTTTTTAAACGCAACATGTTAACCCATTTAACTAAACCTGACCCGTAACATAAAGCCAATAACAAAAAATATCCCAAATCTTTTTCTCTCTATTTTGGTTACCTTTCTTTTCCTTTTCCTTTTCCTTTTCTTTCCTTTTCTCATTTCTTTTTCATGCGAGCCGTTCGTCGCTCCTCTCGCCGATTTCGTCGCTCCTCTTGCCTATCAATTGAAATATGAGCATCGGTCATAACCAACGCCACTATGACCCATGTGTATCGTCTCTCTTCTCTCCCCTCCCATGAAAAACATTAGACTCTAAAACAAAGAAATTGGGCGGTTAAAATCCCTAGATCTCTTCCCTCCCTCATTCTCTTCTGCTAGAGCTCGGATCTCGTTCCTTACTATTTGATTTTCTTGAAGATTTATCACATCCTTGAGGCAACCATAGATGCAGCTGCAGCTGCGGAGTACGAAGAGGCGACGAGGCCTTTGGCTTTGATTTTCGATGCCATTTGACTTCGGTGAATGATAAATCCCTTAAAACTATTTTAAAGCCTCGATAAACGTGACCGTTCCCTTTAATTGCTTGGATTGTGAACTTTGAGGTTTTATTCCTGGCCATAAGTTTTGATTAGGCCCTCTGTCTGTTGTGATATTAGGCTGAATATGGAAATTGATGGGTCTATCATTTGTTTTTGGTGTTGTTTCGGGGACAATATTGCCTTTCCTTGTTGCTGTCTGTGGTTGCTGCTTGCGTTGCCATTCGCGCCTGTCCCCTTGACATTGACATTGCTTACGGCCCTTGCCAGCATCTGCATGTTGCCTCTGGTAGCAGGTTTAGTCGCATCTGGCTGCCTCGATTGCTGCATTCTAAACGACATGCTGTCACTGCCCCGTTTTCTCTCTATTTACTCCTTGTTGACCATCCTTTTTTCTCTCTGTTTGATCCCTACCACCGCCCTCTTTTACTATGCAACCCCTACTGCCACCCCTTTTTGTCTTCTATTTGCAGCCTCTTATTGCTGCTTTAAAGGGCACTATTTGGCCTCTTTTCGCTGCATTTGCAGGGTTCTGTTTGGCATATGTTCACTGCATTTGCTAGGCACTGTTTAGCTTTTGTTCACTGCATCATTTGGCTTCTGTTGCGGCTCTTTTGGGCCTCTACTTGGCTAAAGTTTGATGGACCCCAGTTGTAGACTGTTTGAGCATTGGTTGGGCCTCCTTGATGATATTTTGAGACCCATTTTGCCTGAGGGCTTTGGCCTTGGCTACTGGGTTTCGCTATCCTTACATGGGTTGGAAATTATGCATTTGATTGATGAAATTATTCTGAGAAACATGGAAAATTAAAAATCATTAATTATTGGGGGATATACCTCGTGCACATAGATGATTTAAATTGGATTTGATTGCCTTACTCCCTATAATCAACTCCTGGACCATGTTATGATTATGTTGCTTGGATTAATTGGTCTTGTTCACTAGATATTTCATTATATTGGTTTAGTATGGATATTTTTACTGATATTGTCCATGACCACATAGGTCCTATTCTTGACATTAGGGATTGTAACATAATATTACATTCGAGTTAATTACTGAGACTTAGTCTTGTTTCATATGATATATGTCGAGTAAATCTCATAATACAATCTAACTCGATACATGAAGAAATAACACTGAACATTTGATTTGAATACACGCATCACACATTATTATTGACATGGCATTCATTAAATACATATGCACGTTCATGAATGTACATATGATGCTTGATACATTGTGTATAGTCACTGTTCACATTTATTACACATGATGTTCATTATACCATATTACATGTTCTTTAATATTGTACCTGATACTGATTATTATTCTTGATTTCATGCTCCTGGTAGTACTATACGTGATATTGTTCCCGATTATTGCACCTGTATTTTCACCTAATATTGCAGCTAGGATAGAACATATGTGGTTAGTAAACTCATGGTTTCGAAGGGTGCCAGACGGACGAGTGATCATTACTGTTTCCGTATTTTCTGCCTTCAGAAATAGAGGACGTTATGATTGTATCCGTGTTTTTCACTTCCATCGATGGAAGTGTGGTTTACAACTGTATCATCATTTTCTATTTCCCACACTCGAATCGGTGTTATACTACAAGGCACATGTTTCCTGCCTGAGTTGCATATCATACCCTCAGACACAAGTCATATCACTAGACTATGAGCACCATTTCCACCTACACAGTCATGTAATTCTTGTTAAGATACCACATTATTATCATGATATGTATTGACATATAACATGTTTGCTCATGTCATATTTTAGCCGACATGGTATTGATGTGCTTTCACGCCTGCTATTACATGATGTTATTCTGGCTACTGCATTTCAGGTTATATGATTATTTTATATACTGGTCTCACATGTCATCTCTCGTCGTTTTTGAGGATCTACAATCCATTTTAATAGTTGTCTTCTGCTTCTGTTTGGTGTAGAGTGGTTGCCCAGATAGCACAAATCTCGAGGACCTAGAGTCTTAAAGCGGAGAACAGATTACCAGTAGCCAAGTAAACAGGTAATCAGTATTTTTTATTGATTATATTTCATCATGACAGTTTCTTGTCTCCTTATCTATTATCTACATATTCATTTGTTATACCTATTATTCATAGAACTGTATAGGTCATCTTGTTACCGTTCATTATTAGTTAGAAATAGACGAACATTAGACTTTATTTCAAACGTGTTCGCATTTAGGCTTAAAAGAGGGAATTCTTAGTAGGCCTAAATATACTCAGGGTTGTCACCCTCTATTTCCCTTAGCATTTTTGGTAAGCAATGCGTGACACGATTGAAGTATGAATTCTTTGCACCTTCGGACAAAAATGATAATGATTTCTTTGACTATAGATAGCAATTGGCCAATGGCCTTGGATAGCAGAGATATACTTGGACATCAGAGATAAAGATTTTGTCATTGTTAGGGGAAGCCTGTGATACGGTCATCACATGCGAGAGGATGCGTAGGAGGCCGAAGGAGTGATTTTTCTATGCGCACCGACGGTTGGGGGAAATTACTTTATGCACAATAAGTTATGATGTAATTGTTGTACACACCACGCCTAGCCTTATATAAGTGAAGGCGAGGGTTAGTGTTAGGGTATCGAATTGTTAGCCGTCATTTTGACATTTTCCTAGAATTCTCCATCAAGATCTAGAAGAGAGCGCTAGGCTTTTCCCTTAGCAAAAGCTAGGAGAGGGGCCAACTCTACCAAAACTGGCCATTATCCTTGTTTTCTATATTATCCATCAATAAAATTCCCTCAATTCTATCTTTTAAACCCTAGTCCGCATCAAATTAATATCAGAGCATCGATCCAATGGCATCAACGAGGTCATCTACGAAGAAATCTTTGGAGGAGAGGCTAGATGCGGAGATCGTCGAGAGGAAGGAGACATAGGAGATCAAGGCCTTTGTGGAAAAGAAAATCGACGACAGCTTGAACCAAATGAAGGAGATGCTCCAACAATTTGTGGTGCAAGTTATGCCCTAAATTTCAAACTCGAAGGAAGGAGCAACCTCATATCTGAATCACCAATCGACTCCAAGGGTGACGATTGGCAGGAGGATCTTTCTGAAACCCTAGGAGAGAGCTCCGAGGAGGATCAAGAGAAGCAGCGGGGGCAACGAGCGCGCGCGACAGCCCTAGTGGGACGCCAGGGGTCCGTCGACCCCTAGCGGACCGCCTGGGGGCCGCCGACAGCAGGCGACCCGGAGGGGGCCGCCGAGGGCAGGCGACCCCGCCTGGGGGCCGCCGAGGGCAGACGGACCGCCTGGGGGCCGCCGAGGGCAGACGGACCGCCAGGGCTTCTGTAGGCCACTGGCGTGCCACGCGGGCCACGAGGATCCCCCTGCCTACCGCAGGAGGATGGGGGTGACCGGGAGGAGCACGCGTAAGGAGCGCGGGTTTCGGACTACTCTGAGGACGGCGATGGAGCTCTGATGAGGCGTCGACGAGCTGCGAGGCATGATCCGGAATACGAGGGGCCCAACCGCTATCATGATGATGAATAAGGAGGAAGAGGAGCGAGATTAGAGGGAGGATAGGCGGTGGGACCATGGAGGAGCCAAATTTGGAGATCATCATCGTCAGCAGCAACCAGATCGTTTCGATGGAGGGGATCCACGAGCGGATGACCGCATACGGAAGCTCAAGATGCCGCTATTCGAGAACAGTGACGCCACAGGTTGGATCTACACGGCAGAGAGGTATTTTGATACAACGCGGCTGACGGAGGTGGAGAAATTGTGGGCGGTCGCACTCGGTTTGGAGGGAGAGGCTTTCAATTGGTGGCAATGGAAGAGCAGCAGAGGCCCTTGAGGGCCTGTGACGGGTTCAAGGAGGCATTGTTACACCGCTTCGGAGAGTCCCCGGGAGGTGGAGCGTACGAGCAACTGCATGCTTTGAGGCAGGTCGGGACAGTGCACGATTACATCAAGCAGTACGAGGTGCTTACTAGTAGAGTGCACGGGATGCCTGCAGAGTCCTTGGAGGGTTTTTTTCTTGGACGGATTGAAGAGTGCCATTAAGGCTGAACTATGTATCCTCAGACCTCGGGGGCTTGAGGAGCAGATGAAGTTAGCATAAACGGTTGAGGATAGATTGGCTGAGGAGCGCCACGCCAGAGTGGCGTTTGGAGGAAACTTTACCCGACCACAAACTGTTTCAGGGGGACAGCCTGGTGCTACAAGAGGTCCACCAGCAGGCACGGGAAGACCAGGAGAAGTAAGGCCGGGCGGATGACATGTGCTGAGATGCGGGACCGGAGGGCGAAGGCGTTGTGCTTCAAATGCGATGAGAGATTCACTCCAAGGCACATGTGTCGCAACCAGGCCTTACAGGCATATGAGGTGTACGCAGAGGAGCTAGAAGAGGAACGAGCAGAAGGGACAGTGGCAGAGCACGAGGACAACGAGCCCCTGCTCCTGGAGGCAGCGGAGATTTCACTCAGTTCCATAGCGGGCCTTACACGGGTCCACACTACGAAGCTGGCCGGTAAAGTTCGGGACATGGATGTGGTGATCCTGATAGACAGTGTGGCAACCCACAACTTCATATCTCCTAGAGTGATTGAGGGGTAGGGGATCCAGCTCACCGAGACAGCGGGCTTCGGGGTCATGTTGGGGACCGGCAAGGTGGAGCAGAGTAGAGACAGCTGTCGAAACTTGACGGTGTCCAAACAGGGGTATTGATCACAAGTAATTTCTTGCCTTTGACTTTGGGCAATGTCGACCTGATTCTGAGGATGCAGTGGCTACAATCGCTAGGGAAGACAAAGTTCAACTGGAAGCTATTGCATATAGAGTTCTAGGTTGATGGGATGAAAGTAGTACTGTTGGGTGATCCACGCTTATGCTGTTCGTCGGTGCCTTATAATGCTATGACGAAGACACTACAGATGGAGGGAGGTGGATTCCTGATAGA
Organism: Scilla litardierei; assembly: GCA_030789695.1. Lineage (NCBI taxonomy): Eukaryota > Viridiplantae > Streptophyta > Magnoliopsida > Asparagales > Asparagaceae > Scilla > Scilla litardierei. Next base: position 329,928,379 of record CM061133.1, on the reverse strand, counting down.
GCTGTAGGGGTTGGTTACCGAGTAGACAGAGGGCACGTCGGTGGTGCCACTGGAGGTGGAGCTGTTGCTGCAGGGAATCGAGGGGGTGTTTCAGCCACCTAGCGGACTTCTGCCGCCAAGGGATCATGAACACGCCATCGTGCTTAATGAGGGGTGTCTCCCATTAGTGTGCGTCCTTACCAATACCCGCAGGTGCAGAAAAATGAGATCGAGAAGCTGGTTTAGGAGATGCTGCAGGGGGGGTCATACGGCCTAGTACAAGCCCCTTTTCTAGCTCAGTCCTGCTGGTGAAGAAAAAAGACGGCAGTTGGAGATTCTGCGTCGATTATCGAGCCTTCAATAAAGAAACTGTGCCAGACAAGTTTCCTATTCCAATGATCGACGATATGTTGGATGAGTTGTATGACGCGGTGGTGTTCTCCAAGATCGATTTTGAAGTCTGTGTATCACCAGATTCGCATGAAGGCGGAGGATGTGCAGAAGACGGACTTCAGGACTCACCAAGGCCACTACGAGTTCCTCGTCATGCCTTTCGGGCTGACGAACGCCCCCGCCACTTTTCAGTCACCGATGAATATGGTCTTCAGGCCTTATCTGCAGAGGTTCGTCCTGGTTTTCTTTGATGATATTTTAGTCTACAGTGACTCCCTGCAGGATCATTTAGGTCACCTGGAGAGTCATACGGGAATTACATGACCATCAATTACAGGCCAACCGAAAGAAGTGCATGTTCGGACAGGCGTAGGTGGAGTACTTGGGGCACATTGTCTCTGCGGAGAGAGTGGCGGCAGATTGGTCGAAAATTGCTGATATGTTGAACTGGCCTCAGCCGAGGACACTACAAGCTTTACGGGGATTTCTCGGGCTCACTCGCTATTACAGGATGTTCGTGAAGGGTTGCGGCACTCTAGCGTGACCTTTTACCGAACAGCTGAAGAAGAACAATTTCCAATTGAGGGAGGAGGCTACGAGGGTATTTCAGGCCCTCAAGCAGGTTATGACGACGGTACCAGTATTAGCACTCCATAACTTCGAGAAGCAGTTCGTTATGGAGTCAGATGCATCAGGATTTGGTTTGGGGCCATGTCGATGCAGGAGCAGATGCCGATCGCTTACTTCAACCAGGTGTTGTCAGCCAGGGCCAGGCTGAAGTCCGTCAATGAGAGGGAGCTGATGGCCATAGTGCCGTCGGTGCAAAAGTGGCGACCTTCCCTGTTGGAGAGAGTTCGTGGTGCGGACTGACCAGATGAGTCTGAAATACCTCCTAGAGCAGCGCATGGTGACCGAGGAGCACCGGAGATGGTTGTCCAAGTTGAGCGGGTACAAGTTTGAGATTCATTATAGACCCGGTTTGGACAACAAGGCAGCGTATGCGCTTTCATGTCGGGATGAGGGGTTGCAGGTAGTAGCCATGTCCATTCCAGTGATGCTTGGGAGTGGGCCGTTGTTAGCAGAGTTGAGGCGGATGAGGGGTTGCGACAGATCAGGGAGGCTCTTACTCAGGGATCGGAGGACTTTCCGGGTTACTCGGTGGAGGGAATGACGCTTCTATACAAAGGGAGGTTGGTGATTCCCCGTACGTCTGTACACATTCACATTCTTTTTCAGGAGTTCCACAGCAGTGCCGTGGGAGGACACTCAGGGGGATATCAGATGTACCAGCAGATGGCTAGAGAGCTCTACTGGCCGGGTACAAGGAAGGATGTCGCACTGTTAGTTTCAGAGTGTGACGTGTTCCAGCGCCACAAGTATCAGGCGACGTCATCGGCAGGCCTTCTACAGCCCTTGGACTTGTCGGAGAGGGTTTGGGAGGACATTTCGATGGGCTTTGTAGAGGGGTTACCAAAGTTAGAGGGGTACACTACCATATTTGTTGTGGTTGACCGCCTCAGCAAGTATAGCCACTTCATTCCACTTCGCCATCCGTTTACAGTAGCATCAGTGGCAGCCGCATTCTTGCGGAAGGTGGTTCGTCTACATGGCTATCCCTGTTCCATCGTGTCGGACAGAGATAATGTGTTCTTGAGCACCTTCTGGAGGGAGATGTTCCGGATGCAGGGTACAACACTTAGAAGGAGCACCGCATACTACCCGCAGACGGACGGACAGACCGAGGTGGTAAATCAGAGTATGGAGACATGCATTCGTTGTTTCGTGTCGGAGACGCCCAAGAAGTGGACTGGTTGGCTGATGTGGGTAGAGTATTGGTACAACACCTCGTACCACTCATCAGCGAAGATGACACCATTTCGGATAGTTTATGGCAGAGACCCGCCCCATTTGGTGCACTATAGCAGAGGAGCTACCCCAGTAACTGGACTAGAGCAACAGTTGGAGCGTTATCGGGTCCTGAAAAAGTTGAAGCGTCACTTGTTGCGAACTCAGCAGATCATGAAGGGGAAGGCAGATACCCATCGCAGGGATGTGGAGTTTGCAATAGGAGAGCGGGTGTATTTGAAGCTCCGACCATACAGACAGCGTTCGATGGCTCAGCGGCGTAACGAGAAGTTGGCAGCGAGCTACTATGGGCCTTTACGAGATTGAGGCCAGGGTCGGCAATGTAGCCTACAAAATGAGGCTGCCTCCATCTTCCTGCATCCATCCAGTTTTCCATGTCTCACAGTTACGCCAGACGATTGGCGATCATGAGACGTCAGCTACACTACCACCGACCCTGACCGATGACATAAAGGCTTTGCTGGAGCCCGAGGAGGTTACATACGTACGGACGGAAGCTACGGGGGCGAATGAGGTGTTGATCCATTGGACGGGATTGTCAGAGTGCGAGGCGACTTGGGAGCCTCTTGATCAGATATTGCAGCAGTTTCCAGACTTCCACCTTGAGGACAAGGTGAAACTCCTGGGGGGGAGTAATGATGATACGGTCATCACGTATGAGAGGAGGCGTAGGAGGCCGAAGAAGTGATTTTTCTATGCGCACCGACGACTGGGGAAATTACTTTATGCATAATAAGTTATGGTGTAATTGTTGAACACACCACGCCTAACATTATATAAGTAAAGGCGAGGGCTAGGGTCACGGTATCGAATTGTTGGCCGTCATTTTGACATTTTCCTAGAATTCTCCATCGAGATGTGAAGAGAGCTTTAGGCTTTTTCCTTAGCAAAAGCTAGGAGAGGTGCCAACTCTCCCAAAACTAGCCATTATCCTTGTTTTCTATATTATCCATCAATAAAATTCCCCAATTCTATCTTTTAAACCCTAGTCCGCATCAGCCTAATAGTTGTTCCAAGTGGTATCGAGCAAACCAACTTCTACAATTGCATTATGGAGTCAGTATTGGCCATATAAGTTGTTCTTGATGAAGTTTGATTAGCAATTAATTCTCAATGAATTTTCTTCAGAACCTTAGTGTCCATTTGAAGGTTGGAACGAACTTACGGCGATACAAGAAACGGGTATAGTTGTGGGTATTAGAATTTGAACGGGAGAGATGAGAATGGAGATTTTTGAATATTTAGAAAGAAATGAAGAAGATAAGATCAAAAGGTTCTAACATTCTGAATTCCCTAATTACCTTACGCAGCCTACAACTAACGATAGGTTGAGTCTTCGGGAGTTGTGTTGACATAAGATCTTGAACTTTAGGTCAAATTTTACCAAAAGTCGAATAACATGTGGTGGTGAGTGTTCAAGCGGTTTCAACATTTTTTGTTAAATTTTTTGAAAATTAACCACACCAAAATTAATTGAACAAAATCTTCTTAATTCAATTTGATTCAGTTCTTCAGTTCAAGGCAGAGGTCTTTCCGGTAACAAAGAAGAATATCAAATAAAAATTCCCTGGATATCTAAATAAACTAAAATTCATATACTTACGCAAAAAAATATTAACAGTCATCCACAAAATTTCTAACAGAAAAAAGAAATTACTAAAATACACATTAAAATGAGAACACACAAATCAACTCATATTCAAGTTAAACACCAGATCATCATAATCCAAATTGGCACAACCAAATACCAGAACAAGCAATACAAAAACACGTAGACTGGGTCCTGCGCTCAACCAAAACTCAACATCACAAATGGTTGTCATCCCCATCTAAAGACATCATCACAAACAGTTGCCAGCGGTGGATATGAACAGGGCATCACAAATCGCTTCAGACCATACCTCCACATTAGGATCGGGCTTCCCACCAAATCTGAACTTGGCATCAATTATTTCTCTCTTAAAAATGAATGATGAATTAGAGATGCATGAACTCAACGTTGATGTTTTTTAGAAGAAAAGAAAATGAGGAAGAGAAAGAGACCTCTTAGATATGTGAGATCTGAGAGACAAGGCTCTCTCTTCCTCAATATCTCTCTACAATGGAACCATGTGGGTTAAACCATATGGGGCGAGGGAGGAATGATGTGGATGGCATACTTTGCCAAAAAAAAATACAAACGCTCCCCAGTTTTACCTAGTTTAATCAGTCTGACAAGGAGATTAGAACAAACCAACTTCTCACCACATGTTGGAACTGTATCAAACCATTTTGAAGCCGGAAATAAGGTTTGTTTGCTCGGTTTATTTTGGTTCTGAGTGAATTGTACATAGTGTAGACTTTATCTTTGATCACTAGTCAGAACCAAATATTTGGAAAAGTTAAACAATTGTATAATACCATTAAGGAGTAAATTTGTAGTATATGCATGTAACATACACACGCACACATGTGCGTGATCACAGGTCCACATACAGATTTTATAAATTTTAACTAGGGTTTACCTCTCCTCGTTAACTCTCTCGTTTCTCTTTCCCGTTCTTAGATAATGGAATTAATCCAAAACCTAAAATAGTTTTTGCGCTTCCGGATAAAGTATCTGTTGCAACTTATCCAACTAAGTTGGATCTTAATCCAACGTTGGACTAATATGCGATAAATAATTATATAGTGCTACACTATCATATTAAGCCCAATGTATTAGTGATCTGATTTGTTTAATTAAGTGGGCTAAATGAGTTAAATAGGTTGTGGGCATTTATGTGTAGAGGCTATTGGGCTTCAACTCGTTGATGGACCGAGTTGGGAACCCTAGGGCTATGGAGGCTAGCATATATATATGTGGTCATGATCCCCGGAGCACACGAACTAATGAGCCGTCTTTTCTACGCCCCGTCGCTAGGAGAGAAACCGGGAGAAGGATAAATGGATTCTCCAACGGTAGATTCGTGTTGTTCTGGAAGATCATCCGCTGCGTCGTCCAGATCATCGTCTTCATGGATTCAGGTATGATTCCTATCAGAGAAGGTAAAGATTTAAGGTTCCGCATGTTATCTAGATCTGTGTAATTAGGTTTATACGCACATCTAGATCTTTAGTTTTAACAGTATCTTCTATAGTTTCTTTCATCTCCCCTTCACAAAGAGAATATTGTTCTCCTCTCTATTCTTTCCACTAGAGATTCATCTTTCCATCTTGCTCTTTGTTGATCGCCGACACAAACTAAAGGGATATATGTGCTCTCACAGAGTTCTAAAGATTTGAAGATTACATCTTTGATTTCATTCTTCCCAAACAATTGTCAAGGCCTAATGGGACATGCACATATTACTTAAAGAGTTGTTGCAGATAAAGAACATTAATATCATCGTGCCAAATCACTAGCATTCCACAATATGAAACATACAATTTGGACCCAGGAACAGCTTGGGCTTACTATATTTTTCGGTAATTTAGAAGAGCCATTCATGTTGTTTCCTAATTCTGTTCTGTATGTAATTTAGAAGAGCCATTCACTAGCATTCTTCTGTTCTGTCTTTTCACTCTAGTTGTCATTCATTCTTTTATGCACTTTGGTGACGATGAAGATGATGACATTAACAATATCCTACTTACCATTAGTCTTTGTTCTTCATCTAGTTCTCATTCAATTTTCTACGCATTTATCTATTTTTCTGTGGTTCCTCAAGTTATGGTCACCATAGTTAAAACCAGCGGCAGAAGCAGGATTCCTAAACATGCATAATGCATTATGGCATACTTAAATTATTAAATTTCACAGAAAATAAATGCAGTCACATAAAACCGTTGTATGAAATTCAAATTGAACTTTTAAATAATTACCTGAACAAACTCAACAAATGCTATGCGTGTTGAATGCACATGATCCCCAAGAAGCCTCAATCGAGAGACCTGCATGAAAAAATCATTATGCTCACAATGTCGCTCCTCGAAGAACTAACGAACTTAAGGAACTGATGAAGTACCAGATTGTACCAACCTCACCACAATACAACTCAAAAAAATCTTTTACTTCTTGGTGTGTAACCTAACATGAATGAAATAAGATGGCATTATTAATAGGAAAAAGAATTCACTAATAAGAAAATAATCATAATCAACCTTATCTTATTATTTTGTAAATTCAACGTGTGCTAAAGACATCAGTATCCAAAAAGCTTAGTGCCAAGACTCAAGACATGGAATCGACTGTATACCTTCTTATCAATATTTGTGCAATATACAGTCCTTGAACACATTTCTCGTTCATCTGCAGACTGTAATGAATCTCATCAATCAGTAATACTTCAACCAAAATATTATTCATGTATATGTAAATGCTAGTAGGTATATGCACACAATGATTAGAAAGAATAAAAAAATATAAATGAATACTGTAGCATGGTTGTTATCCGTACCTGGGGAAGAAATGTTGGATTGACAGGCAATATAGCAGTCTTTGAGGGCAGAACTTTAACAGGATAATAACCAAGCATCGTCCCTCCAAGACTGAGGGCTGCTCTTGCCCCGTCTGTAACAGTCAGAAAAAAAATGTATAGGTATGTGATGAGACAAATCAAAATTATCAGCACTTCATGACAATGTACCCAATAGACTCTACTTACGCTCATCAGCAAATTCTATGAATGCAAATCGAAGAACTGAGTGTGGGTCACCACAAACACGGCAATCAATTACCTTCAACATAGATTTTAAAGAATTAGATAAATTCATTTTACAAATAAAAATATCAAAAACCAAAATCTGACAGTACAAAGGAAACACAGATTAAAACAACCGTGAGGATCTAGCCTCACTACAACAGATAAGCAGAATGTGCATACAATATTAATCATTTTTTGTGTATGGAAAATGTACATATATACCCCTATTGCCAGATATATCTCAGTTGATATTACATCAGTTGCCAGATATATCTCGGTTGCTATTAGATCGGTAAGGGAAACAAGTTAAATAAAAAATCATATCCATTCCCAGATGTCAATAATATATAATGCAAAATATAGTATTGCCTTAGAAGGCTGAACCTACAACACATGCATATGGGCACAACTTGCATATATGTATATGAATAAGAGTAAGCTCAATTACTAAGATTGATGCCCTGGTCCATTGACTGCAAGGGCATGTGTAAGAAATCCAAAATGGAAATCAAAGCCGTAGATATGATGCATACCATTGAACCAACAAGATCACCAAAAATTAACTGATTGCTTACCTGGTTTGATTGGTCAAACAGCTAAAGGCTAGAAAGCACAATTAGCAATTAGAACAACAATCTGGATTGTCAATACAAACATGAAATTCAAAACCTATAGCAAGGTATGACATATCAGTATCGTTATTGCCTGAAGGTTATAGCAAGAGTATCATCAATATTGGCCTCTCATTATTTTCCATTTAAAATAAAAATTATATTTTAAAAAATAAGATAATTAGAAGTATTATAACATGTGTTTCGGAATAATTGAGGGGAACTAATCCAGGAAACTTTAAAGCAATGTAAAAATAATGACCAAACAAACTAATTAGGCCGTTAACCTCATAAACTTAGGGCTCTATTCTAAAAGCTAAATTAAATAACTCATCGAGAAAACGTATCCAGCAAACTCCACATAAATGAAGTTGAGTTGAATTGTGATAGGAACAAAGGCAAAAATCTGATTTTTATTAAATAGAAACTAAAAATAAGATACCTTGATCATAATAAAAGCGGCGATCACCCTCCCAAGACGCTGATTAAAGAAGACGTCCGCACTCTCCCAAAGACGATGGAATAATCTCACATCTCAATCAAAATTCTCTCAAAATATGCATGGAAAAAACCGGCCCCCCTACGACGTATATATAGAATACAAAATTGCATAATTACACATAACCCCCTAAAATAATAAAAACTCACCAAAAGGCCCAAAAAGTTCACGAATACGCCCCTGGGTTATATACTTGGATCCAGCCCTCCTTTGCTTGCCGCCGGCCCTCCTTGCTTGCGCCGCCTCTGATATGTGATGAGCACATCACTACTCCCCCAAAATAGCCACCTTGTTCTCAAGATGGAAGTCAGGAAATTGCTGCGCCATGACGCCCACCAACTCCCAGGTGCTCTCATGATCTTGTAAACCCTTCCAATGCACCAGCACCTCCCGCTCTACAGCACTTCCCCTGCGAACCGCCTTCAACTCCTCAGGCTCCAAGACCACATCCATGTCATTTGTCAATGTCTCGGGTAATAATGATGAGGGTGTATGATTGCCAATCGCCTGTCGGATCTGGGACACATGAAAAACTGGGTGGATAACCGATCCTGCGGTAACCTCAGCCTATAAGCAACCAGCCCAACCTTGGCCTCGACCTCATAAGGCCCAAAGTATCGAGAGGATAGCTTCGTGTTCCTTCTGTGAGCCAAGGACTTCTGCCAATATGGATGCAACTTCAGAAAGACCATATCACCCACGTCAAACTGTACGTCCCTGCGATGTGAGTCTGCATGAACCTTCATGATCTGTTGGGCCCTGGCCAAATGGTACATCAACTCCTCCAGAACCATGTCTCTCTCGGCCAAGTACTGATCCACCTCTGAAACATGTGTCGATTCATGCCCATAATGCAACAAGTGAGGAGGGTCCCGTCCATATAAGATCTTGAAGGGCGTAGTCTGTGCAGTTGTGTGATAGGAACTATTGACCAATACTCCGCCCATGCTAGCCATCGTGCCCACAACTTCAGAGTCTCTGAAATAAAACATCGCAGGTAAGTCTCAATACTCCTATTGACAACCTCGGTTTGGCCGTCAGTCTGTGGATGGTACGCCGTACTCCGCTTCAAGACAGTCTCGTGCACCCGAAAAACACTTGCCAGAATCTGCCACCATGCCACCATGCAGGAGTATAGCACCATGCCACCACGTACCACTACGCTTCAAGACAGTCTCGTGTACTCTATATATGCTAGCCATCGTGCCACCATGCCACCATGCCACCACCAGACAGTCTCGTGCACCCGAAAAACACTTGCCAGAATCGTGCACCCGAAAGACAGTCTCCTGGATGGTGCCAGAATCTGATGCTCCTCTGCCACCATGCGCTGCTCCAACAAATACTTTAGGCTCTTCTGGTCTGTGCGCACCACGAAACTCCGCCTCAATAGGTAAGGCCTCTACTTCTGAATCATCAGGACAATCACCATCAGCTCCCTCTAATAGACGGACTTCAACCTAGCCCTTGCTGTCAGAACCTGACTGAAATATGCAATGTGCATATGGTCATGCATCAGCACTGCCCCAGCACGTGCCCCAAAGCATCTGACTTCACAATGAATGGTCTAGTAAAATCCGATAGAGCCAGTACTGGTAATATAGTCATGGCCTTCTTCAAGACCTCAAATGTATGCGTCATCTCGTCACTCCAATGGAATTTGTCCTTTTTCAGCAGCTCTGTGAGTGGCCAAACGATAGTACCATACCCATATATGAACGTCTTGTAGTATCCTGTCAAGACAAGGAACCTGCTCAGTCCATGTAAGGTAATAGGGCGTGGTAAGTCCAACATGGCTGATATCTTTGATATTTCTGCTGCCACTCCCTCTGAAGATACCACATGTCTCAAGTACTCCATCCGTAGCTGGCCAAATAGACACTTCTTTCTGTTGACATATAGCTGACGATCCTAGGGCTCCTGAAAAACTATATGCATGTGGTCCAAGTGCTCCTCTAAGGATCGGCTGTAAACCAGGATAACATCGAAGAAAACTAATACAAATCGTCTGATATGGATGGAATACCTTATTCATCAAAGTCTGAAAGGTAGCGGTGGCATTGGTCAAGCCAAAAGGCATGACCAGAAACTCGTAGTGGCCTTCATGAGTCCTAAAGGCGGTCTTAGGCACCTCCTCTGTCCGCATCCTGTCTGGTGGTAGCCTGACTTCAGATCAATCTTTGTGAAAATGGCTGACTCATGTAACTCATCCAAAAGCTCGTCAATAATAGTAATAGGGAACTTGTCGGGAACCGTCTCCTTATTCAGCACCCTATAGTCCACGCAGAAGCACCAACTCACGTCCTTCTACTTCACCAGCAGCACATGACTAGAAAAGGGACTAACGCTCAGCTGAATGACCCCTCCCCACACCATCTCTACCATCATCCTCTCTATCTCATCCTTCTGAGCCTGGGGTTAACGATAAGGACTCACACTGCCCTTCCGCAATACTATCGCGTGCTCATGGTACCTAAGGGTGGGAGACCCTGAGGCTCCTGAAAACCCTCCTCGAACTGTCCCAATAACTGTTGTACCTCCTTTGGAATAGGCTGCTCACTCTCAGCCCCAACTCATCCATCGCACACAACCCCTGCAGCTCCACCAGAAATCCACCTCATTCTGACTGAATGGTCCTAGCGATGGTCTTCAGGGAGACCATGGTCCTGCAAAGGCTAGATCCCCGGTAATATCATTGTCCTCCTGCCCTCCTGGAACTCTATCCCGAGCAACTTCCCGTTTACCTTTATGTCCCCCAGTGTATGCAACCACCTCATGTCCAGGATCACATCCGTGCTCCCCAGGTCCAATGGCAGGAAGTACTCCTTTACCTGAATGCGCTGCAGTGCCAGAATAAGCCCACGACACACTCCTCGGCTACTATCCAACTGGCCAGTCCCCATCATGACGCCAAAACTGCCTGTGTCCACTAGCTACAAGACCAGCTGCTCCACTACTATTCTAGAGATAAAATTGTGGGTGGCCCCACTGTCGATCACTACGGTCACCTCCTAGTCATAAATGTGTCCCCTCAACTTCATAGTATAGTTCAGGATGAACACTACAGCGGAGTTTAAGGAAATCTCCACCACGTCCAGATGATGATGCTCCTCCTGCTCAGCCTCGATGGTCTCATCCTCTACTACATCCTCAGCCTACTCATCCTCCAGTATCAGCACCTATAGATTCTGTAATGGATACCTGTGTCCTATGGTGAACCGCTCGTCGCATCGAAAGAATAACCACTCTGCCTCTTCTCCCTCATCTTAGCGTTTGTCATCCTCTTGAACTGCCCTCCAGTCTGTGGTGCCCTGCTCTTCTCCCACTCTTCTCCTTGCTGGCCTGCTCTGCTCCTGTCGTCACTCTCTACCATCCAGTCGTCGTCTGGCTGCGGGAAACGGGTCCACTCCAACTGCCCATATGTTGGATCGTGATCTAAGCCTAAAGGAGGATGAATATGCTTACAAAAACTTTTTGCGAATAGAAAAATAGTAGCCTACTCAATCAGATAGTCACATAGAAAATATGGTGCAAAGAAAAATAAAGCAAAAGCAAACACAGAGTGCAGACAGTATTTACCCTGGTTCGGTCGCCCCAACGACCTACTCCAGTCCCAAAGTAATCGCTAGAATAATAATGTCAAAATACAAACACCCGGAACTTCGTGTCCCAATACTCAGCTCACCAAATTTATATCTCACTTTCCAAAGTGTCGAACACTACTATCCTAGCAAATACTTTACTCTTGACTAGCCCCAACCAATTAAGAGTCCCAAAAGAACCCCACAAACGAAACTAAAATCCAATACAAAGATTTACCAGAACAATCACAAATAATAATAAGATAAAAAGTTTAGAGTGCTCAGCTTGAGATGTTTGAAAAATCCTTGTCGATAAGCACGTCGTCAGCTTCGTGCTGGCGCAAACGGTGTCTCAATCCGATGTCTGGATCTCAAGATATAGCCCTCTAAAGTTCGCTGCGCAAATCTGCCTGAATCTGGTCTGTGCATAAAGCAGTTCTCAGTTCTGCAGAATTTGTTGTTGTTTGCAAGGTAATCACATGCACATCTTCCAGAAAATGTAGTAAATATCTCCGAGCTCAGAAAAATCCGCAAAAATATCCATTGGAATCGTGAGATTGTCCTCTAGGACTGAAAAATAATACCGAACAGATTTGGATGCTTTTGAAGGGAAAATTTCCGAGATCTTTAACGTGTGGCTTGAGAAGGGGTTGATGCTTGCCCATGTGCTTGATGCTTGGTTATTGTCTTTGTAGATCCCCTTGCTTGAATCATTGATGAAGATGAAGTGCTCTTAGACCCTTGCGTGGATGGCTTGAAGGAAATAGCTTACGACAAGGCTTGAAGATGATAATGAACTTTTGGCTTGAAGATGATGAAGACTATGAAGCTATTCAGAATACAAATCACGCTAAAATAAATACCATTGATTTAATACAGAGAATAAAATTAGAATAATATCACCATATTATAGAATACTGAGTTTTGATCGTCCTGGCGCAAACGGTTCGTCGATCCGAACTCTGTGGAGAAAGTTATACACTTTTCAGCGTCATCTGTAGAACTCCTTCCACGAATTTGAATTTGATGATCTCTTTGAAGCTTGGAGGAGAGGAATTCGGCCAATGAGGAGGAGGATTGATCTTTTAAGCTTGTTGGCTCAATAGGATGCAATGGGATGTTCTCCAAGGGATGGGTCTTCTCCTTTTATAGAGGATATAAAGTCTCTTTTATTAGAACAATTGATTTTTAATTCTTCAATCATATCTTCAATCATATCTTCATTGATTGGATATATCTCTTTTATCTAGAAACTCCTCATAAGGTATGTCTTCAAATTGATTGAAAACTCCTCTTGAATTTGATTCTCTTAGATCCACTAGGACTCTTTGAAAATTGATGAACCAATCACTTTATCTCCTTGATGCAATGAACATGATCTTTCCTGGGATAAGTAGGACTCCTCAAAATTTATTTGAATCTTCAATCAAATCAAATCTTACCATATCTCTTTATCACTCAATGGAATTTGTAGAAAATGTTGACCAAGTCAAATCACATTTAATCACAAGTTTGCCATTGCTCCTTCTCTAGCACATAAATTACAAGCTTCCCATTAACCATATTCACAAGTTTGCCACTATGTATATATTCACACTTTTGCCACTTTGTTTTCCATGTTTATTTGCGCCTGAAAACACTTAACAAACACATCAAAAATATCATGAAGGTTTGTTGTCATCAAAGAAGAAATCATAGATCCTTGTATCTAACACAATTGTGACCAACAATCTCCTCCTTTTGATGATGACAACCCACAATAAGATTTGATCAATATGCTCAATATGATGCCATTGTGGTACGTGTTTGTGAAGTGTGATGCATGTCAACAAGATATAAATCATATGGATAAATCATATGTAAGTGTTGCTCCCCCTATTGACATGCTCCTCCTACCAAGTTGCTCCCCCCATCAACATGCTTGACATGATCAAACCTATCACATTCTCTCCCCCTTTTTTATCATCAAAAGAACACGTATGAAATCCATGTCATATGCAATGCAAAAAATAAAGCATTATTCAAGGCATATGATCACATTAAAACATTTAAAAAGAACCACTTGATATTCAAGTAACTTCATAACTATGACTAATACATCTTCGTGTGTGATGATAAAAAGTTAAAACATAAATGGAGAATTTTCATGAAAATCAACCAAAAGAAACCAACTTTCCATAAAACATAAACTCTATTAGGATTGATTTTTCCCACCTCATCAATCATATGTTCAAGTTACCAACACACATTCATAGCCTATAAGGACTCTTAGACAAGGGGTGGCATTGCTTGATGGATATAACACCAACGCTAAAAATTTATCTTAAAGCATAAGTTGGATATCCGTGGGTTGTATCATTGCCATAGACAGTATCTACTTTTCATATGAAGCTCTTTCTTTTCTCTTCTATTTCATCAATATGCATTCTCTTTTTCTTTTTCAAATCATATTATTTTTCAACATTTTTTCTTTCTTTTCATGAGCGTTAATTTTTATCCAAGGCAAGATACTTCATATCCCGTAGAGTAATATGTTTTTCCATATTTTTCTTAATTCATCCACCTAAAAACAGTTTTCCAAATTTCATGAAAGCAATTCCATATGTGCAATAACTATTAATCTTGTGAATATGTAGGGTGAAGATGTAGAAATCAAGTTTTTCAATTAATCGAACACGTCATGATTTTTAAAAGCCTAAGATGCAATTATAGTCATGACAATAATGCAAAATTCCTACATGGATATGAATGTCATTCAAAAGTGCAATTTTGATAATCAAAAGGAAGATACCCATTAAGCTCAATCTTTATAATTTTGCACTTTTCTCATATATTTTTTAATTTTCCATTTTGCTAATTTTTATGGTTTTCAAAATTTTTATCTTACAAAATAAAATATAAACACATACCTAAAGATAAACACTCCAAAAAATCACACAAATAGGAACACAAAAAAATAAGCAAAAAGTGAAAACACGCCAAAATCCCATGAAGGTAAATAATGAGCTCAAACAAGAAATCATACCTTCGCGTTGTCATTTAACCAAGGAACTTCAATGAAATGCGACATCAAATCTATAGTTCATTGCCCCTCCATCTTACATACACGGAAGATATTATGTGTAACCTTGAAATCCAACAAGGTCCACTCATGTTGGTCATCAAACTTTTAGGAACTCATATTTGTTTAAACTTTATGTTTTTGTTCCTATATACGTAATTTTGAGAAGTATGACCAACACATCCACAAGTAAGCACTTCGCATGAATATTTCTACCTTTCGTAGTCTCATTGTGAACTCTTTTATTTTTAGGCTTTTCAACGTGCTTCAAATCATATCCAAGTCCTCGCCTATTGTTGCCATACAATTGATTTCCAAGATAAATATCCAAAGATTGTTTTCCAACACCAAAATTTCATTATGGTCAACTCTAGGTCTGAAACTTTGGATTTCAAATAAAGATTTTCATTCACAAGCAAAGTGCACTTACTAATGAAAGAATTTTTATTTTCCTCTTCATTCCTTTTCAAATTTTCAGCTTTCTTTTCTATCTCAATCATTTTTCCTTTGAGCTCTTTGTTTTCAGATTCTACCTTGATCAATTTTTCCTTGAGCTCTTTACTTTCAATCTCTAATAAAATCATATTTTCTTTGCATGCATTGTTTTTAGTCTCTATCTTAGGGCATACATCACACTTTAAGGTCCCATGCATAATAGATGGTTCCTTTTTAATCTTTGCATGAGTAGTCTTAAGTGTTTTATTTTCAGTTTTGAATTTTTCGTCGTCTAGATACATGTGATAATTTTCTAAGTGTAATTCATAATTAATTTCTTTGAGAGACTCAACAGTGGATTCTACCTTAACAATTTCAGCATGCATATTCTCACATATAATTACACGCTCAAGTTTAGAATATTTTTGGTACCTCAATTTCCTCCATATCAATTTTCCCAATCAAACGCAAAGAGGAATGCGCAAACTTATCTTGAGGTTCATCCTCGCTGTCATCGTCCCATGTAGCCACTAAAGATTTCGTCTTATCATTATCTTTTTCTTTCTTCACCAATGGACAATCCGCTTTGGTGTGCCTGGATTTCCTGCAATTTTGACAAATAATCTCATTATTAGAATCGTCAACAACATTGTTAGACATATGAGCATCATCTTTATTTAAAAGAACTTTTCTTCCCTCTCGGTTCTTCTTATTATGTGGCCTCTTCCCACCACTTGAAATTTGATCACTGAAAGATTGCTCACCTCCCTATGTCATCTCCAAAGTCCTCCAAATACCCTGCGTAAAGAGCAATGAGAAATACGATTAAACATTTTTCTATCCAAACCACAAAACAAAATATTCATTGCTTTATCATTCAGATCACATAAATTTCCAGCATCCAAATTCCAATTACTTTGTCTTAGAAATCTTAATATATCCGTTTTCAATAATGTGCCAAATATAAAAACCACGGATAACAAGTAAACTCTCATCCTAGCCTTCCAGTAACTATAATCATGTCTACTAAACATAGGGGGTCTATCTATAAACATGCCTTCAGCAAAAAATAATTCTGGTGTATTCATAATTTCTAGACTAGAATCTCTAACCTTCTCTGATATCACTTGTTAGATCGCAATCTAAACCTAAAGTTGGGTGAATATGTTTATAAAAACTTTTCGCGAATGCAAAAATAGTAGCCTACACAATTAGACAGTCACAAAGCAAAATATGGTGCAAAGAAAATAAAGCAAAAGCAAACACAGAGTGCACACAGTATTTACCGTGGTTCTGTCGCCCCAACGACCTACTCCAGCCCCAAAATAATCACTAGAATAATAATGTCAAGATATAAACACCTAGAACTTCGTGTCCCAATACTCAACTCACCAAGTTTATATCACACTCCCCAAAGTGTCGAACACAACTATTCTAGCAAATACTTTACTCTTGATTAGCCCCAACCAATCAAGAGTAACAAAAGGACCCCACAAACGAAACTAAAACCTACAAAGATCTACCAGAACAATCACAAATAATTATAAGATAAAAAATTTAGAGTGCTCAGTTTGAGATGTTTGGCTAGTCCATGTCGATAAGCACGCCGTCAGCTTTGCGCTGGCGCAAACGGTGTCTCAATCCGATGTCTAGATCTCAAAATATACCTCTCCAAAGTTCGCTACGCAAATCTGCCTGAATCTGGTTTATGCGTAAAGCAGTTCTCTTTTCTGCGGAATTTCCTGCAGTCTATTCGCAAAGTAATCAGATGCCTCGTCTTCCACAAAATGTAGTAAATAGCCCCGAGCTCAGAAAAAATCTGTAAAAATATCCGTTGAAACCGTGATCTCGTCCTATTCGACTGAAAAATAATAGAACAATTTGGATGCTTTTGAAGGGAAATTTTCCCAGATCTTTAATGTGTGGCTTGAGGAGGAGTTGATGCTTGTCCATGTGCTTGATGCTTGACTCTTTTCTTTGTAGATCCCCTTGCTTGGATACTTGATAGAGATGAAGTGCTCTTGGACCCTTGTGTGGATGGCTTGAAGGAAATAGCTTGCGGCAAGGCTTGAAAATGAACTTTTGGCTTGAAGATGATGAAGACTATGAAGCTATTCAGAATACAAATCACGCTAAAATAAACACCACTAATTTAATACAGAGATTCAAATCAGAATAATATCACCATATTGTATAGCACTGAGTTTTGATCGTCCTAACGCAAACGGTTCGTCGATCCGAGCTCTGTGGAGAAAGTTATGCACTTTTCAACGTCATCTGTAGAACTCATTCCACGAATTTGATGATCTCTTTAAAGCTTGGAGGAGAGGAATTCGGCCAATGAGGAGGATTGATCTTTTAAGTTTTTTGGCTTAATGGGATGCAATGGGATGTTTCTCCAATGGATGGGTCTTCTCCTTTTATAGAAGATAGGAAGTTCTCATCAATTAGAACACTTGATCTTTAATTCTTTAATCAAATCTTCATTGATTGGATAAATCTCTTTTATTTAGAAACTCCCCATAAGATATGTCTTCAAATTGATTGAAAACTCCTTTTGAGTTTGATTCTCCTAGATCCACTAGGACTCTTTGAAAATTGATGAGCCAATCACTTTATCTCCTTGATGCAATGAACTTGATCAATCCTAGGATAAGTAGGACTCCTTATTTCCCTTGATTTTCCACCACTCTCGCAAGGGTCTCGCTTTACTTCAGGAGGGCATCAAGGGTTTCTCCTTGCTTCGTTGGGGTTCGCTTCACGCCTTCGAACTTGCCGCTGTATTTCTCCTCCAAAACTACAATCGTGTCCTTCGACCTCGAAGCCGCCTCCATGGATCTTGATACTCTGATACCAAATTGATAGGAACGAAGGCAAAAATCTGATTTTTTTTATTAAATAGACACTAAAAATAAGATACCTTGATCACAATTAAAGGGACGATCACCATCCCAAGATGCAGATTAAAGAGGACGTCCGCACTCCCGAAGACGAGAGAATAATCTCACCTCTCAATCAAAATTCTCTCAAAATATGCACGGAACCCCCCCTACGACGTATATATAGAATCCAAAATTGCATAATTACACATAACCCCCTAAAATAATAAAAACTCACAAAAATGCCCAAAAATTCACGAATACACCACTGGGTTATATACTTAGATCTGGACATCCTTTGCTTGCCGCCGACCCTCCTTGCTTGCGCTGCTTTTGATATGTGATGAGCACATCAAATTGCTAGCTTAACCAACTCTAGCACCCAGACCTCTTGATAGCCTATATTTATCGTGAACTTATGATGACTGTAGTAGTATTATTACAAACCAGTAATGTAACCATAAAATATTAACATAAAAAGAAGGCTTCCTGATAGTCTTATTATTCTTACAATGACACATGACCTCTAAAAACATTAAATTAGTTTGGGCTCAACTGAACAAGCTAGAATAAGAATATGTGTCCAAAGAAAGTTCGCTGGCGGGAAAGCTCAAAGATAATTTCCAAAACCACACTGGCATGTTAACTTTCTGGAAAAGAGAATGCATCGTCCAACTCATTCTGCAGCATGGGAAAAGCAAAATCATTAGTGTTGAGATGTAATTCATATTGTGCTAGGGTATTTTATGTAAAAGTGGGTTATGTGAGGTTTTACGTAAAACTACCAACATAAAACTATAAATAAAAGATTCTAGGGAGATAAGAACCAACTAACTCTTCCTAAACCTTTCTTTAAAAGTATCGCTCTGATTTCTTTGTGGTTTCAGAGCTCTAACATTACATTAGCCCTCATCCTTCATCATCTTCCTCAAAGCCACCACACTGAATCCATCCAAACACATTACTTACCACTATTGTTCCATTCTTTCTTCATCTATATCTTCCGTCACCACTCATCTAAATTGTCGTTGCAATTTGGATCTGACACCCATGACAACAAGTTCCAGATTTGATGCCAATGAAGCTTCTACAAAGGGATATGGAGGTAGATCCGACAAAATGGCTTTCAACATTGATAAGGTCCCACCAACAAAGATCAGATGATGACAAGGCCTCATCGATTGGTTTTCGATGCTGATGAGGTTCCTTAGACGAAGATCGGTGACATTAACAGCTCGTCGATTGCTTTTCGATGCTGACGAGGTCCATCCGACGAAGATCAAACGATGACAAGTGCTCACCGATTGGTTTCCGACACTATCGAGATCCTTCCAATGCTACCGAGCTCCTTCCGACGAAGATCTAACGGCAACAAGCCCTTCCCAAAAATGATATGGCATTTCCAATAAACGAGCTGCCGCTAACAAGGCACCTCTTTGATTCTGCTGATGAGCGCTATTTGCCCCCCCCCCCCCCCCCCCCCCCCCCCACTTCAAATCGTTTCCATTTTCTTCTCCTTTCCTTTTTTAAGATGGTAAGGTAGTTTAAAAAGTAAGGTATAGTATAAAAACTGTATAAGCTAAAAAATTCGTTCTTTCTTTCTTTCTTTATGTATCTGAGAGTATGTTTGCATGATGGTTAGTGGTTTGGTTTAGTTATTTGAGGTTTGGAGTTTGGTTTTGGTTTTGCGTCTAGAGTTTTGTTTTGATTTTGGTGTCTATTTTGTGCTTATTGAGAGTTTGGCATTCTTTGGTGTTTGGTTGATTGTTTTTCATTGGGATGATAGGGATGTGCTAAAAATAACAAATTCAAAGTCATAGATGAAGTTGTCTGTGGACCAAGAGTTGATCTCTACGAACATCATAGCTCAAAAACTTGACTAATTACAAGTAGTGCAAGTAGTGGAGATGTTTGGTAAAGATAAATTTTAAGATTAGAGGTAAGGAGGGCTACTTAACTGATGAGTACACACATCCAAGTGTGTGCTAAACTAGAAGTGGGAGGATGCTCCTATAAAGAGTTGGTTGGTGAACTCTATGGAGCATAAGGTTCATGATATTGTGATTGAGTAAAGGACTATGAATGAGATTTGTGAGTTATTATAGACCTTAAATTCTGCAAAAATAATCTTTTTAGAGCATATGATGTATCCCATTTGTGAAAACCCAGTAAATAAAGAAGCCACTTTCTTAATGTTACATAGACTTTCACAAATACATGAGGAGCTAAATTCCATCTTACCGATCTCGATAAATATGAAGAAGATAAGATAAAAGAGCAAAGAGGACAATTGGGAGTCTTGACATTTTTAGGAAGTTTACATCCGAAGCATGCAACGGCACGTCCACAGATCATATGTGGAGCTCTCTACTGTCGTCATCGGAGACTTTTCACACATTACATCATATATTTCCAGAGCGTAGCTAGAATCTTAAGGCATAATTTGAAAGCAGAATTAGAATTAACTGCAGTACTTTTGGCAGCACAAATGGATATTGAGGTGCACGATGAGGATCTACCAGAAGACATAGAGGTGGTGACAGTATTGGTGTTCGTGGTAGAGATATAAGCATACCTAATTCAGAGGGTAGATGAATACCCAAGGCTAGTGCATTGATCGAGTGGCTAATTTGCCATTAATGTAAGGAGTTCGGGCACATAAAATTTGCTTGCCTCAAATTTCCAGGTCCACATGGGAGGAGGTTTGCTGGAAACACTGCATATGTGACTTTCTAAAAGGGTTCTTCTCAGTCTAGAAATGTTTAGATATCTGACAACAAGTAAATCCAGTTCCAAACGTTTCAGAAGTTTCGAGAAGCATAATTCCACTCATCCTCTACCACTGTGACTTTAGACCGATCATGTGACTTTAGACCGATCAAGTAACCTAACTGCATGTACTTTCATATCAAGTTCTCAAATTTAGATGATAGATTCATGAGCTTCTAACCATATGACCGGTGAGTTGATCTATTATCTTCTTTTGTTTATTTACTTGTAAGCCGACATTAATACTAGAAGAGGGCTCCATATTTACTATTACAGGTGTTAGCTTGACATCTCTATTATATCTACCTAAATTTCTATTTAATCTACTTTTTGTTGGCATAATCTTAAACTGCTTCGTAATTTTCTTTTACAATTATTGTGTCTGCTAGAAGATTTGAACAACGCGAACGATTGGTACAAGACATGCAACTGCAAGTCTCTATCACTTGGATGCAAATATTAGATCAGTATCTTGCTCTAACGTCACTTACTCTTTCATCACATACTATGTATTAGGACATCCAAGTCTTTAAATTTTAAAACTTTAGTATCACAAGTTTCATAATTTGTCTAGTATAAAGTGTGAGTCGTGTCAATTAAGAAATCACCATAGAATGGCATACCAACCATTAGTCAATAAATATGCTCAGAATCCGGCTAAGCTGGTCGATTCAGATGAATGGGACACACATTGTTTTGATTCTATAATTGGATTTCGGTATTTTGTTACATTTATAAATGATTTTCAAGTTTGACCTGGATTAATTAAATGAACAACGGATCTAAATGCTTGCTATTTTAGATAATTTTATGATAAAATCAAAAATCAATTTGCATTCTGTTAAAATATTACAAAGTGATAATGTAAAAGATATTGTAGTAACCAGTTTGACCTTTTATATCGGAATTTGAAATTGTTCATCAATCTTCACGTGCACACATACCCCAATAAAATGTGGTAGCAAAGCATAAAAAGTAAAACAAACATCTCTTAGTATTACTAGAGGTTGTACGAACGCTTCTTTTACATATGAATGTTCCAAAGATTTTCTATATTGATGCTATTTAATTGTGTCATCTTATTAATCGTATACCCTCAACTGTGCTCAATAGTGAAATTGCTTGTAGTTTCATTTATCTCACATGATTTTTGGATGTAATTGTTAAGTGCATAATTATATTTTTGATAATTCCAAACTTGATTCACATTTCTTAAAGTGTGTGTTTAGGTACCCTTGTGTACACAAAAAGGTTACAAATGTCATTGTTATGATGACACAGTTTCTTGTACCAGCTGATGTTAAATGTTTTTAGTTGCAGCCGTATTTCACTAAACTAAAACATAATATTTAATCATTAATCTCTAACATTGATGAAAAGTGTATACTTTACATGTTGTTACTGAGAAAATTTGAGATTATGCAGGAGTACCAACGGGGAAAAATGCCAGAACTTAGCTTTCAAATCCCATCTCAGCTCCCAATGCTCATGTCTACTTACTACTTACCTTAAGATCATGTACCATATTCCTCCTCTGGACATCTTAGAATCTTCACAAGTGATCGTGCATTGGTGTTTGATTTAGATATCTGATAGTTGACAAAAAAGCGTCTTGTTCTTGGATAGCATGTCCTATTTCGAATCCATATCTTATGCCCATCTTTCTCAATCATACATAGCTTCTCTTACTTCCAATGATTTTCACAAAACTACCCAGTCTATTTTAAAAGCTTTATCACATACATGTTGGCATGCTGCAATGTTACAAGCAAAGTTTTAAAAGGTGATTTCATTATGCATGCAGTCCAACAACACATGGTGCATAGTCGATTTATGCGTCGATTATGAGAACCATGCGTGTTTATGCAAAAATAAAAATTATGTGTAACTAAATAAAATATACATATATATGTATGTGTACATTAAAGATTAAAATTCCTAAACACAAAAATAAAGAAAAGATGTTATAAACTCTATAAGGTATTAATAATTGTATCATGTGCGTATAACAACATTAAACAAAATAAGATATTGTATTAACATCATTAAAGAAATGGTAAATTTTAAAAAGCCACGTACTTTGACACATTTTGAAAAAACCATCCAAAACTTTGATACTCTCAAAAAACCTCTCGAACTTTGATCTTTTCAAGAAACCGCTAGTCAATATTGATTGGGTGATATTTCTTTTCTTTTCCAATGAACTTATTAATTATATTCAAGGGAGCATTCAAAAAAATAAAAGAAAAATTAAAACAAATACAGAATCCTATTCTTGAAACATGTGAGATTTCAGGCGATTTTTGGTATTTTTGTTTGTTTTAAGGAACCACTCACATCCATCTTTTCCTCTTCCTCACCAATAAACCAATTCAATAACTTCATATAAGCACCCAAAAAATAAAAGAAATTTTTTAAAAAATGGAAACAAGTTCATAAAATCCGTAAGATTTTTTGGGTGATTTTGTGGTGCTTATTAGTGTTGAGTATTGGTATTTTCATACCAATGTTATTTTGAAGATGATCACAACATTATGTTGTTGCTAATGACTCTCTTGTTTTAGTCTCTTAGTTACTTCTTAAGAATATCATTTTTGAAGACTAAACACTTGGTGCAAGGATGGACATCAAGTGGAAAAGGGCCAAAGCTTGGACTCAAGGGGTGCCAAAGCTTGGAGATGATGTGGAGCATCAAGACATCAAGATTGAAGCCATAGACTCTAAGGAAAGCAATGTAATCCATGTAATATTTCATTTACTGCTTTCTCTCTTTTTGAGTCTAAGTTTAATGTAATGTCTTGATAGATAGTCTACTCATTCATGCATATGCATTTAACCATCTTAATGAGCCTTAGGATTATCATAGAATCCAAAGCAATAGGCTCATCGTGTCCAAGGACTCATTTGGAGTCTCTGGCTCTCCTACAGTCGTCTGATGAAGGTTTTACAGTCAACTGGGTGATTTCCAGTCGTTTGTCGAGCCTTCTATAGTCGACTGTGGTGCACTGCTCAAGTCAACC
This sequence comes from Scilla litardierei, assembly GCA_030789695.1. Taxonomy (NCBI): domain Eukaryota; kingdom Viridiplantae; phylum Streptophyta; class Magnoliopsida; order Asparagales; family Asparagaceae; genus Scilla; species Scilla litardierei. Next base: position 329,904,622 of record CM061133.1, on the reverse strand, counting down.
TTTTATTGACTCTACTTGAGCTTTTCGCATCAGTCGACTGATGTTCAATTTACAATCACCTGTATATTTACAGTCGCCTGTGAAATGGTCAATAGTCGTCTAAAAGGCGTAAGTGCGAATGTTGAAACTTTCTGTTTGTTTCTATCTCATGTAGCAGTCGACTGATGAAGGATAAACAGTCGTCTGTCTATTTTACAGTCGACTGTCATTTATTCATCAGTCGCATGTATGCATACTAGGAGTAAGGGTGCAACTCTCTGTTTTATTCTATCCCCTGCAGCAGTCGTCTGCTGAAGGTTTAACAGGCGCCTGTCCTAATTACAGTCGACTGTATCGACTTCATCAGTCCACTGTCTTGGCTCAGTTTATAGCCGTTGGGATTTTTCTAGCCGTTGGACAGTCGACTGTCATTTGTTCATCAGTCGACTGTCAGTGACGTTTCAGCCTAAAATCTAGACGTTGCAGCTTTTTGTTTTTAGCTGTTTTCTTGGTTTTTGAGAGTTCCTATAGGGTTCATATATATATGATAGGGCCGAGTTCATTAGAACTTCTTGATGCTATTGCAAATCATTAGAGATTGATTAAGCCACTCTCAAACTCTCTCATTTCCCTCTTAGAGCTCATTCTCTCCTGCATGCATTGAAGTCAAGCTCAAGTGAAATCATCCAAGTGCTTTCAAGCAAATCTCAACACTTGGAGATTCTCTTCCATGCCTTGCATTCATTAATGAGTAAGTTCATCTCAAGGCATGTAAGAGTATTTGTTTTACTTTGTTATTTCATCAAAACCCTAGCTTTCTGTGTGAGAGCTAGTTACTCTCTGTGTGAGAGTATAACCTTTTATGTGAGAGTTGGTTGATATCTCTCTGTGAGAGAATTTGAGTCTCTCTATGTGAGAGCAAAAGTCTTTCTGTGTGAAAGCAAAGATTTCTCTGTGTGAGAATCCAAATCCTCTGTGTGATGTATTTCTGTGTGAGATTGTATTCATGTTCTCTGTGTGAGAATTATAGTTGATATTGGTGTGGCTGGACGTATCCAAGTTTGGGGAACCAGTGTAACATATTGTGTTTGCTTTTGGATTTTTGTGGTGTTTAAACTCCTCTTGCATTTATAATTCCGCATTTGCAAGTTTAATTTTTAAATATGTAATTTGTGCCATTACACTATTCATCCCCTCAAGTGTGTTGTTAGTATTGCAAGGGTAAGGCGATCCTTACAATTAGTTGATTGTTTTCTACTAAGATACCCTACAAATTTTAGTTTTTTTCGATCAAGTGAACGGTGTCTCTGTCAAAGAGTAGGTCAGTGATCAAAACGTAACTTTTTGTTCACATAGACTTTTTTCAAAAAATCAAACCAAGTCCTAAGTGCTTTTTACAAAATTCCAAAGTTTTGGATTATTTTTTCAAAATGATCCAAAGTTCTAGATGGTTTTTTAAATTTTACCATAAAAATAAGCAGAATTCCTAGACAATAAATTTTTTTCAACATTATAAGTTATTATTAATATCTAATCATAAATAAATATAAACAAATAACCAATTAGGTAGGAAAAACATTTGTTATTTTTATTTGTGAAACTTTAATAGTTATTGACTATGCATCTGAATACAAGCATGATTATACAGTTACACAGATGCATAATAATGGTTAGGCACATGAATATGCATATGATCGCATATTTCGAGCACATAATATGATTTGGATATGGTCCAATAGTATATATGCACATAAGGCCGCATATGCCACCTTTTATAACACTGGTTGCACGAAATGACTGTGCTTGAGCTTTATAATTTGGCTGGTTGCAAATAAGTTTATATTGTAAAGTTGAATTATTATAGCTCGCTTGCTAGATTAAATGTCAAGCTCGTTGTTAAAGGTTATTCACAAATACAAATATATGACGTGAACTTATATGAGACGTTTGATAGTATTTTTGGGGGGTTTTAGGATAAAAATAGGATTTTTAGGGGTTTTCTAACGTTTGGATGGATAATGATGTGGTTTTGGTAGAAAAGTGGGATTTTTAGAGGAAGGTGTGATTTTTAGGACTAAAATGAGAAGAATTTGGGAAAAGTGGATGTTTTTAATAATAAACTAAAAATATAAAGATAACTAACCACAATTGAAGAGGTGGTCGCCCTACCAAGACGCCAATTATAGAGTACATCTGCACTCTCCCGAAGAACGAGAGATAATCTCATCTCTAAGATCAAGTCTCTCAAAATCAACCCACCTCCATCTCTCAACCTCTCCTACCTATAAATAGAGTTCAGAAATAAGCAAAATTACAGAAACCCCAAAAAGACTGAAAATTCCCAAAACGTCCCTAAAAATCCGAAAATTTCCATAACGCCCCTAATGGACCCAAAACATCTAAAAAGTACAGATCTATCATTACTCCGCTCACGAAAACCATATTGCCCTCAAGGTGGTGCATGAAGTGCGTGAGCCATCCGCTCCAAGTGAGTTGCATTCCTCCTCCCGGGTTAAAAGTATATGATTGGTCTCTACCGTCTTCAATGTCATCAGGAAGAACATCACGATAGTCGTCAATCATATCTGAAGGTCCTCCGTCCCCAAAACAGAATTGCTGACGCTTGAGAGGACGTTCAACTGTAAACCAATGGCCTTGGGGCTATGTAAGAGTGTCTACCGGCCAAGCCGGGTCCTGAAAAGTATCGTCGGGCCAAGGAAAGGCCCGAAGGACGTCGTCGGGCCAAGGCATGGCTGCAAACATGGCCTGGGGCCCACCAGGGCTGCGAAAAGGGCCCACATGCCCTGCACAGGAATTGCAGGGCCCCTGCGGACCTGCTGGGCCCCAGCAGGTGCCTGCAGGCCCACTGCAGTGCCCTGCATGGCCTGCAGATGACCTGCACGGCCTGCATGTTGTTGCGACAACCCCCGGGGCGTCAGCTAGGGTTTTCGCCCTTCGGGAGGTCTTTCTCGTCGTCCACGTCGTAGCTGTCGGCTTCGAAAAGCAACCATTCTTCATAATGTTCCACTTTTTCTTTCTTTTTCTTTCTCTTTCGCCAAAGTCGTCACCTTTAGCCCTAGATCTAGGTTTTCACCCAGATCTGAAATTTTCATCGCCTTTGAATTTTGTTACCCTAGTTTAAGGCTTTCGACCCCGTCGAATTGCTTAGCCGCCACGCTTTTATCAATTTGTTGTGATATTTGTTCTATGGTTTGCAAGATAGCATCCATCCTTTTACTTTGCCGCTCCACATGTGCTAGAAGCGAACTTTGCTGCTCCACCCAAGCTAGAAGCGAATCCTCGCAAGTTTCCGCCATCAGGATATACGCTCTGATACCAATTGGTAAGATTTTTATGGGTTTTTGAGGATAAAAATAGGATTTTTAGGGGTTGTCTAGGGTTTGGATAGATAAAGATGGGATTTTTGGTAGAAAAGTGGGATTTTTAGAGGAAAGGTGTGATTTTTAAGGCTAGAAAGAGAAGAATTTGGAAAAATGGGCTGCTTTTATTAATAAAACTGAAAATATAAAGATAACTAACCACAATTGAAGAGGTAGTCGCTCTACCAAGACGTCAACTATAGAGGACGTCCGCACTCTCCCGAAGAACGAGGTATAATCTCACCTCTAAGATCAATAGTCTTTCAAAATCAACCCTCCTCCATCCCTCAATCCCTCCCACATATAAAAAGAGTTCAGAAATAAGCAAAATTACATAAAAACTCAAAAGGCCTGAAAATTTCCAAAACGTCCCCAAAAAATCCGAAAATTCCCAAAACACCCTAATGGGCCAAAATGCCTAAAAAGTGCAGATCTATCAACGTTCTATCCGGTTATGAAGATTATCTCAATACGTTTATTAATTTCCCTATTAGCCACTCATTGGTGGCGTTTACATCAGTTGGAACCTAAATAATAAAATGATCTATCTCTAAAAAATAATTAGTTTTTGTACCTTTCATGTAAAGGGAATAACATACCTCATCTAGCACATTTTTTGAGGTGAATAGTGTTTCACATTTGTGTGTAGTTGGACCCACAAATTCTGGTTGAGAAAGCTGCCCACATATCAAACATTTTATGTACTTTCCACGTCTCCTTACTAACATTGCTCCGTTCTTTTCCAGCGTTTACAATTCTCAAGCTAGAATTTGTGTATCTAAATCCAAAGCATAAATTGACATACATCCAACAATTGTATGATAATTGAAAAGGTTCTAGTTAAAAATCGGATATTACAAGCTTTTTCTGCAACAAAATTCCCTGATTAGCAATAAAATTGTTAAACAAAGAGGACATTTAGATGGAGGGATAAGGGTGCGACGGTTATGTCGATTTTGAAAGAGGGATAAGTAGTGAGATTGACCAATGATTGATGGTTAATGTTTTGAAAGAGGAATAAGGGGTTACATGTTGTTTGGGTAAAGAAGTTGAGGTAGAGATGTCAGGAAAATTTGACGGAAACGTACAAGTTCTGCAAACTTCCACTACATATGGGTTTTAAATATCGCCTCTTCTCTCAAATAAGACAAAAGGAGACAAAGCAATCGCTGGGTCACTTTTCTTCAAAAATAAAAAATAAAAAAATCCTACCTTTTACCCTTTACCATTACTCCTGCCTTTTTGAGGTTGTTTCTTTCTTTCTTTTGGGTTTTTGGGGGGTGGGTGGGGGGTGGGTGTGGGTGTTAGCCTTTCCCCTCCCCTCCCTCCAAATGGACCCATACAGTTAACTTGTCCACAAAGTGTATGTTATATAACCATGGTTTTAGGTTTCGGCCGAAACCCTAGGGTTTCGGCCGTATCGTTCCGGTACCGGATGAGAGCGAGACGAAACTAGCCTATTGGTTTCGGTTTCGGCCGGAACGTGGCCGTTTCGGCCGGTTTCGGCCGGTTCGGCCGGAACGTGGCCATTTCGGCCGGTTTCGGCCGGAACCGGCCGAAACCGGCCACGTTCCGGCCGAAACCAAAGAAGAAATAACAAAAAGAGAAAAAGTAGGAGGAAGGAGATCAAATCATGAAGAAAAAATTAAAAAAAAAAAGCAAATTCTGCAGAAAAAAGAAGAACAAAAAAAAGAAGAACAAAAAAAGAAGAGGAAGAAGAAGAAAAGAGAGAGAGAAAGGAAACTTACCTTTGCCTCCCACCTCTAGCCGCCATCCACCTCACGTCTCCAGGCTCCCGCCGCCTCCAACAACAAGAAGGAGCTAGCCCTAATAGGTGCTGCAGTCACGTACATAGCATATTGCATTTATTTACAAGATTGCAAACATATTACAAGTTTGCCATTGTATGGCAAAGCTTGTAAATAAATGGTGTGTGTTTAGAAACATGTGTAATGTGAATATGATGCGGTCGTCTACAAGAGGAGGCAAGCGGGCACGGGCACGGGCCGGAATTAGAGCTACCCACCTTATCTTACTTAGTTTGGTTTGTTTTTGCTTTGTAAACATCTTAGTCATTGCTTAAGTCACGGTGTGTGCGCTTAGCAATAACTAGATGAATCCTATAAATACCCCAAAAACCCTAGTTGTTCATTATCGAAGAATTGAGATTAATTGCCGTGACGGCTAGGGTTAGTGGGGATTAGACTTGATCCTTTAGATTCAAGTTAGGGAGTGATCTCTCCAGAAAAAGATCAAATCTATCTTATTGTTCTTCGTATTTCAATAGAAATTCCTCTCTTTTCCATTTTTCCTCTTTTAAATTCAGCCCTAAATACGATTTGACCCCCAAATCGTATCATTTTGGTATCAGAGCACTCGGTCCTATGGCGAGCACACGGGCGACGGCGACAAAAACTCTGGAGGAGTGATTGGATGCGGAAATCACGGGGTTGCGAAAGGAGATGACGGATATGAGGGAAGAACTCAAGGCGGGTTTGAGCGCAACCATGGATGAGAAGTTGAATCGGGTCTCGGAGCGCCATTCGCGCGAGATGAAGGATGGGTTTGCCGAGGTGGCGAGGATGCTTCAACAACCCCAGTTTCTGCAGCGAGATCCAGATCCGCAGTCGTCGGGTTCATTAGATCTGGTCTCACGGACAAATCATGGAAACGGCGACGAAGGAGTAGCTTTTCCCCCACGGGAGAGCGCCCCGAGACAACCGGAAGATGGGCGGGGCCGGCAAAGGGGCCCAGATGGTCGGCCGCCCCCAACTGGGGGCGGCGAAGGCGGGCGGCCCCGAAACGGGGCCGCCGGAGGGTTTCCGCCCACTACGGGGGGCGGCGAACAGCAGCGGGCCCATCTGGGGCCCGCTGGGGTGTTTCCGCCCCCCCTGGGGGGCGGCGAAGGGTGGCGCCCCCAGGCGGGGGGCGCGGGGGGGTTTCCGCACCCAGGCGGGGGCGGAATGATTGGGCGGACCCTCCTGGGGCCCGCCGATGGAGACCCGCCCCAGGTTGGGGGCGGGGGAGGTTGGCCGGCCCACATTGGGCCCGCGGGAGGTTTTCCCCCTCCTTTTGGGGGCGTCGACGCAGGTTGGCTACGTGGAGGACCCCGGAGGGAGCATGTGGACAAGTGGGACGATGTGGGAGCACTCGCCAATGGGAGGGCCAGGGGAGGTGTAGGACAGTGGGGGGCCGAGGATCATACTTACCAGAGGCGGCAGGCAGACGGGGGGGACCACTACGAGGAGATACACCCCCTGATATGCGGAAGCTGAAGGCACCACTGTTCGATGGGAAGGACCCCGATGGCTGGATCTATCAGGTAGAGAGATACTTTGAGGTCATGGGCTTCGCTGAAGCAGAGAGGCTGAGGGCGGTGGCACTAAATTTCGAAGGGGAAGCCCTGGCGTGGTACCGGTGGACCCAGAAGCAGAGACCGATACGGACTTGGAGGGAGCTGACAGAGTGCCTGATGGAGAGGTTCCAGGAGACCCACGGGGGCGGGCTTTTTGAGCAGTTGTATGCCTTGAAACAGGAGGGGACCGTGCGTGACTACATCTCGAGGTTCGAGACCCTCTCGAGCTGGGTAGAGGGGGTGTCAGCGGAATCGATGGAGGGAAATTTTTTGAAGGGGTTGAAACCATCCGTGAGAGCAGAGGTAGGAGTGCATGACCCTCAGGGGTTGACAGCTATGATGCGATTAGCCAGGAGGGTGGAGGACAGGCAGACTCAGGAGAGGAGGTCTAGAGGAGTGTGGGGCGGGGTTGCGGCACGTAACCCAGTTCCGCCAGCAGTACCTAGAGTTACGACCGGGACCCCGGCCGCGGAGACCAGACCTGGAGGGCAGACCCGTCGGATGACCGAGGCAGAGATGAGGGAGCGCAGGGCCAAGGGGCTGTGCTTCAAGTGTGATGAGCGGTTCACTCCGGGGCATCGGTGCGCAGGGCGAGCCATGCAGTTGGAGGTGGCGGCTGAGGAGGAAGAACAGGGAGATATTACTATTATACTCGATGGGGAGGAGGCTGTGGCGGAACAACACCATCATTTAGACGTCGTGGAGGTTTCTCTTAGCTCCGTGGTGGGATTTACTCCTTATCACACCATGAAGCTGGTGGGCAGGTTGGCAGACCAGGAGGTGACGGTATTGATAGACAGTGGGGCGACCCACAACTTCATCTCCAGGAAGTTGGTGGAGCAGGTGGGGCTACAAGTGAGTGAGACAGCCACCTTTGGGGTGATTTTGGGCACCGGCCAGAGGGAGGATAGCAGGGGTGTCTGCAGGGCTGTGATTCTGGCAGTACAGGGAGCTCAGGTGGTGGTAGACTGTTACCCCCTGGAGCTGGGGAAGGTTGACTTGGTATTGGGAATGCAATGGTTGCAGACATTAGGCGACACCAAGTTCAACTGGAAGCTGCTTAGGATGGAATATCAGGAGAACGGAAGGACGGTGATTTTGCTAGGGGACCCCAGTCTGTGTTGCCGCGCAGCGTCCTTGAAGTCCTTGGCTCGGGCAGTATCGATAGGAGGGGAGGCATATTTTGTGTCCTATCAGGAGTTTGGGGCAGAGGCAGAGGAGCAGAGGGCACCGCCGGAGGTGGAGTTGTTGGACAGCTATGGGCACATTTTTCAGATGCCACAGGGACTTCCACCGCAGAGAGACCACGAGCACGCCATCATGCTGCGGGAGGGGATAGCGCCCATCAGTGTCCGACCATACAGGTACCCGCATGTCCAGAAGGATGAGATCGAGCGATTGATCAAGGAGATGCTACAGGCGGGTGTGATTAGGCCAAGTGTTAGTCCATTCTCTAGCCCGGTGCTCTTGGTGAAGAAAAAGGACGGTAGCTGGAGGTTTTGTGTAGACTATCGTGCCCTCAACAAGGAGACGGTGGCAGACCGTTTTCCCATACCGGTGATAGATGAGTTGCTAGACGAGTTACATGGGGCGTCGATCTTTTCGAAGATTGACCTGAAGTCGGGTTATCATCAGATCCGGATGAAGGCAGAAGATGTACAGAAGACTGCTTTCAGGACTCATGAGGGGCACTATGAGTTCCTCGTCATGCCCTTTGGGCTGACGAATGCACCTGCTACATTTCAGTCGTTGATGAACAAGATATTCCAGCCTTACCTCCGGCAGTTTGTCTTGGTGTTCTTCGACGACATCTTGGTGTACAGCCGGACAGTGGAGGAGCACGTGCGGGACTTAGAGACAATGTTACAGGAGCTACAGGCCCACCAGCTGTATGCCAATAAGAAGAAGTGCACGTTCGCCCAGGCGAAGGTGGAATACTTGGGGCATGTGGTCTCAGCAGCAGGGGTGGCGGCGGATAGGAGCAAGATAGAAGCCATACTAGATTGGCCGCGGCCAACTACACTGAGGGCGTTGCGGGGATTTTTGGGCTTGACGGGGTACTACCGCAAGTTCGTGCAGGGCTATAGTACCATTGCCTGGCCTCTGACTGAGCAATTGAAGAAGGATGGGTTTCAGTGGACCGAGGAGGCGACTGCGGCGTTTGAGGCCCTGAAGGGGGCGATGACGACCGTCCCGGTACTGGCTCTTCCTGATTTTAGCAGACCCTTTGTGGTTGAGACAGATGCTTCGGGGTACGGGTTGGGGGCAGTACTGATGCAAGATCAGCGGCCCGTGGCTTACTTCAGTCAGGTTTTGTCTTCACGGGCGAGGCAGAAGTCCGTGTATGAGAGGGAGCTGATGGCGATCGCTTTGTCGATTCAGAAGTGGTGTCCGTACCTGCCGGGGCGGCCATTTATTGTGCGCACGGATCAGAGGTTCCTGAAATACTTACTGGAGCAGAGATTGGTGGCGGCGGACTATCAGAAGTGGTTATCTAAGCTTGTGGACTACAAGTTTGAGATACACTATCGGCCTGGGTTGGAAAACAAGGCTGCGGACGCGCTATCACGGCGGGAGGAGGGTACGTCCTTAGCAGCCTTATCAGTACCACTGCTAGCAGATTGGGAGCCCTTATGGAGGGAGGTGGAGGCCGACGAGGAGTTGTCTAGAGTCCGCGAGGATTTGGTTCACGGGGTGACTGAGCACCCAGGCTATTCAGTGGAGGGACGACGGTTGTTGTATCGGGGAAGGTTGGTGATACCACGGGGCTCAATGCACATCCCTCTGATTTTAAAGGAATTCCATGGGAGCGCAATAGGGGGGCATTCTGGCGTCCAACAGACATACATGAGGATGGCCAGGGAGCTGTACTGGAGGGGAATGAAGAAGGACATCGCAGAGATGGTAGCCCGTTGTGACGTCTGCCAGCGTCACAAATACTTGGCCATGGCACCAGCAGGGCTGCTGCAACCTTTAGCTCTTCCTGAGCGGGTCTGGGAGGGGATTAGCATGGATTTTGTGGAGGGGCTACCCAAGTCGGAAGGATACTCGGTGATTTTGGTGGTGGTAGACCGACTGAGCAAGTATGGACACTTCATTGGGCTGAAACACCATTATTCTGCAGTGACAGTGGCTACGGCATTTATGCGGGAGGTGGTGCGTCTGCACGGGTTTCCAGAGTCCATAGTATCGGATCGGGACACTGTCTTCATGAGCCAGTTCTGGAGGGAGTTGTTCAGGGTGCAGGGGACCGTTCTGAGGAGGAGCACCGCTTACCACCCCCAGACGGATGGGCAGACGGAGGTCGTCAACAGGAGCGTTGAGACCTACCTTCGCTGTTTTACATCGGATTGTCCTCGGAGTTGGTATCGATGGCTGGCGTGGGCGGAGTATTGGTACAATACCTCCTTCCATTCGTCCGCACAGACGACGCCGTTTCGAGTGCTATATGGGAGGGATCCACCAGCGCTGGTCCATTATCGTGGTGGGACGACCCCGGTGTCCCAGTTGGACCAGTACCTCGAGGAGCGAGAGGGGATTTTGGAGGAGCTGAAGAAGCATTTGACGAGGGCTCAGAAGCTCATGAAAGCCAAGGCGGACGCACATCGTAGAGAGGTGGAGTTTGCGGTAGGGGATCAGGTCTATCTGAAGCTGAGACCGTATCGACAGAGGTCGCTGGCCCGACGCCGGAACGAGAAGTTGGCCGCGCTGTTTTATGGGCCGTTCCAGATAGAGGCGAGGATTGGACCCGTGGCATATAGACTGATGCTGCCCCCAGGATCTGCCTTACACCCAGTGTTCCACGTCTCTCAGTTACGACGAGCGGTTGGCGCGCAGACACCAGTGGCCACTCTGCCATCCACATTGACAGCCGACTCAGAGGTGATGATGGCGCCCCAGGATATTCTGCAGGTTCGACACACTGAGAGGGGCGGTCGGGAGGTGCTGGTAAGATGGTTGGGGTTGTCTGACCACGAGGCTACTTGGGAGCGGGAGGATACCATCAGGGCTCAGTTCCCAGACTACAACCTTGAGGACAATGTTCGTTTTTTGGGGGGGAGTAATGATGCGGTCGTCTACAAGAGGAGGCAAGCGGGCACGGGCACGGGCCGGAATTAGAGCTACCCACCTTATCTTACTTAGTTTGGTTTGTTTTTGCTTTGTAAACATCTTAGTCATTGCTTAAGTCACGGTGTGTGCGCTTAGCAATAACTAGATGAATCCTATAAATACCCCAAAAACCCTAGTTGTTCATTATCGAAGAATTGAGATTAATTGCCGTGACGGCTAGGGTTAGTGGGGATTAGACTTGATCCTTTAGATTCAAGTTAGGGAGTGATCTCTCCAGAAAAAGATCAAATCTATCTTATTGTTCTTCGTATTTCAATAGAAATTCCTCTCTTTTCCATTTTTCCTCTTTTAAATTCAGCCCTAAATACGATTTGACCCCCAAATCGTATCAGAATATCAGCACTATTTGATATGAGTACAACACTATTTGATATGCCTAATATTTTGGGGGAAGAGTTGCTATGCGTACAGACGATTTTGCTCGGTTTACAAACAAATTTATTTACTAGTTTGCCATTCATTCTTTACATGTAACAAATTTAGCAACTAATGTAATATATTTTTATATATTTCGCAAAATGTGTATCTAGTATAAAGTATTTGGTAGTATTTGATAGGTATTTAATTATTTAAAACTACCGATACGGACGAACCGAAACTCACGTCCGAAACCACCGAAACGGACGATACCGATACCGAAACCTAAATTTTCGATAGAGCGATACCGAGACCGAAACCGAGACCTCAAACCTTGGTTATAACTTATAAGAAACTAAATTCCTTCAGGAAAATAAGTTGTTTGCATTCAGGCTTGGGTTTCACTTAATAGTAGTAGTAGTAGTAAAGTTGGTAAATGCATCATTTTGAGGTGATAACATCCTATGCCATTTTCATTTCTTTAAATTCTTAGTTATTGATCTTTGATTTATGTGTTTATAAAAAATGCCGCGCCTTTATGTACTACTACATAGCAGTTTGTAACACTGGTCATAAATTTAATCCATCCATCACAAGGCGTTATGGGTCTATCAATTGAACAATAGAAATTAAGAAAAGAAATATTTACTTTCTTCATCAGAAAATGCGCCCCTTTTGAAGCAAGAATTGTTTTTCCTTGATATCGAACATAATGCATGAAAGGCTCTTTGAAGAACCATAAAGTTCTACGAGAATAGTTACGACATACTACTATAAAAAGTTCTATTTGAAGATGTTCAAATGTGTTCGTTCAAGAAAAAGTTCCAGAAGATGTTTATGCATGAGACACAATCTACCAATTTGATCCATTTCAGATATCCTCCTAAAACTATATCATAGTTTCTTCCACTAATATTTATAATACTTTGAGTGTTAATAAAACTATTTTAGCAAAATTCAACTGTCTCAATTCCCAAACAATGGCGCCAAAAATTCGAGCTCCTTTTGGATTTCTTTCCTAATCAATGACGACTGCTGCATTGTCATCATATCGTATTATCATTCCGTTGTCACGTTTGAATTCTTTACATGTAAGTATAATTACAGCTCTAGCTCTAATTACTTCTGATCTTTCCAGAGGGATATTGGATGCATATTTAGTTTCCAAATTTTCAATGCCCAAACAAATCAGAATTCAGATATGTTGTAGCTGCATCGGATATTGGTTTATATGCGAATTTTAATCATGATTCATGCCCATGCACACACAAGTCACATAAGTTTTTAACTAATACTAAGTGAGATCCATGACAATAAATGATCTACAAGCCTTCTCTGGATATACTGCAAACTTAGGCACAAGTCTGCAGATTGGCTAAATTTTAATCGCATGTTTAAAATATATATACACTAGTCATAACCCATGCCAGCGGGCACGGTTCATTTAAGATTTCCCCCGCGAAATCTTTGTTCCTAAAAAAATTATTTCCACAACCAAAATTTAAAAGAACAATAAATTAGCGTAAAAATATTTAGCGGCATGAGCACCTTCCGCGTGGCCGCCTTCGGCGCGAAACAACAAATTCGACGCGGAACGACGCGGAACAACGCGGAAGCGCCTTCAATGCGGAACAATAAATTCTGCGCAGGCGCCTTCGACGCGGAACAACAAAGTCGGTGCGGACGCCTTTTGTGCGAAACAACAAATTAGCGTAAGAAATTTAGCGGAACAACAAATTCGGAGCAGAACAACGCGCGAGCGCATTCGGCGCGGAACAACAAATTCGGCGCGGGCGCCTTTGGCGCAGAACAAAAAATTTGTGTAAAAAATTGCGGGAGTGCCGTTTGTTGGCGCGAAACAACGCGCGAGCGCATTCGACGCGGAACAACAAATTCGGCACGGGCGCCTTTGACGCGGAACAAAAAATTAGCGTAAAAAAATTTAGCGGGCGCCCTAGGCACGGAACAACATACCTCACGGTAATTTTCGGTGACGGTATTAACTTAAATTTTTTTACGCTAGTCTGTTGTTCCGCTAAATTTTTTTATTCTAATGTTTTTACTTTGTTTAATTTAATGGATCATGTTTCCCCACAATTTTTCCCAAGACACTTTTAATTTTAAAGTTTTGGTTCCCAAGACACTTTTCCTCCCCAAAATTTAATCTTCACAATCTTTCCCGATACACTTTTAATTTCAAAATTTTGGTTCCCAAGACACTTTCCCCCAAAAATTTAAGTTTTCCCACTAAAATTTTCACATAATCCAATCTCGACCATTAATTTACCAAGTTCAAATCTCAGTCAATCTTTATCTTGTCCTAGTCAGCCCTAAAATTCAAAAAAAGGTTGTCAAATGTATAATAGATTTTGGGTCATCCAAAGGCAGCTATTTGAAATAAGCAGGCACATAACTACAGTCTACCTTGTGCTCAAACTAAAGGAACCCAACAGATGACTTAAACACGTAAATGCAGAGACGTTTCGAAAATGAATTAAACAATCCATCCCACATATCAAAATGAGCTTTGAGAAAGCTGATATCATCACTAAAAAATTCTCATATGTGATCTCAAGAGAAAAATAAATGTTCTAATGAATCTAATCGTATCGGAAAATAACACCATCCTAATACATCTAAGTAAAAGTTGTCAATAGGAACAGAAAACAACGAACAAAAAACATGTCAGCCGCCTCGATCTACTAATTGATTATATTCATTCTACTCAAATATCATAAACCCATGCTTATATTCCGCAGATCAAGTTTGAATAGCAGAATTCTGAGAATTTGTGCATTGCAATAGTAAGTTGAATTAGAGAAACTTACTTGCCCACAAGTGTTGAATAATGCAGCAAGCTGCTCCTCAGTGATCTGACATTTACGAACAATATGGTTTAGAAGCAAATAACAGAGGCTGATGTTATAATAGAAATAACTAATTTGACATAAATTTCAACATGTGCGCATTAGATACAAGACAATTGGCACATCCATAACAGGAAGGAACAAAATGAGAAGGATTTTCATGGTGGAAGTCTCACTTGCAGATCTATATCAGATACGTATACAGTTCGCCTAATGCAGTCCTCCTTTTGAGCCTTTTGTACTCGCTCGTTGAACCTCCTCCGACCTTGATTGTAACCATTTCTCCTCTAAAAATAGAAGAAAAATAAAAATGAACGACATAAATTATGCACAATTACTAGATTATTCAGCATAAGTCCTCCAATAAATATGCAATTTTTTTTTCTCAACCCAACGTAAGTTGCAACAATTGATTAAAGAAAAGAAAATGGCATAGCCTAAAAAGTTAAAAACATTCATCTCAAAACTGAATTCATTTCCCATAAACCCCAAACCCCCTAAGAACCTAAATGCCCAACGTATCATCTGAACCCACATAAAGGATCATCCATAATTCTCTAATTTAACAATCGATTCTCTCAAAAACCCCAACTTTGGCCCAAATGTAAAGGGATAAGAGACAAATAAATCAAATTCCCTTGAATATTAAAGACAATGACACCCCAAAAAAATAAAGATAAAAAACATACTCTGCGCTGCTGCTGCTGCTGCTGATTTATAATATCATTGCTGCTGATATTAACAACCTGCGATCCATCAGGCGCCGCCGCAAACCCCTTAAAATAGTGGAAACCGCCGGAAAACAACTTATCATAGCAATCGGCCGACGACGCGACGAACACCGGCGCGTCGGCCGACAGCATACCGTTCTTGGTCTTCGACGAGGGCACGAACTCCTTAGCCGAGGGGTTCAATTTCGAGAGGAGATCGGCCAAGACACTCACGTCACGATCGTACTTGTTCTCCCGATCGCCGCCGCCTACGAAGGTTTGCTGCTGATCGCCGGACTTCACCCCGTTCTCAGCGACCGCGGCCATCGGAATCCGATCGCTCGCTTAATTGATCAGAAATCGATACTGTCAGATGAAAGGGAGAATTGCGCAGCAGATATTTGTATCACCGCATTGGCTAAAAATGGAAAAGCGTCATTTTTAAAGAATTCTAAGTTCGATTTGCCAAAGATTACGTAGCCCAAAAGAAGAGAGAGAAAAAGGTGGCGAGGATAGAGAAAGAAGAGGAGGGTTGTTACGTTGTCACACGCATGAATTTTTTAAAAAAAATTAATGGAAAGTGATTGGGATTTGTTGGGATTCCAAAAAAAACTTGCGGTGGATTAGCTTAATTAATCTTGCATAATTAACATGGTTTAATTAAATTATTAAGACGAATATTCTACATCATTGCTTAAGAAACATATGTCGCATATTATATAATAGAGGAACCTGGAGTAAAATAGAGATGTGACGTTAACGCACAATAAATTTCCTATGCTAACAGCTCAAAAATACACTTTCAGAGCTCCGGTGTTCATTCGAGTGGTTAAATCACTCGGCTGTCTCGGTGGAGACCCGGGTTCAAATCCCACTACCCACTATCCCCATTTATTTTCCAGCTTTAAGTGCTCCAATGGATACCTGGCTTCTCCTTGTTTGGGGTTAAGCGATCAGGGCGGGTGTACCCGTGTTCCACCACCCATGTTTCCTGGTTCGGCAATACCTACTCCAATCCAACACTCTTTTCAGAGTCTTGTGGATTTCCACTATAAAGCATTTTTCATGGCAAAGCAATTACAATCTCTTCCGAGATACAACACACGCTTTTCCAAGTGCCACTCACTCTTTTCCAACAACCACACAATTTATTCCAAGATTGCACACCATATTCCAAGGACCACACCTCTCTTCTCTAAGAGAGACACTCCCACAACCTGGAAGTAAGGTTTCACAATGAAACAAATAAGAAATTACACTCGTACATATTACCTTAATTAAATGAACTTACTAGTTAAGTGCTAGACAATGGTGAGTGGATATCCAAGTGATGTAACCAAGCTTTCTGCACTTGGAGATTTTTGTTGAGCTTTGGATTCAACCCGTAATAAACATATGAAGCTCTAAGAGGGAAAGTAAGAGAGTAGAAAGATAAAGCTTTGCTCTTGAGAATTTGACTCACAAAAATTATTTCTATCTAAATCTATGAGTGCTCAAATCTCCCTCACAATCGGGCTTAAAATAGCCTCTCAAATCTGCACTAAACCGAGAAAACAGACTCAGTAAAAAGTAGTCTAATGGCTATAAACAAGCAGATATTCACAGTCATTAGACATCTAGAGTTCGGTTCTCAGACGACTAATCAACTATTCAGTCGTCTAAGAACTCGACATTAAACGGCTGACACAGAGTTGGTCTAAAACAAATAGAGGAACCAACTTCAAACATCCCGACATCTGGAGTACGTCACTCAGTCATTTGATAACCCCACATCAGATGGCTGAGGCAGAGGATGGACAAAAAGAACAAAGTCCACCTCACTGTTGTCAGACGACTGGAGTTTGCCACTCAGACATCTGAGGAACTGTTCAGACATCTAACCAATGTACTTCAGGCGG
This sequence comes from Scilla litardierei, assembly GCA_030789695.1. Lineage (NCBI taxonomy): Eukaryota > Viridiplantae > Streptophyta > Magnoliopsida > Asparagales > Asparagaceae > Scilla > Scilla litardierei. The sequence goes on along the minus strand of CM061133.1, from coordinate 329,887,945 downwards.
CTGAAACAAAAGTGTTAGGTATTGGTGTTTTAGTCCAATATTGTTTTGATGATAAGCACAACATTATGTTATTGCTAGAGACTCTCGATGTTTTAGTCTCATGTTTAACAATTGAAGAATAGCATTTTGAAGACTAAAAGCTTGGTGCAAGGATGGACACCAAAAGGAGCATTGAACTTGATGAAAATAAGATCATCAAGTGGTGCCAAAGCTTGGAAGATGATGGGGAGATCATGGCAACTCTAGCTTGAAGGTTTACACTCTAGGAGAAGCAAATTGTAATCCATGTAATATTTTATTACATGCTTTTCTCTTTTTGAGTTTGTGACTTTGTAATGCCTTGATAGATGGTCATACTCATTCATGTATATGCATTAACCATCTTAGTGAACCTTAAGATCTTCATAGAAATCAATCCAAGACCTCTATGGCCAGCTCGAGTATAGGAGGAGCTTAGGGATTTCAAGACCTCTATGGCCAGCTCCCTACGTGATATCACACACTCCATTTCTGAGATGAAGCCTCGGTAGATGGACTCGCTTCTGTTGTCGCGACCCTCCTACCCATACCACCACCACAGACCGTGCATCCATCCATCCCGACATCTCATATTTCTACCACTTCACCTCGCATTCCTACACCACCACCATCTCCACGTGCATCACCTTCACCTCCTCTCGCCACAGTGATTCCACCCACTTCTTCACCACCTCTCACATCTGAAGCACCACCATCCCCACATCCATCCACACATATTCCATCGCCTCCTCCAGTCACCGCATCCACATCCATTCCTACGCCAGCACTGACTGATGCCACATCCATACCATCCTCATCCACACCACCTCCTCCTCCCACATCCGATGTAGCTCCACACACATCACCACGAGCCGTGGATGTCATAGTCATCTCATCCTCTCCGGACGATTCACCCCCACATATACCATCACCACACCCATCTGAGGTAGCTGCATCCATTCCATCTCTTCCTCCTGCAGACGTCTGACGCCCCCCCCCCCCCCCCCCCCCCCCGGTTTGCGTGATCATGCAAGTGTGCAATAAGATGGGGGATACCAAATTTAAAATATTTGTACCGCAAGCGCACGGTGTCGTAGTGTGGCTTGGGGGTCGAACACAGGGAGGCGTGGTTGTGCTTGTTTCAGAAAGGAACCAATTCACCCTAGGGGTGAGCTAGCCCGAATCGATGGTTGGGTTGTCACGGAATGTAAATACAGGGTTAAACAATATAAAGGGAAACCCGGGACTTCGGTTTCCACCCTATCATGTGTTCTCGCTATTACGACCGGCGGATAGGACAACGATCGGAATTAGGGTTTAGTGGTGAGACGTTGCCTCTAAGAGTGATACCAGCATCCCACGGGCCCGATATTCCGGTCGGTGCCCAGGATGATACGCCGGACTACCCGGGTTCGGTCAGTGGGCATTCCCATGTCCATTAACACTGACCGACTCCGGGAGCACTAAGCTCGCAACGATAACTCCCAACATCTCGTCCTGCCGCTCCCACGCGCAAGGATTCGATGTCTACGCTAAGGGCGTGAGCTATGGCTAGGGAGTCAACCGCCAAGTTTATTCCCCCTTGGCCCAACGGTCAAAGGCGGTCTTTTTCCCGTCGATGACAATAAAACACCCCGCGTAACCAATAGATTCATATTCCCTATCGATATCCTAGTCCTATGGACGCATTAGGGAGAACCCACGAAGGGGTTTCCACCAAAATCCCAGATTAGGGAACTACTCACACATTATAGCTAAAAAGCGATCTAAATGAAAATCGACCGTTAAAAACATAATCAGGCAATTGAAATGCGGTAGTAGTAATGCAATTAAGATAATATCAAAGTTTGACAAAGATCTGAACACTTACAAATAACCAAAAAATTCCAGCCGTCACAATAGGGAAAAAAGACAGAAGAATAATCAGCTCTCGTTTCTGAAAACCTAGGGCTTATATATATAGAAAACGACGTCACCCGATCGGTTGATACTCGGTAGTAGTAATGCAATTAAGATAATATCAAAGTTTGACAAAGATCTGAACACTTACAAATAACCAAAAAATTCCAGCCGTCACAATAGAGAAAAAAGATAGAGGAATAATCAGCTCTCGTTTCTGAAAACCTAGGGCTTATATATATAGAAAACGACGTCACCCGATCGGTTGAAGTATCAACCGATCGGGTGACCTGCTTCGTTCTTCGGCAGCAGTCTTCAGAAACATCACCCGGTCACTCGACACGGTCGGTTGGCGCAAGCGGCTCGTCGTTTGGATCTTGCGGTCATCGGGTGAACCGATCGGTTGATAAATCAACCGATCGGTTGGAAAACGTCGTCCAAAAGACAGAGACTTGCGACGTTTTGGCACGGTCAGCTGGCCGTCGGGTGAGCTCTCCGGGTCGTCTCTTGGGGGAATCGGCTACAGATGAACCGATCGGGTGAAGGTCACCCGATCGGTTGGAATTCAGCTTCAATTTCCCGAGAAGTCTGTTGGGCTGAACCGGTCGTCGACCCGGTCGGTTGATGCTCACTTTGCTTCAGCGGCTGTCCGGGTCGTGCACGCGTGCATCACCCGATCGGTTGAAGTATCAACCGATCGGGTGGGGGCTGAAAGATAGAAATCTTGGTCGTTTGACCCCCTGGATCACGCGTGACTCCTCCCGTCGCTCCGGGGACTTATGATATCTTCGTTATGTGTCCCCTACGCTGGCAAACTCCTGCAAACACGCAAAAACACGGAGAAGTGAAAGAAAACTAGAAAATACGAAAAAACGGATACGGGACGGCGGAAAATAACAGAAAAACACAAAAGAAGACGTGCGTGAATATATGAAATATAAGCGCACGTCAAAATCCCCCAAGCTGAACCCTTCCTCGTCCTCGAGGAAGACGAGTGAGAGTAGGAGCTTGGAGGGAGAAAATAGAGAGAAGAGAGAAAAAGAGAACTCTAAATCCTAAATCGCCCGTCAGGGCCAACAAAATCAAAAACGCCACACCAAGCAAGCAAACGCCAAATCACAACACTAAACCAAAGGAAACGAGTCCAGACAAGTGTCGTGGGCCCACGCGGTGAAGCGCGAGTGAGTGTGGTCATGTGCTAGCAGACGGTGTCACTATCTACATTGTGCTATAGGCTCCATATACACAAATCCAAGAAAAGACCCAAATATCGATTCGATTTGAAATAAGCGGTGAATATATAGCTCAAGCATGCATGAGAAGAAAGTAAGAATCGAAACGTATCATGTGTCAGGGACTCCACAGCTAGGGACTTGGACATCACCACACTATCGCCTAGATAATAGCTAGAAATTCCCTATTCCAAGTGTTTTCGAAAGCGATGGGGGGTTGGGATGATGTGGAGTAGAACACTCGGTGCAAATTCTCGCCTTCCCTTTATTCTCGGTAGGTAGGAAAATATTCACACACATTTTTTGGGTTTTGGATATATGTATTTTTTTGGGTTTTTGGCTATACATATGTATTTTTTTTTTTCTTTCTTTTCTCTTTTCTCCTTTTTTGGGTTTTTCTTTTCTCTTTTTTTTTGATTTTTGGATTTTGGGGTATATACACGTGTGTACTCTCCCAAGTGGGAGAACGGTACACGACGAGGGGATTTGCACCAAGTAAAATAAAAAAGAAATCGGATTCTAAACACTTGGGCAAAGGAGATTTTTCGCTAATCAGAGCATAGGCTAAATGGGCTATCCTAGTCCTAATTGTGGAATCCCGACACATGCGAAATGAAGCATACGATATATATATATATTCATGCATACAGAAGCAGACAGGAGGAGCAAATACCGCATATTCAAATCGAAGCATGATAATCTAGGGGTCATTCCTGGACAGGTATATAAATCAAAATCACAAAGTAGAAGCACACCAAACAGATAGGCACGACGCACGACTCACAAAAAAGCTAAGTGGACACACGATGCGTGAAATACAAGAGGACTCGGCTTCCTAGGGTTAGTGAATGTGATTATCGAAGCCATGCTAGGTGTGTGTGATTTTTATGGCAATTCATCATATGGGGTCATCTCTAGGAGAAAGAGATAAAAAGAAGAAATGAAAAAATAAAAACATGATGAAAACGACTCAAAAACGAAGAAAAAGACGCAAATGACGCACGAAGTGCGACTCCCCCAAGCTGAAACTTGCATTGCCCTCAATGCAATAAGAGTAAAGACGGGAGGGCAATGAAAATGGGGGGGAATACGCACCGACACAAAAAGAAATGAAAAACGAGAAAAGCACACATACGAAACTGAAAAATAAAGAAAATCACACAATGCGACATATAAACAGAAAATAAAAGATAGAAAATCACAAGACACAACATATATACACAAGCACACATAGAAAACATCACACGACAACACACAGAAAAAACGACTTCCCCTAAGCTAGACATGACAATGCTAGCAATATGATATGATCATGAAAATGCAGAGATATGCAAGGGGGAGGTCAGAAAACAAAATGGAATCAAAAAGCAGGAGAGGAATCGTCCTCGTCCTCCTCGGTGGAAGATGTGGGGGATGCGGGGGAGTGGGCGGGAGAGGTGACTGGTGTGCGGAGAAGTGGAGAAAGGGGTCGAGGTGATGGATGAGTGGGTGTGGAGGTGTGAATGATGGGTGGGGTGGTGGTGGTGATGGTGAGTGGGAGTGAAATGGCGACCAATGCGGTGGTAGATGGGGTAGAAGCGACGGTAGATGGGGTGGATACGGCGACGGAAGAGGATGGTGGGGGAAGTGATCGCGATCGCACCTGCAATTTCTTGCGGCGCACATATGGGGTGACAGAAGTGGAGGGTGGTGGATCTGTGGGGGCGACAGTGGTGGTCGTGAGTGGAGGTGAAGTGGTAGGAATGGAAATAGTGGTGGTGGGAGGGGATGGTCGCCTAGGGGGTGATGGGTGTGGTGATGAATGTGATGGGGGAGGTGAGGGTGGTGGTGAGGTGGGTGGAGTGGGTGGAGGAGGTCCATGCACGTGAGTGAGAATGCGGAGGATGGTGGCCACGTTCCTCTCAAGTGCGAGGAAACGTGGGTGAGAGAAGATCGAAGAGGATGGGTCCGAGGGGGCGGAGGACGAAACGACAGCGCGTAGTGAAGCCAGCTCAGTCTCGAGAGCGAGGCGAGCGAATGTGGCTCGACGAAAGGAGGAGGAGGAGGTAGTACGGACCGGAGGGGTGGTGACAGTGGTGGTGGGGACAGAAGCCGGGATGGCACTACTAGGCCCAGCCCCGGGGTCTCCACGGGACGCAGGAATGTCCTGCTCGCCTAAGTGGGTGACAGGGGAAGGTGGTCTGGGTGCGCCCGGGATAAATGGAAGACGTAACCCCCCAGAAAGTCAGGATCAGGTGGGAATGTCCAATCTGCCACAAGCTGGATAGTCATGCGAGCGGGGTTGGGCAGAATGGTATAAGGAGCAGGGGGTGGCCGTAATGGAAAGTGAAACGACCATCGGGGCGGGGCTTGATCATGTGTATATGCCGCAGGACGTCAAGATCGAGACGTGTAGGTCCTGCGGCAGCAGGTAAATCTCGGGAGATGGCAATATTAAACTGAGGATATGAAGCTATAATAGTAATAAGGCCCCCACAACAAAGCTTACCCTTGCCGGCGCGGCTAATATCAAGTAGCTTGTGAACAAGCCAAGCACCGACATGGATGGAACCAACAGGGACCCTAAAAGAAATCCCGTCATCACCACGAACAAAAGTAAAGGTCATGGCCCATAAAATGAAAAGATCGGGGATGGTCACGGTACCTGACTCATCCCTGGGGAAGAATGTGGAGAATATGATTCGATGGGCCAGACGGAATATGGGGTGAATGATGGAGGAGGCCTTGGCCTTTTCTCGAGGATAGTGAGCGTGTCGGGTGAGGCGGAACCAAAATTGATCGACGTCAAATTCGGGGGGATACCCATAGGGACGGATAGCGTCGTTCCCAAGGATGGGAAAACCAAAGATGTTATTAATGGTATTCAGGGTGGTGCGAATGGTTTTGTTACGGACGCGAAAAATGACGATCGACCCCGACTCACAGACAAGGGAGGATAAAAATTCAAGTGTGAGGGAGGGGTAGGATACCGCGGTGGCGTTCAGGAAGGCTAACCAACCTAAATTGGTGAAGAGAGTCTCGACCTCGGTGAACACACCAAGATCAATAAGCGTTTGGGCATAGGCAAATTTGGTTGATAGGTGCCTCCGTGCATCGAGTCTATTGTAAAAATCTTTTTGCTCTTGACTCCTAAAACGGTAGCCACGCGAGCCCATCAATGGGTCCTCAGCTGGGATGATAGGTTGGGGTTGGGGTTGGGGTTGGGGTTGGGCAGGCTATGCAGGAGGAGGTCGTGAGTGTGGTGGACATGTTGTCTTTCGTCTCTTGCGATACGACCCCTCCTCTCGCATAATACCCTTACCATTATCTTGATCCCGGGCCATGTGAGTGAGTGTGTGTGTGTGTGTGTGTGTGTGTGCAAGATGTGATGAATGCACACGAACACAGGCAATTGAGCAAAATAGTTAAACTAGGGCAAAATTGAAAATGGAGCTAAGGAGCGAAGTTACCCAATAGAGATGAAGATCCTTGCTCGTAGATCACCCAACGCAGCGCAATGTGAGGGAGTGTGAAGCCGCAGCGTTTATTTTCAACAAATTTTCGAAAATAGGGGGGTCGGGCGGAAATCTAGGGTTTGGATGGGGTTAAAACAAAGATGGAGAGAGGGAGATCGATGGGGGGAAGGAGATAGGGAGTGGAGAGATCGATTGGGGGGTTTGTGGTCGGTTGAGGGAAGAACGAGGCCGTTTGGAGGAAGAGGAAGTCGAAACGGAGCGGAAAAACGAAATCGGGTGAGAGAAATGAACGTGCGAAGTCGGGGTATTTATAGGGTTTAAGTCGAACCGATCGAGTGAGGTTTCACCCGATCGGTTGATTATTAGGTCGAAAATTTCGTTGAAAAGAGGCTACAGGCGAACCGATCGGGTGAATAATCACCCGATCGGTTGGCCGCTTCACAATTTTTCCTGAGAATTCAGTGCAGCTCACCCAGTCAGTAACCCCACCATGCTTCAAATCAACCGATCGGTTGATTAAATCCCAAATTTTCCGAGACTTCAGTCGTTCCCACATGGTCAGCCACCCGGTCTCAGCTTGCTTCACCCAACCGGTTCGCTGGAGAACAGATACGACCATTGTCTGATACGTCTCACCCGATCGGTTGAGTGGTCACCCGATCGGGTGAGGGCTTGTTTCCTGCAAAAATTCACAAATGGCCTAAGTCTCTCGACGGAAGTTCCTGCGGCTGGATTTATTTATTAAAATAGAAAAATAAAGCTAAAAATAATCCTAAAAACAAAGATGAAAGTTTAAAGCATGGGTTGCCTCCCATGAAGCGCTTTTGTTTAACATCGTTTGCTCGACGCCCGTAGATGATCTTCAAGGTGGACGGGGGTGATGCTCTAAGATCGGCATCGCTTCAGATTCTGAGTTGGTGGCCTTTGGTGTCGTCGACGGTGACAAGTAGACTTGCTCGACGACCCTCCCTTCGTTGATGGAATCCGAAGGCTTTTCCCTTATATTGGCGTCTACCGACACTTTTTTCAAGATCCGGATCTCGTCTCTGGTGAGCCCTATGGGCTCCTTTCCTTTTCTCCTTGTCGGGGGGAGACTTTTGGAATCCGGGAGGGATCATATGTGACACACCAGCTTTCTCAACAACATCATCTTTCTTCAGACCGACGTGTTCTTCAAGGTCCCCCAAGCTATCGGGGGGATTCCTTGAAAGAATTTCCCAGGCCCCGGCTTCCACAACTCTTTCTTCTTCTATGTCCAGCATATTGCAACCTGGATCATCCTGGGGGTTGGGGTGCTTCATCGACAACCCCAAGTCGAACTCGACCTTTTCGTTGCCGGCGTTAAGGGAAAGCTTCCCTTTCTTCACGTCTATTAGCACGCCGACGGTGGCCATGAAGGGCCGTCCAAGGATGATGGGCGTATGGGTGTCTTCAGGCATGTCCATCACCACGAAGTCCACCGGCACTTGCACTCCACTGACATCAACAGATAGGTCGTCTACTATTCCCACCGGGTATTTAACCGATCTATCGGCTAATTGAAGTGTCATACCCGTGGGCTCCAGGTCTCCCATCCCTATTCTCCTGTATAGCGACAGAGGCATTAAACTGACGCTCGCTCCTAAATCCACGAGCGCCCGATGAATCTTCACTTCCCCTATTGAACAAGGGATGGAGAAACTTTCCGGGTCTTTTAGCTTGGGCGGATTTGCTCTCTGAATGAGAGCGCTGCATTCCGTCGTTAGAACAACCTTTTCCTTCCTGGACCCTCTTGTCACCAAATCCTTTAAAAATTTTACGTAGGAGGGAATTGTCTCAATAGCTTCGAGGAAGGGGATTTGCAAGCTTAAATCCTTTACCATAGCGAAGAACTTGCTGTATTTTTCGTCTATCTTTGCTTGGGCAAGTCGTTGTGGAAAAGGCACAATAGGCTGGAATACTTTGAGGCTCCCTTTCTCGTCCTTCTTCTTCTCCTCTTCAGGGACTCCCTCCGGAGTCATAGTCTTTGGCGACGAAGCATCGTTGTCATTGGCTTTTTCAATTGGTCGCTCTACGACCAACGGTGCTTCTAGTTCTTTGGCGGGCACTCTTGTGGGGATTTGTGTTTCGTTTCTCAAGACGATAGCGGACACGTTTGCATGCTCGTGCGTTAGTGCCAAGGTCTGGTTCGCCCCCTTTGGGTTCACTTCCGGTTGGCGGCAATAGATTTTGCGACCTTTGAAGGTTCGCCACCTGTAACCCCAGCTGGGTTACTTGGTCAGTGAGAGCCCTCTGTCCCATCTTCATCTTCAAATTTATCTTCTCCTAGTTCGTGATGTATTGAGTCAAGAGGGACTCAACCGGGGAGATAGCACGCTGCTGGCCGTACGGCTGCAGCTGCTGCTGCTGCATGGGCTGCTGGTTCCTTGGTGGATACTGCTGGTATGATTGTGGGGGCTGTTGCTGCTGAAACTGCTGCTGCTGTTGCCTAGGCGACTGATATACTTGTGGTTACGGTTGCTGATAAGACGCCCGGTAGCTAAGATTGGGGTGGTTCCGGTTATTTGGAGAGTAGGCCGGATTGGAGCTAGTCCGTGGTGGATACGGCGCATTTTCCGTAGGATTGTAGAATAATGCACTCGCTTGGTCCATCGGTGGTGAGATGTCACCACCCTCGAAGTCCCCATGACTTCTGCTTCCACCGCCGCAATATGTTGTGTACCGGCACCACCGGCTCCTACCATCAGCTTTGAGATCTGGGTCGATAGCAAGTCAAACTTGCTGGATAATTTGTCGACGTCATCGACCCTGTGGATACCCCCAGATGTAGGTGTGGCTCGCTCGTCACACCACCGCTCATTGTTCGATGCCATGTTTTTAAGAATCTGTCCGGCATCTTCTTCACTCCTAGACATAAATGACCCTCCAGCCGTCGCGTCCATCGAAGACTTCAAGTCGTCCCTCAATCCATTATAAAACAGATTTATAATCTGCCACTTAGGAAGCTCGTGATGAGGGCATCTCCGCTGCATTTCTTTGTATCTCGTCCAAGCTTCATGCAGGGACTCGTGGCTGGCCTGGGAGAAGGAGGAGATCTCACTCCTCAGCTTCATCGTTTTCCCCGGAGGGAAGAACTTAGTCAAGAACGCATTCGAGAGCTTCTCCCAGGTGTTGAAGGTGTTCGGGTCCTTTCCCCTAAGCCACTGCTTGGCCTTATCCCGTAGAGAGAAGGGGAATATCTTCAGACGGATTACTTCAGCTATGACACCATTTATCCGAAACATGTCACACTTCTCTAGGAAGGAGTCCAGATGTTCGATAGGGCTTTCCATGGGTGACCCATAGAATTGATCCTGCTGGATCCACGTCACTAAGGACGGCTTAAACTCGAAGCTCTGTGCCGTAATAGCAGGAGGTCGGATGGCAGAGGTAGACTCGATGGATGGCATCGAGTACTCCAGCAGGGACTTATGAGGTGGGGTATTCTCCCCCATAGCTTCAGACTCTTCTCTTCTTCTCTTCTCTGCGGCCAGACACCTTAGGGTGGCGTTTATCTCAGGATCAATAGGAATCAAGTCGTCAAGACTCCTTGTGTTCCTGCGCATTAAAAGCAACAAACACCCGTGAAGCAAAAGTGGGAAAGAAACTGATAAAATAGAAAATAAAAATAAAAATAAGAAAATAAAAATGAAAAAGAAGAATGCAAAAATCATCACGAGAATGAGATGTGAGCTAGACTCAAGGGTTCATTGGTCCTAAAATAACAAGCACGTTGCCTCCCCGACAACGGCGCCATAAAGCTTGACGTCCCCCCGGTTTGCGTGATCATGCAAGTGTGCAATAAGATGGGGGATACCAGATTTAAAATATTTGTACCGCAAGCACACGGTGTCGTAGTGTGGCTTGGGGGTCGAACACAGGGAGGCGTGGTTGTGCTTGTTTTAGAAAGGAACCAATTCACCCTAGGGGTGAGCTAGCCCGAATCGATGGTTGGGTTGTCACGGAATGTAAATACATGGTTAAACAATATAAAGGGAAACCCGGGACTTCGGTTTCCACCTATCATGTGTTCTCGCTATTACGACCGGCGGATAGGACAACGATCGAAATTAGGGTTTAGTGGTGAGACGTTGCCTCTGGGAGTGATACCAGCGTCCCACGGGCCCGATATTCCGGTCGGTGCCCAGGATGATACGCCGGACTACCCGGGTTCGGTCAGTGGGCATTCCCATGTCCATTAACACTGACCGACTCTGAGAGCACTAAGCTCGCAACGATAACTCCCAACATCTCGTCTTGCCGCTCCCGCGCGCAAGGATTCGATGTCTACGCTAAGGGCGTGAGCTATGGCTAGGGAGTCAACCGCCAAGTTTATTCCCCTTGGCCCAACGGTCAAAGGCGGTCTTTTTCCTGCCGATGACAATAAAACACCCTGCGTAACCAATAGATTCCTATTCCCTATCGATATCCTAGTCCTATGGATGCATTATGGAGAACCCACGAAGGGGTTTCCACCAAAATCCCAGATTAGGGAACTACTCACACATTATAGCTAAAAAGCGATCTAAATGAAAATCGACCGTTAAAAACATAATCAGGAAATTGTAATGTGGTAGTAGTAACGCAATTAAGATAATATCAAAGTTTGACAAAGATCTGAACACTTACAAATAACCAAAAAATTCCAGCCGTCACAATAGGGAAAAAAGATAGAAGAATAATCAGCTCTCGTTTCTAAAAACCTAGGGCTTATATATATAGAAAATGACATCACCCGATTGGTTGAAGTATCAACCGATCGGGTGACCTGCTTCGTTCTTCGGCAGCGGTCTTCAGAAACATCACCCGGTCACTCGACACGGTCGGTTGGCACAAGCGGCTCGTCGTTTGGATCTTGCGGTCATCGGGTGAACCGATCGGTTGATAAATCAACCGATCGGTTGGAAAACGTTGTCCAAAAGACAGAGACTTACGACGTTTTGGCACGGTCAGCTGGCTGTCGGGTGAGCTCTCCGGGTCGTCTTGTGGGGGAATCGGCTACAGATGAACCGATCGGGTGAAGGTCACCCGATCGGTTGGAATTCAGCTTCAATTTCCCGAGAAGTCTGTTGGGCTGAACCAGTCGTCGACCCGGTCGGTTGATGCTCACTTTGCTTCAGCGGCTGTCCGGGTCGTGCACGCGTGCATCACCCATCGGTTGAAGTATCAACCGATCGGGTGGGGGGCTGAAAGATAGAAATCTTGGTCGTTTGACCCCTTGGATCACGTGTGACTCCTCCCGTCGCTCCGGGGACTTATGATAACTTCGTTATGTATCCCCTACGCTGACAAACTCCTACAAACACGCAAAAACAGGGAGAAGTGAAAGAAAACTAGAAAATACGAAAAAACGGATATGTGACGACGGAAAATAACGGAAAAACACAAAAGAAGACGTGCGTGAATATATGAAATATAAGCGCACGTCAACGTCACCCCCACACTACCATCTAATCCATCACTGCCATACACACCACCCACCCAGCCACCACCTGACGGTGTCATTATCTGATCGGATGACTTTTGCACTCCCTCTTATCACATGGCCCTCTATTTCACTCACTATTATTTTTTAGGGCATGTCTCACTTCAGCTTGGGAGAGATGCTTAGATCTCCTCTCCCCATCACATTCATGTCCTCACAACCTATCATTCATTATTTTTATCACGTTGAGGACAATGCTCAGTTCAGCTTGGGGGGAGGAGCGTTTTCACGCTTAATTTTGCTCATTTTTACTTTTATTTTTATTTTCCCATTATCTTTGTTTTCCTTTTTCATGTTTTCCATCTTTTCTTTTCTTTTGCATCATGTTTATATATCACTTTTCATTTTTTTCACTTGTTTCCCTTTTCATTTTCCATTTACTTTCCTTTTTCATTTTCATCTCCCATGCCTCACATTTACATTCTTATATGTGTTCAAAAACAAAAAAAATTGAAAAATTCAAAACCACCAAAAATATCTGCATTCGCATCACGCATCTTGCAGCATCATGCATCCATGTGTATATATATTCACATTCGCTTCGAGAATTTTTCAAATCCGAATTTTTTTATATACGTGGAATCTCGAATCGAATTTCGTTTTCTAAACTTTTACACTCGATTTCCATGATGTCAATTCAAGTATATGAATAGGATGTGTCCTAGCTTTGAATCCTATGTAATATCCTAGGTTTGGCCGTCCTCATGTTCCTTAATATAGAAGTAATTGAAACCGACCTAGATTGAACATTAAAACCGCACTTTATGCATGGACCGTAGTTGTGTATAATGGATTATGATCCCTCGAAAATTGGATAAAAACATATCACCCAGTACCGAGGACGATCCTGCTAGACCTACCCATGCTTTCAAAAAATAGAAAAGAAATAAAAGAAAAAATTATATATGCTTTTGTGAATAGAAAAAGTATATGTGCACCGTTCTCCAAGCGACATCGAGTAGCCGGATCCTTACGACTCAGGAATCGTCGGGGCCTCGCGCCGAAAGGTTTAGCGTGGGGGAGTGCATATGAATAATGATTTTGTGTGGGTTAAGTTAGTAGGTCCGAGGGGTCCTTATTGGCCCGGTGCCCTTAGGTCATCTGACCTGGGAGTCATCGATCCAACACTCATTATACAACCCATTTATCCCAAAAAAAGAGAAGAAAGAAATGTATATATATGCTTGAAAGCATGAATAAACCTAGCAATTTCGAAAATCAAGGAAAACTAATGTGTTGTGAGCGCCACTTTCTCGATCGGCCAATAACCAATTATCCGAAGCTTATCCCCTCTTCAACCATTGCATAACTTAGATTCCTATCCCTTTGATCTAAGGACGTGTTAGATGAAATATCTTAGGATTTGAGCATGTCCATAGTCTAGTGTATTACTTGACGATTTGGGTTAGAGACGACATCCTAGGATTATATTCTTATCGACGGAAATAAATCGACAAGTTTAAGTTTCATGAATTTGAGATTTCAATTCGCCCTCATATAAATTCGTTTTAAAGAAATTCTCGAAGTTTCATGTCATCATTTGTGTGCTTGTTTGCATACCTCCAATCTACGCTCTCTATTGTCTTCCTTGAGGACAAGGAAGAGTTAAGCTTGGGAGATTTTTGATAAGTAGATTTTGTAAATAGTTTTCACCCACTTTTCATGCACGTTTTACGTTATTTCATTTGCCGTTTCTTCCCATATTCTTTGTTTTTGTTTCCTTTTTTTGCTTTTATGGTCCATTTTATGCTTTTCAGGAAATATGTATCAAATCCGGATCATAAAGCGTGGAAAAAGCCCAAAAGAGCAAAAAGATCAAAGACTGGAGCTCGAAGTGTGCAAATGGGGGGAAAGAGAAGGAAAAGTGACACAAATGGCCACGTCAATTTGACACGGCCATGTCACTCAAGTGCACCAAAGCAGCTCAACACGCAATTCTAGTGGCCGCATAAAGACGAGCGAAACGGCCGCGCCGCAGCTGAAGAAAGGAGAAGAATCTCATTCAACGTGGTCTTTTGAATTAATAATATGCGGCTGCGTAATCCCAAAGAAACTGAAGCCAAACGGTCGCTTTACGCGACCGTTTAGAAGATCAAACTGACATCGAAGCTATATTCGATACGGTTGCATGCTTCAACCACGCTGTCGCGTTTCTGTTACTGCCAAGAGCTCTATTACGCACTGAGAACGATGTGACTGCGTCGTTTTCGACGCGATCATGTAGAATTAGCCCCTAGGGCATTTTCTGAGCACCTTGAGATTTAGTTAGATGCTATTTCGGTCTTTTTGGGATTGTATAAAATGTCTTTTCCCTCCTCTACGAAAAACAACTTTTCTTTTACCCTTTTTCAGAGCTTTTGAAGAATATTCATGTGTTCTTTCTTTGATTCTTCTGCTGTCTTTTATTAATTCCTTTTGTAGCTCTCATTTTAAATTGTTATTTGATAATAGAAATAGATTTCCTTTCTCATTGAAATTGTGGATTGTTTGCTACTTAATTTTCTTATTGAATCTATTTCCATGTCTATTGAATCTTTGATGTTTATTGGATTCCTAACAATGGGTAGTGAGTAGTTTTATATTTAGGGCAATGTGTTGAACCCCATTGAAATTGGGTCATGTGTTAGATGAAGTAGTTAGCTAATTATTAGCTACTTGACAAAACGGGGTATATTGGGATGCCAATTGTCATTGTATATCGATCTCCCCTGTTGTGGATAATTAGATTAGCCACCGGTGAGAGTCGGGACTAATCTAGGGTTTGCGATCCCTACAACGATCCATATTATAGGTGTGGCCGACGAGAGTTGGACGCCGATTAGAGCCCTCCTAATATAGATCCAAATCCACGACCACGAGAGTGGCGTGGAGGAAGATTGGAGATATTCGTCGAACGTAGTGCACCTAACATATATCGATGTGTCGGGGAGAGTCTACATCGATATATGTTAGGGTAGTCCTATCCTAGCATCGCGAGAACTGGGTATGGATAACATAAGGACTATCCTATCATGCATCACGAGAGTGGGGATAGGTGATCGTGTCCGGATGTACTCAGAAAACAATGTAGTTTTACCGCAAGCGCATGGTTAAGTAGTTAGTGGGTATCAAATCATGGAGAGGCGTTTGGTATTTGTCTCAGTTGTCCAGATGTAACAGAGATTGTGAATAATGGTGTAGGAAGTGTGTCATGAATGTGTAATGGTGTCGGTTGTAATTAAATTAATAAAGATGTCTAAGACTAGGGAATCCACACTATAGATTTTCGAGTTTCAATGTGAATATGAACTCCTAATTACTAACTCTTAGTTTAGGGTGAATTGTCGCAACTATGTTGTGAACCGGTGCACGCTCTCGCGCTACACAAGTCTAAAATAAGTCAAACTAGAGCCTCACTCTCGTGCAAGCCTGGTTGAAATATTAGCATTAAGATCGACAATATAATTCAACTCGTACTCAGGTCCACTGTCGTGCGACGTGAGTTCGAATCTAGATTATGATGGTTTGTATTCATCTTACCGTCGTACCGATGAATATAATTATAGAATTATAATAAAAATGCTAGCTTTGGTCACTCTCGTGCACCAAATATAGGATATCCAAATTATAGATCTAAATCAAACATATAGGGCTTCCTATATATCAAGATCCTCTCTCGAGCTCTCGAGCTCTAAGTAGAAATCCTTAGCTATTTGTAGTTAATCGACCATAGTATAACCCTAAAACAAATTTAGCAACAAGGGTTTTAATTAATTTCACATCTCAAACCCTAGATCTATAGGGTTCATCCATTTGCCCCAGAGCAAAGAGATTACTCACTAATAAACATGATCATAGCAATAAGATTCATGGAAATATCAAGATTCATCATTGCAAAGAGATTTAAATAAGAAATATTCATTAAAGCAATTAGATCAAGATTTTAGACAAACCGATGTTCTCCAAAGATTCAAAATAACAAGAGAAAACTAAGAACTAGGACTTCTCTAATCAATAGCAAAAGCAAAAGAAATAAAAATCAAGTCTTTTTCGTTGTCCCCCACCGACCCTAGCGACGGCTCCCTTGTTTCTTATTTATACAAATCCAAAAACCTAAGAAAAAGTCAACCCAAATACCCAAAACCCGATTAACATCTTAGTTTCCAAATTCTGGCTGCAATCTCACTCGGTCAAGCGAGATTTTCTACTCGGTCGAGTAGGATTTCCTGCAGCAACTCCAAAAATCAGCATTCTATTCTTCTCTTCACTCGGTCGAGTGGCCAATTCACACGGTCGAGTAAAGTGCTACTCGAACGAGTCAGCCGCTTTGGCAGAGGGTGGATTTGATCGACTGTCTCAGGATTTAGCCGACTGTCTCACTCGATCGAGTGAGTTTGCTCACTCGATCGAGTGACTTTGACATACTTTGGAGCTTGGGCTGGGCTGGTGTCAGCTTCACTCGGTCGAGTGGATTGCTCCACTCAGTCGAGTGAGCTGATTAAATGAACTTGATATTTGGTTTCTCCTTCTTCTTCATTTCTTTCTCTTTCTCCTCTCCTCCTCTTGCTTCTCCTTCTCTTCTAGCACCATAAGCTCCTCAGTATCATAGCCACTGATGCTCCGACATACATGCATATGCTCTAGCTCCAATTTGCTCCCGATTGCTCCATTCATAAAACATAGAAATAGTGAAATTCATCTAGAAATCATCGTTTAAGCTTCAAATATGAAATATGGACAATCGATATGTCATGAAAATTCCAAAAATAAAGTATAAAATATGAGCATATCAAAATCCACTCAGCTTACCTCTTACTCGTCATCGATGAAGATAAGTAAAAAAGCGAACCCGGTGAATAAAAATAAAGAAAGCTAAAGATAGAAAAGAAAGCAATTAGAGGGAATTGCTAGATCATCCACTCAAAACTTGAATTCACTCACCAAAGTGCACCAACAAGGAATTTAAACGCACTATCATTTTTATCTCAACGTCATTTCATATTTGGCACACTTGATATTAAAACTGAGAACAATGTGAATTTTGTGAAATATGAAATCGTTTTAACTTTAAGCATCGTCTAAGGCATAGAAAACGGTACACATACTCATAGCCAACACATTTTTCAATTGACTGCTTCTACTTGGAGTATAAGAAATATCAGATAATTCCTATAATAAGAATAGAAAGATATGGTTTTATGAATTTCATGTCCATTTTTCAACTTATAGGTGTCGGCATACTCAAAGTCATCTCCCTAAGTATTAGATATTATCTAGCTTCGATAGTCATGCACATATAAGCAATCACTCTCTCACTCATCATTGGATTTTCTCCCCCCAAGCTTATATATAGGTGTAATGGCATCAAATATCACCTCTGGTGATTTTCCAAGAGAACGGCATTTCCCAAATATTGTAGCTCCATGAAAGAAGAGAAAAGAAAAGGAATTTACAAGATAGGAGCTTGTGTATATATGCATATCTTTATTTATATACATATTTTTTCTCTTTTGTATTTTTTCTTTTGTATTTTTTCTGATCCATAAAAAACACAAGACTCATTGCTTTGCAAATTTTTTTGTTTTTTTTGGGATTTTGGAGCTTTTTTGGCTTTTTGGCGAATTGGGAAAGATGCTGAAATAAGAATCACTCTAGGGGAGAATTTCCAATGATCATATGTATAGAAATATTTTCAAGATATATGGAGAAAGAATAAATGATATCACTCTGTTCACTCTTTGTATGTGCATAAATACTTCGGCTGGGTAATGTTTTCTACTCAGTTTAATTTCTAAAAGTAGACTAACCTACTCATATCAAATGACATTCATTTCATTCAACCCAAAGATTTCACACACAATTCATGCAAATAAGAAGTGATATAGATATAAAAGCAGTACTCGAGATAAAATGCAGTCAATGCGTGAGTCTTGGTGTATTTTCTATAAAAGCATACAATAAAGTACTTGCTAGACATGTCAACATTAAAATTAATTGATAAACACTCAAGATCACATTGGAAATTCTTTTTCTCAAGTGCGCACAAATATATTGTAAATGACATTAGAAACAAAGACAACGGTGTCGTGAAAGGATTTGTGCACATGTAAAGTGATTTTCAAGTTTAATTCATTATAGCGAGCGAATTCACTTCTAGCAAAGAAAGTAAAAGGAACAAGGATAAAGTAAAAACTAACTATATACACATGCAAGCACTCCAAAATTATAGAAAATATGATGCATGGTAAAAAGAAAATAAAAAGTGAAAAGGTGTGAAAATAAGTGAAAAATAAAGAAAAATAAAACAAAAATAAAAGTAAAAGTGTGTGAGTACACTCACTCCCCCAAGCTAAATATCACATTGTCCTCAATGTGCAAAGTGTGGCGCATGGGCAGGGTGTGGATGCGAAAATGATGCAAAATAAAAGAAAAATAATAAAATAAAATCCAAATGCATCTATATGATAACGAATAACTAAATGCGAGTCAAACATGCAAAATGATGATATGTATGCAAAAGCGGTCAAAAAGATACTATCCCCCAAGCTGGAATATATGGTGTACTGAAAAGGTGAAGACATCGGGGCTTACAAAAATATGGCGAGAGATGGGAGCAAAACACATCATGCATCAGAATCAGACGCCTACGCAGACTCATGACCATCGCCTCCCTGTGGGGGTGGGATGGGGGTGGGGGTGGTGTGTGCTGCTGCGGCTGCTGCAAAAGGCCCAAGATCTAGTCTGTGGAGGCATAGTGTAATGCCGTGACGAACAAGTACTGAGGGATGTATGCCCTAAGTTTATTTGTATTTGATGTGAATGGATTTTAATAATTAAGATGTGGATTATTGCAAATGATGCAATAGAAAATAAAATATGTATTGTAAAATTTTTACAAATATATTTTATAAATGCATAGAAACGAAGTGGATTTTCCTGTGAAGGTCACGGAGAAAACCGCACTCAAATCGGAGTCAAAAAGGGCCCAGAAAGTCTATTTAAAAAGAGTTTTAAACAGAGCACAAAATGGCCCAAAGAGAAAGCCTAGCCAGATCAATACCCTTTCTGGAAACAACAAAAAAAGTTTTTTTTGGTAGGGACCCGACGCAAAGGGTCGGGTCATTATCAGGCGCCCGTTATTTTAATGGGTGCCTAAAGGCTTGATGCGCCCGTAGGGCGCGCGTGCGTGGCACCGCCTACGGGCGCGTGCCTCGCACGCACCGCAGGGCGCCAGGTGCCCTCTAGGGGCACTCGCACGTGCCGCAGGGCGCCAGGTGCCCTCTAGTGGCACGCGCCCGTGGGCGCGTGCCTGGTACGCGCCCGCGGGCATGTGCCTGGTACGCACCCCCTTGGGCAGCGCACACGTCAGGCGAGTGGGGCCCCCTCCATGGGCCCCACGAATGGGGTTCTGAACCCTAGGGAATATTTTTCGACGGCTGATTTTTCATGTGAAAATTAGTTTTGGGCTAACTTTAGACACACATTTGAAGGGTCAAACGAAGTCGGAATTGGGCGACGTTTGTTTCTATGCGTTCACCGTTCAGTTCTCTTCGAATTGATATGTTGTATCAATTACGAAGCTTAATGGTGAGGGAGGAACAATTCGCTAAAGATTGCCTTTGTGAAAGGCAAACTTTAGTTAATTTTTCCCATTCCATATCTTTAGTACCACATCGGATATGATGGGAAGGGGAGGGGTCGGCCGCCTATATAAATAGGGGCCATCACAATCCTTGAAAACTTGCACCAAGTCTTCAAATCCGAGATGCTTCCAAAAGTTTGGAGCACGCTCGGATTAAGACTTAAATAAATTATTCCTTCTCTCCATAAATTCTTCATTGCTCCTGATCGAGCTTTAGCAAAGCTACGAAGGAGCTCGGATCGGATCCGAAGTCTTGACGGAGGATCCACTCAATGTGAAATCTTCTTCGGCACGTGGTTGGCTCGCCGACAAGGGAGTTGCTCGCCTCGGGACACGACGCGGTTCAGGAAGCAGTTCGGCTCGGGACGAGGAGCGGCTCGGGACGCGGTTCGGCTTGGGAGAAGTGGCGCGGTGGGCCAAAGAAACGTTGATGAAAACGACACATCGTTTTCTGCGGAAACAAAGTGAAAGGTATGCAGTTTAAATTATTAGCATGCGTCTATAATTGCAAATAGGTTGATAGATCTATCCTTAGGGGTTGGTCGGACCAACCCCGGGATAGTAGAGATCTTGGTTAAGGGTTTGTTCCCTTTAGGTCTTAATTTGAAATTGTTTAAGTAAATTTTTCCGCTGCTTATTTGATAACTTCGTCCGACCGACTTAGGCTGGACGTCGTATTTATGGCCCTAAGAACCCCGAAAACCCAATAGTGGTATCAGAGCCTTGTCTACTTTAATCTATAGTTTTTTGCAATATTGTATAAGATACAGCATGCTTCTCCATCAGATGGAGGTTTTAATCTAAACGTTAAAATTGTCATTTTAAAGCAACATTTTTATTTTCGAAAATCGTTTTTGAAATTAGTTTTAATTTTATTTAAAATTAAAACTTTTAAATTATGTGATAATTTTTATGTAACTTAAACTTATGCGATAAATTTTAGGTTGCATGTTTAGCAAGAAATTTTATGAGATAAATTTTAATTGCTTTGTTATGTCATGCTAAATTATTTAGTTAATGTTTTTAATGGTTATATTAGTCAATTTTGATTATGTGATAATACAAGAAAGACCATTAGGATAGCCATTAAAAACTTCCAGAAAAATTATGAGATAATTTTTCGGAGATGCTATGATTTAAAAATTGTTGCAACAAATTAAATTCCTGTTTAGGGTAGCCCCCTCTGAATTATTATTTTAATTGTTCTAATAATAATTTCGAACAAAAGGCTATGATTTAAAATTGTTGCAACTTGAATTTTAAAATGCGTAATACATGATTAGGATAGCACATTAAAAATCCTTATAGTTGATAAGGACATTAATAAAAGTTATTAACAAATCCTAATAATTTCGAATTTTAGGATTCAACTAGTTGATAGAATTAACTAGTTTTAATGAAGCCAATTATAATCGTACGGGATACATATGAATAATAAGTTTCCTTCTATGGACCATGATCCGGTCTAGTGTGTTTTGACTAGTGTTGAAGATCACCCTTGCTTGACTTGGAATAGTGATTCTGGCCTAGTCAAATCCCTGACCGTGTTCCGCTGGACCACAAGGATGCGAATTATGATTATGTGACATCGTCGATTATATATAGTCAATTACGTTAAAAATCTTCTTCAAGGTTAGCCGTAACCCTCCTTGTTTTAGAGGTTGGCAACTATAGGTTCTTTGTCATGGTTGTTGAGCACACTCAAGCTATGTCATAGATACTTTATGGAAACCAACTTCTCAATACATGAAATGTAGTCTAGAGTTAACCCAAACCGTTGCGTCGTGCCCATACACCAAGCGCCGTCGTAAGTTAGGCTAGACACAAAAACAAGGGTCCGACTAGACTAGTCATTGTAATTTGCATGAGCACACTCATGATCATAAGTAGATAGGGGTTAAAACTAATAAGGGAATCATATATGATATGATTGATGAAGAGTCATCTACCAATCGCAGAGTCAAGCAATTTGTTAAGCACACTCAAGGTTGCGAGGCTCAGTGTGGTTGGATCTCTTTCCCATTTAATTTAATTTAATTAAATTGTTCATTATTATAGCTAAAAATGATCGCAAAAATAGTGGGAGGATATAGTTAGATAAAAGCCATTCTATCTATATTTAAAATCAAACATATGCTAAACTAGGCTATTTCTATGTTTACTAATGGAATCAAAAACATAATATTCTAAGAGAACAAGTTAATTGGTCCAAATGGTTGGTTAATGGAATATCAACTCAAATTCTAATTGATAGACTCAACTATGTTTTCATCGACATTAAAATGACCTTCTTAGCACAGGCTTAAGGACAATGATTTTCTTAAGCTCTGGGTCCAACAAAATAAATGCACGCTACCTGTCACTCGCCTCTGTGAGGGGCTGATTGAACATACTGATGTTCAAAGCTTGTTTCTCCATGCGATTTGTTGAGCACACTCAAGATTGTATGGAAAACGAGTTCGATCCACAAAGTTTGAAACTTCGATCAAATTGTTTGAATCGAAGATGAGTGCATGAACGGTGCAAGACTATGTATCTCAACAGGATCTTGAGACGAGCAACTTGTTGAGCACACTCAAGGTTGCAAAGCTCAAGCGTTTGGATACATGAGATGTTTGCACGGCTATTATTTGTGTTGAGACGGGTAATATCTAATTGAGATTTAGAAAGGAAGAAGGCATTAAGGAAAGTCAATTGAGAAAGAAAGTTTTATATATCATTATTAAAGGCAAAATTAGGAGGAACTGAAAATGTGACATAATTGATGTCACGGCTTCAGGATAACCGTTATACAAAAGGGAATAGATTGTCATACGTGTTGGAAAAGGAGCAATTGTTGTTTCTTGGACCATAGAGGACATCTAACATTTTTTGGCAAATGTCGTCACCTTGCTTCTGAAGAAATGAGAAATTTGTATAACGATAATGTATTAAATGTTAATACATGAATACGTAAGTTATAGAAACTTTATCTATGGCAAAATAGAGTAGGCCGTACCGATGAGAACAGACTTGACAAGTCACATAAAGAGAGTTTTGATCTCTCGTATTATGAGTCGAAAGACACTTGTAAGTCTTATCTCAAATGTATAATTGCCTAACACCTTCTATGAGACAGTGGGAGAATGAGTTGGAGAACTCACGGTCTTGTACATACAGATGTATTCCGACCTAAGTCTAAATTAGCCTAAATAAGTTATACTTATTTTATTACAACACGTGTTCTTGATGAAACATAAGTCTGATAAAATAGAGTACACAGTAATAGAAGTATTTGAACTGCTTCGATCAGATCGAAAAGTAGAATACTTATCTATATAATTCTTGCGTAATTAAAAGAAAATGAGATTTTCTCTCGGGTCAAGTCTCTTAACACATCGGTGTGTTGGAGAGGATGAATCGTACTTTGTTAGTCATGGTGCGATACATGGCAAGTGACTCTGAGATACATTTCTCTCTCTGGTTTAAGTCTCAGATAGTAATGCCTAGGTTCTTAATAATATTCTACGAGGACCTTATCAATATGATATTCATTAAATCAATCGTTAGGAAGTTATTGGGTTACTCGAGTCTCGTGAGACGAATAAGTCGAGTAAAACATCAAAATTGATGATAACTTAGTCAACTTCCAGGATGCCATTCGGAGTAGGGACTCTGATTAATAACTTGATGCAATGCGAATAGGGTCCTTGCATGTGAATAAAGTATGCATTTTAGTTTACATGCCCAAGTAAAGTGTTTCTTTTGGCTGCAAGTGAATCTTCAAGTTTGAAAGATTGGTGCAGAAGGAAAATAGTGAAGTACAACTTGTGTTGGTTGAGAACGGTTATCATCCTAACTCCTATAAACAGATTATGATGAAATTTTCTCGTCGGCAGATGTGTACAGATCTACTCGGACCGAACTCGATGTAAATGCTCATGATGACCATGAAAACTGGAGCATTCATGTAAAGTCTATTTTCTAAATGTGATTTAGAAGAACGAACTTATATGAATCAACCAAAGAGTTTTCAAGGTCAGTGTGAGTGAATAAAACATGCGAGGCATCTAGGAGCCGGAACATATGGTTTGACAAAGTGGTCAAAGAGTTTGGCACTTTATCAGAAATGATTATGAACCGACTAAATGACCAGTAACTTATTTGGATTATTCTCGTAAGGTATGATGAACTGGATGAGATCCAGGCAAGACATTTATTATGGATTCCAAGAGACCAATTATTTGGATAAGATTCAAATGTGTGGTCTAAACATGCACATAGAAAACTCCTTAAGTCTATAACTAAAGACGGTTTAGAAAATTCACTCACGAAGGCTCTGCCACATAAAGTCTAGAGAGACTTATGTG
The DNA here is from genome assembly GCA_030789695.1 of Scilla litardierei. Classification (NCBI taxonomy): domain Eukaryota; kingdom Viridiplantae; phylum Streptophyta; class Magnoliopsida; order Asparagales; family Asparagaceae; genus Scilla; species Scilla litardierei. Next base: position 329,863,868 of record CM061133.1, on the reverse strand, counting down.
TCAATGCGATATGAGATACCAGAATAAATGGGTCTGAGTGCAAGTGAAAGATGTTAGTAGATAGGTATGCCCTCGAACTTGAGGCAATTTATCTCTTTGTAAGCATACAAACATCTTGTTCAAAATTACAGTAAGCTGTATGGTAAGAATTTATCTAAGTTAATAATAATGTAGTCGACATTAGAACTTACGTAAATTCCTAAGACTTAATGCGAGGTTAAACAAGTATCGAAATGAGAATCTCGATCATGGTGAATTGTTTGTCCGTCAGTAGCATAAAGTCTAAAACAGTATGTGGTCATAGATGTTTCGAGAAAAGGATATAGAAACATCGGATAGACCATTGTGTCTTTGTCTTCACCATGAAATGGTGACGATGATCTCATGGTCGTTCGACTTGGAGAAGTCGGAGACGAGACACCTGTACTCATTGGAGAATGAGTTCACTGAACGATCCAACGAGAGTTATCACATGGTCAACATAACTTATTTGTCAGTGATAACTCTCTGTGATGATAGGCTAGTTGGTCCTTAGACTTAAGGTCATTGTACGAACCTGTGCGTGAATGGTGTCACTTAGATTTCTGACCTAGCTTCGAGGCAAGGCCTGTCGAAAGGTCTTTTGTTGGGTGACACTTGAAGCGTGCGAGGAGAGTAATGACCAAGAGAGAATTCGTCTTTCCCATTATGGGGAGTTACTGTCGCATGTGTTGGTTCGGTCTTTAGTGAAAAACTTTGGCGAAAGTATGTTGGAAGAAGTTCAGCATTATTTGACTAAAGAACGATGGAAACTAACCAAGTTCAAGCTATTAGTGTTGACAGTTTGACCGTACCCTAGGCTTGACTAGGCGACATAGTTTTGACGAGGGGACTAAAACTGTGGTATTCATCACGGACACAGTCAGGGTGGTCACGACAATACTCATGTCAATGAGTTAACCACATAATTATGATACTGAAACAAGGACGATACCTGCTGCTCGCCGTCACTACCGTCTGGGGTTTCGAATCGCACCGATAGTAGGGTCAGGCTGTAGGGTCTCACACAGAGTGAGACCTTCGTCAAGTAATAAGAAGTCTTTAACGGAGATTATACATTGTATGTATGAAAATTAATTAAGTCGCAAAGAGTTTACGATATAAGTCTAAAATATCAAACTGCAAAGAGGTTGTAGATAACTTCTGCATTCAAAATAAATGATCCTGAGTGCAAGTGGGAGATGTTGAGGGATGTATACCCTCAGTTCATTTGTATTTGATGTGAATGGATTTTAATAATTAAGATGGGGATTATTGCATATGATGTAATAGAAAATAAAATATGTACTATAAAATGTTTACAAATATATTTTATAAATGCATAGAAACGACGTGGATTTTCTTGTGAAGGTCACGGAGAAAACCGCGATTAAATCGGAGTCAAACGGGCCTAGACAGTCTACTTAAAAGGATTTTTAAATAGAGCACAAAATGGCCCAAAGAGAAAGCCCAGCCAGATCAATACCCATTTTTTTGGAAACAACAAAAAAAGGTTTTTTTGGCCGGGACCCGGCCCAAAGGGCCGGGTCATTATAAGGTGCCCGTTATTTTAACGGGCGCCGGAAGGCTTGATGCGCCCACATGGTGTCTCTTGCACCCTGCCAGGCGCGTGCCTCGCACGCGCCGTAAGTCGCCAGGCGCCATGCAGGGGCACGTGCTAGGCACGTGCCCCCCTTAGGTAGCGCGCACGTCAAGCGAGTGGGGCCACTCCGGGGCCCCACGAATGGGGTTCTGAACCCTACGGAATATTTTCTGACCGTAGATTTTTCATGCGAAAATCAATTTTGGGCTGATCTTTGGACACTCGTTTCAAGGGTTAAACGAAGTCGGAATTGAGTGCTGTTTGTTTCTATGCGTTCATCATTCAATGCTCTTCGAATTGATATGTTGTATCAATTACAAAGCTTAACAGTGAGGGAGGAACAATTCGCTAAAGATTGCCTTTGTGAAAGGCAAACGTTAGTTAAGTTTTCCCACTCCATATCTTTAGTCCCACGTCGGATATGCTGAGAAGGGTAGGGGTCGTCCGCCTATATAAATAGGGGCCAACACTCTCTTTGAAAACTTGCACCAAGTCTTCAAATCCGATAAACTCCCAAAAGTTTGGAGCATGCTCGGATTAAGACTTAAATAAATTATTCACTTTCTCCCTAAATTCTTTCTTGCTCCTGATCGGGCTTTAGCAAAACACGAAGGAGCTCGAATCGGATCCGAAGTCTTGACGGAGGATCCACTCAAGGTGAAATCTTCTTCGGCGCGTGGTTAGCTCGGCGACAAGGGGGTTGCTTACCTCGGGATGCGGCGCGGTTCAGCTCGGGACGAGGAGCGGCTCGGGACGCGGTTCGACTTGGGAGAAGCGGCACTGTGGGCCAAAGAAACGTTGCTGAAAACAACGCTTCGTTTTCTATGGAAACGAAGTGAAAGGTATGTAGTTTAAATTATTAGCATGTGTTTATAATTGCAAATATATTAATAGATCTATCCTTAGGGGTTGGTCGGACCCAACCCCGGGATAATAGAGATCTTGGCTAATGGTTTGTTCCCTTTAGGGCTTAACTTGAAATTGTTTTAAGTTAATTTTTCCGCTGCTTATTTGATAACTTCATCCGACCGACTTAGACCGGACGTCATATTTATGGCCCTAAGGACCCAGAAAACCCAACAAAAAGCACTCCACACACACACACACACATAAACGATCACAAATGATGAAGTGGAACACGTGTACCAAGCGATCGATGTGACTCCTAAATGCTGCCCCAAGTGTGAAACGATTCTCCAAGCGTTTTCTCCGTAATCGTCGTAATGGATCTCCCCCAAGCTTGACTGTTGCACAAAAAATTTGAATTAGCGATGAAAATTTTGGATTAATGGGGAAAAATCGAGAAAAATGGAGATTTAGAGGATTAATTGGGATTTGGGGGCAAGGGGCGGCACGGTCGTCCGAGCAAGTAGGGCTGAAGGGTGTGTGGTTCAGCTGTGGTCGAGTGCGAGAAAGAACTCAAGCGAGTTCTAATCCCTTTTTATAATGGGTGCTGCCAACTTAAGTCACTCGGTCGAGTGAGTTTAGTCACTCGATCGAGTGTCTCAGAACGACAGGAGGATGTTATTTTTAGGGTGCAGCTTGGTCGAGTGTCTGAGTCACTCGATCGAGTCAGAAGATGAAACCGAACGACTATTTTTATGAATTCTGCTACAGTCTCCTACTCGGTCAAGTGATCTAGTCACTCGGCCGAGTGATCTAGTCACTTGGTCGAGTGTGGAGATATCATAGAGCATTGATTCTTCAGGCTCTGCAACATAGATCCAATCGATTGAGTGATATTGTCACTCGGTCGAGTGGGATAATTTGACAGTGTTGAGATTTTTTTACTTTCCCGTTCAGTATTCCCACTCGGTCGAGTAAGAGTCTCACTCGACCGAGTGAGAATGATTCCTCAACTCCTCTATTTTGATGACTATTATCTTCTTCCTTGCTTTTGTTCTCCAAATTTCTCCTTCTTTTCTCGTTCAAACTTCCCCGTGGCATGGATCTCCTTCATTACATGTAATCGCCATCAATTTTCTCGTTGTTGCTCATCCTCATGATCCTCTTCCAGCTGATAAAATATCTGATCGCTCCGTATTTTACGCCCTTTTTCTGCATGTTTGCATGCCACTTTGATCGCTCATATCGCGTTTTTCACGATTATTCGAAATATTGCGATGTTTTTCACGATTTCTTGTTTTTGTCGTATTTCAGGAGATATGGAGCGATTCGGAGTGATTTTGAGATCAAGAGGATTTACACCCACTCCGGAGTGTCACCCGAGGCTCTTTTGAGGGTTATTCGGCGATGGAAGACAAGTGGGAGAAGAAAGAACGTCGTATGAGCGACGAGGAAGCGAAAAGACGAAGATTGGGCCTTTGCAGCATCTCACTTGGCCGAGTGAACCACCCACTCAGCCAAGCAAGAAGACCACTCGGCCGACCGGACCGGACACGCATCAACTGAAGAAAATGGGCGTGCACTCGGCCGAGTGACGATAGTCCACTCGGTCGAGCATGCAAGTCTACTCGCCCGAGTGGCACGAGAACAGACGCTTCGAAAACGGCCGACTTACTGTTATTTTACAGGCTTTTCAGAGCTTCCACTCGGCCGAGCCAGAATTGCCCCTCAGCCGAGTGAGTAAATCTACTCGGCTGAGTCACCTTCCGAAGACAGACCCCCCAAATCCTAAACTTACTGTAAATGTACAGGGTTTGTCACTCGGCCGAGTGACACTTGTCACTCGGCCGAGTGAGCCGCCCCGCCTGTAGCGTAAACTGCGATTTTTGAGCTGCGCAGGGGCATTTTTGTCACGAATTTCTGGGCGATTTTGAGGGGTATTTAAACCCAGTTTTTGCCCTAGTTAGGGAGAGCTTTTTGATACTTTTTGCAGCCTTTTTAGATAGCTTTTTAGGGAATTATATTTAGGGCTTTTTGGAGATTAGAAAGGAGATTTTTGTTGGATGCTATTGGGTTCTCATTGGTTTGTCTCTTTTCTCATTAAAAACTCCATTTTTGTTATTGATTTCTCTATTGCAATGATTTGTGCTGAATTTTCTATTGAATTTCTTATGAATTGCATGATGAATAGTGAGTAGTTCTATAGCTCTAGGGCATAGGGATGAACCCTATGAACCCTATTTCTAAATTGTGATGAATTGGTGAAATTGTTGCTAGAATTGATTAGGGTTAGGTTGGGATTGATTGATTACAGATAGCTAGGGATTCATATTGATTGGGATTTGCAAGAGATTGGATCCCAATTGATAGGAAGCCCTAGAAATTCGATTTAGATTTACGATTGGAATTTTCTAGAATTGGTTTGCAAGAGATTGGACCAAGGCTAGGGTTTTCAATCGTATTTCTATGCAAATACCCGTTTGCAAGAGATTGGACGGGTAGGAACTATCTCAACCTAGGTCGTAGCTCGAGTTTGCACGAGAGTGGGCTCGAGATGCGGTTGAACGATGATGTTGATCCTAATGCTAGCGGCTTAGGTTAGGGCTTGCAAGAGATTGGGCCCTAACCTAGGTTTGCTATAGACCGGCAATAGCGCGAGAGCGTGAGCTTGGTTCCACATTTAGTTGCGACTAGTTCATCTAAACTTCAAGTCTAGCAATGATTTAACCTACGAATCACAACGATGAGATATGGTTCGTAATGGGGATTACCTATCCCTAGGCACTTTATTTCATTGATATTTCTATAAATATACGAACGATTGTGACAACTTTACCCCATATTATTCTTGACCATTCCGATAGCTAGGTGATTAGAAGAAGACACTATCACAGTCCCTCCCTGAGTTTGATACCCGCTCGCCACTTCGCCGTGTGCTTGCGGTAAGACTACAATCGTTCTCCGGGTGTGTATCCGGGGCCGACCAAGTTCTCGTCGTCGTTGCACGGGGATTTATCTCCGTGCACTTGCGCCGTAGCTAGGTCTTTCTTGGGTTACGTTCCGGTGCGATCAAGTTTTTGGTGCCATTGCCGGGGAGGCAATAGTGTTTTATTCTTTTTACTTAGTATTTTCCTTTTTGTTCCATTATTTTTTTTATCTTTTTACTCCTTATTCGTGATAATATTTCCTTTGAAACTCTATTTTCCCTTGCATGTACACGAGATCTACGGCGAACCCCGAAGAAATATTATTTGATCCGGAGATCGAGCGTACCGTGCAGAGGATTAGAGCCGAGAGAAGGCACGCTACGGAGGACGGTTGTTTGAACCGTACGGAGACACCGGAGGAGCTAGCCGCACGAATGGCGAGGATCATATCCATTAGAGATAGGCTTCGGCCTAAGACATCTTTCACCACATCATCCATCGCCATGCCGGAACTAGCGGCGGACAAGAATTTTGAGCTGAAGACAGGATTGGTGGTATTGATGCAACAAGACCCGTTTCATGGGAATGCCCATGAGAATCCGCATTACCACATCCAACTTTTCTTGTCCAAGTGCGCCACTTTCCAAATGCCGGGCGTCTCCGTTAATGCAATCCGACTGCGACTCTTCCCCTTCACACTCAAGGATAAAGCCTTATATTGGTTGAGGACGCAAGCGGAAGGAACATTCACCACTTGGGATGAGTTGGCAAGCGCCTCCGTCGACAAATTTTACCCTCCTTCTAAGACGGTGAAGATACGGAGTGCTCTCATGTCCTTCAAGCAAGGACCGCAAGAAACCCTCTATGAAGCATGTGAGCGCTTCAAGGACTTACAACACCAATGCCCCCATCATAGTATAGAAGATCGGGAGCTTGTCCACAGTTTCTACAATGGACTCCAACCGGAAACAAAACAAATTATCGACGCTACCGCTAATGGAGCCATATTGTCAAAGACCCCGGATGAAGCTACGACCTTGTTGGAAGAAATGGCCTCCAACAACCAACAATGGGGGGATGAGCGAGGACATTCTTCGTCCTCTTTGAAGCCCACTAGTATATATGAGGCCAAGGCCGTGGCAGAGCTTTCAACTAAATTTGACTCTCTCCACAAAGTGGTGGAGAGATTGGAGAAATACATCACCGAACCACATGGAGCACCTATACATCTACGCCTACAAGCAATATGAGTGATTGGCAAGACCAATCTCAAGCTATGTATGTAGGAGGGGAAAATGGAGAAGGAGCTTTGGAGCAAGTACAATATGTCGCGGGGAATTCCGGATATTGGGCCAACCCGGCCGCTAGAAACCATCCGGGTTTTTCATATGCAAACAATGATTGTGCTTTGAACCCGCTGCCACAACAACTTCATCAAGCTCGGCCTCCACCACCACAACCTCAATATCAACCGAGGGGGCCACCGCAACAAAATTACCCGCCGAGGCAACAAGTGGGACCAGATAGACCCCCCGGGTACAACGAATGTCACGCCCCGCTTCCCTAAAATGGAGGCGAGACGTGAGAAGGTCCGCACAGACGTGGAGCCGTGAAGCCACACGCCTGATAAGCGTGAATAAATTAAATGCAGGTCCCTGTAACCATGAACAGAACAAAGATAATAACACAAGAGAGACATAAATGAAATCTCAAATCTCAGAATCGTCCAATATTAAAATTTAGTTCAACATCCAGAAAAGCCACCAGGCTAAAGGAAAGAGTCTAAAGGCCCAGAACAAGGCCAACAAGGACAAACATAAACAGAGTATTGGTGCTACGCACCGACAACAAACAGTCTAAAACGGAGAACACAAGCAGCCACTACGACTGATCGCCCGTGTCCTCGTACTCCTCAACGGACGTAGGCTCTGACTCAGCATCAGCAAACACCACGTCCTCCACAGCACTCTCAGGCTCGGGATCTAACATGTGTCACCCAAAAGAGTAAAGGGGCACATGTCAGCAAGTCTAAAAGACTTGGGCAAGGAAACTGAAAGGAAAGTACACTAACAACCTAGCAGTTATAGTATGATGCATAACATGGCAAGTATAGTATGGAAGTGACAAGTAAAGGGAAGTACAAGTAGCAAGTAGCAAGTATGGCATGGATAAAAAGTTTTACAAGTAAAACACAGACAAGTACAAGTCAAGTAGTTCACGTCACGTAAACATGTCAAGTAAACAAGTTATGCACAGCGATTTCATCTGCTGGCTAGAGTGGCTGATCGGGCCAACTCATAAGCTCAGGTGACCGCTTATCCCTACCCCTCCATGTGTATCGAGCCAGGGCATTACCCCCGAACACGGAATGCTTGCTTCTGGATCACGAGCCAGTAAGTGTATTTAACACGTATGGCATAGGGTTATGCCTGCAACGCAGGTGCCTAGCCGGAAACAAGTAGATCGGGCATTGGCTATCAACCAACACACGTGGCCCGCTTCTGGAACATGAGCTAGGAAACACAAGTATTGTAGCGTGTGCTATTAATGCGACATTCAACATGGATAGCATGGATGACAATTAATTCGCGTACCGTTAATTAAAATTAAACATGACATGGTAGTATTTATGCAACATGATAAATGACGGGTCTAGCTTTGTTGTCAAGCTAGATCCTAAAATTGCACCTAGGCGAGTATTATTTCGTTGCCTAGTCTCTTTTACGCCTACAACAAGCAAATGGCCTAACACATGGCCCAAAACCCTAAGTGGCAAGTTTCACTTACCCAGCACCGAGGATGACGATCAACAAGGCACGTCACAAAATGTTAGCTACGGGGATGAGATCGCTGCCATGGCAAATCAATATTAGAACAACATCCAACCTAGTTTTATTAGGGTTTAACAAAAATCACAAAGCGGGTTATGTGAACATTAAAGGGTCGATTCACTACCGTATTGGAGCGGAAGAACGATACCGAGCAAGCACGGCAACGGAAGAACGATCCGGGAAACCACGGTTCAGATCTGGAATGGATGGAGAAATCTGGAGAAATGGGGTTTTGGGGAGTTTTGGGGGTTTTCCGGCGGCCTAGAGGTGATGGCCGGCCTAAATGGAGAGGGAGAGAGGCTCTTGAGGAGGGAGGAATGGCTAGAGTGGTTGGGGAAGATCAGAGGTCAAGGGGGAAAGGAAATGGCCAGGAGAAGAGAAAGAAAGAAAAGAAAACGTTTGGGGTATTTATAGAAAAAGCTGGCGGCGGCTGGCAAAACCTAGGGTTTCGACAGCGGTTAGTCGGTCAAAGAAGGGTTGTTGACCGACTAGCTTAACAACTAGTCGGTCGGTCGACCAACTATGACCGACTAAAATCAAGCATCGAAAAAGAGAATAAATCTGGGTAGTGAGTTAGTCGGTCTGTGAAGGCCAGTCGACCGACTAGTTTGCAACCTAGTCAGTCGGTGCGTGTTCATAAACCGACTAACGATAAACAGTAACTCAGGTAAAACTTATCAAAGGAACTAGTCGGTCTGAGAGCAAGTTCTGACCGATTAGTTTCACATCTAGTCGGTCGGTGGTTGTTCTTAGACCGACTAAGAGCAAACAGTAACTCCTATACAATTGATTCAATGAACTAGTCGGTTCCAGTAGAGTTCCTGACCGACTAGATCTCAATCTAGTCGGTTGGTCCCCCTTCTTGAACCAACTAAGGTGCACAAAAAGTGCCGAATCGAAGCGCAAAGCTTCGAGAAGATTTCTACGGCTTCTACGATCACTCTAACTCTAAAACATGAGCGATTTGAAGTCCGTCATGAGTGACTTACTCCAAGATCAACGATTCTAAGGAAGAAGCTAGAAAATCACGACGAATTGATCGAAAACGAAAACTACGGAGACGAAAACCACACATAGGGAGAAAATCCACCAAAACATATATATATATATAATATAGATAATCCAAATACATGAAAACCAGTCGTTACATCCTCCCCAACTTAAGAAAAATTCCGTCCTCGGAATTTCCCAACACTCACGTGTCCGGGAACAAAAGTGGGAAACGCTCTCGCATCTCATCCTCATTCTCCCAAGTAGACTCCCCTGGCGAGCCGTGTCGCCACATCACCCTCACAAGATTGACAACCTTGTTCCGGAGCGACTTCTGACGCCTGTCTAGAATCTGCACTGGCAGCTGGTCATACGTCATATCAGGGCGAACGGTAATCTCCGAGAAATCCACAGCATGAGATGGATCGCTAATGTATCGACGAAGCTGCGACACACGGAAAACATTGTGAACTCCTTCCAAAGATGGCGGCAAAGCTAAGCGGTAGGCTACCTCGCCAACTTTCTCCAGAATGTCAAACGGTCCAATGTATCGCGGGCTCAACTTCCCTCGCTTCCCAAAGCGAATCACACCGCGATTCGGGGAAATCTTCAAGAACACATGGTCGCCCGACTGAAACTCCAAAGGACGGCGTTTAGCATCCGCGCAATGCTTAAAACGGTCCTGAGCAATCCTCAACCTCTCCCGAATGTTCCTGACAACATCCACGACCTCCACAATCATCTCAGGTCCCAACAGCTCCCGATCACCAACGTCATCCCAACTCAATGGCGATCGACATTTCCTCCCATAAAGCGCGGCGAAAGGCGCCATGCCAATACTCGCCTGGAAGCTGTTGTTGTAAGAGAACTCCACCAGATGTAGATGGTCCTCCCACGAACCCTTGAAATCCAACATGCATGCCCTCAGCATGTCCTCCAAGATCTGAATCGTCCTCTCGGACTGGCCATCCGTCTGCGGATGGTAAGCCGTGCTGAAACTCAGACGTGTACCCAAACTCTTCTGCAAACTCTGCCAGAACTGAGATGTGAACCTCGTGTCTCTGTCCGACATGATACTCATGGGGACTCCGTGAAGTCGTACGATCTCCTGCACGATTCACGTTACATCACTATCTAAACTAGGAAAAGGAAATAGAAACGGAGAGTAAAAGAATTTACCTCCATGTATGTCCTCGCTAGCGCCTCAGTGGACTGTCCTACTCGGAATGGAATAAAGTGCGCGGATTTGGTCAATCGATCTACGATCACCCAAATCGCGTCATTCAGCTTCGGACTCCGAGGTAGTCCAGTCACGAAATCCATAGTGATGTGTTGCCACTTCCACTCTGGAATCGGAAGCGGTTGCAGCAAACCGGCCGTACGCTGATGCTCTGCCTTCACCTGCTGGCAAATCACACACTTGGCTACACTCCGAGCCACACTCCTCTTCATACCATGCCACCAATAGTTCAGACGAAGATCCTTAAACATCTTGGTCCCACCAGGATGCACAGAATACGGTGAACTGTGTGCCTCCACCAACAACTCCTCTCTGATATCCCCAGCTGGCACATACAACCTGGCTCCAAACCTCAACGAGCCATCCTCATGAATCAAAAAGTCAGTCCACAGACCGGCTTCCACCTGCTCCCGAATCTTCACCAGCTTCAGATCCTCAGCCTGGCCAGCCTTAATCCGATCCACGATCGTCGACTGAATCTGCATACTCATCAACGAAGAAGCCTCCCCAGGAAGAACAATCTCAACACCAGACTCGCAAAAATCCTGCTGCAATCTCCACTGTGAGGTCAAAATCATCACCGCTGGAAGCCTACTCAGCGCATCAGGAACCACATTCACCTTGCCAGGGTGATACTACAAATCAATCTCATAATCCGCCATGAGCTCCAACCATCGACGCTGTCGCATGTTGAGCTCCTTCTGAGTAAAAATATACTTCAAGCTTTTGTGATCGGTGAAGATCTTCACTTTCTCACTCAGCAGGAAGTGCCTCCAAATCTTGAGCGCAAACACGACAGCAGCCAACTCCAAGTCGTGTGTCAGGCAATTCTTTTCATGAGTCTTGAGCTGACACGAAGCATATGCCACAACATGCCCGTGCTGATGCAACACACAACCGAGACCCTTGCCAGAAGCATCGCAAAAGATCTCAAACCCTCCACTGCGATCAGGCACAACAAGAATATGGGCCGTCGTCAATCTCTCCCTCAGAACACCAAAGGCATTCTCATAATCACCCGACCAAACAAAAGGTACATCCTTCCGCGTCAATCTGGTCATTGGCTCAGCAATACGGGAAAAGTCCTTAATGAAGCGCCGATAGTAACCAGTAAGCCCAAGGAAACTCCGAATCTCAGATGCTGACTGCGGAACAGGCCACTCTCTGATGGCCTTGATCTTTTCGGGATCCACTGAAATACCATCTCCAGTCAGCACATGCCCGAGAAAAGCAACACGGTCCAGCCAAAACTCGCACTTCGAAAACTTAGCATACAAACGATGCTTCCTCAAAATCTCCAATATCGTCCTCAAGTGCGAGGCATGCTCCTCCTCCGACTTCGAATAGATCAGAATTTCGTTAATGAAGATAACGACAAACTTATCTAAAAAGTCGTAGAAAATCAGATTCATCAGATTCATGAAAACTGCGGGTGCATTGGTTACACCGAAAGGCATAACCACAAACTCGTAGTGTCCATACTTCGTCCTGAATGATGTCTTCGGAACATCTTCCTTCTTCACCTTCAGCTGATGATAACCACTCCTCAGATCCAACTTCGAAAACACCCTCAAACCTCCAAGCTGATCAAAAATATCATCAATGTGAGGCAACAGGTATTTATTCTTGATGGTCACCGCATTCAGCTCCCGATAGTCCACGCACATGCGACGCGAACCATCCTTCTTCTTTACCAGCAGCACCGGTGCTCCCCACGGAGACACACTAGGATTGATATAACCCTTCTGTAAAAGCTCATCCAGCTGCTTCTGCAATTCTTCCAACTCTGCTGGCGCCATACGATATGGTGCCTTCGAAATGGGCTGCGCTCCCGGAATAAGATCAATAGAAAATTCCAGAGCTCGATCGGGTGGCAATCCAGACATCTCCTCAGGGAAGACGTCATCAAAGTCCCGCACGACCGCTGGCCTCTCCAGCTCCATCTGCATAGCCACAATCTCCACCGGCCTGGCCCGAAACCTGACCGGACCAAGCGAACTGCTACCTCGGCTGAACTCAAACACTGGATGTCCGGGAATCTCGAACACCACCTTCTTCCTCCGACAGTCGATCGTAGCATAGAAGCTCGCAAGCCAATCCATCCCAAGGACCGCGTCATAGTTGATGATGTCGTAGACAATGAAATCAGCGTAAAGCTTATGTCCACAGACCACCAACGAGCAAGAATTGCAACCAAGATGCACCGAGACCACGCCATTCCATGTAACGATATTCCAACTCTTGGAAAGAGGGGACGTCGACAAGGAATGCTTCTCCACGAAGCTCCAAGAAATAATGCACATCGATGCACCAGAGTCAAAGAGGACTCGTGCAGGAAATGTGCACACCAAAATCACACCTACAAACAGTCTAACAATCAAGCCCTAGTCTAGCAAACAATCATGTGCAAGCAACCAAACATAATCAAACAGATCCAATTAAGAAAGGAACGACTAGATTGAGAGTTACCTGCAATAACCTCATCCACAGCCCCGTTCTCCACAACCGTCATCAGATAAGCCTGCCTCCTCGGCGAAAAAGCCTGCTGAAAGGCCTACCTCTGTGGGACAAGAGCTGCTCCACATCCAGCAGGAACAGGCGCTCTCTGCTGCAACGGCTGTGCTGCAACAGGTGCCTTCCAAGGCTGCTTCGACCTCGGACAATCCTTCATGGTATGGATAGGATCTCCACAGACAACACACTGGCCCAGGAATCTCCTACACTGATCCTTGATGTGCCCGGTCCTGCCGCAGAAATGGCAAGTCTTCTGAATAGGCCCTCCTGGCCTCTTAAACTGAGCTGGCTGATTAGGCTTGAAACCAGGCCTAACCACCGCTCTGGCCTGCTCCATAGGCCTCTTCCCAGCTCCAGCAACATGTCCCCTCCTCTGACTCAGGTTCAGTTTCTGCCTCCTCACAGCCACCAGAACCTTCTGATAAGAGTCCAGATCAGAGGAAGACACAAAACTCTGAAGCTCCAAAGCAATTCCCTGCAGGAACCTCTGAGCCCTCTCATCAGCATCCTGCACCATCTTCGGTGTGAACCGACTCAGCCTAGTGAACTCTTGGTGGTACTGGTCCACCGTCAAGCTCCCTTGCTTCAGATCAATAAAACATTACAGCATCTCCTTCCTAGCAGCCTTCGGAAAGAACTCCTCATCAAACCTGGACTTAAAGGTAGCCCAAGCTATCGGCTCCACCAGCATCTTCTCTTCCGCATCCCACCAGTTCCGAGCATTATCCTTGAGTTGCCTCTTCGCCAGATCAACCCAATCCAGCCGGGCTGATCTTCGCCATCTTCAAATTATCCTCTATGTTCCGAATCCACTCATCGGTAGCTAGAGGACCCTCAGACCCATCAAAATAAGCGAGACCCAGCTCCCGAAATTGCTTCGCTCCCGGCTCGGAGCGTGGGGCATCCTGGATTGCTCGAGCACCCCGAACAATTGGAGCATTCTGGACTTGCAGGAGCACGCCCTGCTGCACCTACATCATCTGAAGCATCATCCGCATCATCTCCCCATTGGTGGGCTCCCGCTCAGGCTCCTCGTCATGAGGGGGGCGCGCTACCACCACCACAGGTAAATCGCCTTCCTGCCATCTAATGACACAGAAAACGAAGCAGATTAGACTCATAGCTTATGACTCGGATGTCGAACTTAGTTTATTGGACATTCTAATATTATTATCGTTATTCCGATATTCGCAGTTACAGAAGAGACCTGCATGGGCCACCAACAAAACCTGTCACGCCCCGCTTCCCTAAAATGGAGGCGAGACGTGAGAAGGTCCGCACAGACGTGGAGCCGTGAAGCCACATGCCTGATAAGAGTGAATAAATTAAATGCAGGTCCCTGTAACCACGAACAGAACAAAGATAATAACACAAGAGAGACAGAAATGAAATCTCAAATCTCAGAATCGTCCAACATTAAAATTTAGTTCAACATCCAGAAAAGCCACCAGGCTAAAGGAAAGAGTCTAAAGGCCCAGAACAAGGCCAACAAGGACAAACATAAACAGAGTATTGGTGCTACGCACCGACAACAAACAGTCTAAAACAGAGAACACAAGCAGCCACTACGACTGATCGCCCGTGTCCTCGTACTCCTCAACGGACGCAGGCTCTGACTCAGCGTCAGCAAACACCACGTCCTCCGTAGCACTCTCAGGCTCGGGATCTAACATGTGTCACTGCTAGGTTGTTAGTGTACTTTCCTTTCAGTTTCCTTGCCCAAGTCTTTTAGACTTGCTGACATGTAAACAAGTTGTGCACAGAGATTTCGTCTCTTGGCTAGAGTGGCTGATCGGGCCAACTCGTAAGCTCAGGTGACCGCTTATCCCTACCCCTCCATGTGTATCGAGCCAGGGCATTACCCCCGAACATGGAATGCTCGCTTCTGGATCACGAGCCAGGAAGTGTATTTAACACGTATGGCGTAGGGTTATGCCTGTAACGCAGGTGCCTAGCCGGAAACAAGTAGATCGGGCATTGGCTATCAACCAACACACGTGGCCCGCTTCTGGAACACGAGCCATGAAACACAAGTATTGTAGCGTGTGCTACGAATGTGACATTCAACATGGATAGCATGGATGAAAATTAATTCGCGTACCGTTAACTAAAATTAAACATGACATGGTAGTATTTATGCAACATGATAAATGACGGGTCTAGCTTTGTTGTCAAGCTAGATCCTGAAATTGCGCCTAGGCGAGTATCATTTCATCGCCTAGTCTCTTTTACGCCTACAACAAGCAAATGGCCTAACACATGGCCCAAAACCCTAAGTGGCAAGTTTCACTTGCCTAGCACCGAGGATGACGATCAACGAGGCACGTCACAAAATGTTAGCTACGGGGATGAGATCGCTGCCATGGCAAATCAATATTAGAACAACATCCAACCTAGTTTTATTAGGGTTTAACAAAAATCACAAAGCGGGTTATGTGAACATTAAAGGGTCGATTCACTACCGTATTGGAGCGGAAGAACGATACCGAGCAAGCACAGCAACAGAAGAACGATCCGGGAAACCACGGTTCAGATCTAGAATGGATGGAGAAATCTGGAGAAATGGTGTTTTGGGGAGTTTTGGGGGTTTTCCGGCGGCCTAGAGGTGATGGCCGGCCTAAATGGAGAGGGAGAGAGGCTCTTGAGGAGGGAGGAATAGCTAGAGTGGTTGGGGAAGATCAGAGGTCAAGGGGGAAAGGAAATGGCCAGGAGAAGAGAAAGAAAGAAAAGAAAACGTTTGGGGTATTTATAGAAAAAGCTGGCGGCGGCTAGCAAAACCTAGGGTTTCGACAGCGGTTAGTCGGTTTAAGAAGGGTTGTTGACCGACTAGCTTAACAACTAGTCGGTCGGTCGACCAACTATGACCGACTAAAATCAAGCATCGAAAAAGAGAATAAATCTGGGTAGTGAGTTAGTCGGTCTGTGAAGGCCCGTCGACCGACTAGTTTGCAACCTAGTCGGTCGGTGAGTGTTCATAAACCGACTAACGATAAACAGTAACTCAGGTAAAACTTATCAAATGAACTAGTCGGACTGAGAGCAAGTTCTGACCGACTAGTTTCACATCTAGTCGGTCGGTGGTTGTTCTTAGACCGACTAAGAGCAAACAGTAACTCCTGTACAATTGATTCAATGAACTAGTCGGTTCCAGTAGAGTTCCTGACCGACTAGATCTCAATCAAGTCGGTTGGTCCCCCTTCTTGAACCAACTAAGGTGCACGAAAAGTGCCGAATCGAAGCGCGAAGCTTCGGGAAGATTTCTACGGCTTCTACAATCACTCTAACTCTAAAACATGAGCGATTTGAAGTCCGTCATGAGTGACTTACTCCAAGATCAACGATTCTAAGGAAGAAGCTAGAAAATCACGACGAAACGATCGAAAACGAAAACTACGGAGACGAAAACCACACATAGGGAGAAAATCCACCAAAACATATATCTATATATAAAATAGATAATCCAAATACATGAAAACCAGTCGTTACAACGAAGGTTGGAGAGCTCCGAACCCACCTCAAGCTCAACCACGATCAGACCACGAAGCTAGGGTGGAGGAGTTTATGGTGGAGCAACGGATGATAAATGCCAAATTGACGGCGGGGGAAGAGTCACTAAGTACCGTCGTCGCTTAACTTGCGGAGCAACTTGCGTTGCTTAATAAGAACACCCAACAATTGCCGGCTCAACCCGAGCCTAATCCACGGAGCAACACCGGACACATCAATGCGGTGGTCGCGGTTACTACAAGGGGCGGGAAGGATACCACTCCCGCTATGACCCAAAGCAAACAACCCGTGGTGGAAATTTTGGAAGAGAAGGAGACGGCAATTGAAGAAGAGAACCGAAAGGAGCCAATTGAAAGGGGAAATTCTAAAGTGGTGGAGCCACTTGATGAGCGCCGCTACATGCCGCCGGTGCCGTTTCCACAACGGCTAGTTAGAGCCAAGATGGAGAAAAGGCTCGCCAAGTTTCTAGAATACTTGAGGGGAGTAAGCCTCAATATTCCTTTCTTAGATGCAATTGTTGAGATCCTGACTTACGTGAAAATCTTGAAGGACTTGATTTCAGGAAAGAAAAGGGAGGAAAAAATCATGCTAGCGGAGCAAGGAGCTTGGTTTGCACGGAAGGAGAAGGAGCCGGCGAAATTGAAGGATCCCTGGAGTTTCCGCATCCCTTGCACACTAGGAGGCGTCCCTTTGCAAAAAGCACTAGTTGACTTGGGTGCTAGTGTGAGCCTTATGCCCCTTAGTATGTTCCAGAGATTGAACACGGGCACCGACTTGAAGCCGACCGACATGAGGATTCAACTTGCGGACGGTCGGATAACTAGGCCGGTAGGGATCGCCGAGAATATTCCACTCCAAGTGCCGGGAGGTATATGCTTGCCTTGTGATTTTGTCATAATGGACATCAAGGAAGAGGGTGACACTTCGCTCATACTTGGACGCCCGTTCCTCGCAACCGCCGGTGTTATCGTCGATGTGCGTGAAGGAACTTTATCCTTAAATGTCGGGAACATAGAAGTCAAGCTTCACATACCAAAGGCCATGAGACATATGCCATATCACGAGGAGCTAGATTATGTGGATCTTCTCGACGAAGTGATTGAAGAAGCAATCCCCTACTCCATTGGCGCTCTCCATGACGATGGCTTCGAAGAAGGCCAAGCTTCGGGGGAAGAGGAGAAATTGGAGGACCCTCCAAATAGTTCCAAGGATGGTGATGAAGGCGACGCTGATGTCGCGAGGATACGAGAGCTTTGCAATCTCTCAAAGGCCAAAAATCAGAAGAAAGCTCCACCGAACGGAAGATCGGTGTCTCCGGCCAAGAGGAAGGTAGAAACAAGCTCTAGCTTGGGGGACTTATCCCCCAACATTGCCCATGATGAGGAGGCATCGAGGAAGACCGATGAACATCATGACCCGAACCCAAGCAGCCTTCCTGACAAGTTTGACGGGTGCATCTCATATGCACCCAATATCACAAGCTAAACGACTATCTTAAGGGGTCGAGCTTACGACCTTAAACGAGCGCTTGTCGGGAGGCAACCCGACGATTTTTGCATTATTTTTTATTTGATTTTCATTTTTGGTTTAGACTTTTGTTAGTTTTTAGAGTCTTTTTGCCCATGAAAATCGTGATAACGGGTACTATTTTTCATGACAGGAGAAGGAGAAAGGGAGATCAACCATATGGAGGATGATAGAGGCAAGGAAGAGCGCTCCAGGAATGCGTTCAGGCCTTAGGTGTAACGGTCGGTATCTACTAGACGTAACATTGTGTGTGTGCCCGTATTTTCATTTTAACCATCCAGATGTTTTCGTACGCGAGTTCTATGTTTGTGCGTCAACGCGAGCGTGTATCCGTTCTTCGTTTTACCGTATCATCATTAACCGACTATCAATTTTCACTAAATACCTTAATTTAATTACCTTAGCCTAATTACAAATTTCTAATCACTTTTAACCTTGCTAATTACCTTATTTATTTTAATCACATTTTACTTTATTGCCTTGATTAAAAGTTAATTATTGATTAACTTTTTACCATTGGATGAAATTTATTTTAACCCCAACTATTTACCCCTATTTAAATTGCAAATTGAAAACTAATCTACCTGGTTGAATCCCACCGATTGTTTCGATGAGATTCAACCAAAATTTCCATCTCCTTCCCCCACTGCCAGCTTCCCTCCATTAATCTGTCCCCTGCCAAAATTCTCTTAAGGCACGTCATCAATCTCCCTGCAGCCATCTTCTTCCCCTGCAAACTCTTCAAGCCAAATCAACCCAGAAACCCAACATTCCAAACGAAAATCAACCCAAATCAACCCTCAAATAAATTCATCCCAAATCATTTTCCCAAACAAAAATCAAACTGAAATTTCAACAGAGGAATTTCAGATCCAAACCCATTCAAATTCTTACAAGCCAAATCTCAGATTTGAACAACCAAGAAATCAAGACTGAAATGGAATTTCAGATTTGAAACCCCAATAACCCAAATCTGAAAACAAAATCAAAACAAACAACCTCCATCTTCTCCTCTTCCTCTACTCCCTCAACCCATAGGCCGTACCCGCGGCCTCTCCCCGCGCATGCCCTTCTCAGCTCTGATCGCCGGCCTGCCACCCCCCAAACGCGTCGCCGGACTCCCCTGCGCACGCAGCCGCCGCGTGTTGCGCCACCGCGCCGCCGGCCGCCGCCGGAGAGCGTCGCCCATCCGCCGTGAAGCCGCCCCTCCTCTCTCCACGCAAAGGTGAAAGCCCTCCCCTTTGGCCCTTTTGCGTGAGCTCCCCTGTGCCTGCAACGTTTGGAAACAAAAAAAACAAAAAGAAAAGCAAAAACAGAACGAAGAAGAGAGGAAGAGACAGAGGGCAGCTAGATGAAATAAAAAGAGTAATTGGGGATGTGTGAGCCTAGTACATGTACAAGATAAGGTTTTAATAAGTGTGAAGGAGAGAGAGTTAGGGATATGATTATTTTAAATAGTGTTAAGAACTAATATGAGTTACAACATGTTATCTTGCTACCCCCGAGTCCAAGTTGGTGGGTAGACCTACTAACACCATGTTAAGCCAGAAATCAGATTAGTAATGTAATTAGCGTAAGTTAAGTTTTTATTAAAATTGTCATTAACTTGTTATTGTTAATTTAAATTTCAGCATGTTAGTTTTGTATATAATGTTGGGGAAATAAAACTAGAATATAATGAGGCGTACCATGTTAATGTAACGCCATATGAACACCACCCTAGCCTGAGACCCCAATAAATCGGACAAACCTAATTTAGGGATTGACTTAATTTTGTGCTTATCTTGCAATGGACCTAATACATTAACTTGTTTAACCAAAACAGAGAACCGACATCACCATAACGAAGTACCCGTCGAGATGAACCCAACGGCACCAAAATCACCGAAAACAGGCAAGTATGCAATTTATAGTGAATTTGCGAAGGTGAATGCTCTTTAGCTTCTTGTATGTAAAGTTACATAACTTAAAACCTGCACATGAAATGACGCGTGAAATCACTTCCACGACATCCATGGCTAAAAATGGGATCCAACGGCATATAATTTGATATACCTTAGTTTAGAACAAATGTATGTAAACTTAGCTTTCTGCATCGTAATCGTTAAACTCTCATGTTCACTCTTTTGTTAAATTATTGGGAATGTTGTCTTGTAATTCTGGAAAATGCTGTAAAAGAACAATTGATAATGTTATTGCTGCATAACTAACAAGAGAGTGAGACATCGTGAAATCGTGCGCCTCGAAGGCGAAATCGTGACTTTCGTGATGTCATGTGAGTTGACTAGGCTGGCTCGTGTTCCAGCACAATCTTGGGGTGGGGTTAGGGTTGAGTGGCTACTAGGCGTATGACCGGGTACTCTCTTCAAGGGCACCACACGTATGCGGTGGGTTAGCGCCAAGCACGGTAAGCCCCCGTGTGAAGAACGACCCACTCATCACGTCCTAAAGGCGAGAACCCTATTATAGACGTGTGACATTAACTTGAAACTTACAAAGTGAAATTGACATGCTTTACTTGTCAGATTGTTTAGAACTGCATGATAGGATGTTTTTACTTTAAAATCACCATGCTTAAAACTTGTATTGTTATCTCGTTTAATTTATAATTGCCTCTTAAAATTCAGTATAAATTTGTACCTCTTGCCTTGGGTTCTAACATCTTCTTGCAGACCCTTGCTGACATCTATTATACATTTGATAACGTTTTTTGAATTCTAGGGCTGACTAGGACAAGATAAAGAGTGGCTGAGATTTGATCTTGGTAAATCAATGGTTGAGATTGGATTTTGTGAAAATTTTAGTGGGAAAACTTAAATTTTGATGGAAAAAGTGTCTTGGGAACCAAAACTTTGAAATTAGAAGTATCTTGGGAAAGATTGTCGGGATTAAATTTGGGGGAGAAGTGCATTGGGAACCTAAACTTTGAAATTAGAAGTGCCTTGGGAAAGATTGTGGAGATTAAATTTGGGGGAAAAAGTGCATTGGGAACCTAAACTTTGAAATTAAAAGTACCTTGGGAAAGATCGTGGAGAAGCATGATCCATTAAATTAAACAAAATAAAAAATTTAGCATAAAATAATTTAGCGGAACAACAAATTAGCGTAAAAACCCCATGAGGTTTGTTGCGAAGGCACTCGCGCCCGCTAAATTTTTTTAATGCTAATTTATTGTTCCGCGCCAAAGGCGCGGACGCCGAATTTGTTGTTCGATGCCGAATTTGTTGTTCGATGCCGAATTTGTTGTTCCGCACCAAAGCCGCCTGCACCGAATTTGTTGTTCCCCGCTGAAGACGTCCGCGCCAAATGTGCCCTTGCTGCTAAATATTTTTACACTAATTTATTGTTTTGTTAAATTTTGGTTGTGGAAATAATTTTTCGGGGAACAAAGATTTTGCGGGGGAAATCTTAAATGAACCGTGCCCGCGGACATGGGTTATGACTAGTCTATTATACATTTGACAGCGATTTTTGAATCCTAGGGCTGACTAGGACAAGATAAAAGACGGCTGAGATTTGATCTTGGTTAATTTATGGTTCAGATGAGCAGTTGCGTTTTTTAAACAGATTTTTACAACATGGAATCATTGCAAACATTGATTCGCACCCACTAATTTAATAGAGCCAAATCTCAATGATAATTCCCAAGGCAGTAGCAAACACACAGACCAAATCCCCAACGCACAGCACAGAACAAATCCGCAACCCAACAAATCCCCCTCGCCTCCTCACGGACTCCTCGGGTTCCCCAGACGACGCCTCGCCTCCCCATTTCGCTCTTCAAGTCGCATTTGATCAAGTCATTCGTATCTTCAAGAAACCCTCCACCCCACTCCGATCAAGTCTTTCGTATCTTCACTCCGATCATTTGCCAGCATCTTCGCAGGTATCATCCCCATGTCGCACGATTTTGAAATTTCACGGCGCACGATCTTCGCATGTATCATCCCCATTTACCAGGTAATTGATCTTCATCATGGATCTAGGATTTGATGGCATATTTTTGGTAATTAAACTGATTTTCTGAATCTTGGATCTTGGATTTCATCTCCAGGTAATAGATCTTGGATCTTGGATTTCATCTCCACTCCGATTTCATCTCCAGGTAATTAAATCTCCAGTTAATTGATCTTCATTAATTAAACCCAATTAATTAATTTATTAATGTAATTTTTTGGCCTGATGTTCTGCGTTTAGTGTAATTTTTGGCCTGATGTTCTGCGTTTAGTGTAATTTATTAGTGTAATTTTTTTGCCTTAAAAGTTGCTTTTTGGAAGCTATTTTTTTGGGCTTCTCCTTCAGAAGCGAAAAACCTCCTCTTTTCTACCCTATTTTGACCTCTGCATGATATCTCATTTCTTGAATTATCTAAACACTCTCATGCCTATTATAATTTTATTCAAGCATTTTTAATTTAAATGTTTATTTTTGGCCTGCATTTGATGTTTTCTAAATTATCTAAAGACTCTGATGTTCTGATGTTCTGCATTTTGCTCTGAAATTTTTTCCTGCACTTGACTTCAGTAAATCTTGGACATATGCTTTGTTGTAAGCAATTTGGATTATTTGTTGACATGAATATTTGATTGTTGTTCCATCATTTAGCCCACTTGAGGATGATATGAACAAAAAAATCTCAAATAATAAAGTGTATGCCCACTCTTGAGGTTCCAGCATTTAGCCGACAGTATGTTAAAATTTCCTATTCTTTGTATTGGACTGTTAATTTTGGTTCATTTCTATTTTTTGTATTTGTCATTTTGGTTGCAGTAATCATGTGTACACAGTTCTTTGTTTTCATAAATCATTTGATAGATCAATTGTTGGCATGAATATTTGATAGATCATTTGATACAATCTCTTTATTGGCATGAATATTTGAGTAGATTGTTTCCAGAATTGCTAGGAAGAAGATACAAGCTCTTTTTTTGGCATGATACATTCTGGATATCTTGCATAATATCATGTACATTTATTTTGCCTGGATTAGCAACATTTCTTTGCCTGGATTAGCACTCATACAATCAAATTATTATGAATAAAAATTTTGCAGTAAAAAATAAACAATTTTTTGCAAGTTTATTTCAATTGATAGTAATTTGCCTTTCTAAACATTTTTAGTTCATAAAAAAGGTATTGGAATGTAACTTTTATGAAAAAAAGCCTTTCTAACCAGTTTCCAAATTACTTACCAAAAAATTGAATTATGTTGAAATTTGAATTTTGTAAATGACTAGGACATATAGTTGATGACTGTTTATGTTGAAATTTGAATTTTATATTTGAACTCACTCTCATTTGAATGGAATTGTTGAAATTTGAATTTTGTATTTGAACTCAATCATTCGGACCACAGCCTCGCAATGTCAATCATTTGAATTTTGCTTGAGTTCAAGCATGTGTTCAAAACTCAAACATACTCAGGTCAAATATCCCAATAAACAAGGGGTCTGTCAACAACTAACTGGTTCGGATCTTGGAGTTTGTCGACAAAGTCCTCTTCTGAGATAAACAAAAAGTTTACAGGGATGAACAGTGGGGATGACTGCAAGGTGTTTGAGGAGACACCCAGAAGGGTTTTAAGATTTTGTCATGTTAGATACCCATGTAAGCACATGGTTGTATTTACATGTCTATGTGTCCCTGTTAAGATTTTGTCGTGTCCCTGTATTTTGTAACATATCTATGTCTCATGTCTGTGCCCACATTCTTCTTTGGTTGGTGAAAACAACGACAACTGCTGCATTATCAAATTTTTTGCCCCCACATAATTGTTAAATCTTATTAGGATTTATTTACAAAAGTTGATGCTAAACCAGCAGTTCATCATGTCACTTGACCATCATCTTATCTTGCATGTATATTTTTTATAAAGCATTAACAAACTTAGATGAACAAGGATATCTGATAGTTGGAAATGTTGCTGAATTTTGTAGGTATTTGCTGATGCATTGGTTAAAAATCATATGATAACTGGATGCATGCTATAGACTATGATGGAAAGGATTTTCTGGGCATACAACAGAGAAAGACCACCTCCTGCAATGAACCTATGCCTGCTCCAGTGAAGTATCATGCTTCTTATGATCAACAAATTTCCGAACCAAGCATACATGTTCCAACTATTATGGAACAGGCTTCAGTTGATCCCACAGCTGCTATTGGAGGTAAGGGGTTCCTTACACCTTAGATCAGGTATCATTGTGGTTGTCAATATTAGGATCTTTCCCATCTGATCTTTCCCAGAAATGGAACTTGAAGATCATATTTGAAGTTTTGTTTCTGACACACACACCCCCTCCCAACCCAAAATAAAACACCGTTATACACTTCGCACACACAATTTTCGAGGAAAGGTAGGAACAGAGAATTTAACAAACTGAGTAAGGTATGAATATTTTTATTCTGAAATGAAACGTTATAAATCGCATATGCAGGCAGCAAGGGTACATGGTATCCTTTTTTTACTTTCATTTAACAAACTGAGTTCGGTTTTATGCAAGCTGAAACTTTCCCGTTGTTATAAATGTAAATTAAATACAATCATGGTCTCCTTGACAAATTATTTCACTTGCCCCCTCTCTTCTAAATTAAATACAATCAAGGAGACCTCTGGACAATCATGACACAGAATCTCATTCCAACCCCTCAATGGGTTTGCATTATATCAATTGATAATACAAGCAACTTAATTCATCTCAACTTTATGTTGTTGTTGAATAGGAACCTGACTTCCTATTGATTTTCAAGGAATTAAGCAACTGTTAATGTTTTCTATTCTTTGTATTGGACCATTGGATTTCATCATGCCTATTATAATTTTATTCACGCATTTTTAATTTAAATGTTTATTTTTGGCATGCATTTGATGTTTTCTAAATTATCTAAAGACTCTGATGTTCTCATGTTCTACATTTTGCTCGAAATTTTTTCATGCACGTAAATCTTGGACATATGCTTTGTTGTAAGCAATTTGGATTATTTGTTGACCTGAATGTTTGATTGTTGTTCCATCATTTAGCCCACTTAAGGATGATATGAAAAAAAACATCTCAAATAATAAAGTGTATGCCCACTCTTGAGGTTCCAGCATTTAGCCGACAGTATGTTAAATTTTCCTATTCTTTGTATTGGACTGTTAATTTTGGTTCATTTCTATTTTTTGTATTTGTCATTTTGGTTGCAATAATCATGTGTACACATTTCTTTGTTTTCATAGATCATTTGATAGATCAATTGTTGGCATGAATATTTGATAGATCCAATCTCTTTATTGGCATGAATATTTGAGTAGATTGTTTCCAGAATTGCTAGGAAGAAGATACAAGCTCTTTTTTGGCATGATACATCCTAGATATCTTGCATAATATCATGTACATTTATTTTGCCTGGATTAGCAACATTTCTTTGCCTGGATTAGCACTCATACAATCAAATTATTAAGAATAAAAATTTTGCATTATGAAATAAACAATTTTTTGCAAGTTTATTTCAATTGATAGTTATGTGCCTTTTAAAACATTTTTAGTTCATAAAAAAAGTTTTGGAAAGTAACTTTTATGAAAAAAGCCTTTCTAACCAGTTTCCAAATTACTTACCAAATATTTGAATTATGTTGAAATTTGAATTTTGTAAATGACTAGGACATATAGTTGATGACTGTTTATGGATCATTGGGACCACAGCATTTTTTGCTCAATCATTTGAATTTTGAACACATTTTGAACACATCTGTAAGCAATGTCAATCATTTGAATTTTGCTTGAGTTCAAGCATGTGTTCAAAACTCAAACATGCTCAGGTCAAATATTAAACAAGGGGTCTGTCCAACTAACTGGTTCGGATCTTGGAGTTTGTCGACAAACTCCTCTTCTGAGATAAACAAAAAGTTTACATGGATGAACAGTGGGGATGACTGCAAGGTGTTTGAGGCAATGTTTTGAAAGGCGGCAAAGGCTTACGCCTCAAGGCGCGCCTCAGGGCGAGGCTCACCTCCAGCGCCCTGAGGCTTGAGGGAAGAGGCTTTCACTCGTCGAAGGCGCCCAAAGGCTTACGCCTCGGGTCGAAGGCGCCCAAAGGCTTACGCCTCGGGTCGAAGGCGCTCAAAGGCTTACGCCTCAGTTCGTAGGCGCATCAAATACGTTTGGGTTTTCATGCCGCCTTGATTTGTCGTTAGTAGCCTAGGAAGTTTTGGGGAGGGAGATGGCTTAAATGAAGATTCTGTATTTGATGATGTGTAAGAGTAAATTTAGAGTATGTCTATGTGTCCCTGCTGTGCCCACATTCTTCTTTGGTTGGTGAGAACAACGACAACTGCTGCATTATCAAATTTTTTGCCCCCACATAATTGTTAAATCTTATAGGCTTTATTCACAAAAGTTGATACTAAACCAGCAGTTCAGATGAACAAGGATATCTGATAGTTGGAAATGTTGCTGAATTTTGCAGGTATTTGCTGATGCATTGGTTAAAAAAGCATATGATAACTGGATGCATGCTATAGAATATGATGGAAAGGCTTTTCTGGGCATACAACAAAGAAAGAACACCTCTCGAAATGAACCTATGCCTGCTCCAACGAAGTACCATGCTTCTTATGATCATAAATGTTCCAACTAATCAGGCTTCAGTTGATCCCACAACTGCTATTGGAGGTAAGGGGTTCCTTACACCTTAGATCAGTTATCGTTGTGGTTGTCAATATTAGGATCTTTCCCATCTGATCTTTCCCAGAAATGGAACTTGAAGATCATGTTTTGAAGTTTTGTTTCTGGAACTTCAAATTTCTGACACACACATCCCCCTCCCAACCCAAAATAAAACACCGTTATACACTTCAAAAGCAAAAAATATGCACACACAATTTTGGAGAAATTTAGCATTACTTATGAAAGGTAGGAACAAAGAATTTAACAAACTGAGTAAGGTATGAAGATTTTTATTCTGAAATGAAACGTTATAAATCGCATATGCGGGCAGCAAGGGTACATGGTATCCTTTTTTTATTTTCATTTAACAAACTGAGTTCGGTTTTATGCCTGAAACTTTCCAATTGTAACTGTAAATTAAATACTTGCCCCCTCTCTTCTCAATCAAGGAGACCTCTGGACAATCATGACACAGAATCTCATTCCAACCCCTTAATGGGTTTGCATTATATCAATTGATAATACACGCAACGTAATTCATCTCAACTTTATGTTGTTGCTAATTGGTTGTTCCGTGCTGAATGCGCCCACGCCGAATTGGTTGTTCTGTGCCGAAGGCGCCCGCTAAATTTTATTACGCTAATTGGTTGTTAGCGCCGAATTTATTGTTCCGCGACAAATGTGCTCGCGCGTTGTTCCACGCCAAAGGCGCCCACGCCGAATTTGTTGTTCTGCGTCGAAGACGCCTGTGCCGAATTTGTTGTTCCTACCGAAGGTGTTCGCACGTTGTTCCGCGCCGAAGGCGCCCACGCTGTATTTGTTGTTCCGCGCCGAAGGCGCCCACGCTGAAGGTGCCCATGTCTCTAAATATATTTACGCTAATTTGTTGTTCTTTAAAATTTTGGCTGTGAAAATAATTTTTTTGGGGAACACAGATTTTGCGGGAGAAAATCTTAAATGAACCGTGCCCGCGGGCACGGGTTATGACTAGTACATTCATGTTTTTGGATGTATGTCAGATCCCGAGCCTGAGCACCAGGAGGTTCCTTACGAGACACCTGACTTGGAAAGTCAGGAGTTCGCTGTAGACGCTGCGTCTCTCCCTGCGGAGGACTAGAGGACCTTTGCCGTTGCAGCTTGCCTTAGTTACTTTTCCTTGTGGTTGCGTGTACGTTATTATTGTTGTATTTCGGCCCAGCTGAGGCTTGTTGTTTTATTTCGTGTACGGACACTTATTATTCTGGATATGGCTTGTAATGTATGAATAATTCTGGTTGTTCTGAAAAGCGTGCAAGGGACCTGCCCTTGCGTTTTACCACAGACGCTTAATGAACCCGAGCTTCACCGCAACAGTTCAAGCGGACCCCAGTAACGCTCTCGCTCCCGTCGTATTTTGGGGAGCGGGGCGTTACATTAGGAGGAGGAAGAAACAGACTGGAGGAAGAAAAACAGAGACCAGAGCAAAAACGGAGAGCCGATGCAGAAAACAGCACGCCACTCGGTCGAGTAGCTTATGCCACTCGGCCGAGCAAAGACTCCACTCGGCCGAGTGGAGCACCAAACAGGGAAGTTTCTGCAGACCAACTCTCTGTCAATTTCTGTAAGTTTTAGTTTTAATTGCCACTCGGGCGAGTGACTTGTCACTCGGTCGAGTGAAACAGATACCCTCCGAGCCTAAAAATTACCGAGTGGCAGAGCCACTCGGCCAAGCGGAGTTTCTCCCTTCGGCTGAGTGAACCAAAGCCACTCGGCCGAGTCGTAAGTGGGAACGAGATTTTCAAAATTTATTTCGTTTACGCACTCGACCGAGTGACATTCTCACTCGACCGAGTCATAATAATTTATATATAAACTGAGAGGCGGGCGCGAATTTCTAAAATCCCAAATTTCCCCAATTTTCACCCGAGCCCTCGTCTCTTCGCCTCCCTCGGTCGCTGCTTCGCACCCGCTGCGCCCGAATCGAGCGAACCCACCCCTGATCGTCGTCGACCGACCTCCCCTCCCCACTCCGACCACCGGCCGCCGTCCACCTCACCGGCGCTGGCCTCCACCGCCCCATATCGCCTCGGTTTGCCCCAAAAAACCCCTTTCTCCCCGTTTCTCTTGATCCGTAGACCCGTTGAGCCCAAAATCCAAATTAATTTTCATATCTATCTATTATCCCCCATCTCCCCCATACATATTGAATATTATCGACTGATTTGATCGTTTGATTTGTAGGCTAGCTTAGGGGAGCTTCAGGGAGATTTTGGACGCGCTTTTAGCTTCGCAGAGGAGGCGTCTCTTCGCTTGCATCACTTATTGCTCTCGCGGCGTGTTCAGGTACATTCATTCCATTATTTAGCATGCCGCATCGTTTATTTGTTTGGGACACATCTCGCGGCACACATGCCGCCGCGTACTAGGCCGCGCACATGGGGATCCGCTCCCAAGCAGAGGAGGATCGACGACCCCGGTCCCTCTCACGCTAGGGAGGACTCCCCTCCACCTAGTCCGCCACCGCCACCACCACCCACACAGCCTATCCCAGCCGATCCTATCCCTCCACACGGGGCTGATGGGGATCACGTTTCGAAACGACGCACACCGTGCCAGGTTCGAGCATATCTACCATCGCTCGATAGTACTCTCTAGGTTCGCACACTTAGCTGACCTTGACCGCCTAAGGGTACTCGAGGGGCTTCTCACGTTGTACGACAACGTGGGATGGCGTGATTTTCTTGCTGTGTCGGCGGATACTTACATCCGTCCGGCACTAGAGGCCCTGAGCTCGATTGACCGGACCCCTGGAGGATGCACATTCCGCCTGATGGATCGAGAGTGCGAGATCACTCTCGACATGCTTCGTGCATTCTTCCAGTGGCCTCCTGTCCCTGTCCCCGGCCGTGCCTACGCATCCACGCACATCCCACCACCGTCGTTCGACACCTCCACATTCTGGACACGGATCACGGGATCACACCTTGGCTTTGACCCTAGTAGGGCCAAGGCCTCAGCCATCCTGCACCCCTGCCTCCGGATTGCACAGCGCCTCATGGCGACTACTTTCTTGGCAAGGTACGAGCCTGGGACGATGTCTACGCCTGAGCTCTACATGCTCTACGTGATGACTCGCACTAGAGTTCTGGATAGTGGTAGCGACGACCTGGTCCCCGCCGTCGAGATCGACATTGCTAGCTGGTTTTTAGACAGCATCATCATTTCGGTGAGCGCTCGCTCACTTATTTGCTGCGGCGGTCTGATCACACTGCTAGCCCTTATGACCGGTGTGGACCTACCTGACGACCTTCGACGAGCCCCGGGCCCCACTGCACTTTCGATAGATGTTATGGCCCGGATGAAGATGCTTCGTCCCCATGGTCACAGGCACTGGGTGTGGTTGCACGGTCCCTTTAGTGCTGACTACATGGTTCTTCCGAGCCTCGCTCGAACGCACATATGATCGGCCCACGGGGATTGGATTCCAGCGATGGATCTCCTTATCCCCGCTGCCTACGTTCTTGAGGCTGAGGATGCTGAGCCTGCACCACCTGCACCACCTATTGACCCTGTGATCCCTCAGCCCACGCCTGCACTTTCTGCACCTCCCGACACTTCTGTCCACACTTCTGTCAGTGTCGGGAGCACCTTAGCTGAGTCCACCACCACCACCACCACCACCGCTGAGCCTATGTCCGTTGAGCCTATCACATTTCTTAGCCCCGAGCATCCCACCACTATTTTAGAGACCGGCGAGACTTCCTTCACCGCTGCAGTGGCGGTCCTGACCTCACTTTTGTCCACGGCCACCCCGGCCGTCGGCCCTTCTGACCCCACTGCCGCTGTCTTTACTGAGAGTGTCGTGACGTCTGTCCCCACACCTGTGTCACTGACCTCTCCTGCTGCCTCGTCGCCCATTTTGCCTTCCACTTCTGTTGCTGCTGCCTCCGCTTCGACCCAACCTGCGTCCCAGCCTCGCACAGAGGCCGGGCATCCCTTACCGAGCACAGCACCCCTTCCACACTACCCTGCTGGCCCCATCCTATACGCTTCCCGCCAGAGACAGCCCCACACACCACCTGTTCGACCTGTGAGTCCCTCCGCTCCACCACCCCCTGACTCTCTAGTTCAGAGCCTTCGTGCTCTTGAGGGGGCTGTTAGTGGACTACGAGGCGACTTCAGGGCTCTCTCTGCCACGGTCAGTTCTGTGCAGTCCCGCGTCGCCATGCTTCCCGATATTCAGGCTTGTCTGAATCAGATTCTGGCGCGTCTGCCTCCACTACACCCACCCACCCAGTAGATACCATGACCTCCAGCTCCGCCACCACCTTCGCCACAGGACGGTGATGGTGCAGCCCCACCACCTGCTTAGGTACACTCTTGATGCCTCTGATATTTTTTGTCGTTTTGCTGCCCATTTGTTCCTGGGCCTGGTGTTTGATTTTTGCCCCCCCTCCTCCACGTATTATTATTTTGGTACCTTCCTGATCATATATTTTTATATCTTTTTGGGAGTGAGGGAGAGACTTTTTGGGGACACTCATATATATATATCATCCTGATCTTTGCATGCATCACATTCACTCATTCATATTTAACTTTCTTTCTTTTTCCTTTTCTTTTTTCTCATGCATGCATCCTCACCCACCCCACCCCTCTCAAGTCTCTCAGTGTGCCACACTTTGCACATTGAGGACACTGTGCACTTCAGCTTGGGGGAGTGAGTTCTCACACTTTTTCATTTTAGCCACGCTTTCTTACCACTTTTGCACTTATTTTCACCACTTTTTCGTTTTTATCATGCATCACGTTTTCTTTTCCTCTTTTGAGTATGCCGCATTTTTTTATTTCTTTCATCTTTTGATGATGATGACGTGGTGTTAGCTTATCTCTATATGCATGCTGTTTTTGTCACGTCATAGCTTTTGTTTCAGATATCATATGCTATGTCCTGCTTTGCATCTTGAAATAGTGACCCACTCTTTTCCTGCATGAATATGGATGAAATTCTATTATTAGCTGATGTCTGATGATCCATATATATGCTTTTCA
The DNA here is from genome assembly GCA_030789695.1 of Scilla litardierei. Classification (NCBI taxonomy): domain Eukaryota; kingdom Viridiplantae; phylum Streptophyta; class Magnoliopsida; order Asparagales; family Asparagaceae; genus Scilla; species Scilla litardierei. The sequence goes on along the minus strand of CM061133.1, from coordinate 329,832,186 downwards.
TAGAAAACACACCAAGCTTCACGCATTGATTGCTTATATTTGGAGTACTGCTTTCCTTTCTCATATCACTTCTTATTGCATGAATTGTACGCTTCACTTTCAGGTTGATTGAATGTTTGCTAGGGTGATATATCTGGACTAGTTTACTTTTTGAGATTAAACTGAATAGATTATATTGCTCTGCTGAAAGTTGTCATGCACGTCCTATAGAGTGAACCGAGCGATACGTTTATTTCTTTCTCCACATATCTTGAGCATCATTTCTCTATTTAAAATTCATTGGTGAATCCCCCCTAGCAAGTATATTATCGGCATTTCCCCGGCTATTAGTTTCCATGCTCCAAACCCCCAAAATCAAAAAAGAAATAAAATATATACTTGTATATCCTTCTCTCTTTTGATTTGGGATCGCTTATGTACATATGCTTTCAAAAAAAACAAACAAACAAAAGAGAAAAATTGAGAAAAGAAAAAAAAAGAGAAAAGAAGTTCATAACGATCCCATCTCATACTCTTTCTCTCATTCTTCCCTCTTTTGTTTTATTTTTACTTTTTTGGAGCTTCAAAAGAAATGGGGAATGTACATATTGATTTGTTTATGCCACCACGCTTATGGATAAGCTTGGGGGAGAGGATCCAATGATGTGTGAGAGAGTGACTACTTGACGGTGCATGACAACCTATGCTAAGTAATCTTCTATACTCGGTGAGATTGCTAAAGTTTCACGAAATCCAGAAAATCGACACTTAGCATTCATTTCATGAAAACCATGCTTTTCTATTCTTACTATTCCATATCGTGTGATATCTCTTATACTCCTTATAGAAAGCATTCAATTGAAAAGTGTGTGATCTATGGTTATGCATACCGCTTTAGATGCTTCAGCCGATGCTAATCCTAGAATGATTCCGTATTTCATGCTATATTGATATTTTGGGGTTTTCTATTTTGAATGCATCAATTATACTATGATATCGAAATAAAAGTCTTTGACGTTTGTTTTATGTTCTGAGTACGCTATATGAGTAAGCGAAACCCACGCCCTGAGAAAAATGATCTAGCACCCCCTTTCTTCGCCTTCTATTCTGTTTTCATTTTTATTTTCTTTTCCACCGTTTTGCCCGTTGGGTTTACTTTTTACTCATCTTCCTCGAGGACGAGTAAGAGGTAAGCTTGGGGGATTTTGATCGCTCCATATTTTACACCCTTTTTCTGCATGTTTGCATGCCACTTTGATCGCTCATATCGTGTTTTTCACGATTATTCGACAATATTGCGATGCTTTTCACGATTTCTTGTTTTTGTCGTATTTCAGGAGATATGGAGCGATTCGAAGTGATTTTGAGATCAAGAGGATTTGCACCCACTCCGGAGTATTACCCGAGGCTCTTTTGAGGGTTATTCGGCGATGGAAGACAAGTAGGAGAAGAAAGAACTCGTAGGAGCGACGAGGAAGCGAAAAGACGAAGATTGGGCCTTTGCAGCATCTCACTCGGCCGAGTGAACCACCCACTCAGCCGAGCAAGAAGACCACTCGGCCGACCGGACCGGACACGCATCAACTGAAGAAAATGGGCGTGCACTCAGCCGAGTGACGATAGTCCACTCGGTCGAGCATGCAAGTCTACTCGCCCGAGTGGCACGAGAACAGACGCTTCGAAAACGGCCGACTTACTGTTATTTTACAGGCTTTTCAGAGCTTCCACTCGGCCGAGCCAGAATTGCCCCTCGGCCGAGTGAGTAAATCTACTCGGCCGAGTCACCTTCCGAAGACAGACCCCCCAAATCCTGAACTTACTGTAAATGTACAGGGTTTGTCACTCGGCCGAGTGACACTTGTCACTCGGCCGAGTGAGCCGCCCCGCCTGTAGCGTAAACTGCAATTTTTGAGCTGCGCAGGGGCATTTTTGTCACGAATTTCTGGGCGATTTTGAGGGGTATTTAAACCCAGTTTTTGCCCTAGTTAGGGAGAGCTTTTTGATACTTTTTGCAGCCTTTTTAGATAGCTTTTTAGGGAATTAGATTTAGGGCTTTTTGGAGATTAGAAAGGAGATTTTTGTTGGATGCTATTGGGTTCTCATTGGTTTGTCTCTTTTCTCATTAAAAACTCCATTTTTGTTATTGATTTCTCTATTGCAATGATTTGTGCTGAATTTTCTATTGAATTTCTTATGAATTGCATGATGAATAGTGAGTAGTTCTATAGCTCTAGGGCATAGGGATGAACCCTATGAACCCTATTTCTAAATTGTGATGAATTGATGAAATTGTTGCTAGAATTGATTAGGGTTAGGTTGGGATTGATTGATTACAGATAGCTATGAATTCATATTGATTGGGATTTGCAAGAGATTGGATCCCAATTGATAGGAAGCCCTAGAAATTCGATTTAGATTTACGATTGGAATTTTCTAGAATTGGTTTGCAAGAGATTGGACCAAGGCTAGGGTTTTCAATCGTATTTCTATGCAAATACCCGTTTGCAAGAGATTGGACGGGTAGGAACTATCTCAACCTAGGTCGTAGCTCGAGTTTGCACGAGAGTGGGCTCGAGATGCGGTTGAACGATGATGTTGATCCTAATGCTAGCGGCTTAGGTTAGGGCTTGCAAGAGATTGGGCCCTAACCTAGGTTTGCTATAGACCGGCAATAGCGTGAGAGCGTGAGCTTGGTTCCACATTTAGTTGCGACTAGTTCATCTAAAATTCAAGTCTAGCAATGATTTAACCTACGAATTACAACGATGAGATATGGTTCGTAGCGGGGATTCCCTATCCCTAGGCACTTTATTTCATTGATATTTCTATAAATATACGAACGATTGTGACAACTTTACCCCGTATTATTCTTAACCATTCCGATAGCTAGGTGATTAGAAGAAGACACTATCACAGTCCCTTCCTGAGTTCGATACCCGCTCGCCACTTCGCCGTGCGCTTGCGGTAAGACTACAATCATTCTTCGGGTGTGTATCCGGGGCCGACCAAGTTCTCGTCGCCATTGCATGGGGATTTATCTCCGTGCACTTGCGCCGTAGCTAGGTCTTTCTTGGGTTACGTTCCGGTGCGATCAATATCGCCTAATATCAGAATTTTTTCCAACTTTTGATTTTTCGATTTTTCGATTTTTTTGTATTGTCAAACAAAGTAAAAACTAAAAACGAACTAAAACAAAGATAGAACGTTAGGTTGCCTCCCGATAAGTGCTCGTTTATGGTATTGAGCTCGACCCCTGATAATTTGCATTCAGCACGGGATATTCGATGCATATGAGATGCGCTTATCAAATTTGGCCAAGGAGACCGGTGGGCTTGGGTCGCTCGACGCTTTCTTGTTTGGTCTCCTCATGTTGCCTCTCCTTCTTCATGTTGGTGGGAGATAACTTCCCACAAGCTTCACTTCTAGCATTCAAAGGCTCCTTTTTCTCATTCGGTGATGTTGGTTGTGGCTTCACCGGTGACATTTGCATCTATGGATGCTTTCCAGGAGAGAGTTTGCAGAGCTCTCTTATCCTAACGACGTCAGCGTCATTATCCTCTTCATCAGTGAGAGGGCCCGAGGCGTCTTCAATATGAGTACTTTCTTCAGAAATCGGCTCCCCATCAGAATTCTCTATAAGCATGGTTTTGACTGTATATGTCGTAGCTTCTTCTATAACCTTTTCAAGTAGATCGACATTGTCATTCTCTTCCATCGTCGACTGGTTCTTCATAGCCTGTGGGAGATGAAATTCAACTTCAATGTTTCCAACGTTGAGTGACAACGTTCCTTCTCGCACGTCAACGATGACTCCAGCTGTGACCAAGAACGGCCACCCAAGTATAAACGATGTATCACCAACTTCCTTTACGTCCATAATGAAAAAGTCACATTGCATGCAAAGTCCTCCCTATATTTGTAATGACACGTTCTCAGCTATATCATCCGGTCTAGTATTGTGTTCGTCAGCAAGTTGTATCTTCATATCGGTTGGCTTCATATCGGTCCCCGTATTCAACTTCTTAAATATGGTGAGGGGTATAAGATAGATGCTCACCCACAAGTCAACTAAAGCCTTCTATAAGGGGACTCCCCCTAATGTGCTTGGAACTCTGAAGCTACCGGGGTCCTTGAGCTTCTTTGGCTTCTTGTCTTCATTGACGAACCGTGTCCCTTGGTCGGCTAGCATAATCTTTTTCGTCCTTTTCCATCACATTATTAAGTCATTTAAAAACTCCGCATATGTCGGGATCTCTATGATGTTGTTTAGAAACAGAATATTCAAACTAATGCCTCTCAGTTACTCCAGAAAGCGAGCAAACTTCTTTTTCAATTTAGCTTTCGCCAACCTTTGGGAATATGGAATATGTAGCGTATATACTCTCTCTTTCTGGGGTCAATATTTTCAGTAGCATCATCTCCATCTACGACCACTATGGGTCCCTCAGCTTCTTTATCTTCTTGAATCATGACAGGTGTTGTATCCTTCCCGCCTCTAGTGGTCATTGCCACCACTGCATTAATATGGCCGGTGTTGCTCCTTGGGTTCACTTCCGATTGTGCCGGTAATTGATTTTGAGCTCTAGCCAACTGAGTCATTTGTTCTACCAACTATGCAACAACAGTGTTCAGATTCTTCTGGCCTACTAACAATTCAGTATTGATATTCTCCTGAGTAGCCATAAACTCCTCAACCTTAATCTCATGTGCAGACTTTTGTGGTGCATGTTGTTGGTATTGCGGCCGCCAATTCTGATTGTAACCAGGGGGTCTATAAGGCCCCACCTGTTGCCCCTGCTGGTATTGTTGTTGTAGTGGCCTCTGCTGATATTGTTGCTGCTGAGGTTGTGGGCTAGCTTGCTGTTGCTGGGGTGGTTATTGTTGAGGAAGATTTAAAGCTCTATTACTATTTGCATAAGAAAATCCGGGGTGAGTCTTCCAAGCTGGATTCACCCAAGCTGAATTGTTTCCACTCCCATACTTATAATCTGTAACGTACTAAATCTGCTCCACATGTTCCTCAACTACCTCAGCTTCCACATACATGACTTGGCTCTTACCTTGCCAGTCACTCATACTTGCACCAGATGATGTATCATGAGCACTAGATGGCTTGTTCAACTTCTTTTCTATTCTCTCTACCAACTTAAGGTATTAAATTTTCTGGTCAATTCTGCCACTGCCTTGGCCTCATAATTACTAGCCGACTTGGATGATGAAGAGATTGGGCTCTCTCACTAGCCCACTGTTGATTACTAGAAGCCATTTCTTCAAGTAATGTCGTGGCTTTGTCTGGAGTCTTCGCCAAGATCGCCCATTAGCGGTGGCGTCTATAATCATCTTTGTATCCTGTTTCAATCCATTATAAAAGCTAAGTATCAACTCTCAGTCCTTGATACTGTGGTGGGGGCATTGGTGTTGAAGATCCTTGAACCTTTCCCATGCTTCGTATACAGATTCTTGGGCTCCTTACTTGAATGCCATCAAATAATTCCTCAGTTTGACGGTCTTTGATGGTGGATAAAATTTATTGATGAATGCACCTACAAGATCATCCCGTGTGGTGAAAGAACTGTTTGCCTGTGACCTTAGCCAATATAAAGCTTTATCATTGAGTGTCAAAGGAAAGAGCCACAGACGGATGTCATCCTATGATACGTTGATAACTTGAAAAGTGGCGCACTTCGCTAGGAACATCTCGATATGGTAATGTAGATTCTCATGTGCGTGCCCATAGAATGGATCTTATTGCATTAGCATAACTAGTCCTGTTTTTAGCTCGAAATTCTTGTCAGATGGCACTTCAGGCATAAGAATGGATGATGTTGCAGAGTTGTTGGGAGTAAGCTAGCCCCAAGTAGAAATAACTCTGACATTCCTTGCAGCATTATTCTCGGCTGCCATCTTGCTAACCTCTAGAATTTGCCTCTTCTCTGCTCTTAGTTTCCTTGCAGTTCGCACAATTTCTAGATCAAAATATATCAATCTGTCAATGGCCCTTGAGCGTGTGTTCGTACACAGAGAAAGAGAACCTACAAAGAATGTTAGCACAATAGAGAAAAAGAAAAAGTAACCAAGAAAAATATTGTTGGCTCCCTGGCAGCGGCGCAAAAAACTTGATCGTGTCCGGATGTAATCAGAAAACAATGTAGTTTTACCGCAAGCGCATAGTTAAGTGGTGACCGGGTATCTAATCACAGGGAGTCGGTTGGTATTATCTCAGTTGACCAGATGTAACAGAGATTGTGAATAATGGTGTAGGAAATGTGTCACGAAGGTGTAATGGTGCCGGTTGTAATTCAATTAATAAAGATGTCTAGGACTAGGGAATCCCCACTATAGATTTTCGAGTTTCAATGTAATATGAACTCCTAATTACTAACTCTTACTTTATGCTGAAATTGTTGCAACAATGTTATGAACCTGTGCACCCCCTCGCGTTACATAAGTCTAAAATAAGTCAAGCTAGAGCATCACTCTCGTGCAAGCCTAGTTGAATTATTAGCATTAAGATCGACAATATAATTCAATTCGTACTCAAGTCCACTGTCGTGCGACGTGAGTTCGAATCTAGATTTTTTGATGGTTCGTATCCATCTTCCCGTCGTACAGATGAATATAATTATAGAATTATAATAAATATGTTAGCTTTGGTCACTCTCGTGCACCAAATCTAGGATATCCAAATTATAGATCTAAATCAAATATATATATGGCTTCATATTGATCAAGATCCTCTCTCGAGCTCTCAAGATCTAAGTAGAAATCCCTAGCTATTTATAGTTAATCGACCATGATCTAACCCCAAAACAAGTTTAGCAACAAGGGTTTCAATTAATTTTGCATCTCAAACCCTAGATCTATATTGTTCATCCATTTGCCCTTGAGCAACGAGATTACTCACTAATAAACATGATTATAGCATTAAGATTCATGGAAATAGCAATATTCATCATTACAAAGAGATTTAAACAAGAAATATTTATTAAAGCAATTAGATCTAGAGTTTCGACAAATCGATGTTAACCAAAGCTTCAAAATAACAAGAGAAAATTAAGAACTAGGGCTTCTCCAATCAATAGCAAAAGCAAAAAAATAAAAATCAAGTCTTTTTCGTTGCCTCCTGCCGTCCCTAGCGACGTCTACCTTGTTTCTTATTTATACAAGTCCAAAAAACCTAACAAAAAGTCAACCTAAATACCCAAAACCCGAGTTACAGCTTAGTTTCCAAATTCTGGCCGCAATCTCACTCAGTCTTGATATGCATGTATTTTACACATTTATTCTCATGCATTCATATCATGTTTCACCCTCCAAATCCTAATTTTATACACTTTTCGATGAATATTTGGAACTATTTCACTTTCGTAGCGTTTATATTGATTTCAATGAATTTAGAGCGAAGTGGAGAGATACGGAGCAATCTAGAGATGAAGCCATGATTGATGATGAAAAAGCAGCAAGAATACCCTTGGATATGAGTTGGAAGTACCAAAAGACAAGAAAGAAAGATATATGAAAGTTGGAGCAAAGAAGAAAAAGAAACAAAGCTAAAACGCATGAAACGTCAAAGATTTACGCACTATCTCCACCTTGTTTTAATTTCTGCTATCATTCTAGAGGACATCTTGACCTGGGAATATTTTTCACTTATAGTATACTTCATGACGGTTCCAACGCCGCCAACAATGCACAAAACATATGTTGGATGCATTTTCTAGAATTTCTGCAATATTGGGTAGCAGTGCTGGAAATTCTCACTCGATCGATTAGAGAGATCCACTCGACCAAGTGGAGAGATTCTGTCACGACCCGGTTCCCTAATATGGAAGGCGAGACGTGAGGAGGTCCGCTCAGACGTGGAGCTGTGAAGCCGCAGTCTGATAAGCGTCTGTAAAAATTTCGAAAAGTAGCAGGTCCTTGCATTTCGACGAAACAACGATAATAATAGTGAGCAGATAAAAGAACATCCACCAACAAAACATCCAACAATTTACTCAACATCACAGAATTCACAAAAGTACAAGTCTGAAAAAGGCCTAAAGCATGGCCAAACAAAAAAATAAGGAGAAGGGTGCTACGCACCATAACCTAATCAGCGACTACCGAAAACATCTACTAAAGAGACTCCAAGTGAGTCTAGGACTGGTCGTCAGTGTCCTCGAACTCGGTCTCTGCAAGGACCTCAAACTCAGCGTCCACGAACTGCTCGTCCTCTGCTACCTGCTCTGTCTCAAAGCCTGACATGTGACACCCAAAGAGAAAAGGGCACATGTCAGCAAAAGTCTCCCAAAAGAAAGCGGAGAACTTTTGTGCAAGGATACAAATAAAATAAAGCGACTAGCAGTTCTAAATATAATGAAATAACATGACATTTAAAGAATTCAACAATTGAAGATGACATGATGGCATGCATGCACGTCGTAGCAGAAGCTACGAAAAACACTGTTTCATGAGTCACGAACATTATAATTTCACGATGTGCACAGGGTTTACGCCTTACAGCTGAAGTGACTGTACGGGCACACTTCTACGCTGAGTGGTCGCTTAACCCTACCCCTCCCACATGTGTCGACCCTTGGTTTCCCACGTACGTGAGCTCGCTTCTAGATCACGAGTCCAGGAAGTGTTTCTAAATATGGAATGGTGCCCATCTTCTGGATCACGAGCCAGGAAGTGTTTTTGGTATAGGGTTGTGCCCGCAAAGCAGGTGCCTAGCCTCAATCATTACAATAAGTGTAGCGTGTGCTACGCAATCACGATGAAACATTGAACGCATGCAATGACATGGCAATGATCAGTTAAATTGCGTACCGTTAATTGAAATTAAACATGGCATGGTAGCATGAATGCAAGCATGATAAAGGCATCTGATCTAGCTTCGTTGCCAAGCTAGATCAAGTAGGGTGTCGGATCTAGTTTCGTTGTCAAACTAGATCAAAAGGGCGTCTAGGCAGTTATCATTTCACCGCCTAGTCTCTTTTACGCTAACAAACAAATTGGCCTAAAAACGTGGCCTAAAACATTTACTGGCAAGTATCACTTGCCTGTTTCCGTTGGTATTGGTTGTCGTGGGTTCGTCTGGACGGGTACGACGTGTCGGTATGTCCTGTTCTCTGTTTTGATCAAACATATCACCGAATTAGATTTATTGCGAGATAATCAAACTATCGGGTTAATCCTTAAAGTGGGTTCGTCTAATTTTATCGGGTTATCTAGCTAGGGTGAGGTCTATATGTGTTATAATATTCTTTTATTAACATGATAAGCTTCATTTTAATCAAATTTTATTGTCTTAACTTAACTACTAACATGCTGAAATTTAAAAGACACTAATAACTAATATTAACAACCAATCAATATTAACTAGGCTAACCGCATGGTTAAAAAATGGTATTAAATAGCACACCTACAAAGTTTGACTAGGGAAAAAGTAACATGGTTATAACTTAACATTATTGATTAAATAACCCTATCTAACTCTCTTCATTCTTTAATAGGGTTCTGTCAATTTGTTTTATAATTGCCATGACAAGCTGTCACACACTATTTCATTCTTTGCCCTTTCATTATTTAATATATATCCCCTAACCCAAGGCCGTCACTCACTATTCCTACATATAATAAAGCCATCCCCTTCTTCCTTTAATATTTTAAACTTCACCTTTAATAACTCATAGGTTGTCAACTTCTCTTACATAAATCAATTAATAGCATATATATATAATCCCCTTCTCTATCTCATTCCTATCAATAGGGATGTCTCCTTTTAATCATTTTTTAATATTACTCTCATCTTCCCCTATTATTAACTCTGTCTCCATTCCTCTTCTTGCCAGCTCTCAGTTTCAAATCGTTTTCTCTCTTTTTTTTGTTTAGAAAGCTTGCAAGCAAACAAATGAATGAGGAGGGTTTCGAAAATCTCGCACCAGTGAAGATGGTTGATCGCGCCCGGGCGTACACCCTAAAGAGCGACCGTGTAGTTTTACCGCAAGCGCACGGTGTAGCGGCGAGCGGGTATCGAACACAGGGAGGACGTTTGATAGTGCTTCTCCGAACAACCTGGCTATGGGGACAGAAAAGTGGGAAATTGCCTTTCGGCGATGTTGTCACAATCGTCAAACAATGTAAAAAGAGATATAAAATCAAATAAAGACGCCTAGGGAGTAGGGAATCCCCGCTACTCACCGTATCTCGTCATTGTGATTCATCGGTTTCACAGTTGCTAGGGTAGAATGTCAGGCGAACTAGTTGCAACTGAATGTAAAACCTAGCTCACGCTCTCGCGCTGTTGTCGGTCTATAGCAAACCTAGGCTCGGGTCCAATCTCTTGCAAACGCTAGCCTAGGCAAGCTAGCATTAGGATCAACGTCATCGTTCAATCGCATCCCGAGCCCACTCTCGTGCAAACTCGGGCTACGACCTAGGTTGGGATAGTTCCTACCCGTCCAATCTCTTGCAAACGGGTATCAGTATAGAATTGCAACCGAGAATCCTAGTATCGGTCCAATCTCTTGCAAACCGATACAAAGGTCACTCGGCCGAGTGAGAGACCCTGACGGATTCCAGTAACTTTGGGGTCTTGGGGGTCGTCACATCGGGCGTCACTCGGCCGAGTGAGTTGTCGTCACTTGGCCGATGGGCTATCTTCACTCGGGCGGACGACAATTACCACTCGGCCGAGTCGGGCTTCTGCTGCTCAGACTGACGGATTACCGTAAGTTGGCTTTGTTTGATGGCCGTCGTCTGGGTGCCACTCGGGCGGACGGGATACGTCACTCGGCCGAGTCGGCTTCTGATGCTCGGCCGAGTGCACGCTGATATACTGCTTGGAGCGTGTCTGATCTGGCCGGCCGAGCGGGCTCTCTATGCTCGGCCGAGTGACTCCTTCACTCGGCCGAGTGAGATACTGAAGATGCCCAAATTGCGTAATTTTGCCTCCTCGTCACTCCTACGACGTTCTTTCTTCTTCCGCTCCTCTCCAATCTCAAAATACCCCTCAGGGAAGTCGTCGGTGACACTCCGGAGTGGGTGTATCTCGGAATCACTCCAAATCGCTCCAAATCTCCTGAAATACGACAAAAACAACAAATCGTGAAAAGTATCGCAATGTTGCCGAATAAACGTGAAAACCACGATTTGAGCGATCAAAATGGCATGCAAACTTGCAGAAAAAAGGTGTAAAATATGGAGTGATCAAAATCCCCCAAGCTTACCTCTTACTCGTCCTCAAGGAAGATAAGTAAAAGGCGAACCCGGTGGATTTAGAAAATGAAAACGACGGAAAAACGGAAAACGAAAAAAGAAAGAAGAAAGCGAAGAGGGAAGCTGCTAGATCATTTTTCTCAGGACGTGGGTTTTGCTTACTCATATAGCATGCATCGAATGTAAAACACATGTCAAAGATTTTTATTTCGATATCATAGTATAATGGTGCAAATAGAAATAGAAAACCCAAGAATATCGATATAGCATGAAAAATGGAATAATTCTAAGATTAACATTGTCTGAATCATTTAAAGTGGTATACAATATCGCAGATCACACACTTTTCAATTGAATGCTTTCTATGAGGAGTATAGAGGATATCACACAATAGAGTAGGAAGAATAGAAAAGCGTGGATGTCATGAAGTGAATGCTAGGCGTAGATTTCTGGATTTCGTGAAGCTAAAACAATCTCACCGAGTATAGAATATTACTTAGCCTAGGTTGTCATGCACCGTCAGGTAGTCACTCTCTCACACATCATTGGATTCTCTCCCCCAAGCTTATCTATAAGCGTGGTGGCATATACAAAACTATACTTACATTCCCCATCCCTATTGATGCTCCAAAATTAAAGAAAAATAAAAATAAAAACAAAAAGAGGGAAGAAAGAGAGAAGGGGTATGAGATGGGATCGTTTTGAGCTTCCTTTCTCTTTTCTTTTCTTATTCTCAATTCTTTTTCTTTTTATTTTTATCCTTTTTTAGCAATAAAAATATATACTCAATGATCCCAAATCAAAGAGAAGGATATGCAAGTATTTTTCTTTGTATTTTGGGGAATTTGGAGCTAGGAATTTAGTAACGGGGGAAATGCCAAATACTAGAATCGCTAAGGGGAGATTCACCAATGATTTTGAAATAGAGAATTAATGTTCAAGATATGTGGAGAAAGAAATAAATATGTCTCTCAGTTCACTCTATAGGACGTGCATGACAACTTCAGCAGGGTAATCTAATTTACTCAGCTTCGATCTCAAAAAAGCAAACTAATCCAGATTTATCATAGCTAACATCATTCAATCATCCTGAAGTGAAGTGTACAAGTCATGCAAATAGAAGTGATATAGGAAAAGAAAACGGTACTCCAGATATAAGCATTCAATGGGTGAATCTTGGTGTGTTTTCTACGATAGCATACATATGAATATTCAGACTCAGCTAATAATAGAATCTCATCCATTTTCATACGGAAAAAATGTGGGTTACTATCTCTAAATGCAAGGCAGATCATAGCATATGATATCAGAAATAAAAGCTAAGACATGACAAATATAGCATGCATATAGAGAAAGCTAACTCCACGTCATCATCATCACAGAAAAGTCATCTCTAGCATGAGATGAAAGAAATAAAGATAAAGAGGGAAAATAAAACTATTTACAATGCGGCACACGAAGAAAATAAGAAAAACGTGATGCATGGTAAAAAAAGAAAAAGAAATGAAAATGAGTGCAAATGCGAAAATGGCGTGAAAAAAAAACTAAAAATAAAGGTGGTAAATCAAAAAGCGTAAGAACTCACTCCCCCAAGCTAAAGTGCACAGTGTCCTCAATGTGCGAAGTGTGGCACACCGAGAGACACGTAATGGGGGGGGGGGTTGGGGATGCATGCATGATAAAAAGAAATAAAAAGAACAAAATGAAAAATATGATGTGAATGTGATGCATGCAAGGACAAGAGTGAACCAGATATGTGTGTGTCACCAAAAATACTCTCCCTCACTCCTGGAAAAAGGATATAGAATCATATGATCAAAAAGTGGAAAAAGGTAGTGATGGGAGGGGGGGTGGTCAAAAATATCATCAGGACCAAGTAGAGAATGGGCAGCATAACGACAAAAATCGGAGGCATCAAGGGTGTGCCTAAGCTGGTGGTGCTGCGCCATCTCCGTCCTGAGGCGGAGGTGGTGGTGGTGGTGGTGGTGGACGTGGAACAGTCTGTTGGGTGGGTGGTGGTCGTGGCAGTCGCTCGAGAATCTGGGTCAAGCAATAGTGAATGCTAGGAAGTAGCTCGAGGCGGTGTTGCATGGCGGTGACTGTGGAAGACAAAGCCCTAAAATCGCCCCGGAGTCCACTCAACCCCCCCTCAAGAGCGCGAACGCTCTGAACTATGGCGTCAGGGGGTGGTGGAGCGGAGGGACGAACATGTCTAGGCTGAGCTGGTCGGGGCTGTCTAACACGTGCGGTGTAGGTGATCGGGACAGCAGGCATGGGTGGTAAGGGTGCTGTGCTCACTAGTGGATGCCCAGCCTCAGGGCGAGGCTGGGACGCAGGCTGGTGTGAGGTGGAAGCAGCAGCAGAGGGAGTGGAAGGCAAAATCGGTGACGAGGCGGCAAGAGAGGTCAGTGACACAGACGTGGGGACAGACGTCACGACACTCTCAGATAGGACGGCTACGGTGGAGACAGAGGGGTCAACCACTGGGGAGGAAGTGTGGGGTCCAAAAGGTGAAATCCCAGCGGAGATCAGAGAGTGCAGGGTCTCCACGACGGAAGAAAAGGAAGGCTCACCGCTCTCAACAATGGAAGGTGGACGCTCGGGTGGCAGGGAGAGAAGTGGCTCAACCGACAAGGGCACAGCAGTGGTGGTGGTGGTGGCAGACGTGGTGGGCGTAGGCTCAGCAAGTGTACTCCCGACACTGACAGAAGTGGGGACAGAAGTGTCGGGAGCGGCAGAAAGTGCAGGCTCAGGCTGAGGGAACACAGGGTCAGCTGGCGGTGCAGGTGGTGCAGGCTCAGCTCCCTCGGCCTCTAGCACGTAGGCGGCGGGGATCAGGAGATCCATCGCCGGAAGCCAGTCGTCGTGTGCTGGTCCTAAGTGTGTCCGAGCGGGGCTCGGAAGGATTATGTAGTCAGCACCGTACAGACCGTGCAACCATACCCAGTGCCGCTAACCGTGCGGACGAAGCATCTTCATCCGGGCCATGACGTCTATCGATAATGCAGTGGGGCCCGGGGCTCGTCGCAGGTCAGCCGGAAGGTCCTCGCCGGTCATCAGGGCTAGCAGGGTAATCAGGCCACCGCAACATATCGGGGAGCGAGCGCCCACCGATACGATGATGCGGTCCAAAAACCAGCTAGCGACGTCAATCTCCACGGCGGGGACCAACGTGTCTCCATCCCTATCAAGAACTCTGGGGCGAGTCATCGCGTAGAGCATATAGAGCTCAGGCGTAGACATCGTCCCAGGCTCGTACCTCGCCAGAAAGGTGGTCGCCATAAGGCGCTGTGCTATGTGGAGGCAGGGGTGGACTATGGCCGAGGCCTTGGCCCTACTAGGGTCAAAGGCCGGTGGTAAACCTGTTATCCGGGCCCAGAAGGCGTGTGAATCGAAGGATGGGGGAGGGATATGTATGGGGGCGTAAGCTCGGTCGGGTGTGGGGACAGCTGGCCACTGAAAGAATGCCCTAAGCATATTGAGAGTGATCTGACACTCTCGATCCATGAGTCGGAAGGAGCATCCCTCAGCGGTCCGGGCGATCGAGCTGAGGACCTCGAGTGTCGGACGGACGTAGGTGTCCGCCGACACAGAAAGAAAGTCTCGCCAACCCACGTTGTCATACAACGTGAGTAATCCCTCGAGTACCCCCAGGTGTCCTAGGTCTGCAAGGTGTGCGAACCTGGAGGGCACTATCGAGCGCTGAGCGATACGCTCAAAAGCAACGCGATGTGCGTCGTCTCGAAACGTAATACCCAGCGGCCCGACAAGTGGAGCCGGTGGTGGCAGTGGGTCGACTGGGAGTGGCTGTACGGGGTGAACGGGGTCTGCAGGCTGTGGCTGTGCGGGGTGAATGGGGTCTGCAGGCTGTGGCTGTGCGGGGTGAGGTGGTGTAGGCGGAGGAGAGTCCTCCATCTCGTGGGAGGGGCCGGGCTCATCCGGCCGCTTCCACTTGGCGGAAGCTCTCCTAGACCGTGGCCGTGTCCGGGGCGGCATAGGTGCCCCGAGTGCGCGCCAAAAACAGAAAGAGTGCGGCGTGCGAAAATAAGTGGAACGAATATACCGGAACACGTCGCGAGAGCAAAATAGTGGATGCGTGCGAAGACGCCGCCTCCACAAAGCCAAAAACGCTCCCCAGAAGCTCCCCTAAGCTCCCCAATATAGCCTGCACATCAAACGAAGATATCAGCGCGTAACATTCAAAATGTATGGGGGGGTTAGGGGTATAATAGATAAATATTGAAGTTAATTTGATTTAGGGGTTCGATTAGCACATGGATCGTCGAAAAATACAAGAAATAGGAGAAAATTGGGCGAAATGAGGGTTACCAGAGCTCGGCCGGCGGTGAGAGGGTCGTCGGCGACTCGGGCGAAGCGGCGGCGATGGTCGGCGTCGGTGGTCGGCCGAGCGCCGCCGTCGACAGGCGAGATCGGGCGAGTCGCCGAGTGATCGCAGCGGTTGGGAGTAAAGGGGCGCGGGCTCGGGCGATTGTGACGCTTCGAATTCCGCGCCGAGCCCGCGTCTCTTATAAAGGAAAAGTTACGACTCGGCCGAGTGATCGTAACGGAAATATTTTTAAAAATTCCTCCCTGCTTACGACTCGGCTGAGTGGCTTTGCCACCCTCGGCCGAGTGGAAAGAGTCCATTCGGCCGAGTGGTACAAGCTACTCGGCAGTTCTTGCCCTAGGAGCGTATCAGTTTCACTCGGCCGTGTGAAGATATATACTCAGCCGAGTGGCAATTATACTGAAATCAAGAAAAGAAACAGAGAGTTGGGGCGTGCAGACTTCCCTCGTTTGTGCGTCGCTCGAGCGGACGAACTTATGTACTCGGCCGAGTGGATATTCTACTCGGCCGAGTGACTCCTGTTTTCTGCTGTTTGGCTCCGTTTGGGCTCTAATCTCTGTTTTTCTTCCTCCAGTTGATTTCTTCCTTCTCCTAAGCATCGAGCGCATTCCTGGAGCGCTCTTCGTCGCCTTGTTCATCCTCCTAATGATAGATATCCCTTTCTCCTCTCCTGTCAAAAAAAATAGGACCCGTTATCACGAATTTTTCAGGCAAACGACTCAAAACACTAATAATTTCTAAAACAAAAATAAAGAAAAAAGTAAGAATAAAGCGATAACCGTCGGGTTGCCTCCCGACAAGCGCTCGTTTAAGGTCTTGAGCTCGACCCCCTTGGATTTTCAATTCATTACGGGATGTTGGGTGCATATGAGATGCACCTGTCGAATTTACCGGGAAGAACACTCGGATTTGGATGTCATGGCGGCATGTTCTTCCTCAGTGATCCTTCGTCTCGGGTAGTGTTGGGGGGTGGCTCCCCCAAGCTAGTGCTTGCTCCGGGCCTTGGCTTCATCGGTGACACCGATTTTCATATCGACGGAGCTTTCTTCGGAGTCCTCATCTTTGAGAGCTTGCAGAGCTCCCGTATTCTTGTGACATCAGCGTCGCCTTCATCAATTTCCATGGAGAGATCGGGGGAGTGCTTCGTCTTTTCTTCTTGGCCCAAATCTGGGCCTTCTTCGAAGTCATCCTCGAATATTGCGCCGATGGAATGGGGGATCGCCTCCTCAATGACATCGTCAAGGAGGTCCATATAGTCGAGCTCCTCATGACAAGGCATGTGTTTCATTGCCTTGGGTATATGAAGCTCCACTTCGATTTTACCGACGTTCAATGTTAGAGTCCCTTCACGTACGTCGACAATGACACCGGCGGTGGCGAGGAATGGGCGTCCAAGTATTAGCGACGTATCGCCCTCCTCCTTGACATCCATGACCACAAAGTCGCATGGCAAACATATGCCTCCCGGGACTTGTAACGGGATGTCCTCTACGATCCCTACCGGCCTTGTGATCTGACCATCTGCTAGTTGTATCCGCATGTCGGTAGGCTTCAAATCTGTGCCGGTGTTCAGTCTTCGGAACATAGAGAGAGGCATGAGGCTAACACTAGCCCCTAAGTCCACTAATGCCTTTTGTAGAGGGACGCCGCCTAAGGTGCAAGGAATTTGGAAACTCCCCGGATCTTTGAATTTGGTGGGCTCCTTCTCTTTCCTTATGAACCAAGTCCCCTCCTCAGCGAGCGTGATTTTCTCCTTCCTCTTTCTTCCCGTAATCAAATCCTTTAAGAACTTGGCGTATGTCGGGATCTCCACGATAGCGTCGAGAAAGGGGATATTGAGGCTTACCCCTCTCAAATACTCGAGAAACTTGGCTAGCCGTTTCTCCATCTTTGCTCTAGCTAGCCTCTGAGGGAATGGGATCGGTGGCATAAAACGGCGCTCCTCAATCTGCTGCTCCGCTCTGGACTTTTCTTCCCCTTGCGGATCTTTCTCTCTCTCAACTTCAATGACCGGCTCGCTTGGCTCTACAATCTCCACCACGGGCTCCTCAGTAGGAATCATGACGGGAGTGGTATCCTTCCCGCCTATCGTAGTAACTGCAACCACGGCGTTGATATGGCCGGTGTTGCCCCGTGGATTTTGCTCGGGTTGAGCCGGCAACTGTTGACTGTTTCTATTGAGCAACGCAAGTTGCTCCGCAATTTGTCCAACGACAGTTGTAAGAGAGTCTTGGCCCGCCTTCAAGGAAGCATTGATCTTCTTCTGCTCGACCATAAACTCCTCCACCTTAGCTTCAAATTCAGATCGTTGTTGAGCTTGTGGAGGGTTTGGATTTCTCCACCCTTGATTGTATCCGGGCAGCCTATAGGGTCCCACTTGTTGCCTTGGTGGTAGATTTTGTTGCGGTGGCCCCCGTGGTGGATAATGTTGTTGTTGTTGTTGTTGTGGTCGAGCTTGATGAGGTAGTTGTTGCGGGGGGTTCAATGCTCCATCATTGTTGGCATAGGAGAAACCGGGATGGTTTCTAGTGGACGGATTGGCCCAATATCCTTGGTTCCCCGCGACGTATTGAACTTGCTCCAAAGATCCCTCTCCTTGTTCTCCTCCCAAATACATAGCTTGGGATTGGTCTTGCCAATCGCACATTTGACTTGTTGGTGCGGATGTGGAAGGGGCTCCTTGGGGCTCCGTAATATATTTCTCCAGTCTCTCCACCACCTTGTGGAGAGAATCAAACTTGTTGGCAAGCTCCACCACGGCCTTGGCCTCATAGATGCTAGATGGCTTCAAGGAGGACGAAGAGTGTCCTCGCTCGTCGCCCCACTGTTGATTGTTCGAGGCCATCTCCTCAAGTAAGGCCGTAGCTTCGTCGGGAGTCTTCGATAGGATGGCCCCATTTGCCGTGGCATCAATAATCTGCTTGGTCCCCGGCTGGAGACCATTGTAGAAGCTATGGACGAGCTCCCAATCTTCAATGCTATGGTGGGGGCACTCATGCTGCAGGTCTTTGAAGCGCTCGCATGCCTCGTAGAGTGTCTCTTAAGGTCCTTGCTTGAAGGACATGAGAGCACTCCTAATCTTCACTGTCTTGGAGAGCGGATAGAACTTGTCGATAAACGCGCTCGCCAACTCATCCCATGTGGTGAAGACTCCTTCAGCTTGCGTCCTCAACCAATAAAGAGCTTTATCCTTTAGTGTGAAGGGGAAGAGGCGCAGTCTGATGGCATCTAGGGTGACGCCCGGCATCTGGAAGGTGGCACACTTTGATAGGAAGAGCTGGATGTGGTAGTGGGGATTTTCATGGGGATTCCCATGAAAAGGATCATGCTGCATAAGGACCACTAATCCGGTCTTCAACTCGAAGTTTTTATCGGTCGCCAACTGCGGCATAGCTATGGACAAGGTAGTGGAGGAAGTCTTAGGCCGGAGCCTATCTCGAATGGAAATAATCCTCGCCATTCTTGCCGCTAACTCTTCAGGCGTCTCCCGAACGTTCATAAACCTCCCTTCCGTATCGGGTCTCCTCTCCGCTCTGATTCTCCGCAATGTACGCTCGATCTCAGGATCAAACAATATATCTACGGGGTCCGCTGTGGATCTCGTGTACATGCACGGGAAAACAAAGTTTCAAAGAAGTGATTAGCACAATAGAAGGGTTAGATAAAAAAATGGAGAAATAAAACAAAAAGAAAGAAATAGCTAGGGTGGTAGGATCAAACACAATTGCCTCCCCGACAACGGCGCCAAAAACTTGATCGCGCCCGGGCGTACACCTTAAAGAGCGACCGTGTAGTTTTACCGCAAGCGCACGGTGTAGCGGCGAGCGGGTATCGAACACAGGGAGGACATTTGATAGTGCCTTCTCCGAACAACCTGGCTATGGGGACAGAAAAGTGGGAAATTGCCTTTCGGCGATGTTGTCACAATCGTCAAACAATGTAAAAAGAGATATAAAATCAAATAAAGACGCCTATGGAGTAGGGAATCCCCGCTACTCACCGTATCTCGTCATTGTGATTCATCGGTTTCACAGTTGCTAGGGTAGAATGTCAGGCGAACTAGTTGCAACTGAATGTAAAACCTAGCTCACGCTCTCGCGTTGTTGCCGGTCTATAGCAAACCTAGGCTCGGGTCCAATCTCTTGCAAACCCTAGCCTAGGCAAGCTAGCATTAGGATCAACGTCATTGTTCAATCGCATCCCGAGCCCACTCTCGTGCAAACTCGGGCTACGACCTAGGTTGGGATAGTTCCTACCCGTCCAATCTCTTGCAAACGGGTATCGGTATAGAATTGCAACCGAGAATCCTAGTATCGGTCCAATCTCTTGCAAACCGATACTAAGGAAACTCAATTTCAACCCAATTCGGATTTCTAGGGTTTCCTATCGAATTGGGATCCAATCTCTTGCAAATCCCAATCGATATGAACACCTAGCTATCCGTATTATATTAATCCCAAACTAACCCTAATCAATCCTAGCATTAGTTCTACCAAATCTTCACAAATAGGAAATTGGGCTCGTAGGGTTCATCCCCACGCCTTAAGACGTTAAAACTACTCACAAATCATATTGCTAATGGAAGAATAATCAATAGAAACAACAATGGAATTCATAGCAATATTCAAAATAGCAATGAAAATAGGATTTTTAATAGAGAGGGAGACAAACCAATGTAGCTTTTCAAGAATCCAACAAAATAACACTTTTCTCTCCTCTCCAATCACAAGAATTAAGCTCCAAAAATCTAATCTAAAAAGGCTGCCAAAAGCAATAGAAAAGCTCCCTAAACTAGGTTAGAATCTGGGGTTAAATACCCCCCAAAACTGCCCAAAAATTCGTGACCAAACTGCCCCTGCGCAGCTCCAAAATCGTGATTTCCGCTACAGGCAGCGCTGCTCACTCGGCCGAGTGACAAAGGTCACTCGGCCGAGTGAGAGACCCTGACGGATTCCAGTAACTCTGGGGTCTTGGGGGTCGTCACATCGGGCGTCACTCGGCCGAGTGAGTTGTCGTCACTCGGCCGATGGGCTATCTTCACTCGGGCGGACGTCAATTACCACTCGGCCGAGTCGGGCTTCTGCTGCTCAGACTGACGGATTACCGTAAGTTGGCTCTTTTTGATGGCCGTCGTCTGGGTGCCACTCGGACGGACGGGATACGTCACTCGGCCGAGTCGGCTTCTGATGCTCGGCCGAGTGCACGCTGATATACTGCTTGGAGCGTGTCCGATCTGGCCGGCCGAGCGGGCTCTCTATGCTCGGTCGAGTGACTCCTTCACTCGGCCGAGTGAGATACTGAAGATGCCCAAATTGCGTAATTTTGCCTCCTCGTCGCTCCTACGACGTTCTTTCTTCTTCCGCTCCTCTCCAATCTCAAAATACCCCTCAGGGAAGTCGTCGGTGACACTCCGGAGTGGGTGTATCTCGGAATCACTCCAAATCGCTCCAAATCTCCTGAAATACGACAAAAATAACAAATCGTGAAAAGTATCGTAATGTTGCCGAATAAACATGAAAAACATGATTTGAGCGATCAAAATGGCATGCAAACATGCAGAACAAAGGTGTAAAATATGGAGTGATCAATGGCCCATTCACGGAGCACGGAAGGGAGGCTCAGCGTTGGACGGCGCGGCTGGAGGGGGCTTCGACAACCGGCGGTGCTGGGCGGCTGCTTCCGACACACGCGCGCGCGGATTCCTGTGGATTCAGGCGGCGCACGGGGCGGCGGTGATGCGGTCGGGGCTCGGCTGGCGTGGAGTTGGGTGTTGGAGAGGGGATGCTTTGTAGAGAAGAGGGATGGGTTTGTGTGTTGGGTTATTTTGTAAGTCTGAAATTGATTTCAGTTCTTCTCCTCTCTAATCTCTGGTTTGATTTATGTTGAATATGTGAAATGGGTTTGGATCTGAAATTTAAAATTTCGGTTTTGATTTTTGTTTGGGAAATGATTTGGGATGATTTTTTTTGAGGGTTTGGGGAAGCAGAAGAACAGATTTGGGTTTGGAAATTGTTTCTGGTTTTCTTTTGTTTTTGGCTTGGAGAATTTGCAGGGAAGGGTTGATTTGTGTAAGGATCTGAAATGGGTTTGGTTTCTGTAAGAATTTGTGTTTCAGATTTCTCCTCTTGATTCTGAAATTCGGGTATTGAGATTGGGTTTGATGGATTCTGCAGGGAAGGATGATTTAGGGAGGGGCTGATTTGGTTGGAGAAATTTGCAGGGGAATTGGGTTTGCTAACTGTTTGCAGGAGAAGAGATGATGTCGTTTCTCCCTTGCTGATGATGGTGATACGGATATAGGATAGTGCATGGAGACAGTCTGATGGGGAGATAGCTGGAGATGGGGGAAATTTTGATGAGGCAGTTGGATCTGAACTGCCCAAAACGGTGGGTATGAATGTAGGGTTAATTAGCAACTTAATTAGGTTTAAGTAAATCAATATTGATTAGGGATAATTTAATTAGTGTGATGTAATTAGTGTTAAAATTTATTAACCTCCATGGAAAAATATAAGGAGATAGGCGGGCTCGCGTCGACGCACAAAAGAATTCGCGCACAAAATATCCGGACGATCAAAACAAAAATACGGGCACACATAACAATACGCCTAGAAAAGTACCGGCCGTTACATTCTACCCACCTTAAGAAAAATTCCGCCCTCGGAATTCTTATCCACTAAAGAGTATGGAACAAATATGGATAACGCTCCTGTATCTTATCTTCCCGCTCCTAGGTAGACTCTCCCGGTGAGTCGCGACGCCACATCACCCTGACTAGGTCAACAGTCCTGTTCCTGAAGACTTTCTGGCGTCGATCTAGGATCTCCACTGGTTGCTGTTCATATGTCAGATCCGGTCGAACTGTAATCTCAGATTAGTCCACATCATGAGAAGGGTCGCTGATATAACGACGGAGCTGGGACACATGGAAGACGTCATGAACTCCCTCTAAGGACGGTGGCAAGGCTAAGCGATATGCTACTTCTCCAACTCTCTCTAGCACATCGAAAGGTCCAATAAATCTCGGACTAAGCTTGCCTCTCTTCCCAAATCGAATCACTCCTCGATTCGGGGAGATCTTCAGGAACACATGATATCCCGGTTGAAACTCCAAAGGACGACATTTAGCATCTGCCCAATGCTTATAACGGTCCTAAGCGATCCGAAGCTTGTACCTGATATCACGCACAACATCAACTGCTTCCACTATCATCTCTGGTCTCAAGAGCTCTCTATCACCGATGTCATCCCAACTCAGTGGCGATCGACATTTCCTCCCGTAGAGAGCAGCAAATGGCGCCATGCCAATGCTCGCCTGATAGCTGTTGTTGTAGGAGAACTCCACCAGGTGCATATGATCCTCCCACGAACCCTTGAGATCCAACATGCAAGCTCTCAACATATCCTCCAAGATCTGAATAGTGCGCTCCGACTGTCCATCCGTCTGCGGGTGATACGCAGTACTAAACTTCAGACTGGTACCCAGATTGGTCTGCAGACTCTTCCAGAACTGAGATATGGATCTCGTATCACGATCTGATACAATGCTCATAGGGACTCCATGCAAGCGCACGATCTCCTACACGACATAATTCACGTCACGACTTGTACTAGAAGGAAACTATTAAGGTATGAGTTAGGTCATTACCTCCATATACTTTCTTGCTAATATCTCCGTGGATTATCCAACTCTGAAAGGTATAAATTGCGTAAACTTAGTCAATCGATCAACGATTACCCAGATCGCGTCGTTCTGCCTGGTGCTTCGAGGTAAGCCATTCATGAAGTCCACCGTGATGTGCTACCACTTCCACTCCGGAATCGGTAGAGGTTGTAGTAATCCGGCAATGCGATGGTGTTCAGCCTTCACTTGCTGACACACAAGACACTTGGCAACGCTACGTGCCACACTTCTCTTCATCCCATGCCACCAGAAATTCTGACGAAGGTCCTTGTACATCTTAGTACCTCCAGGATGAATAGAATAAGGCGAACTGTGAGCCTCATTCATCAACTCCTCTCTGATATCTTATGCAGGTACGTAAATCCTACTACCGTATCTCAAAGACCCATCCGCGTGAATCAGAAAATCTGTCCGAAGTCCTGCTTCAACTTGCTCTCTGATCTTCTTCAATTTGGCATCTCCATCTTGAGCAGTCTTGATTTGATCCACAATCGTCGACTGAATCTGCATACTCATCAACGACGATGTGACTCCCGGTAGGACAACCTCAACCTCCATCATTCGCAGATCCTGCTGCAATCTTCACTGAGCTGTGAAAATCATCACTTCGGGCAGTTTACTCAAGGCATCCGGTACGACATTCACCTTCCCTGGATGGTAGTGAAGATCGATGTCGTAGTCTGCCATCAATTTCAACCATCTACGATGTCTCATATTCAGCTCCTTCTGAGTGAATATGTATTTCAAACTTTTGTGATCAGTGAAGATTTTCACTTTCTCACTCAGTAAGAAATGTCGCCAGATTTTCAGTGCAAAGATGACAGCGGCTAGCTCCAAGTCATGGGTCGGATAATTCTTCTCATGGACCTTCAATTGTTGCGAAGCATATGCGACCACATGATTGTGCTGGTGTAGAACGCATCCAAGTCCCTTGCCTGATGCGTCACAGAAAATCTCGAAGCCTCCGCGTCTGTCCGGAATAGCTAAGACTGGTGCAGTAGTCAGTCTC
This sequence comes from Scilla litardierei, assembly GCA_030789695.1. NCBI lineage: Eukaryota > Viridiplantae > Streptophyta > Magnoliopsida > Asparagales > Asparagaceae > Scilla > Scilla litardierei. Next base: position 329,807,961 of record CM061133.1, on the reverse strand, counting down.
TCCTTCAAGGTAAAAAGAGCTTGCTCACAAGAGTCGGACCAACTGAACTTAATATCCTTCCTTGTCAATCTCTTCATCGGCTCAGCTATCCTCGAGAAATCCTTGATAAATCTGTGGTAGTATCCAGCCAATCCAAAGAATCTCCTGATGTCCGATGCCGATCGAGGTGTAGGCCATTCACTGACTGCTTTGACCTTCTCCGGATCCACTGAGATACCAGCTCCCGATACTACATGCCCAAGAAATGCAATTCTATCCAGCCAGAATTCGTATTTGCTGTTCTTGGCATATAGTCTATGGTGACGGAGCGTCTCCAACACTATCTTCGGATGTTCTGCATGCTCCTCCTCGCTCTTCGAGTACACCAGGATGTCGTCTATGAAAATCACCACAAACTTGTCAAGGAAGTCGTAAAAGATAAGGTTCATAAGATTCATGAACACAGCAGGAGTGTTGGTCACACCGAACGGCATGAAAACAAACTCGTAATGCCCGTACTTAGTCCGAAAAGCGGTCTTGAGTACATCTTCCTTCTTGACTCTGACTTGATGGTATCTGCTTCGGAGATCCAACTTCGAAAATACCATCGATCCACCAAGCTGATCGAAGATATAATCAATGGGCCACCAACAAAACCTGTCACGCCCCGCTTCCCTAATATAGGAGGCGAGACGTGAGGAGATTCAAAAGATCAACGATAATCGCAATGTGGTGATCATGTGCATCGGGAGCAAAGAATGTGGTTGTATGATGAATGCGCCTAGATTACCATTCAAGGAAACTACGATGGAATTCTACGGTCGGTAACACAGAAGTGTAGTGATCAGAAAGATGATAGAATCAGGGGTTCTAATTATCGGGTTGACTAAAGGTCAAGAGAAACTTAACACTAAGACTCTCTAATAGACTAGACTGTAATAGAGGTCTCATGGTGGGCTCCTAAGAGTAACAAGATTACGTTCTGCTGGGCCCGAAATCGATGGACTCAACGAACTGCTAAAAGAAAAGCCCTAGAAGTCTAATATGGTCAGGGCTGGTTGAGAGACAACTAAGGCAACCTATGACGAGTACAACTAAATCTTGACAAAGGCTCCTGACTATCAAACCTGGACAACTACCTAAGTCTTTCCACCATCTAAGACAGGGAAATGTTCAGATTAGACTTAATCGTGACTCGAATGTTATGAATAATTAATTGGATGTTATTTATCATTATTATTGTTCCGATAATTCACAGATCCAAGGAGGACCTGCATGGGCCACCAACAAAACTTGTCACGACCCGCTTTCCGAATATGGAAGGCGAGACGTGAGGAGGTCCGCTCAGACGTGGAGTTGTGAAGCTGTAGTCTGACAAGCGTCTATAAAAATTTCGAAAAGTAGCAGGTCCTTGCATTTCGACGAAATAACGATAATAATAGTGAGCAGATAAAAGAACATCCACCAACAAAACATCCAACAATTTACTCAACATCACAGAAGTTACAAAGTACAAGTCTGAAAAAGGCCTAAAGCATGGCCAAACAAAAAACAAGGAGAAGGGTGCTACGCACCATAACCTAATCAGCGACTACCGAAAACATCTACTAAAGAGACTCCAAGTGAGTCTAGGACTGGTCGTCAGTGTCCTCGAACTCGGTCTCTATAGGGACCTCAAACTCAGCGTCCACGAACTGCTCGTCCTATGCTACCTACTCTGTTTCAAAGCCTGACATGTGACACCCAAAGAGAAAAGGGCACATGTCAGCAAAAGTCTCCCTAAAGATAGCGGAGAACTTTTGTGCAAGGATGCAAATAAAATAAAGTGACTAGCAGTTCTAAATATAATGAAATAACATGACATTTAAAGAATTCAACAATTGAAGATGACATGATGGCATGCATGCACGTCGTAGCAGAAGCTACGAAAAACACTGTTTCATGAGTCACAAACATTATCATTTCACGATGTGCACATGGTTTACGCCTTATAGCTAAAGTGGATGTACGGGCACACTTCTACGCTGAGTGGTTGCTTAACCCTACCCCTCCCACATGTGTCGAGCCTTGGTTTCCCAAGTACGTGAGCTCGCTTCTGGATCACGAGTCCAGGAAGTGTTTCTCAATATGGAATGGTGCCCATCTTCTGGATCACGAGCCAGGAAGTGTTTTTGGCATAGGGTTGTGCCCACAAAGTAGGTGCCTAGCCTCAATCATTACAATAAGTGTAGCGTGTGCTACGCAATCACGATGAAACATTGAACGCATGCAATGACATGGCAATGAGTAGTTAAATTACGTACCATTAATTAAAATTAAACATGGCATGGTAGCATGAATGCAAGCATGATAAAGGCGTCGGATTTAGCTTCGTTGTCAAGCTAGATCAAGTAGGGTGTCGGATTAGTTTCGTTGTCAAACTAGATCAAAAGGGCGTCTAGGCAGCTATCATTTCACCGCCTAGTCTCTTTTACGCTAACAAACAAATTGGCCTAAAAACGTGGCCTAAAACATTTACTGGCAAGTATCACTTGCCTGTTTCCGTTGGTATTGGTTGTCATGGGTTCGTCTGGACGGGTACGACGTGTCGGTATGTCCTGTTCTCTGTTTTGGTCAAACATATCACCGAATTAGATTTATTGCGAGATAATCAAACTATCGGGTTAATCCTTAAAGTGGGTTCGTCTAATTTTATCGGGTTATCTAGCTAGGGTGAGGTCTATATGTGTTATAATATTCTTTTATTCACATGATAAGCTTCATTTTAATCAAATTTTATTGTCCTAAGTTAACTACTAACATGCTGAAATTTAAAAGACACTAATAACTAATATTAACAACCAATCAATATTAACTAGGCTAACCGCATGGTTAAAAAATGGTATTAAATAGCACACCTACAAAGTTTGACTAGGGAAAAAGTAACATGGTTATAACTTAACATTATTGATTAAATAACCCTATCTAACTCTCTTCATTCTTTAATAGGGTTCTGTCAATTTGTTTTATAATTGCCATGACAAGCTGTCACACACTATTTCATTCTTTGCCCTTTCATTATTTAATATATATTCCCTAACCCAAGGCCGTCACTCACTATTCCTACATATAATAAAGCCATCCCCTTCTTCCTTTAATATTTTAAACTTCACCTTTAATAACTCATAGGCTGTCAACTTCTCTTACATAAATCAATTAATAGCATATATATAAAAATCCCCTTCTCTATCTCATTCCTATCAATAATGTTGTCCCCTTTTAATCATTTTTTAATATTACTCTCACATTCCCCTATTATTAACTCTGTCTCCATTCCTCTTCTTGCCAGCTCTCAGTTTCAAATCGTTTTCTCTTTTTTTTTTGTTTAGAAAGCTTGCAGGCAAACAAATGAATGAGGAGGGTTTCGAAAATCTCGCACCAGTGAAGATGGCCCATTCACTGCGCACGGAAGGGAGGCTCGGCGTCGGACGGCACGGCTGGAGGGGGCTCCGGTAACCGGCGGTGTTGGGTGGCTGCTTCCGGCACACGCGCGCATGGATTCATGTGGATTCAGGCGGCACACGGGGCGGCCGTGATGCGGTCGGGGCTCGGTTGGCGTGGAGTTGGGTGTTGGAGAGGGGATGCTTTGTAGAGAAGAGGGATTGGTTTGTGTGTTGGGTTATTTTGTAAGTCTAAAATTGATTTCAGTTCTTCTCCTCTCTAATCTCTGGTTTGATTTCTGTTGAATATGTGAAATGGGTTTGGATCTGAAATTTAAAATGTCAGTTTTGATTTTTGTTTGGGAAATGATTTGGGATGAATTTGTTTGAGGATTTGGAGTAGAAGAAGAACAGATTTGGGTTTGGAAATTGTTTCTGGTTTTCTTTTATTTTTGGCTTGGAGAATTTGCAGGGAAGGGTTGATTTGTGTAAGGATTTGAAATGGGTTTGGTTTCTGTAAGAATTTGTGTTTCAGATTTCTCCTCTTGATTCTGAAATTTGGGTATTGAGATTGGGTTTGATGGATTCTGCTGGGAAGGATGAGTTGGGGAGGGGCTGATTTGGTTGGAGAAATTTGCAGGGGAATTGGGTTTGCTAACTGTTTGCAGGAGAAGAGATGATGTCGTTTCTCTCTTGCTGATGATGGTGATACGGATATAGGATAGTGCACGGAGACAGTCTGATGGAGAGATAGCTGGAGGTGGGGGAAATTTTGATGAGGCAGTTGGATCTGAACTGCCCAAAACGGTGGGTATGAATGTAGGGTTAATTAGCAACTTAATTAGGTTTAAGTTAATCAATATTGATTAGGGATAATTTAATTAGCGTGATGTAATTAGTGTTAAAATTTATTAACCGCCATGGAAAAATATAAGGAGATAGACGGGCTCGCGTCGACGCACAAAAGAATTCACGCACAAAATATCCGGACGATCAAAACAAAAATACGGGAGCACACAATAATACGCCTAGAAAAATACCGGCCGTTACAGATTCACACGACCGAGTGAGGTTGACACTAACCCAGCCCAAGGAGCCAAGCATATCAAAGTCACTTGACCGAGTGATACTTTCACTCGACCGAGTGTATCTACCACTCGACCGAGTGAAGAGAAGAAACAGAACGCTGAAATTTGAGTCTCTACAGGAATTCCCACTCGACCGACTGAGAATCTCACTCGACCGAGTGAGCCAGCGGCCAGATTCTTGGAGTTAGGTTATAATTCAGGTTTTGGGTATTTTGGTCAGCTTTTTCTGAGGGTTTTGGGGTAGCTATAAATACAACTTTGTAGTCATCATTGAAGGGGGTCCCCAATTATTTTCTTGGAGACTTTTTTAGAGGTTCGGCCATGCCCTAAGCCCCCTCTTGGTTCAAAAAGCTTCTATTTGGATTTGATTTCTTCATGAAAGCTAATTATCTTTGTAATTATTATTTGAATCTATGAGTTGATATCTTTTTATATGCAAGCAATGTTTCTTATTGATTTCTATATCATTATTGCTATGCTTGGTTGATTCTTGTTCTAGGGTTTAGTTGATCTCTATTTGTGTGAGGGTTGAGATTGGTTGTGCCTAGATATTGATAAAGCTAGAGCTTTTGTGATTATGAAAGTATTATTCCATAAATTTAGAGATTTGTTTAGATATAGTTGCGCATGACGGTGGCACTAGTCTGGTGTGTGCAAGAGCAACATTGGTTTTTGACAACTCTCTAAACATCTGAGTAGATTCGTAATGACTTCATTAGACACGGTTGTGCACGAGAGTGACACCTAGTCTAGCGTCGTCATTACGCTTCTACATAATTAACTCGGAGCCGTACAACAGTAGATCCTGGTACAAGACCATTCACAACACAAGATTCTAACCTTGGTGTGCGAGAGCAACCAAGTATAGGATTCGTCCTAGTTTATGATTCAATAGCTAGGAACATTGGTTGATTCCCAAAACATCGGTAGTTGTGAGACTATTCCTAGATCTCTTACCTTATTTCTTTCTTTGTTTATTATTGTGTGGAGAATGTTTCTTGTGCCAACCTTTATCATCGACACCGACATCCATCACCATTGCCATTACATCTTACCATAACCATCTCCACCAATAAACATTCGTAGTCGAACCAACCTAAGATCGATTAGAGCCAACACCACCTCCCCGTGATTTGATACCCGCTCACCACTTATTCGTCGCTTGCGATAAAACTACATTGTTTTTTGAGTACATCCAGACACGATCAAGTTTTTAGCGCCGTTGCCAGGAGGTGTTTCCTGTTGGGTGCCAGTTTGTCACAATTAGGTTGATTAGACTACGAAAAAAGGAGGAAAAAAATAAAACAATTGAAAAATAAAAAAAGAATCAACAAAAATAAATTTTCGTCGCCGTCACCGTTATTATCATTTCTATATTATTTTGTGACACTGATGATTTTCTTCAGGTATTTATCATTGTTGATCAGGTGTTATGGGTGATATTATGTGGACCATAGATTTTGATCAGAGTGCTCATATGGGATGATACATTCATAATGGGATTCTTACACGACAGGTTGAAATGCTCGTCGAGATTAAAAAGAGCAACCTTTAATTGGAATGGGCGGAAAGGAACCTTGAAATGAGTGCGTTCATACTCGAGGTTGCAGTGATTTTCAAATATGTCAGTTCGGCTTCATCATCTTATGGGCAAGAACCATCGCCATTCATATTGCCATAGCCAGCACGAACTATTGATGAACGGGAACGACAGTACCACCAGATATCAGAGGAGCAGATCAGGAACTTCAAGCAAACCGAAAGTGACACTTTCTAGCAAGCTTGGGGGTTCAACAAGCTACTAGACGGACCACTGCATTATGGATTCCGTAATTCTGCTCTCCTTAATTACTTTTGGAAAGGACTGGATGATAATGCACTAGAGGAGTATATGAGGATAGATGGAGGCATATTAAGTGCGATGCCTCCTTATGCAGCTTGGGAATATTTAGTAGCATCCACCACTCCTAATGAAACCACATCACCTGGCATTATTGCAGCTATTTCTGATGAAACAACTGTGATGAGACACTCGGGAGGTATCACTGCAGAGCCAGAGTGTGTTGTCGTCGATCCCCCATCCTACCATACAACTATTGCATATGAAGAGTGGATGGACGAAGAGGCAGTGGAGGAAGCAAAAATTGAGTCATATGCACTACCAGAGGAGGACACATTTCAGCGCTTATTGGAGGGCATCTTGGAGTGAGGTTCACCGGTTCAGAGAGCATTGCCGCTTGTGATGCATTTGAGCTACGATTTTCAGATTTTGTTATGAACCATGTTTCGGCTGCAGGAACAATTGAGGAGGACGTCCATGTCAGTCTTGAGGGGGATAGACTATATTTTTGGATTGCTTGCGAGCCTTCTCCTCCACATGATACATCCCCACAAGTTGACACACATGAGCAGCAAGCATCACTATTCCAGAGAGAGACTACACTGATAGTTGATTAGAAGGCAAAGCAAGCACCTTGCACAACAGGATAGAAAAGAAGAAGAAGAAGAAGGGAAAAGAAAAGGATGATATTCACATTACCTTCAATACCTGAGGGGCCCGAGTAAGAGGCATCGGAGATGCATTGCGAGGAGCACCTAGAGCACCCTGTCAAGCTAGAGCATATTGATGAGGAGGCCTCACATGTGGAGCCAGAGCATATGTGAGGAGGCCTCACATGCGGAGCCAGAGTATACCATTGAGGAGGTAGCACTGTGGGATGAGGATATCTTCATTCAGATAGATCCAGAGTCTTGCCCACCCGCAGTTGAGCTTCTGCAGCCACCTCCACCTTCCACTGAGGCTGAGCATCCACCTGAGGAGCATTCAACCGAGCTTGTTGCTCCCATTCAGTGAGAATCTTTTATCCACTCTTTTCTTTTATCTGAATCTATTACTATTTATGATGATTATGATGATTCGGATACTGATGACACACAATATTTTTTGCAGGACACATCCACATATGAGAAAGAAGTACATTGGGACGTGTACCCTGATGAGCAGGATGTGCTATGGGATGTGTCCGATGAGGAGAGTGAGGAGCTACCTGCCACATACACTATTGCATATGATCAGGATGTACGCTGGGATTAGTCTAATAATGAGGAGGAGTTGAATGATGAGGAGGTCAACACCTATGATCCGGAGTTACCTGAGCAGTAGAGAGAGGACACCAGTGAGATAATTGTCACAGCACAAGAGGATATTGAATTATTTCCAGGGAAGTATCATCCACCACTATTTATTTCATATATTTCTATAGACGCTCCTCTTTGGAATACTTTTATTATGAGGGTAAAATTTTTGCAGCGAACTAATGCATCATTTTCTCTGCAGGGTACATATGGAGTCCTTGTAGGAATGCTGGAGGATGCAATGCTAGAGTTCGTTGGTGTTTATGGAGGTACCATCTAGCGGAGCCACAGAAAGTGCAATTGGAACAATTACCTGCACAGCTGAAGATTCTGGATCCACCGTTTGAATCAGGTGATATCAATGCAGTAGTGTAGAGTTTATCGCTTTCAATAATCTCGAATCCTCTCAACAGCGAGAGGCCCATATAATTGTTTGCTTTCTTAGTAGACTGAATAAAATAAATAAATAAATTCACCACACTGTTGGCAACAATAATCTTTTACACCCAAACACATTATATGCTATTGATTGACATCTTCTTCACATTTATATATGTCTCACCCTTTGATCACCACCCATCGAGCACTTCTTTCATGATAAACTTACTTTCTTATTCATTTGACTTGATCACGCTAAGCAAAGTCGTGATTTTACTGATCGAGTCAATGAACGGGATTGTTTGGTTTAGCTTGGGGGAAGTCGCTCTCATGCATCATTGCTTGTGCATTTGGTTGCATTATGATCATTCATATTTCATGTCATCATATTCCATTCACTCCATATTATTATTATCATTGTTCCTCATATTTTTCCATCATGATCACATCGAGGAATGTGAAGTTTAAGCTTGGGGGAGTGCAGTTCCATGCCATTTAGTCGCATTAGTTGCATTTTTATCTTATTTTTAGTTTTTTCAAATTTTTCACACAAAAAATTCAATTTTTTTTATTTTTTATCTTGCTTTCTCTTTTATGAGTGTATCATGCATCATTATGTTTACTTGTGAGTCATTTTTTATTTTTATTTGTTTTAGCTAGAAATGATTTTACTTCGATGATTGTTATTCATTTTTGACAATTACACACCGATTCTTTTGTATAACCATAAATTATCACATGATATTTTAAATCTCATGTGCTTCAATTACACTGTATATGTATGGATTTCCTTTCCAAACCTTTAACTGAAAGTGATAGTTTTAGAGTATAATCCATGAGTAGGATAGTACTTTAATATGCTTTTCATGATAATGCTCATATTTTCCATGACTCATATTCTTGAAACGGCCTAATTAAAATGAAATGTATTAAATTTGAACTTTACACTTAATTTGCAAGGTTTGTGTGAAAATTAAATATGCTTCATGAGTAAGTAGTAATCCAATCGAAAGGGGATAACCCCATGACACACTTAATTTACAAGGTTTGTGTGAAAATTAAATATGCTTCATGAGTAAGTAGTAATCCAATCGAAAGGGGATAACCCCATGACACCTTAAGTATTGATGAGTAAGATATTTCTGATACCGAGTCCATGTCTGAATTCTACCTTTTTGCATTCCACTGCATTACGTAAGTTTGCAAGGCCAAAAATATCAAAAATCAAATAAAAACCTAAATAAAGGTCCTTTGGATTTCTTCGTAACCCAATGCCTTAAGATCGTTTGGTCTGGGATGCATAGGTCGCCTCTTGCATTTCATTGAGTTCATCTCATGTATGCAACACAAAAGCCCAAAAATAGCCAAAAATTAATACAAAAAAATTACATCTCATTTTCTATATAGAATAAAGACATGGACAAGGTTGATGGGTTCCTAGGATTCAAGAAACAGGTATTAGTGTGGTGATGCCTTGATTAGTTGAATTTTCTATTTCATTCCATGAAAAAACAAATAATAAGATATCGTGCAGGCTTGATGATTTGATCATAATCAAATATGCCGATTAGATGATCTTTCATGGATTTTGAGCCATTATCATGATTATGTATACTACATGCTAATCTATGATATGATGAATACTCTAACTTCTGTCATGATTGGTTATTTTTCATTATGTTTCAATTCGAATCCATGACATGTATATTCTGATGCGAGATGAAAATATTAAGTGATGGGTGTGGTTGTTGTTTATTTCCATTATTGTGTGTTCATAAATTACATGGATGATATGAGTTGATGATCTAGAGATTTCTTTATTTTATATTTCTTTATATTTATCTCCGAGTTCGCTTCTTATAAGTCATCCTCGAGGACGAGTAGGAGGAAAGCTTGGTGGATTTTGATATGCATGTATTTTACACATTTATTCTCATACATTCATATCATGTTTCACCCTCCAAATCCCAATTTTATACAGTTTTCGATGAATATTTGGAGCGTTTATGTTGATTTCAGGGAATTTGGAGTGAATTGGAGTGATACGATGCAGTCTGGAGATGAAGCCATGATTGATGTGATCCATGATTGATGATGTAAGAGCAGCAAGAATACCTTTGGATATGAGTTGGAAACACCAAAAGACAATGAAGAAAGATCTATGAAAGTTGGAGCAAAGAAGAAGAAGAAATAAAGCTAAAACGCATGAAATGTCAACGATTTACGTACTACCTCCAACTTGTTTTAATTTCTGCTATCATTCCAGAGGCCATCTTGACCTAGGGATACTTTACACTTATAGCAGATTTCATGATGGTTCCAACGCCCCAAGAACACGCAAAACAGAGGTTGGATGAATTTTCTAGAATTTCTGAAAGAATGGGTAGCAGTGCTGGAATTTCTCACTCGACTTAGTGGAGAGATCCACTCGACGGAGTGATGCTGATACTAACCCAGCCCAAGGAGCCAAGCATATCAAAGTCACTCGACCGAGTGAGACTTTCACTCGACCGAGTGGATATACCACTCGACCGAGTGAAGAGAAGAAACACAACGCTGAAATTTGAGAGTCTTTGCAGGAATTCCCACTCAACCGAGTGAGAATCTCACTCGACCGAGTAAGCCGACGGCCAGATTCTGGGAGTTAGGTTATAATTCAGGTTTTGGGTATTTTGGTCAGCTTTTTCTGAGGGTTTTGGGATAGCTATAAATACAACTTTGTAGCCGTCATTGAAGGAGGACCCCTATTATTTTCTTAGCGTCTTTTTCAGAGGTTTGGCCATGCCCTAGGCCCCCTCTTGGTTCAAAAAGCTTCTATTTGGATCTGATTTCTTCATGAAAGCTAAGAATCTTTGTAATTATTATTTGAATATATGAGTTGGTATCTTTTTTTATGCAAGCAATGTTTCTTATTGATTTCTATATCATTATTGCTATGCTTGGTTGATTCTTGTTTTAGGGTTTAGTTGATCTCTATTTGTGTGAGGGTTGAGATTGGTTGTGCCTAGATATTGATAAAGCTAGGGCTTTTGTGATTATGAAAGTATTATTCCATAAATTTAGAGATTTGTTTAGATATAGTTACGCATGACGGTGGCACTAGTCTGGTGTGTGCGAGAGCAACATTGGGTCTTGACAACTCTCTAAACGGCTGAATAGATTCGCAACGACTTCATTAGACACGGTTGTGCACGAGAGTGACACCTAGTCTAGCGTCTTCATTACGCTTCTACACAATTAAGTCGGAGTCGTACGACAACAGATCCGGGTACAAGACCATTCACAACACAAGATTCTAACCTTGGTGTGCGAGAGCAACCAAGTATAGGATTCGTCCTAGTTTATGATTCAATAGCTAGGAACATTGGTTGATTTCCAAAACATCGGTAGTTGTGAGACTATTTCCTAGATCTCTTACCTTATTTCTTTCTTTGTTTATTATTGTGTGGAGAGTGTTTCTTGTGACAACCATTATCATCGACACTGACATCCATCACCATTACCATTACATCATACCATAACCATCTCCACCAATAAACCTTCGAAGTCGAACCAACCAAATATCGATTGGAGCCAACACCACCTCCCAGTGATTCGATACCCGCTCACCACTTAACCGTGCGCCTGCGATAAAACTACTTTATTTTCTGAGTACATCCAGACACGATCAGTCGAGTGAGATAGTCTACTCGATCGAGTAGGATTTCATGCAGCAACTCGAAAAATCAGCGTTCTGTTCTTCTCTTCACTCGATCGAGTGAAAGTTCTACTCGACCGAGTCAGCCGCTCTGGTAGAGGGTGGATTTGGCCGACTATCTCCGGATTTGGCTGACTGTCTCACTTGATCGAGTGAGTTTGCTTACTCGGTTGAGTGACTTTGACATACTTTGGAGCTTGGGGTGGGCTGATGTCAGTTTCACTCGGTCAAGTAGATTGATCCACTCGGTCGAGTGAGCTGATTAAATGAACTTGATATTTGGTTTCTCCTTCTTCTTCATTTCTTTCTCTTTCTCCTCTCTTCCTCTTGTTTCTCCTTCTCTTCTAGCACCATAAGCTCCTCAGTATCATAACCACGGATGCCCCGACATGCGTGCATATGCTCAAAGCTCCAATTTGCTCCCGATTTCTCCATATTTCCTGGAAATCCAATAAAACATAGAAGTAATGAAATTCATCCAGAGATCCTCGGTTAAGCTTCAAATATGTAATATGGGCAATCGATATGTCATGAAAATATGCAAGTGTAAAGTATGAGCATATTAATAGGAGAATGCCCTTTGGTTATATGACCTTTCTCGAATACCAATGAATCCAACAATTAGTTAACTCTAATCCAACCTTAACCCTAGTTCGATGGTGGGGATACCCTAAGCCCTAGAGCTTTTATCCTCTGAAGCTTTCCTTATTTCCATCTAAACCACATATCAACCACGTAGCTTTCTAACTCAGAAAGAAATCAATACTCAACTAACGCCTCCCTACAGATGACCTGTATAGCGCTACGACGACGCCATGTGCTTGCGGTTTACAAATTTAAAGCTTTGGGAATAAAGAGTTCATTCACACTTGGAACGTAGAACACATGCGGAAGTATTACCTGTGATGAAAGAATGAACAATGTATAAACCCTTCACCGCTTGTACTCGGTAAAAAATCCAAATAAGAGAGGCACCCTTAGCTGTACATATGTTCCAACTCTACTTGTACGAATATTGATCCGTCAATGACCAAGATGCAGCTTCGTCGAGCTGACCGTAAACTTCGTCGACCGTAAGGCTGGGGCCACTCCCCCAGTAGGCCGACCGTAAACTTCGTCGACCGTAAGGCTGGGGGCCACTCCCCCAGTATGCCGACCGACCGCTCAGCCGTAAGGCTGGGGGCCACTCCCCAAGTAAACCGACCGTAAACTTCATCGACAGTAAGCTTGGGGGACACTGCCCCAGCAGGGCGACCGACCGATCGGCTGTAAGGCATGGGAAACTCCCTCAGCAGGCCGATCGTAAACTTCATCATTTGTAAGGCTGGAGGCCACTTCCCCAACAGGCTAACCGACCGATCGGCCATAAGGCTAGGGGCCACTCCCCCAGCAGGCCGACCGTAAGGTTGCGGGCCACTCTTGAGCATGATGACCGACCGGTCAGCCGCAAAGCCAGGGCCACTCCCCCAGCAGGCCGACCGTAAGGCTGGGTGGCCACTCCCCCAGCAAGCTGACCGTGAGGCTGCGGGCCACTCCCCCAGCAGGACGACCGACCGATCGGTCGTAAGGTAGGTGGCCACTCCCCTAGTAGGCCGATTGAAAACTTCATCGATCGTAAGGCTGGGGGCCACTCCCCCATCAGGCCGATCAACTGATTGGCTGTAATGCTGGGGGCCACTCCCCCAGCAGGACCACCATAAATTTTATCGACCATAAGGTAGGGGCCACTCCCACAGCAGGCCGGCTGTAAACTTCATCGACCGTAAGGCTGGGGGCCACTCCCCTTGGAGGCCAACTGACCGATCGACCATAAGGCTGGGGGCCACTCCCCCAGCAGGCCGACTGACCGGTCGTCCGTTAGGCTGGGGCTACTACCCTAGCAGGCCGACCGTAAATATGGCCGACCATAAGGCTGTTGAGTATTGGACTTCTCCCTACTTGGTTTTGATGATGAGTAAACATAAATACTTGTGACTAATCCCCTCCATGCAGTTAATCCATTACCTAAGCTAATTATGAAGATCAAATAGCAATAGACGACTATCAAGATCAATCAAGGCTCAAAGAATTGAAGATTGGGTGATCTAGTTGAAGAAAGAAGCTTCAATTACTTCAAGGCCATTCAAGAGAAAGAAGAGAAGCAAAAATACAATGTAAATCTTTTTATGCTTTTATTTCCCTTGATTAGAATGTAGCCTTGTAGTAGAACTATCTTGGAGCTCACACACTTCACTCTATCTAGCCTATGAAGTCATTAGAAACCATTTCCTAGGACTCCAACTCTTCATTCCCTTTAGTGTGCATTCTAGACTTTCAACAAGCGACTGAAGAACAAAATACAGGTGCCTGTCTATATACAAGCATCTGAGAATTGTTCTGTAGTCGTCTGTAATACACACGCTTTGACATAGGTTTTTGGGCTTTTCATTCCTAACTTTCAACAGGTGACTGCTATACAAAATACATGTGTCTGTCTAGTTTCAGGCGCTTGTGACATGTTAGTCAGTCGCATGTATCCTCTTGCCTAAATATCCCAAGATATGTCAACTTATGCACATGTGCATCTAGGTGCACTATGTAGGTTTTACAGGCGTCCGCCCATGGCACATGTGCCTGTCGATACCTCTACAGTCACATGTCTATCACTTGCCCATAACTTTGATTTTGGCAAGTTACGTACTTATGAAACAGAAGACTGATGTTGGTTTCTCAGTCACCTGCCCATGGCATAGGTGCTTGTGGATACCACATCATTCGTATGTTCAAGCTTACCCAGAATTCTTACATTTGACAACTTACGCACTTTACCACAAAGACGCCTGTAGAAGGTTTCCCAGGCGCCTGTCGGTTTTTAGGTGCTGACTAACCTTCATTAGTCGAATGTCCTACGTGATAAGTTACCGTTTGAATTCTCACCTACTCTCTAACACAGTACAGCAGGCGACTATCCGTTCTTCATCAATCGCCTTCCTGACTGTAAAATTAATCAGTTGGGATTTTCCACACGGATTTCAAAGGGGGTTTTGGGTATTTTGTTTGAGGGTTTTAGAGAACATATAAAGAGGTCATCTACTGTTCCATTGGAGCCTCTTGATCATCTCCTAGAACTCCATTGATTTAATCTCAAGCTTTAAAGCTCTCAAGTGAAAAATCTCTCTAGCACTCATTCTCTCTTGCTCTTCAACCTAGAATCAAAGTTCAAATCTTCTATGCATTTGGTGGTGACAAGAGAAATGGCTTATCTTTCTTCTTGGAAGAGATCAACACTCCAATCACTTTGCTCTTTCAAGTTCTACTTCAAGGCATAGGTGATTTGTAAGTGTTATTTCAAATTTCATAACTTTCGTAATTTGGTTTTACTCTCGGTTGTGAGAGTGGTTTGCTTGATTCCAAGTTGTGAGATTCAAGGACATCAATAGTGTATTGATTACACTAATATGGCTGCTACAAGTGGGTTGAAAAGAAATCTCAAGTTAGGGTTCTAACTTGAGTATCCGGGTGGTATTCCAGGTGGAAGGGACATAGGATTACCAGGAACAAGTCGGGATTTGACTTGGGTAATCCGAACCCTTGAAACATCTTTGTGTTAGCATTGCTTATTTGTTGTTTCATTTAATTCCACATCTTTGTTGGATTAGGATTTTTAATTAGGCGTAATTTCTTAATTAATTTTATAAACACTATTCAACTCACCCTTCTATTCTTTTTCGCATAGCCAGGGTCCTTACAAAGGCTGGTGGGCCACTCCCCCAGCAGTCAGACCGTAGAATTCGTTGGCCGTAAGGCTGGAGGCTACTCCCCAGCAGGCTGACCGACCGATAGGCCGTAAGGCTGAGGGCAAAGTAGAAATCACCCTCTCAAGCGAACCGACCACCTAGTGTTGACAACTTCCCTCGACCTGGGCTTCCGACTAACCCAGGCGAGCCCAAATCGTGGGAGGGGGCCACAACAGAATACCTCAGATCTTAGACAACGGGCACGGCTATATTTATTACAAAATATAGTCAGAACTGAGGGTGATTTACAAAAGATGGTCAAATCTCGGCGGTTGATCCATGCTGACGACCTCGATGACCTCGTCTTCGCCAGGGATCATCTCCAGCTTCTCAAAGACAACTCCTGAGCCAGGAATCTTGCACTCGATCTCGTGTCGACAATGGAGGAAGCCTGCCTCGATTGCTTGGGACATCTATGGGGCTACAAAATCTTCAGAATATTCCTTCACAACCTTCTGCGCTATCCGAGCTGGATCTACCTTCTATAGCTCCATGACCAAAGCCTCGAGAGTGGTGATCTGGCCTCGAAGGCTGGAATTTTTTGCCTCACCCTTGCGTAACTCCTCGGCCAGCCGGGATTGGAGTGCAACCTCCCTTACTTCCGATGCCACCAATATCTCCTCGATATACTTGAGGTTTATGTCTACCTCGGCACGCTTGCATCCCTTTGCTCGAGTGGCCCTCTCCTCAGCAACAGATTTATCGGTCAGAGGCTCGGCCCTCGTCGTGTCAAGCTTCTCAGCCTCGGCGGAGAGCTCGACGACCCTGGTTTCCATCGACCTTACTCGAATCGCTGCCTCCTGAGCAGCTTCCTCGGTGGCGTCGACTACCGCATGCTTCTGGGCAAGGCTTGCTTCTATATCGGCGAGTGCCATGGCCCGACACAGTAGCTCTAGGCCAACTGAGGACAACTGTGTCAGAGAAATCCAAAGGTCAACGCCATCCACCGAAGAAGATACCTAGGGCCACGTGAGACCTTACCTGCTGACCGCAGAACACTACAAAGCCAGCCAGCCGATCGGCTTCTACACCTCTTAGCACAGACCGGTCTTGAGGTAAACAAGAATTCTCGGCCAGCCAAGCTGCGACTCCACAGTCCGAAAAGATGGACTCCTTCAGACCCATTGGATAATGGGAGCTGAGGAGATCACTCTTCGAACGGGGAAGGTCAGCCTCCGTCGACCTAAAACCCCCAAAGCCCGTTTGTAATCAAGAGAAAGCAAGCCTGAATTGACAGGAGAAAAGATCCCCCATGGCCACTATCCTCGCGACGCTGAGAGCTCGAGGGCGATGAGGGAGCCTCGGAGGCCGAGGTATCGCCAACAAGAACGCAACCTGAGGTAGGGGAAAGGCGCCCCCCTCTACCCTGTGCTTTCTTCCCCTCTGCTCTCCCACGACCAGTCGGGGAGAGGTCCATCTTCGCCTATGAGCTGCTCACGCCTACTGGCAGACCCCTCCCGTCTTGGGTTGACTCACCTCGTCCCTTCGAGCATACGACCAAGACCGCCTCAGACCTCCCCGAGCAAAGAGCAAGAGGAGGGGTCGACGGGGTGCGCGACGGTGAACCCCGACTAACCGCATCTGTCAAAATAGAAAGATATCAGGATGAACATAGAGTAATAAGGGGATCGAGCCAAATGGAGAGAAAAACTTGCCTTTGGACCACACGGTCCTCCTTAAGGAATCGTCGAAGGAAAGGAACGTGATGTATCGTTCGATAATTGGGACTGCAGACAACCTGTCAATCGCCTCAAGTTCCGTGTCGGTAAGACTCTCCCACCTACAGAGCTAGCGAACCAGACTTACCCAAGCGGACTAGAAAGTTTGCCTCCTCCGGGAGAATCACATACATATAATTCTCTTTCGAGTGCTTCACAAAGGTTGGGAGCCCGAACACCAGGTTCCTATCCTTCTTGGCAGTGATGTAGGCCCAAGCACCCGACTTATGATGGCTCAGGCAGAAAAGTGGCAGAAGAGGGACATGGTCGGCTCTATCCCATAGAGCAGGCACAACATGATGAACCTGACCAAGGACCCGATGGAGTTGGGGGTTAACTGACAAAGGGAAAGCCTGAAGAGGGACAAAACCTCAGCAACAAAAGGATGGAGGGCGAAGCGCAAACAGTACATAAAGGTCTTCATGTACACCCTGACCTCGCAAAGGACGGGGAAGCAAACCGTTTCATTTATCGAGGGAGCCCTGGCCCTGTTAGGAGGACCAAGGTACGAGAGACGGAGCGAGGCAATTGAGGTGGCAGAGACCACCGATGGCTGATCCCTCACCCCCCGAGGCACCCCAAACGGATAACCCTCGATCGGGGAGATCGCGACACCCATACCAGGGAGCACGATCGCTACGGTGGCAGGACCAGTGATTGGCCCTGCCGCCATATGGCCCCACTCTGACACTGACCGATTTGCCCCAGAACTAGAAGAAGACGATGAAGAATTCATGATGCAGAACCGTAAATAGTCACCGACAAATACGAAGGCAAGATAGATAGAGGGAGAAAACACAGGAGTAGAATGCAACTTTGAAGAAGTAAGTCAATCTCCTACAATGAAACGGCCTCGGTGACGGTCGACAAATCCCTCCCATCGCCTTCGGCCGTTCATTCCCGCATACATGTCACATCTCAAGGTAGGCGACTCTTTGAATTTCATGCCCAAGGGGTGGGAGAATTTTTTGGCACCATGTGCAATGATGGCATTCATTAAATATACCATCTCGACTGCCAAACCTGCAAATATGCGTCGAATCATCTGACCTCAACCCCAATGGTGGTTAACTCGGATGATGGGGGCCATTGTCATATCTTTGGGCCGTCTCGGTGATATCCTCGAAGTGGGCTCAAATTCCCAGGAGGCTGAAGGAGGCCGCTCTCCTCAGCCCATGGGCACTACATAAGGGATGCCCTGCCCCGCGGGGAACACTAGCGATCCATATCGATATAACTGTCGACTCACCCGAACAGGACACCTGCCTACCGTCCGAGGCATTGATACCCCTTACCAGGTCGTGCCCAATCAGGGGTGGCAGCCGCGAGTCAGACACAATAAAGTGCCCTTAATGCATGGGCGCCCAAGGCGAAGGAGGGTCGAGAAGTTACCTCCGCGTATAAGTAGCTTTGGCAACGAGGAGGAGAGGGACTTTGGCAACGAGGAGGAGATGGACGAATTTTGGATATCTGACACCCATGTATATGTTGGATTTGGATCTTAGCCTAGAGGAGGGGGGTGAATAGGATTATAAAAAATTCTCGTGCAACCCACGAGAAATCACATGCAATTAAAATCACAAGCAGAGTAAATAAGAGGCAATCACAGAGTACACACAGATTTACCCTGGTTCGGTTGCATCAACGACCTACATCCAGCCCACAAGCAAATACTAGCATTACTATGTCCCTTTGTGCAACTACAATGTGGTCCTAGCTCCAACTCCCCACGTAGACTGTACCACACTCAACAAAGTGCAGAACCATATCAACCTAGTAAATGCGTATCTTGACTGCTACAACACGTCAAGACCCTCTTGTCTAGCCCCAACCAGACAAGTCCCAAATAATACAAAAAACGGTAAAATTTCCCTGTAGATATCTACACACAATCACAAATATAATGATAAATCAAAGGGTTCAGAAATGCTCGGATTGTAATAGTGTGTCGTCTCTGTCGTTCAGCACGGTGTCAGCTTCAGTCTAGCGCAAACGGTGTCTCGATCTGACTTCTAGATCTCAATCTGTAGCCCTTTGAAGTTGAGTGCACAAATAGGTCTGTGTATAAAGCAATCACAGTGAAAACTCAATTTAATTCGGTCGGTGCGCAAAGTAATAACTTAAAATTTTCCACGTTAGCTTCCCTTTGGTTCTTTCCAAGTGACGAGTCGGATTAGGGCATGCAGCGCTCTTCGACTTCGCCGTCCGACTTCTCAGAGTGACTCGACTTCGACGGCAGCCCCTTAACCCTGACTCCGACGACGACACAGTTCCAGCAGTGGTGCTCGACAGCAGATCCGTTGCAATGATCTCGGCGGCAAGGTACACCCACGACGGCAGCAAGAGAACTCTGGCGATTTGACTTATGGCCCCCGCAGCAGCAACTCGACGGTGAGATCTCGTCGTCATTGATGGCATGGGAGACGAAGGGTTTACGCAACCTTGTTGTAAATGTTGTCTTCGCCTTGAAGAAGAGACTGTTTGATGCGGCCTTGGCATGTTGATGACGACTTTGTCGACGTCGGAGATGAACGGCAGGAGGATGGAGTTTAACAGACTTGATGATGGCTTGGTCCTCTTCGCTAAGGCATGCTGAAGCGTGGGTCGACAATTGTGTTAGGCTTCCTGACGCTCGGTCTACCTTGATGACAACACTTGCAACTTGTGGGTTGGCAAGCTTGCTCCTTGGCACTCAAGATGATGCAGATGCGTGACTTGTTGTTGATGCGAGGAGCAACCCAACTTGATCTCCTTCTTCTCAAAAACTCCTTGATGATTCTCCAAGAGTAGGGGATGATGATGGCATGAAACTTTGGCCTTGGAGTATATGAGAGATCTGTCACGTCCCGCTTCCCATTATACTTGGGAGCGAGGACGTGAGCGGGCCCGCTTGGGCTGGAGCGGTGAGGCCCCAACCCAATAAGCGTCTGTGTATGACTACTTTGGTAGATTCTTGCTTGCGAATAATCGGAAAAACATAATATGGTGTCATCATTAAGACTTTGACTTCCAGATTACAAGTACACAAAAATTAGAAGGCCTAGCATGGCCATTACAACAGTTACAAGGAAATTAAAATACACCTGAAAATAAATACAACAATTATTAAAATTTAGCAAGCTGCGCAGTGTCCGTCGTCTTCAGTAGTGGGTCTCGTGCTCTTGGCTCTTTTGGTCTTCCTGCTCAATCTCCAAAAGAACTCTTCGGTGAACTCTGCTCAAAACCTAACGTATATTTCACAAACAAGGAAATATACGTCAGCGAGGGTCGCTCGGTACGATTTAAAAATGTTAGTAATAAATGACCCTCGGCAAGGTGATAATATAATTTTCAAAACTTAAGGAGATGAGAAGCACAATATCATTTCAACAAGTTGAAACATAGCATCAGAAGGGCACATGTGAGTGTAAGCAATGTGTAATGTGCAAAGTAGTGAGCAGGCGAAGTGTAGTGTGCGAGTAGCAAACACAGCAAGGTGTAGTGCGTAAAGTAACTAGCATAGCAAGTGTAGTGTGCACAGCAAAAGAAGTGACAAGTGTAGTGTGTACAGCAAAAGTAGTGACAAGTGTAGTGTGTACAGCAAAAGTAGTGACAAGTGTAGTGTGTACAGCAAAAGTAGTGACAAGTGTAATGTGTACAGCAAAAGTAGTGACAAGTGTAGTGCATAAGGTAACGAGTGGCATACATGGTTTTCGTAATGCACAAAGTAAAGCACGGCATTTGCGATGTACAAAGTTAAACACGATCTGAGCTTAGATGACAGCTTATACATCCATGATATTAGCAGCAATAAACAAAAGTGCCAACATGTACTAAATCTAGTGACAAGCCCAGTGTCTGAGGGGGAGGTGACCAGCATCACACACAAGTCAACGGGAGCTACCCGTGACTCTATACTCACCGACCCGGCCAGGTGTCGGTCAAGTTCACCAATCGAGTGCAATCCAGCTTTCCAGCCTCTACTACACTAGACTACCCCACCCAAAGTGTCCATAAGCAAATCCGTAGTTCAATGTTAGCCGTATGGCTAACATTCCGTAAATGGCCCGCGGCCCAATATCTGTAATGCCCAGAGGCCCAATGATCCGTAATTTGCACAAAGGCACAATAGTCCGTAAATTGCCCGAAGGCCCAATGTCACATTTCAATAGAGGTGGATAATTCAAAATATATCTGGCGACACAAATAGTAGTACCACAAGCAATAAGATCGAGTAATGTGCATTTTAAAGATGACGAGGCATTCTTATACTTTAAAATTAATAGGGGATAAATACTTTGACATTTGAAACTTCATAGGGGGAAAATACCTGCGCCTTTGAAAAAGTACGAAGAAAGTAATATACTTGCAATAGTAAATACTTGCCTGAAGTGATGCGAGTTATAGGTGCCAACACGATCGCACGGTAGGCACGGATTTATCTGCGTTAACGGGTTTTCAAAATTAAACTAAAAGTCCATACAAATGTAACAAAACTACCTACATTCACCAGTTTGCGTATATACACACATATACTAGGCATGCCTATCAAGATTATCCGTATATGAACACATGTACCCATTTAAATGGCATATCCTATGTAAACTGTCTACATGTTAACACCCATATTCTGATTAGCATCTGAAAGTATATAACATTTATGATAACTATATAAAGTAGTTTAATAAATCAATGTCCTATTTGGTGTTAATGGATAGCAACCTGTAGTTTATTTGCTGCATTTACAAACTACTATCTTACGTACGCTACAAGGTTAAAACACAGTTCACTTGCAGCTAATTTATTAATGCATCTATTCATTCATCATGATCCACTGCCCATGCGTACTAACAATTCTTACTCACCCCTCATATAATACTACAAGTATATCTATAAAAAGGATCACCTTTTGTAAGCATTTCATAACACAGCAAGTCTGTTTATTAACAAGTAACAACCGTATATAATTAAACTTACGTTTTCGTTCTTCATGTGGTGACTTCGGGTGGTCGGCGGCAGTGGAGACCGGCGAGGCGCTGGGCAGGGGCACGACGTCGGAGCGGCGTTGCGATGTTGTCGTGCGCGCGGAGGATGACTGCGACCACTCGGGTTCAAGAGGGGGTCTCCACGGCGAGGGGCTGGGCCGAGGTCGATGGAGATGAGGCCTCGAGGAATTGAAGGGAGGCATTCGGGGCGTTGGATCTGAGCTCGCCGCCGGTAGAGATGTTGGCGATGGGGGACGAAGTCGAAACGGCGGCGTCTCAGGGCGATGGTCGGAGGTGTTGACGAGGGCGGTCGGCCGTCGGAGTTGCGGTTGCTCGGAGGAGGCGAACGACGTGGGTGGCGGCACCGTGCAGATGAGGGAGGAGGTGTGCGCTGCTGGGCGAGGTCGCCGGAGGGAAGCTCAGGGGCCTGGGCGGTGACTGGGTTGAAGCCGTCGCGAACGGCGGGAGGAGGAGATGGCGGCGAGCTCGGACGGCTGAGGCGTCGCCGCAAGCGACGGCGTTGATGGGCGAGGGGAGGAGTCGGGGCGAGGGGGCCGCGGACGATGGTGACGGCTCGATCGAGGTCGGAGGCGCGGAGGAGGCTCGGCGTGCTGTGCTTGGGTGAGGAAGAAGAAGGCTGCGGGGGAAAAGAAAGACAGGGGCGGCTGGCTTGTGTAGGGGGAGGCTAGGAGAAAAATACCCTAGGGTTTTATAATATAAGGAGATAGATTAGTAGGTTGCTGTTTACTAGGGTTATAAGATAATAACATGGTTGTAGCCTAGGGGGAGCACGTGAGATGGGGTTAGGGGCTTTAGGCCATGCTGTTTTCAATATGGGTAGGTCTCCTAGGTTTTCATATGAGAAGGTAGGGTTGAAGGGTGACCTAGGGTCCTATAGCTAGCCTTAGGTGATATAAAATTAGTTGTGGGGGGAAAGTGAAGGCAGCATACGAATGAATCTCAGCCTAGGGTTCATTATAATATGGTTGTGTATGGGTTTGAATGGCTAGAGTTTAATTAGGAATGGAATTTGAAAATTATTAATAGGATTAATGAGGGGAATAAGGGCTAATAAAATCAATTAATAATATGTTTTAAATGGGTCTAATATGGAGAGTTTTTGAAAGGGAAATTAATAGGTTTAAATGGGATTTATTAGGGGAAATAAGGGCTAATCAAGTCTATTAAAAGGGTTCTAACATGGCAAGTATTTTAAACATTTAAAAGTTTTAAATTCAAATTGAATTTTGAATTGGTAATTGAAATAAATTTGAGAAGATGCATTTTAAAATAATTTTTGAAAGGATAATAATAAGAATAATAATACGTATTAAAAAAAGATACGGTTATGGGTACGGTTTCGGGTACGGGGACAGAAACGTCTAACAACGAATACGAAAAGAATAACACACGAGAAAAAGCAGATAAATGTATCAATAAAAACCGGTCGTTACAAGATCAGAGTTTTTGGCTTTGGCTTGCGTCAATGGGTAGGAGCTTTGATGCGTAGATTTCCTTGGGAGAGTTAATGTTGGCTGACACCTAGTCCTCTCAAGATGTGGGCTTTTATATGATGGACTAGGGTTTTGGATATTGCATGGAGGAGATGGATGGCTAGGATCTATTGGAGAGGGGTGCGGCACAAAGAGGGTGCAGCACAAAGAGACTCCTAGCTAAGGTAGGAATGCGGCATGAGAGGTTAGGCTAGGAGTCTTAGGGATGAGGCTATGACCAAGTCTTCTTGAGGATCGGAATAGGAGTAGTAGAAGACCTTTGTAATTGATTTTACCAAATCCATCTAATCCCATATTAGTCCTGGTCCACATTGCTTTGTACACAACACTTTCCCTTCTCTCCAAGTTTCTATATGATTAGCAATTTCTCCACCGTAACGAATTATGACTTTTCCATTCCTGAAACACACTTAGCACACACGTTAAAGGCTTCAAATGTGTTTGTCATCATCAAACTAGAAGCCTAGAGCGTTGCATCCAACAATCTCCCCCTTTTTGATGATGACAAACCAATAAAAGATTTGCAATAGAAGAATACGTGTATGAAGTGTGATGGAGGATGTATGCATCAATATATAACAATTAAGTGCAACATACAAGCATGCAACAATGATATGCAATCATACAAGCATGCTCCCCTTTTTTTCATGCTCCCCCTACATGTATTACCAATGCTCCCCCTTCAACCAATAATACTGTACTGTGTGCCAATAGTACCAAATCTTTTCAACACTTTTTCTTCCCCTTTGTTATCATCAAAAGTGGATTAATGAAGTCATTAAATATCACATGCAAAAATAAAGTATTATTAATTATACCTAACACCTGCATGTATTTTCTATAAAATAGACAATTCAAGTTCATTGAAAATCATAATATAGACTTCTCCACCATCGTGTAAGTGTAATAATATCAACATTGAAGTACAAAGGGAGATTCAATTTAGAACATCAACCAAATAAATCCACATTTTCCATTTAACATGAATATCACCTAGGATTGATTTTTACCACCTCATTAAAAATAATTTCAAGGTACCAAACCCCAAAACATAGCCTATAAGGACTCTTAGATGTGGGGTTGGCATTGCTTGACGAGTATAACACCAATGTTAAATATTACCCATAAAGCATATGTTAGATACTCGTGGGTAGTGTACTTGCCATGAATTGTATCTATTTTCATACGGAGCTATATTCATATTTTGTTTTTCTTTCTGTAGAATTAATACCATTTCTTTTTAGCTCAATTTTTATTCATGGCAATACACATCATATCCCTTAGATTTTTCAGTTATTATTCAGCCTACATTCACTTTCCAATATTCATAAAAAGAATCTCCAAATGTACAACAAGTTTAATATTCGTGGAAGTGAGCATGTAGGTGTAGAAATCAAATTAATCATTTCATGAAGCATGGCATGGCTACTAAATAGATTCTAACATGCGCATGTAGCTATAACAATAATACAATGATTTTTACAAAGGATATGAATGATCATTAAAAAATACCACTTATAATGAATCATAAAGAGGTATTCATTAAGCACATTATTATTATTATTATTTTCAAAAAAATGAACTAAAAGCAAATCTAAAAAGCAAACAAAACAAGCACGCAAACAAGAATTAAATCAAGCACACAAACAATCTATGAAGGTATGCAATGAATGCAAAGAGGGAAAAAATATACCTTCCTGTCGCTATTTGACTAAGGAGCTAAAGAATGAAACTTTCAATTCATTGCTCCTCGCCAAATCTCCACCTCACCTACATGAAAGGTGTTAATTGTGACCTTGGAATCCAACAAGGTCCACTAATGTTAGTCATCAAAGCTTTAGGAACCCACACTTGTTTGACCTTTATGTTCGTGTTCCTAAACTTACAATAATAGGATGTGTGACCAACACTATCACAAGTAAAGCACTTTGCATGCATATTTTTCACAATAGAAGGCACATTGTGGAATTTTTTAAATTTGGGCTTTTCAACATTTTTCAAACCAAATCCAAGTCCTCTTCTATTATTGCTATATAATCAATTTTCAAGTATGGTATCCAATGAATGTTTACCAATTGAAAATTTTCTTAATGACAATTCCAGATGAGAAACTTTGGATTTTAATAATTTATTTTCATCCACAAGCAAGGTGCATTTATGTAGAAAAGCTCTCTTGTTTTCCTCTTCCTTCTTTTCAAATTCATCCATTTTCCTTTTAAGTTTGTTATTTAACATGCACAACTTATCATTAAGCTCTCTAATCACATAGTCTTTTTCTGTTTCGAGATTAATCAAATCCTGCTTAAGCATGCTAATATTATTCAATAAGCAAGGGCAAGAAAGACAAGCAGCTTCTTCATTAAAGCACGATTTTTATTTTCTCATTATAGCAATGGTAGAATCACGTGCAGCAAGTTTTTCTTTAAGAATGCCAACTTCTTCAGAAATGTCACAGTTTTCTTTTTGTAATTTAAAGCTGGTAGTTCTATAATCATTTAACGTGAGTTCTAGCTCATTAATCTCATTTTGCATTCCTTTACAAACATCTAACAATTCAGCTTTAGTGAAGAAATTTATCTCATCGCTCTTTGCCATTGAGGATAGGGAGGTGAAAGATACAACCTCCTCAGGCTCATCATCTGCTTCGCTGTCCATGTCCCACGTTATCATTTTGTCTTTTCCTTTATCTTTAGCAACCGGAGTAGTCTCTTGTCTGCACTGCTTAGTGAAGTGTCCCTTTTTCTTGCATTTAAAACATTCAACTCTATCAGTAAAATCTTGTTCAGAAGAATTTTTATTAGAACTAAAAGTGTTAGAGCGAATGAACCTTTTATGCATTTTTGATCTTCCTTGAGGAGTCCTGACGTACTTTCTGAAATTTCTAACCATTAGCGTTATCTCCTCCTCGTCATCTTCATCTTCGCTAGCTTTCAGAGCGAGTGGCTTTGTAGCTTTTTCCTTCTCCTCAGGGTTCTCTCTCTCTTCAATATTTTGCAATTCAAGCTCATATGACATTAAATTACCTATCAAGTCCTCCACTCTCATCTGTTATAGATCTTTTGCTTCTTGGATGGCGGTGACTTTAGGCCTGAAAGAGCTTGGCAGCGCTCTTAATATCTTCCTCACCTGTTCAAGACTACAATATGGCTTACCAAGCGAGCTAGACTTGTAAACGATGTTGGTGAACCTCGCAAACATCTCTGATATGGCCTCTAATGGTAGCATGCGGAAGCTCTCGTATTCTGTGCTCAGAAGTGCAAGTCTAGACTCTTTCACCTGTGACGTTCCCTTGTGCGTCACCTCCAATGTATGCCATATTTCCTGTGCAGTTAAACAATGTGAGATACGATTATATTCAGACTTATTTAAAGAACAAATAAGCGCATTCATGGCTTTAGCATTAAGAGTATAAAGTCTCCAATCGTTATCGTCCCATTTATCATCAGGTTTAAGCATTTCAATATTTTCAATTTTAATGACAGGTAGCTTATAACCTTTTTCGACAATATTCCATGCTTTGTAATCAATAGATTTCAAGTAGATTTTCATACGATTTTTCCAATAAGCATAATCTTCACCATTAAATCTTGGGGGACGTGATATGGACTGACCCCTCAGCAAAGGCATTGTCAATGGGATTTATGGTCATTTCTAGGCTAGATCCTAAAAACTGCTCTGATACCACTTGTTAGATCTGGATCCTAGCCTAGAGGGGGGTGAATAGGCTTATAAAAAATTCTTACGCAACCCACAAAAAATCACACCCAATTAAAATCACAAGCAGAGTAAATAAGAGGCAATCACAGAGTACGTACAGATTTACCCTAGTTCGGTCGCATCAACGACCTACATCTAGCCTCCAAGAAAATACTAGTATTAATATGTCCTCTTGTACAACTACAATGTGGTCCTAGCTCCAACTCCCCACCTAGACTGTACCACACTCAACAAAGTGCAGAACCATATCAACCTAGTAAATGCATATCTTGACTGGTACAACACGTCAAGACCTTCTTGTCTAGCCCCAACCCGACAAGTCCCAAATAACACAAAAACAGTAAAGTTTCCCCTACAGAGATCTACACACAATCTCAAATATAATGATAAAGTAAAGGGTTCAGAAATGCTTAGATTGTGATGGTGTGTCATCGCTGTCGTTTAGCATGGCGTAAGCTTCAATCTGGCGCAAACGGTGTCTCGATCTGACTTCTGGATCTCAATCTGTAGCCATTTGAAGTTGAGTGCACAAATAGGTCTGTGTGTAAAGCAATCACAGTGCAAACTCAATTTAATTCGGTCGGTGCACAAAGTAATAACTTAAAATTTTCCACGTCAGCTTCCCTTCGGTTCTTTCCCAGCGACGAGTCAGATTAGGGCATGTAACGGCCTGTTTCTATCGTACCTTCTTCGTGCACGTGCTTTTGATCGTGCACGTGTTTATTTTAGACTTTATTTGTTTTTGAACGTTTTTGTGTGATATGTCGTCGTGATCGTCTCTGAAAATATTAGATTGTGGAATAACTTGGGAACGACATATCTCGAGTCGTTCTTCCGCGATACTAACTTATTTGACGTGACGTCGCGACTTTCTGTTTTGACGCGAGACGTTTCTATTTTTAGTTTCGTCCCTCGACGTTGGAATTTAGATCCGTCTTCTCCACGCTCTTTCTTTAGTCGTCCCGAACACCCCAGAATTATTTTATAATTTTTGGACTTAATTTGACCTATTTTCTATTTTTTTGAAAGCTTTAAATAATTTTAAAACCTATTTTTATAAAAGTTTTAATTACAATAAAATTCCTATATTATAATAACGTATTAAAGAATTTTTAGGAAAAATTTCAGAATTTTTGGCCGCACCCATCTTGCGTGAGGGAGAGGAGAGCAATTTTAAATTATATTAATTATTTTAATTATTTTAATTACGATTTTCTTAACCCAAACCCTAACCATAACTCTTTTATATTTAAATAAACCCTAGGCTATGTTATTTTCGCAGCCACACAAACCCTAGCCGTCAAAAACCCCTCCCGACGTTCGTCGCAACGTTGCGACGATCGCAACGTGCACGACCGACGGCCACCTCTGCAAATCTCAGCGCACGACCGGAGCAAGCCCCCGCATCGCCGCTTGCAGCGCCCGCTGCATCGCCCCCCGCTGTCGCCCGCTCCGACCGAGAGCACAGCTCGGTCAGACCGAGCGCCCGCTCCGCACAGACGCTTGGCCCGCTCCGCTGCACCCGCTAGCGTCCGACCGATGGCTTCGCCCGCTGTGACCGAGAGGCCGCTCCGCATCGCCCAAGCGCTGCACGCCCGCACCCGCAGCTCGCACGACCGACGGGATCTGTCGGTCTGACCGACAGAAAACCCTCGCACCGCCGCTGCAACCGAGCCCCCGCATCGCCAGTGCACGACCGAGAGCTTCTCTCGGTCTGACCGAGAGAAACCCTCGCACCGAGGGTGAACGACCGACAGAACTTCGTCGCAAGTGGGTTTCTCCCACACCAACTTCTGTGGTGGGCCCCCCAAGTGCTCCTGAGGTGTTGTGGGCCCCCCTTGGACCCCTAGCTCTGCTGTGGGCCCCACTTGGACGTGCCACTTCGCGGATTTGCCGTCTACGACGTTGCGACACGTCGTAGGCCTTCGTCGCAAGTTCGACTTTTGGAGAGACGTGCGAGGACCAGATCTGAAGCTGAGGAGTTCTCCGATCAGACCCGACATCCAATCTACAGCAAACTCCGGTTCAGGTTGGTTCCCCGAAACTCGTAGAAACCCCCACAATAGCTGACTGAACCCTAAACTAAAAACCGTCAACTTGAACTAAATTTACTTTTCGGCTCCTGTAAAACGTTGTACGAACATAGAAAATCGACGAACGGACTAATTTGACTGTGCACATAGGATAGATCGTCGATTAGGCTGAAACATCAAAAATAAAGTGACTTTTGACGAATAGGATAGTCCCGAAAACCTAGAAACGAACCCTAATAGGATTTGATGAATTTGGGACCTGACATCGTCGCCGTGGCGATATTTCAGACGGACTTCTTGGACGAGACGCTTGGACGAGACGCTTCGAGAGGACGACACACTCGCCATTTCAGGCAAGTGTACCCACTTGCGTTTTTGACCGTGCTTTGTGCTTAGGTTGCTAGAACTGTTAGACTGTGAATGTATAGAACCGAACGTGAAATGATAGCGTCTGGGACGCTCCTGACGGCTCAGACTTGACGACGAAGTCTGAGCCTGACAACAACAACTTTTAATGCTGTAGGGCTATCATGTGTGTGCGTGTGTGTGGACACCCTAGAATAACCCTTCCTGTCGTGTCACGTCACGTCCTGTCTTGCACAGCCCGCTGGGCAATAGGGCACTCGCCGAGTGATCCCTTGTACTGATTCACAGCCTGCGGGCAATAGGGCACTCTCCAAGTTGAGAGAGTGATCCCTTGTACTGATACACAGCCCGAGGGCAATAGGGCACTCTCCAAGTGGAGAGAGTGATCCCTTGTACTGATTCACAGCCTGCGGGCAATAGGGCACTCACCAAGCTAGAGCGAGTGATCCCTTGTACTGGTGTCATGTCTTGTCTTGTCTTGGGGTTTGGGGTTGGGTTGAGCGTGCGCTCGGCAAGAGGGTCTGATCCCCCTCGAACCGTAAGGCGTGAACCCTTTCGTGTCTCACTTGTCTTGTCCTGCCTTGTTTCCGTCACGTCACGTCTTGTCTTGACACCTGTAGGTTAGTCCCGTAGTTGGTAGCACACGCTACGACTACTGCCTGCTACGCTTTACTTACCTGCTACGTTACTTCTCTTGTACTTGTTGTAACCCCAGCATGCTAATCAACCAGTAAACTGTTGTGTAAAAGAACCTCAGCATGTTAATCAACCAGTAAACCGTTGTTTAAAGTTCGGTGCACTTGCAGTAAAGTCTAACTCTTCTTGTAGACTTTACCTGACGTACAGTTCCTTTTTCTTGGGTGATGTACGTCAGGTATTCAGCCAGAGTTCGTGGACGAGGCAGACTCACTGGAGTACGAGGAGCCGAGGACGTCGACCCAAAGCACGTGCCTGACAAGGACAAGACATTGAGGTCTTTCTAGTCGCCACTTTCAGAGGTTACAACTTTCCGTTTCTTTTAGATAGTTTGTTGCCACGCTTAGGCTTCTTTTTAGACTTGTACTTGTTGGGTATCATACCTCTAATTTAATGAATGCAATTTCTTTTCTGTACTTTTGTTGTTTCGAACTATATAAATGCAAGAACCTGAAAATCTTTTAAAATGGTACCTCTACAGACGCTTATTGGGTCCGGGCTCTTAGCCCTGGCCTAAGCGGGCCTCGTCACGTTCCGCTTCCGTCCATTTTGGGAAGCGGGGCGTGACAGGTTTTAGTGGTGGCCCATGCAGGTCTTGCAAAAGTTCAGAACAATAAAAGTACCGCATTCATTTGATATCCACGTGCAAGTCTAAATTAGTTTCCCAGTCTTAGATAGTAGGAAGACTTAGTTAGACGTCCCAGGTTGATAGTCGGATGCCTTGGTTAAGATTTAGTCGTCCTCGTCCTAGACTATTTTAGCATCTCCATTTGATCCTGATCGTATTAGATATTTAGAGTCCTTCTTTTAGTTAGTCGCTCGCCAGCTCCATCGACTTCGGGCCCAGCAGAACGTAACCTTGATTCTCTTAGGAACTTTCTCTTTAGATCCTGATTATATTCTAGCTCATTAGGAAGTTTTAGAGCTGAGTTATCCTAAATCTTTAGAAGAGCCGATGATTAGAACCCTTGTCCTCTAGCATCCCTCTGATCCTTGTAAATTTTTGTGCTATCGACCATAGAGTCCCATCGTAGCCCTTCACGATTCATATCTTACGCGTAATCTTCATGCGATCATTTTTCCTTTCTCTCGATTCTCGTGATCGTTTCCTAATGATCATCATTGATCCTTCGAATCCCTTCCTTGACCAATTCTACCTCCTCCAAAATTATTTTCGACTTTCCTTGTTAAGTTTTCGCTCTAGCTTGGTTTCTTTGAAAACCCCTATATTATATATTTAAAATTTGTTGTTTTGGATCGAGTTAAAACTTTTAATTGACTTGGAGCTTTCTTGGACGTAGAAATTTTAAGTCAATATCTCGCACTCGTTTTAAATCATTATTCCTCAAATTCAGTTTTTATTTGCCTTGTTTCTAAAATATATATATTACTTTTATAAACTACACAATTTATTCCTACTATCTTGTACTTATTTTCGAATTTTTCCCTTTCCCAAAACCTGCTTCCTTTAAAAAAGTATTTTCGAAATTCATTATTAAATTCTCCGCCGAATTTGACTTCTTTGAAAACTTTTATTAATTATTTAAAATTTCTTATCTTCGGTTGAGTTAAAATTCTTTCGCAAATTTTGAAACCTTTCGGTCGTAAAAGTTTTAAAGTTACGACCTCGTACCTATTTTCGAATCAGTATCCATCGTATTTTAGTTTTAAAACTTTGTTACCATTTCAGGAATTCAATATATCATTTTTCTAACCTACGAAATTAATTTTTTTAAAAATTTACGTACGTACTTTAGAATATTTTTCTCAAACAAAGGGGGATTTTAAATTTCTTACATATAAACATCTATATGTTCATCGTGCTCATACTTCAAGAACCTTTGTTTAAATTTATTTTTCATTTACAAAACAATCGCTACCTCATCCCACTTTTATTTCCTTTATTTCTTGTTTTCGAAACCCATTATTAAATTCTTCGCTCGGTTTAACTTCCTTGAAAACCCTTTATTATATATATTTAAAATTTATTGCTTTTCGATTAAAAGTTCCTTCTTAGATTTTGAAATCTCCTTGGTCGTCAATTTTCAAGTTACTATCTGGGAATTATTTCAAATCGGTATCTGTCATATTTTCATTTTTAAAACCGTGTTAAGATTTTGATAATTCAATTTATATTTTTCTGGGCTACCAGATCTATTTCTAAATCACTTACAGTTCATACTTTTAAAATATTTTCTGGACTATGTGGAACTTCAATTATTTTTATTATTATTATCATATCTGATTTATGTTCCTCGTGACCACATTTCAAAATCTTTGTGAAACTTATTTCCATTTGCAAAACAATCGTTTACCACCCAACCAACTACCTCCTTATCTTGCCTTATTTGAACTCGTTCCTTCCGAATTTATTTCGTTCCGCTTTTGATTTAGTTTTCCTTCCTTCTTTTATCTAGACATCAAACCTTGTAGATATCCATGTGATCTCCGGTTTAGGAGTAGGCCCTCTGGTAGGTGATGTCGTTGCAGTGCCTGAGTATAGGTAGAGTGTGTAGACCTGTATGAGTGTGTCATCTTTAGGATCCTGATATTTGTCTCCTGTGTCTTGAATGTGTACTCAATGTTAACCATGGTAAGCTGGAAGTTGTCTGAATGACGGTATTCATACTTATATGAATGGTGTCATCGCAGGCAGATCCTTAGACTGAGTTTTAATTTTAATGAATGGTTTATCTTGGTTGTATGAGAATCATATCAAAACCTTGTTTTTTTTAAAACCAAATCTTTAAAGTTTTAAAACTAGCTCACAAGATCACAAATCACTTAACCTCCCTCATCCATTACCGCAACACCACACGTTTTTTCCAAATGTTTTAAAATATTTCTTTGGCCTTAAATCTCTCTTTCTCTTCTCTTCTTTCTCCCTTAAACAAAATTTTCGTGTTTATGGTTGTTATATTAATTGGGGCTAGCTGTTATCGTTATAGGATTTTTGTTTGCAGGTAGGCTTGGAGTGAGATGAGTTTTATTATGGCAATGATTAATTGATTTTGGGAACACGAGGATGATGGATTAGAATATCTGTTGGATGAAAAGAATGAACTGTCCAAGACTTATTTATAATACCGATGTGAGACGTACTCAATGGAGAATTCTGTTTGAATGAAGTTATATGCGAGGAGATGATAACTTATCAGACTTGAGGCTTAGACGGGTAGTAGATAGGAGTAACTGCGGAGAATAGTATGAGTTAGGGTGATCATGAGATTGAGTAGAGCTTATATTAGCATTGAGACGGATTGATGAATTGACGTGAGAAGACTTTGAGAATAACACGACGTGTGGAGATAAATGGATGATTAGGCAGTCGGACTTAATGTTAGTTGGGATTAGTTATAGTGAGTAGGATGAGGGGTAATTCTGACAGATCAAAATATTTGGTGGATGAATTTATGGGGAGATATGACGAGAATGTATTGAAGACACGACGATTGCTGATTGGTGAAGGTATTATAGGATAGACAAATGTTTTGTCTTGGATTGGTGGATGACTAGAATCGCATTTTTTTGGAGATTTATTAATGTTGGGAAAAGATTTAGAAATTCAAAAGATATTAATGAGCGATGATGATGCTTAGTGGAGTGGTACGATATCAGAAGATGTTATTATTTCTATGAGAACTTGGAGTTGGAAATTGGAACGGTAGTGATGGAACTATATTATTAGGAGGTGAGTTTAGCTGTGGCTTTGCCAGTGAAAAGATGGATTATGGGGGTATTATTGAGGAACGTTGTTCGAAGTTACAGGATTAGAAATCTTTATGAGCAGATATGATAGTTGCGGGTATAAGGTTATATGGGTAATATTATTACTAGTGTGAGTGATTCCGAGGGCGGAATCATTTCTAAGGTGGGTAGAATGTAATGGCATGTTTCTATCGTACCTTCTTCGTGCACGTGCTTTTGATCGTGCACGTGTTTATTTTAGACTTTATTTGTTTTTGAACGTTTTTGTGTGATATGTCGTCGTGATCGTCTCTGAAAATATTAGATTGTGGAATAACTTGGGAACGACATATCTCGAGTCGTTCTTCCGCGATACTAACTTATTTGACGTGACGTCGCGACTTTCTGTTTTGACGCGAGACGTTTCTATTTTTAGTTTCGTCCCTCGACGTCGGAATTTAGATCCGTCTTCTCCACGCTCTTTCTTTAGTCGTCCCGAACACCCCAGAATTATTTTATAATTTTTGGACTTAATTTGACCTATTTTCTATTTTTTTGAAAGCTTTAAATAATTTTAAAACCTATTTTTATAAAAGTTTTAATTACAATAAAATTCCTATATTATAATAACGTATTAAAGAATTTTTAGGAAAAATTTCAGAATTTTTGGCCGCACCCATCTTGCGTGAGGGAGAGGAGAGCAATTTTAAATTATATTAATTATATTAATTATTTTAATTACGATTTTCTTAACCCAAACCCTAACCCTAACTCTTTTATATTTAAATAAACCCTTGGCTAGGTTATTTTCGTAGCCACACAAACCCTAGCCGTCAAAAACCCCTCCCGACGTTCGTCGCAACGTTGCGACGATCGCAACGTGCACGACCGACGGCCACCCCCGCAAATCTCAGCGCACGACCGGAGCAAGCCCCCGCATCGCCGCTTGCAGCGCCCGCTGCATCGCCCCCCGTTGTCGCCCGCTCCGACCGAGAGCACCGCTCGGTCAGACCGAGCGCCCGCTCCGCACAGCCGCTTGGCCCGCTCCGCTGCACCCGCTAGCGTCCGACCGATGGCTTCGCCCGCTGTGACCGAGAGGCCGCTCCGCATCGCCCAAGCGCTGCACGCCCGCACCCGCAGCTCGCACGACCGACGGGATCTGTCGGTCTGACCGACAGAAAACCCTCGCACCGCCGCTGCAACCGAGCCCCCGCATCGCCAGTGCACGACCGAGAGCTTCTCTCGGTCTGACCGAGAGAAACCCTCGCACCGAGGGTGAACGACCGACAGAACTTCGTCGCAAGTGGGTTTCTCCCACACCAACTTCTGTGGTGGGCCCCCCAAGTGCTCCTGAGGTGTTGTGGGCCCCCCTTGGACCCCTAGCTCTGCTGTGGGCCCCACTTGGACGTGCCACTTCGCGGATTTGCCGTCTACGACGTTGCAACACGTCGTAGGCCTTCGTCGCAAGTTCGACTTTTGGAGAGACGTGCGAGGACCAGATCTGAAGCTGAGGAGTTCTCCGATCAGACCCGACATCCAATCTACAGCAAACTCCGGTTCAGGTTGGTTCCCCAAAACTCGTAGAAACCCCCACAATAGCTGACTGAACCCTAAACTAAAAACCGTCAACTTGAACTAAATTTACTTTCCGGCTCCTGTAAAACGTTGTACGAACATAGAAAATCGACGAACGGACTAATTTGACTGTGCACATAGGATAGATCGTCGATTAGGCTGAAACATCAAAAATAAAGTGACTTTTGACGAATAGGATAGTCCCGAAAACCTAGAAACGAACCCTAATAGGATTTGATGAATTTGGGACCTGACATCGTCGCCGTGGCGATATTTCAGACGGACTTCTTGGACGAGACGCTTGGACGAGACGCTTGGACGAGACGCTTCGAGAGGACGACACACTCGCCATTTCAGGCAAGTGTACCCACTTGCGTTTTTGACCGTGCTTTGTGCTTAGGTTGCTAGAACTGTTAGACTGTGAATGTATAGAACCGGACGTGAAATGATAGCGTCTGGGACGCTCCTGACGGCTCAGACTTGACGACGAAGTCTGAGCCTGACAACAACAACTGTTAATGCTGTAGGGCTATCATGTGTGTGCGTGTGTGTGGACACCCTAGAATAACCCTTCCTATCGTGTCACGTCACGTCCCGTCTTGCACAGCCCGCTGGGCAATAGGGCACTCGCCGAGTGATCCCTTGTACTGATTCACAGCCTGCGGGCAATAGGGCACTCACCAAGTTGAGAGAGTGATCCCTTGTACTGATACACAGCCCGAGGGCAATAGGGCACTCTCCAAGTGGAGAGAGTGATCCCTTGTACTGATTCTCAGCCTGCGGGCAATAGGGCACTCGCCAAGCTAGAGCGAGTGATCCCTTGTACTGGTGTCATGTCTTGTCTTGTCTTGGGGTTTGGGGTTGGGTTGAGCGTGCGCTCGGCAAGAGGGTCTGATCCCCCTCGAACCGTAAGGCGTGAACCCTTTCGTGTCTCACTTGTCTTGTCCTGCCTTGTTTCCGTCACGTCACGTCTTGTCTTGACACCTGTAGGTTAGTCCCGTAGTTGGTAGCACACGCTACGACTACTACCTGCTACGCTTTACTTACCTGCTACGTTACTTCTCTTGTACTTGTTGTAACCCCAGCATGCTAATCAACCAGTAAACTGTTGTGTAAAAGAACCTCAGCATGTTAATCAACCAGTAAACCGTTGTTTAAAGTTCGGTGCACTTGCAGTAAAGTCTAACTCTTCTTGTAGACTTTACCTGACGTACAGTTCCTTTTTCTTGGGTGCTGTACGTCAGGTATTCAGCCAGAGTTCGTGGACGAGGCAGACTCACTGGAGTACGAGGAGCCGAGGACGTCGACCCAGAGCACGTGCCTGACAAGGACAAGACATTGAGGTCTTTCTAGTCGCCACTTTCAGAGGTTACAACTTTCCGTTTCTTTTAGATAGTTTGTTGCCACGCTTAGGCTTCTTTTTAGACTTGTACTTGTTGGGTATCATACCTCTAATTTAATGAATGCAATTTCTTTTCTGTACTTTTGTTGTTTCGAACTATATAAATGCAAGAACCTGAAAATCTTTCAAAATGGTATCTCTACAGACGCTTATTGGGTCCGGGCTCTTAGCCCTGGCCTAAGCGGGCCTCGTCACGTTCCGCTTCCGTCCATTTTGGGAAGCGGGGCGTGACAGGGCATGCAGCGCTCTTCGACTTTGTCGTCTGACTTCTCCGAGCGACTCAACTTCGACGGCGGCCCCTTAACCCCGACTCCGACGACGACACAGTTCCCGTGGCGGTGCTCGACAACAGCTCCGTTGCAATGATCTCGGTGGCAAGGTACACCCACGACGGCAGCAAGAGAACTCTGGCGATTCGACTTATGGCCCCCGCAGCAGCAACTCGACGGTGAGATCTCGTCGTCATTGATGGCATGGGAGACGAAGGGTTTACGTAACCTTGTTGTAAATGTTGTCGTCGCCTTGAAGAAGAGACTGTTTGATGCGGCCTTGGCACGTTGATGACGACTTCGTCGATGTCGGAGATGAACGACAGGAGGATGGAGTTCGACAGCCTTGATGATGTCTTGGTCCTCTTCTCTAGGGAATGCTGAAGCGTGGGTTGGTGATGGTGCTAGGCTTCCTGACGCTCGGTCTGCCTTGATGATAACACTTGCAACTTGCGGGTCGGTAAGCTTGCTCCTTGGCACTTAAGATGATGCAGATGCATGACTTGTTGTTGATGCGAGGAGCAACCCAACTTGATCTCCTTCTTCTCAAAAAATCCTTGATGATTCTCCAAGAGTAGGGGATGATGTCACGCCCCGCTTCCCAAGTACGGAAGGCGAGACGCGAAGAGGTCCGCTCAGACTGAAGCTGTGAAGCCACAGTCTGATAAGCGTCTGTGTGTTCATCCATTCGTAAATTCTTGCATTGCAAAAGAAATAATAATAATAATAGTAATTGAAAGCAGTTAAAGATTAACCAACATTCAACAACATCTAATTTAAATTCAATGCATCCAGATAGTCATAAAAAATAATAATTCTTGCATTGCAAAAGAAATAATAATTTTCCAGACGCGAAGAGGTCCGCTCAGACTGAAGCTGAGAAGCCACAGTCTGATAAGCGTCTGTGTGTTCATCCATTCGTAAATTCTTGCATTGCAAAAGAAATAATAATAATAATAGTAATTGAAAGCAGTTAAAGATTAACCAACATTCAACAACATCTAATTTAAATTCAATGCATCCAGATAGTCATAAAAAGAAAGTACAAGAGTCTGAAAGAAAGGCCCCAAGCATGACCGAAACTAAATCATAAATAATGACCAACCTCAAGCTCGACGTCAGCAAATTGTCGTCCTCAGCAACAAACTCAGACTCTAAACCTGACATGTGACACCCAAAGAGAAAAGGGCACATGTCAGCAAAAATCTCCAAAAAGGAAAGTGGAGACTTTTGCGATAAAGCAACTTAGTAGTTCTAAAATAATTATGACATGGCATGATATTAATGAATGCAGCATTTTAAACATGAGCATGATATGACACGTCGTAGCAAGAGCTACTAAACAATATTTCATGAAAAGCAGTAAAACATGAGTTCACGTCGTGCACATGGTTTACGCCTTACAGCTGAAGTTGCTGATCGGGCACACTTCTACGCTGAGTGGTCACTTAACCCTACCCCTCCATATGTGTATGTACCGGTGCCCATCTTCTGGATCACGAGCCAAGAAGTGTTCTTGATTTGGCATAGGGGTGCACCTAGCCTCATTCATGATGTAGGAGTCAAAATCCTACTCGTCACAGCTTACATTTCAATAGTAGTGTGTTCTACATAATCAAGACAAACATGAAATGATATGCAATATGAGCAGATATTGATTTGCGTACAGTTATATCAAAATAAATATGACATGTGATATGCATGAAATGACATGGCAAGGGTCTCGGATCTAGCTTCGTTGTCAAGCTAGATCTAGTATGGTGTCAGATCTAGCTTCGTTGTCAAGCTAGATCAAGTACGGGCGTCTAGGCGACTATCATTTTACCGCCTAGTATCTTTTACACAATTTCACAGAATGGCCTAAACATGGCCTAACAAACGACTGAGCAAGTTTCACTTGCCTGAATAACGTCTGTAATCCTCAGTTCAACGATGTCCAGAACTCTTCCTTTGTGCTCAAACACTAATCGCCAATCCTACAGTCCCATATTATTAATCTCAATTAGTTATTTAACAAAGCAAGGAAATTTACAGTTTTTATCTTGTTAGACATGCGGTGTTTGGGTTTCCTACGGATCAGGGATATACCTCAACACGACGAGAGAGCTACACTGACATCGGGTAGCGACATCAGGGATTGGATCCGGTAGCGAGCACGGTACGACATCGAGGTCGCCTCGGTTGCGAGTAGCGCAACAAACAGCAACATCAACGGTAACGGTATCGACAACTCGCGGCCCGGAGGGAGAGGGTGCAGCCTGCGGTAAATGGTGGAGGGCTGAACGGCTGGGCGCGGCCAAGGGAGTTGCGGCCGTGAGTTATCTGGAGGGGGTGCGGCAATGGGAAGGCCGAACTGAGTTGTGGGGCTGCTGTGTGGCAGTTCTAGGGGAGGATGTGGTAATGGGGAAAGCTGGAGATGGGCTTGGCCTGAGCGATGGTCGGATGTATAAGCATGCCAACGTTTTGATGATAGGGATGGCCGGACATGCCTGGGTGTTGGCCAGCAAGGGAAGGGGAGGAACAACTGGTGGTTTTGAGGGGGGTCTAGGGTGCGGCAATGGCAGTTTTAGGGTGGATGGGAGGAGATAACGGATTGGTTGAGCGAGGGGGAAGGCCGGATGACAAGGTGGCCGGTGATGGCTGTTGTACGGTCTTATTTTATGGAGGAGGGAGGAGATAATGGCAGTATTGGTGGGTTTGCTGGCGGTTTGTGTAGAGGAGAGAGTGTAATGCCCTACGTAGGTACTGCACAAGTACTAGAGGGGGGGTGAATAGTACTTTAAAATAATTAAGAGGATAATTCCTAATTATCTTGCAAACCTCAACCAACAATGCGGAAATGCAGAAATGTAATTGTGACAACAAAGAAAACAATCGCAAACAAGCAATTTAACGGGTTCGGATCCACCCAAGTCTCCCCGACTTGTTCCCGGTGATCCTACGTCCCAAACACCCGGATCCCCTCCGGATACTAGAGTTAGAAACCTCTAACCCTAGATTTGCACTATGAAATTCTTGTAGATAAACCTCTACAAGACCAAATCATACACAATGTAATAGTGACTCCCACAACCCGGGATCACAAACAAACTCTCACAACCGAGAGTAAAACGCTTAAAATATCAAAGTAAATGAAATACGAACTTACCGACAAAATCTTATGTCTTGAGTAAAACTTACGATTTAGGGCAAAATGGATTTTGGGGAAGATGAAGAGGCACCAAACCCTAGATCCAAGTAGATGACCAGCAATGGAGTCCTGGGTGGATGTTGGTGACCTAGAATCAAGCACTTGGCTTGGAAGGCTCACAATCAATGAATCTCTCTTTTGAAATAAGAGTGAGGGAGAGATTCTTGAATGGAATGAAAGAGCTTTGAATGAAGATTAAATTCTTCTCTTTGAATCTCTAAAGTTCAATTAATATCAGCCTTGAGTACAATGAATGCAGCACTCCAAGTATATATATGTTAGAGGAAAGAGAGAGCAAAAAATCGTGGCATTTAATGCTCCAACGGCTCTATTCTGAAGCAAACTAGTCGGTCAAAGAAGGATGACTGACTGACTAGTTCATCAACTAGTCGGTCGGTCAATCAACATGAACCGACTAAGAGGTGAACAGCCAAATGAATAAGTTCAGACTGAAGAGAACTAGTCGGTCCAAGAAGACTTGCCAACCGACTAGTTTCACAACTAGTCGGTCGGTGAGTCAACTGAGACCGACTAAGAGATAAAACTAAAAGTCTGAGTTCAAATACAGCTAGTCGGTTTAAGAACAACTTCTGACCGACTAGTTTCTCAACTAGTCGGTCGGTCGTTGTGCTTTGACCGACTAACTGTAAACAGTAAGATGGGCTGTACAGTAGAAGCTCAACTAGTCGGTCCAAGAAGACTTACTGACCGACTAGTTTCACAACTAGTCGGTCGGTGAACCTTCTTTGACCGACTAACTGTAAACAGTAACTGAGCTAGAATTGAAGAAGGCAAACTAGTCGGTCCAAGAAGCTTTTCCAACCGACTAGATCACCATCTAGTCGGTTGGTTCTTCTTCTTGAACCAACTAACATGCACAAGAAGACGCAAATCGAAGCGCGAAGCTTCGAAAAAGTTCGTATGCGCTTCTACTAAGATCCTAGCTCTAAGATATGAGCGTTATGAAGATTTAAAACGTAAGACCTACTCAAGGATTAACATTCTATGAAAGAAGCTAGAAGACTATAAATAAAACTTGACGAACTGTCTTCGAAAGCTTCAATCGAAGCTTCATGACTTCAATAATGGTCCTTGAGCTTCAACGAAGCTTCAAGCACACGTTCACGCGCTTTAAGAAGTCTTGAGACGTCGCTTGAGATGTTCATAGAAATTTGGCGACGATCTCCATAATTGTGCTCACAAAGAGTTAGTTCACGATATTTATGTTTGTTCATCATCAAAACCAAATCCGGGGAGTCAATACTCAACATTCTCCCCCTTTTTGGTGATGACAAACCAACATAAATAATAATCAAAAATAATGATTCAAATGAAATTTACTTACTCCCCCTGCATTGATGACATGTTAATTCCATATTCAATAATAATCATAAGCATCAAGCAGACGAGTAAAGTATAAAATGTGAATCCAATTATCGAAATTTAGGATTTGAAATCCATTTTTATATCTTAACTCCCCCTGAATCTAACATATCAAATTAGATTCTTGGTAAAATGCTTTAAATTATCATTTAGCTCATCGTCATTATTATATCTCTCCCCCTTTAGCATTAGCAAAAAGTGTGGGAGGAGATCAACGACAACAACAATGGCTTCAAATAAAAGCACGGGAGTCGTAGAATACGACCACGGTCCAAATGACACCAAAGTAAAATACGTAGTAAATCAAAGTGTGCCAACGAGACTATAGTCGAAAATCGAAAAATAAAATCATCAAAACTCAAATCAATTTTACGGATTGAGTTATGGAATATACTCTCCAATATCAACATTCTTGGTTAATTAAGTGCATGGAAAACAATTCTATGTTTTCATAGAAGAAATTTCTATTTAACCAAGTTATTATCGTCGAGCAACGAAATCAATCATCAGAGGCAATAATATAATGTGCATAAGAAATAAATGTCAACATCGATGTGTATATATATATGAACCATGAGTACATCAAAAGTATACATCGCCAACATACATAGAAGAGATCCTCAGATCGAAGCACAAAATACAACATCATATCACAAAGGATATCGGAGTATCACATACATACAAAAATACCAAAAGTACATCATGAAAACATCCAAAATACATCAAAAACTCCAGAACCACCCAATCTATCCTACCCAACTCTCTCACAAGACATATATCATCCAATGTGCACTAGGAGAGTCCTCCAAAGAAGCTCAGGAGGCACCGGGAGGATCTGCAGCAGCAGCATGCTCTGCAGGAGGGGTGGTGGTCACTGGATCAGCAGGAGTGTCCACGGAAGGAAGTGTCGCTGCAGGAGTGGCCTCGGGAGCACCAGACGAAGTAGTATCCACCGGAGGAATGGTGGTAGCAGGTGTGCTCTCGGGGTCACCGACAGAAGTAGCAGCAGCACCAGAAGTACCCTCAAGGGCACGAGCAGCAGCAGATCGAGTAAGCTCCAGAATCTCATCATCATCCAACTCCTCCTCGTCGTCAGAAACAGACGGAGGAACCTCGATGCCAATCTGACGGCAGATGCGAGCGAGCATCTCCTCAGATCGAGCACAACGAGACTCAACACGTCTCAACGAACGTGCAAGCTCAGCGAGAGTAGGAGAGGGAGCAGGAGCAGCTGAAGCTGAGGCAGAAGCAGAAGGGGTCGTCCTCTGAACGTGACGAAGCGTCGCAAGAGACTTCTTGACGGCCGTCGCATTCAGAGGGGGACGGAGGGGACGCTCATCGTCGGGAGGGAGAGTGACACGGAAGTGACGGAAGACGAGAGTCAATAGGCATGGATACAGAATGTGGGCCGACTTGGTGGACTTTCGAATACATTCGAAAGAGTCCATCTTGTCGAGTATGATCCGTGCCCAATTGATCTCACTCCCCATGAAAAGAGCGTATATGAGTTTGAGGAATGGCTGGGATGGCAAGGAAGAAGAGCCGTACTTCGGAAGGAGGCACGACTTCAGAATAAGATTAAGCACCCAAGCATTCGGCTTGAAGGACTTCAAAGGCACGCCAATCATGACAGGAGGAATCTCATGAAAGATCTCGACGAGCATCACCTGATCAAGCTCAGAAATGTCGTCGACAGAGATATCCGAAGGAAGAAGGCCAGACGAGGAGCAACCAATCAACTCCACTAAGATGTCTACCGTGAGGACAATCGGTGTCCCCAAGACAGTCGTCTCAATGGAGTGGGTCTCGTCATACTGACCCCGGACACGGTTCGCATAGAAAAGTTTGACTAGGCGGGGGTATGGATGTGAATTCGCCTTAGGGTCATACCGAAGATAATCGATAAGACCGCTAGACGAAAGAAGATCAGCTAGGCCTGGGAAGTCAGAGAACTGTACGAAATGCTCCAATAACAGTGGGCAGTGTTCGATACGGTTGTATGCCGCGAGACACATAGGGTCATCGCGACATAGCGAAATATCAACACTGCCAACTGGCATCAGAGCCTTCCCCTTAGGCTGACGAGAACTAGAAGTCGGACGTGAGCTAGACGTCGGACGAGTGCTAGAGCGAGGTGGAGGAGTAGGATCCCTATGGATAGGCTTGGTCTCAGGGATATATTCCATGTCGGAATCATCGGGAGGAGAGGGAGCACGGAATGAAGCAGGGGATACGGTTTGCTTCCTAGGCTGAGATCGAGGTTTAGCGGTCGCCGTCCTCTTCTTCTTAAGAGGAGACGAAGACGACGAAGGTTGGGTGGTCTTAGATCGGCGTTTGGGTGGAGTTCGTTTGGGTTGCGGTGGGTCCGAAGGAGGCGATTCGACGGTCATGGGTGACAGACGCGAGGGATCGATCGGAATACGTGTTCTCACCATAAGCGCGACGAGACACGAGCAATCAACGCACGAATTTGAAATCTAAACCCCTAGAACAACCCTAGGCTGAACTAAATCAAGATAAACCCTAACCCTAGGAGCAGAAATCCAACCCTAGGAGCTAAGAGAGGGGATAGATGTTACCCTAGGAGGAAGATCGACGGTAGCCTAGGTCAGAGTTGGCCGAAAAACGGCCGG
The DNA here is from genome assembly GCA_030789695.1 of Scilla litardierei. NCBI lineage: Eukaryota > Viridiplantae > Streptophyta > Magnoliopsida > Asparagales > Asparagaceae > Scilla > Scilla litardierei. The sequence goes on along the minus strand of CM061133.1, from coordinate 329,763,342 downwards.
AGAACGATGAACTCGACGGAGGAGGGAGATGAATCGACGGGGTTTTTGAGCTGGGAGAGGAGAACGCATCGACTAGAAATGATTTTAGTCGGTGCGGGGTCGATTAAGTCGATTGGAAGTCGAAAAGACGCAACTGTCCCCGTTGCATTTAGTCGATCACAGTTCAAGCGCTGACCGACTAGATGACGATCTAGTCGGTCGCCCAATGAGCTTGAACCGACTAAGTGCAAATAGTAACTGAAGCCAAAATTTAGGGCTTGAGTTAGTCGGTCTGCGTTCATTCACTGACCGACTAGATGATGATCTAGTCGGTCGGTCAATGAACATGAACCGACTAACAGAGTTCAAAAATTTGAAAATTTGAAATTTTGAGTTCTCTCCTAATCGCACTTCGACGAAACATCGTAATACTCTCATTAATCATTATACTACCCCATTAAACATCGAAAATCTTAAATTTGACGTTTAAGAATAAATCAAGCACAAATTCCGAAAATTCAACCAAAAATCCAGAAAATCTCAATAATTCTAGCATGAACAAATATCAAGAATTGAATAGCATGCAAGATTATTGAACAAAATATGAATCCTAAATCTCGGATTCACCCATAATCCCCAATTCTCGACGCAACCGCACAAAGGAATCTTCCTTTAGTGGTTTCGTGAAAATATCGGCGATTTGCTTCTGGGTTTCAACGTACACTAATATGATGTCCTTTTTAGCAACATGATCATCTAAGAAATGGTGACAGACATCTATGTGTTTAGAACGGGAATGGTGTACCGGATTCTTAGAGAGACATATTGCACTTTGGTTGTCCACCATGATAGGGCAAGTATCACAGTTTATACCAAAGTCTTTAATTGTGTGTCTCATCCAAAGAACCTGAGCACACGCGGCACCGGCGGCAATATATTCCGTCTCGGTGGTTGAAAGTGATACGGAATTCTGCTTCTTGGAAAACCAAGAGACAAGAGAATTTCCTATAAAATGGCAAGTGCCACTAGTACTTTTCCTGTCGGATTTGTATCCCGCATAATCTGCGTCACTATATGAGATTAACTCATATGTGCTAGATTTTGGATAAAGTAATCCAAAATCAAGAGTGTAACTTAAATAACGGAAAATACGTTTTACCGCTACTAATTGAGATTCCTTAGGTTGAGACTGATAACGAGCACATACACATACGGCAAACATAATATCGGGCCTACTTGCGGTAAGATATAGTAAACTACCTATCATACCTCGATATAGACGAATGTCTACATCTTTACCGCCCGTATCCTTATCAAGATGCGTAGTCGTGCTCATTGGAGTCTTCTTCCCGGAGGCATTCTCCATTCCAAATCGCTTAAGTAACTCCACCGTGTACTTGGTTTGGTGGATGAAGATTGCATCGTTCATTTAGCGAATTTGGAGACCTAAGAAATACTTGAGCTCACCCATGTGGCTCATCTCAAATTGATCCTTCATCACATTAGAAAACTCTTCGCAAAGAGTGAAGTTAGTAGCACCGAAAATGATATCATCAACATAAATTTGAACTAAAATTATATCATTATTCTAATACTTAACAAATAATGTGGAATCAACTTCTCCCATTTTAAAACCTAAATCCAAAAGAAAATTCTTTAAACGGTCATACCAAGCTCGAGGAGCTTGTCTCAAACCGTAAAGTGCTTTCTTAAGTTTGAAAACGTGATTTGGAAATTTTTCATTAATAAAACCCGGAGGTTGAGAAACGTAAACTTCCTCAACAACATCTCCGTTTAAAAACGCACTTTTTACATCCATTTGAAAGATTTTAAAATCTTTATAGCATGCAAAAGATACCAATAATCTAATAGATTCTAATCTAGCTACCAGAACGAAGGATTCTTCGAAATCAATACCTTCCTCTTGACGGTAGCCTTGAGCAACTAACCGAGCTTTGTTCCGGACGACGACTTGGTGTTCGTCGGTCTTGTTCTTGAAAATCCACTTCGTTCCTATAACGGTGTGGTTTTTCGAAGGCAATGGAACAAGCTCCCAAACTTCATTCCTCTCGAATTGAATGAGTTCCTCCTCCATGGCTAAGATCCAAGCACTATCTTCGCACGCTTCATTAATATTCTTTGGCTCTATCGAGGAGGCAAAGGCACAATGAGCGAAGTAGTTGACTTGAGATCTCGTCTTGACACTATCAAGGATATTGCCAATGACTTTCTCATGAGGATGGTCACGAACGGTATGAAGCCGTTTGGGAATTCCCTGATCACTAGGAACATTCTCAAAAGATTCATTAGTCGGGTTAGTCTCAATAGAATCAATAGAATTAGAATTACCAATTGAATCACATAAGACATCCATGGAGTCATCATCATTAGTAATTCTAGTTGGGACAAAACCTTCATTAAATGAGACATGAAGTGATTCCTCGATCGTTGAGGTTCGTTTGTTGTATATCCGGTAGGCTTTGCTACGTGAGGAATATCTAACAAATATCCCCTCATCGGATCTTGGATCGAATTTGTCCAAACTACCATACATGTTTTTAATGAAACATTTTGCACCGAAAACACGAAAATGTTTAACTTGAGGCAACCTACCAAACAACAATTCATAACAAGTTTGTTTAGTGACGGGCCTCAAAAGTATTCTATTAAACACATAGCAAGCGGTATGTACCGCTTCCGCCCAAAATTGATGGCCAAGTTGGCTATCATCAAGCATAGTGCGAGCACATTCCACTAGCGTCCTATTCTTTCTCTCAACAACACCATTTTGAGGAGGTGCGCGAGGGAATGAAAAGGTGTGAGTAATACCAATTTCATCACAAAAAGTTGAGAAAGACTCATTCGCAAATTCTCCTCCATGATCACTACGAATAGTGACAATGGTGGTTCCGATGAGATTTTGTACTTTCTTAACAAAAATTGTGAAGTTTTCAAAAGCATCATTTTTATTACATAAGGAAAATACCCAAGTAAATCTAGAAAAGTCATCAACGATGACAAGTCCATATCTAGCATTACCTAATGAAGCAACTCTAGTTGGACCAAAAAGATCTAGATGTAATAGCTCTAGAGGCTGCTTAGAAGAAATGCTTTTCTTAGGTTTAAATGAAGATTTTGGAAGCTTGCCTCGTTGACACGAGTCACAAAAGCTTTTCTTTTGAAAGACAAGCTTAGGGAAGCCTCTAATAGAATTTAACTTGGAAAGTTTAAAGAGTGTTCCAAAGTTCACATGACCAAAACGTCGATGACATAAGTGTTGTTCACTTGTGTTGGCAATGAGACATTATTCATGTGATCTTGGAAGATCTAGGATATATATATCCTTATGGCGTGTGCCGGAGAATAATACATCATTAGTAGTTTTATTCAAAATATGGCACATTCCTTTCGCAAAGCTAACTTTGTAACCTTTGTCACAAAGTTGGCTTATTGAAATAAGATTGTGGTTTAATCCTTTAACAAGGTAAACATCACTTATAAGTGGTTTAGAAGGATTATCCACTTTGCCAACACCTATGATGGTTCCGCTCTCGTTGCCTCCAAAGACTACCCGATTTCCATTTGCAATGGGCACCACTCCGGAGAGCAATTGAGCGTCACCCGTCATGTGTTTTGAACACCCGCTATCGAGTATCCAATTATTCTTTGAGCCAAATTTGGATTTTTTGCTCCATTTCTTTCTCTTGAGTACCTATAGATAGAAAATATCGTATCATGGTACCCAAGGTCATTGGGTCCAAAAAGATTAGACCTTTGGAAGCCAAGTCCAATTGGACTTAGACTTCCCCACATAATTATCACTATGCACAACATTCATGAAATACGAATTCATGTAAATTTGTTTTTCATTCATGATTGTGTCCTTCGGGCTCCAAATAGTGAAGATTTTGCGAGCCCTATTCCTATTGGGAGCATGCATGCGTTGTTGATTTCTACGTGATGCATGTCGTGGATAGGCATAAGGAACATGATGAAATGGTGCATGATGATACTTGTTCATATGATGATGTGAGTGAACATATGCATGTGGAGGAACACGTGCGTGAGGGTGTCTCACATGGTGTGCACGTGCCCGTGGATGTGGTGCATAAAAATCATCATATGTGTGAGCATGTGGAGTAGAATGTGTGTTCCTACGTGGCATGATATTTGTGTACATATAAGCATGACCCTTCTTTGGAGGTCCACCCAAAGTGGGTTTCTTTCCAAAAGAGGGTGTGTACGAGGTGGAAGCACCATTGGTAGATGAACTACCAATAGAGTGTTTGCTCCCACTCGTCGAGTCACCGGAAGTTGGCCTAACAAAGGTAGTGGCCGATTTGGATGAACTTCCCATCGTATACCCCAAGTCAATGTGGTGATTGGCCGGGAGTAAGTCATTTAGGATTTTATCCAAATGGTCCTTACCCTTATTGAATTTGTTAATTCGGCCCAATGTGCACTCATATTTCTCGGTGAGAGAACGCATAGAAGCATCCAAAGTGGACACTTGCGATGTGAGCACATAAACACGAGATTTGAGATTCTCATTCTCGATACTCAAAGTTGAGTTCCGAGAAGTCAAATCCGTTATCTCATGTTCCTCCGAATCCTCAATATGGACATGTTCAAGTTGAGACTTGAGATCTACAATCTCATTTCTCAAATCTTCAACAACGGTGTCGTTGTTAATGACGATAGATTTAGGCGAGGTTTGGAGACTAACTAACTCATCTTTGGTCTTAGTATAACGATTTACTAATTTAGAATATTTAGACCAAATTTGCTCGTTAGCTAATCTAAGGTCGTCCATTGTTACCTCATCGCCTTCGTCGTCGCTATCATCGGAGGATGACTCTTGAACTTGATCCTCACGTGCCATGAAGCACATGTGTGCTTGCTCCACTTGCTCATCGTTCGACTCTCCATTTGATGAGTCCTCGGAGTCGGTGAAAGTCCCGACAAGTCCCTTCTTGTATCCTTTCTTGTACTTCTTGGACTTGTCGAATTTTGGCGCCTTCCACTTTTCCTTTTGCTTGTTTTGAGGACAATCCGCTTTCATGTGTCCTGGCTTATTGCATTTAAAGCACAAAGGAGAAGAGGCGTTAGAAGAACTAAACTTTGATTTGTTCTTAAAATTACCTTTCCGGAAGAACCGGTTGAACTTCTTTGCCATGAGGGCAATGGACTCCAAGTCCAATTCTTCTTCCGATTCTTCATCATCGGTAGATGTGGATGTGGATGGAGCGGCCTTGAACGCAATCGCCTTTTTCTTTGGCTCGTCTTGCTTCAAGTAGGACTTCATCTTGTCCCGCAACTTAAGCTTGCTATCCTTGCGTACCTCATAGAACATCAAGGTACCCATTAGTTGTACGACAGTATATGTTTTCATATCATTACCTTCCTCGATGGCGAATGTATGCTTCTCCCAACAAGAAGGAAGTCCATCGATGATCTTCGAGACTTTCTCCTTTTGGGTGTAGGTCTTACCGAGAGCCTCCAACTCGTTGGTGATGTCGACGAAGCGAGCGTAGTACTCCTTCATCTTCTCACCCTGTAGCATATGAAATAACTCGTAATATTTATTTACTACTACGAGTTTGGAGTCTCTTACCCTACTCGTTCCTTCATGCAAGATGAGGAGGGAGTTCCATATTTGATATGCACTCTTACATGTGCATATCTTATTGAAGTCCTCGGGCTCCAAAGCACATTGCAAGGCGTTCATTGCCTTGGCATTGCTTACCTCCGCGGCGACCTCTGCGGTAGTCCACTTCTCGAAATCTTCTTCGACGGGCTCGACATACTCCTTCATCGTGGCTCTCCATAAGGAAGCACTCCGGAGGAAAGTTTCCATCCGGCATTTTCAGTACCCGTAGTTGGTACCGTTGAAGAAAGGAGGCCTCATCGAGGAGTGTCCTTCCATCACCGAAGAAGCTCATTCTCGGTTCCTGAAGGTGTTGTAGTCTGAAGGTGGACGAACGGCTTTGTTGTCGTTGGAAGATATAACAAGGTACTTGGCTCTGATACCAAATGTAATGCCCTACGTAGCTACTGCACAAGTACTAGAGGGGGGGAGAATAGTACTTTAAAATAATTAAGAGGATAATTCCTAATTATCTTGCAAACCTCAACCAACAATGCGGAAATGCGGAAATGTAAATGTGACAACAAAGAAAACAATCGCAAACAAGCAATTTAACGGGTTCGGATCCACCCAAGTCTCCCCGACTTGTTCCCGGTGATCCTACGTCCCAAACACCCGGATCCCCTCCGGATACTAGAGTTAGAAACCTCTAACCCTAGATTTGCACTATGAAATTCTTGTAGATAAACCTCTACAAGACCAAATCATACACAATGTAATAGTGACTCCCACAACCCGGGATCACAAACAAACTCTCACAACCGAGAGTAAAACGCTTACAATATCAAAGTAAATGAAATACGAACTTACCGACAAAATCCTATGCCTTGAGTAAAACTTACGATTTAGGGCAAAACGGATTTTGGGGAAGATGAAGAGGCACCAAACCCTAGCTCCAAGTAGATGACCAGCAATGGAGTCCTAGATGGATGTTGGTGACCTAGAATCAAGCACTTGGCTTGAAAGGCTCACAATCAATGAATCTCTCTTTTGAAATAAGAGTGAGGGAGAGATTCTTGAATGGAATGAAAGAGCTTTGAATGAAGATTAAATGCTTCTCTTTGAAGCTCTAAATTTCAATTAATATCAGCCTTGAGTGCAATGAATGCAACACTCCAAGTATATATAGGTTAGAGGAAAGAGAGAGCAAAAATCGTGGCATTTAATGCTCCAACGGCTCTATTCTGAAGCAAACTAGTCGGTCAAAGAAGGATGACTGACCGACTAGTTCATCAACTAGTCGGTCGGTCAATCAACATGAACCGACTAAGAGGTGAACAGCTAAATGAATAAGTTCAGACTGAAGAGAACTAGTCGGTCCAAGAAGACTTGCCAACCGACTAGTTTCACAACTAGTCGGTCGGTAGGTCAACTGAGACCGACTAAGAGATAAAACTAAAAGTCTGAGTTCAAATACAGCTAGTCGGTTTAAGAACAACTTCTGACCGACTAGTTTCTCAACTAGTCGATCAGTCGTTGTGCTTTGACCGACTAACTGTAAACAGTAAGATGGGCTGTACAGTAGAAGCTCAACTAGTCGGTCCAAGAAGACTTACTGACCGACTAGTTTCACAACTAGTTGGTCGGTGAACCTTCTTTGACCGACTAACTGTAAACAGTAACTGAGCTAGAATTGAAGAAGGCAAACTCGTCGGTCTAAGAAGCTTTTCCGACCGACTAGATCACCATCTAGTCGGTTGGTTCTTCTTCTTGAACCAACTAACATGCACAAGAAGTCGCGAATCGAAGCGCGAAGCTTCGGGAAAGTTCGTATGCGCTTCTACTAAGATCCTAGCTCTAAGATATGAGCGTTATGAAGATTTAAACCGTAAGACCTACTCAAGGCTTAACATTCTACGAAAGAAGATAAATGACTATACATAAAACTTGACGAACCGTCTTTAAAAGCTTCAATCGAATCTTCATGACTTCAATAATGGTCCTTGAGCTTCAATGAAGCTTCAAGCACACCTTCACGCGCTTTGAGAAGTCTTGAGACGTCGCTTGAGATGTTCATAGAAATTTGGCGACGATCTCCATAACTGCGCTCACAAAGAGTTAGTTCACGATATTTATGTTTGTTCATCATCAAAACCAAATCCGGGGAGTCAATACTCAACAGAGAGGAGGTGGCCGGATCTAGGGGGTCGTCGGAGGTGGTGACCGGCAGCTGGTTGGTGGTAAGGGTCGAGGAGATGGCCGGCGACAAGTTGGGGGAAGATGCGGCTTGTGTTGGCGGCTGAGAATGAGAATGAGACCTAGGCTGCGCGAGTTAAAACAATGAGAAGGGTTTTGCTATTTGGGGTATAAAAGGAGTATAGTTAGGGGTGATGGGAGAGAGTGTGTGTGAGGTGGAGAGGGTAGAATTAGTGTGGCATATAGCTAGGGAATAAATCATGTTACGTAGGATTCCTATATGATTTAATTAGGGTTTGAATTAGGGATAAATCTAGGGCTAATTAGAGATTAAAGATGATTAGTGTGAATCATCAGTCTAACGGTGTCCGATAAATACAAGAAAAATATCGGGATGACCATGTCGACGGGAGGGTCGAGACTAAAATGGTCGGTCACGAGCTAGGGTAACGTAAAACTGAACTAAAAATAAAAAGGTCAAACGTCGAAGTCTAAAGTTATGACACCCCTTCAAACAAAGCTGTTTTGTGGAAGAATGAGCCGTGAAATGACGTTCACGAAAAACTCCACAAATAAGTACTCTCTCAGAGGGTCACAACGACATATAACTTCGCGTGTTCGGGATACAAGAGGAGGTCACAAAAATACACGTACGAACAAGAAGGTACGCGCACGAAAAACATACGGTCGAAAAGGGACCGTGACAGATGATGATGGCATGAAACTTTGGCCTTGGAGTATAGGAGAGATCAGAGTTTTTGGCTTTGGCTTGCGTCAATGGGTAGGAGCTTTGATGCGGAAGATTTCCTTGGGAGAGTTAATGTTGGTCGACACCTAGTCCTCTCAAGATGTGGGCTTTTATATGATGGACTAGGGTTTTGGATATTGCATGGAGGAGATGGATGGTTAGGATCTATTGGAGAGGGGTGCGGCACAAAGAGGGTGTGGCACAATGAGACTCCTAGCAAAGGTAGGAATGCGGCATGATGTTAGGCTAAGAGTCTTAGGGATGAGGTTATGACCAAGTCTTCTTGATGATAGGAATAAGAGTAGTAGAAGACCTTTGTAATTAATTTTACCAAATCCATCTCATCCCATATTAGACATGGTCCACATTGCTTTGTACACAACACTTCCCCCTCTCTCCAGGTTGTTATACGATTAGCAATTTCTCCACCGTAATGAACTACGACTTTGCCATTCCTGAAACACACTTAGCACACACATTAAAGGCTTCAAATGTGTTTGTCATCATAAAACTAGAATCCTAGAGCATTGCATCCAACAGTATACGCATTCCTTACATCTGCTTCCACTGTATATTTCTACCTCCATAACTCGGTATGAGAACTCGTGCATGGTCTATCAGTGAGCCAGAATTGATTCCACCGAGCATTCTTGTGCCAGGACTTGACTTAAGCGTCGGAGGAGATTTGGTCGAAACCCAGATCCGACCGCCTGAAAAGCTTCTCGTTTTGCAGATCCCGGGAGCTTTCGTTCCACTGAAGCTTCCTTCGATGACCCATCGCTCGGCTCTAAGCATCCACGTGTCGGTGTTCGCTTGGCCGACCTACCGCGAAGGTCATCATCGCCTTCCATATCAGCGACGACCTTCGGACTACCATACTATCAACCAGTGGTGAGAAAACACACTGAAATAAGGGCTATGACCTGATCCGGATTTTAGGCCCAAAATATATTGAGGCCGGGGTCGGGAATCCCAGCCACAGGCCTGTCTTGATCCATACTGAGAACGAATGGACACCAACTATCTTTGTTTTGGGCAAACAAGTAAAATATAAAAGGTGTTTTTAAATAAAAAATAAGTCTCTCAAAAGATGGCTTATTTAAACAGAGTCTCCCAAATCATAGCATTTGCTATTAGGTCCCCCAAATCATTTAAATCACTCAAAAAGAGTCTCTTTGGGTAAAGAACTGTTAGATCTGGAAGGAATATTCCGTCTATTTTAACAGAAAACATGAAATACCAGTTATATCCTGCTTTTTTCAATCTCCCATTGTCCTATCATCTCAAATGAAGCAGCATAGATAGCAAAAGGAGAAGATCAACAAGATCCAGGCCGATCCCACCGCTGGGGCTGAAGCATCTCTCAATCACGTCGGGGAAGATCAACAAGACATCGAGAACGATGGTCTGCATCATGATGAACTGTGTATGTGGATTAATGCCCCTTTGTTTGGGCATGTGGATGGGGATCCGCCCCTCCCTGTTGATCGGAGTGTTCAACGACGAGTCGATAAATAATATTTTTCTAAGAAAAACCACGACTCACATCCTCACACAACATCAACATGGATTGGGTGATCGATCAAAAGATGGCCTTGAGAAGATTTTATGGCGGGTGGGGGTGGGGACAAGGGCTGTCATCGGCGTTGGCTGTCGCACTGGGACCATAGCAAGCAAGAAAACTGTATACGCGACTCGGTGCGTTCGTCAATGCCTTGAATCTCTTCCCTTTATCATTCTTCTGTGGTTTGCTACTCATTGAATCCTGTACCAAAACAACAAGTCAGTCTGTCGCAGAATCATTTCATATGCGGTTCATTTGTACTCTCGTGGCACCTCATTTGACATCAATGAATCATGGCTTAGCTATGGTCGTCGACTGAGGTCTTTGTGGCCGATGGCTTGGCTATGTGGGAATTTTCTGTTGGGGATCGTCGACTTGAGATTAATGTTGCTGCCAACTATTGTAGTGCTTTGTGACTGAGGGCTTGCCGCCCACTACCCCAACAGTCATCGAGGAATTTTCACAAATCCGCAGAATTAAGCTGCCGCCCACTACCACTCATCCTCCACAATCCATGACTCCGCCTCTCTTCCCGATGAACCCCATGAAGTCGCCGAGGATGAGGGCCCCACCTTTGACCGCGCTATCTCCCTCTTCAACGCCGGCGACTACCACCGCTGCCACGATTACCTCGAGGAGTTATGGAACACCGCTGGACTCGGATGTGGGAGCGGCTGAGGGGGTTGAATAGGGAGATGTTGCTGTAGGATGAGCAGAGGATGTGGAGGCAGTCGGAGGAGCGGAGAACAGTGAGATGTTGTGCCCTTTAACGTCGGTTTGGGTAAACTCGGGTATAACCGCCCTTAAAACTACACCCGAGTTAAGGATTTTAACAATTTCCGTCCAAACAGATTCTTTTCGAGTGATTTAAATGATTTGAGTGACTTAATAGCAAATGTTATGATTTGAAGGATTCTTTACGTATAAACCAGCTTTTGGGGGACTTATTGCTAAAAAACCCAATTAAAAAAAAATAAGAAGGTCTCATCCTAGGATTGGGCCGGGCCAGATTTTTCCTTAGGCAGCAGCTGGGCCACTTGCCGCCATTCGCATCGTAAAAGAGAGTGACGCTTTGTTTTACCATCCAAAGTATGCTCGCTGTTTCACCGTCGCCTCACCCCCGCGGCCTCGATCTTACTCGCCTAACAACGCGAGGCATCGCTCGACGCTCATTGAATCCACTCATCAAAAGTCCCAGTAAGCAAATAGTTATTTTTAAAAATGCATTTATCGTTTATTTATCACATATATTATCATTTTAACTAGGGTTTGTTTAATCTCCTCCATGCATTATTCATTCAACTATTATCCGCCTGCAAATTGGTCTCCCCCCATATTTTGTCATTTTGCCCTACCTTTGGGTGGCAAATATTTTGGCAATAGTTTGAATCTCCTACCTAATTGGTTTATGTTCTTGTAAGGACCAATTTTCCTTTTTTAGTTCTTTTGTTTCTTGGATTAAATTTAGAAGCCCTTTTTGCTTGGCGCCAGTATATCAATTAGATTAGATGCCGATTTTAGACATACTATTTGCCATTCTTGGTGGGTATTTTGATCTTTGTTCTCCTCTCTCTGTTTCGAGCCTTTGATTTGGGATATGTTCGGTTGCCTGATGCATTGGAGCCTTTCTTTGGTTCAGAACGCCTTTAAGATGCTCTTTTTCCTTTTTTGGGGTTTTCTCATATTAGTCCCTTAAATTATGTGTATTTTGATATTAGTCCCTTAAATCTTTGTAATTTGATTTTAGTCCCTTAAATGTTTAACGTTAACCTAAATAGTCCCTTTTGTTAATCTAAATAGTCCCTTAAATGTTAAGGGAAGATTAACAAAAGGGACTATTTAGATTAACAAAAGGGACTATTTAGATTTAATGGACTATTTAGATTAACAAAAGGGACTATTTAGGTTAACGTTAAACATTTAAGGGACTAAATTCAAATTACAAAGATTTAAGGGACTAATATCAAAATACACATAATTTAAGGGACTAATATGAGAAAAACCCTTCTTTTTTGGGAAGAATAATGTGGATGCCATATCTTCATTGGGAGTTGCAACGCGCACCTATTGTTTTACTCAAGCGTACAACCGAGCAGAACCACTTATTTACAAGTTTGACATTACTCCCGTGCACAACCCACGTATTTACAAGTTTGCCATCACTCATCCTTTACACTCATCTGCCGCGATGACGATTTACTAGGGTTTGAAAGTGGGTGGGGCTGGGGAGGTCGGAGGAGGCGGATGAGGGGCTTGGGAGGTCGGAGGGGGCGTGTGAAGAGGGAGAGGGGCGTGGAGGTCGGAGGAGGGGGCGACTGAGGGGGTGGAGATGTGGAGGCCGGAGGAGGAAGAGTGGAGCTGGGAAGTCGGAGGAGGGGGCGGTGTCGCCGCCGGCCGCCGATCGGCCGTTGCACACTCAGGGGCATTTTCGAAAATTTGCCCATAGTTGTGCGCGGTGAGAAATTTCCGTGGCAAACTTGTAAATAAGTGGTTGTGCTCGGTTGTGCGCGTGAGTAAAATGGTCGGTGCGGGTAGCAACTCCCATCTTCACTTAATTCTTTAATTGGGGATAATTTTTTTTAAAACATAGTATCAACTAACCTCTACTATTTGATTTGTCCCCTTGCAACCATGTTCTAGAGTTCATCTTTGATGGTTCAACTTAAGGTATTGGTAACACTGATATGAATTAGAGTTTTGAAGTAACGATTTGGGGCATATAACCCCAAGAACATGAAAATTTAAAAACAAAATGAAATAAAGCTGACATAATTGAAAGTCGGCATATTTGGCATCTTTTATGTCATGCCGTGTAGTACTTATGGCACATAAGGCCGCACCGTCCCAATTTGCGTTTTTGTAATTGGAGACCCAACCATCAACTCCACCATTAACTGATTAAACGTAGGTGTTTATTTTGAGGAAACAGTTGACTGAATCCCTCTTTCAGAATGCCTCTGTGTCTTCCTCTTTAATTACATCAATGTCAATTGAATCTAGAAATTGGATTAAGGTTATGACGGACATGGTTTGATTAGATATTCAAAGGTATGACTTTCCATTTTGGCTGAATTAAATTTGATAGACCTGACATGCATCGAGAATTTGACCCTACCTATCCTTGCACATCAAAAACGAAACCACCGCTCATGCTTGGCTGATTTTGACGGCGTGCATGTTGTGATGAAACTAAGCAATGATATTCTTAGTTTGACATGAAGATGCACGAGAAACTATGTTTATTGTGTTTTCTAGAAACAGATCAGTCCCTTTCCAATTTATCTAAGCAAGATGGTGCTCGGTTAGCTCTCATCATGAATGTCAGGGAAGTTGACAGAACAATATATACCAATGGCATATGATCCTGCAGGACTGCTTATGATAGCCAGTTAAATATGTCTAAATTCTTAGCTTGATCATATGGTATTGCAAGTATAAAGCAATAGAGATCTATATAAACTCATATTTTTATGTTGCTTTTGAATTTTGTGTCTGATCCTGTTATTGTCTCATCAATTGTTGCTATAATATTTTGATATATCATACTTAACTTATCCTAATTATGAACAGTTTTACAATTATGAAAAACTTATGTATATAGACATAAGCTAGACCCTTTCTGCAGACCCCCTTAAATGCTCTCATTTCATAAACAGTTTCAATATATTGTTAAAATGTAACGTTCTTCTCTTTGAAGACCCCTTAATCAAGTCATGCATGCAGATCCCACTTATGTTGTGTAATTCTTTGTTTCTTTTCTGCACTATGAATTTCCTTAAAATTGGAACTTTCTTTTAGGTGTATTTATGGGGGATGTAAACTTGCCTAAAGGAGACAAACTTATATTGAGGGGGCTGAAATTTCATGGTTTTCATGGTGTTAAGCCAGAAGAGAAGAAGCTTGGTCAGAAGTTTTTAGTGGATGTCGATGCTTGGCTAGATCTTAGTGAAGCTGGTAGGACAGACAATTTGTCTGACACTATTAGCTACACCGATATCTACAGGTAAAAAGTTAGGAGGCTGTTTTCTACACAAACTATCTGAAAGCATACTGCATGTTTCCTGCAAAATAATTCTTGTTGTGCAGCATGAATGCTTTACTGACTTCTTCTTTCAGCTAAAAGAATTAGTGTTACCTTTTCTCTTTTTACTATATGATGTCTCTGTCTACATTTTCCCTCATCCTTTAATAAAACAGAACTAGGTTTTCATTTGTTTGAATAAACAAATTAAAAAACGTGTAATTAGATGGATGAAATGTCATGTCTGTGGATGTTTTAATCAGTGCAGACTTCAGGTAAATTACAAATCCACCCTTCCCAAAAAAAAAATCAGTTGTAGGCGAAGATGATGCTTGATAACAAAATGATCACTATTCCTTTATGTACTGTTTTAAGCTGCATTCATTTTTTTTCATCTTATGGTAACTGGTAAGCCTTCTGAAATTTAATCAGTTAAAAGTACTCTGTAAATATTTGCATCATATTTTAGACTTCAACAATCAAATGGGTACTGAATGTGATTATATGCAGCTTGGCCGCTAGTTAGCAATTCACATGGGTCTATCGTGCTGCTAGGTTGGCTACTTGTTGAAGTATCTTGCACCAACATGCTTTCTTTTGGTTCCCACATGTTTGTACTTTTTGTGAGTTTGATACTGTTTATCCTTCTTTTAGCTTGGGTTGGGTACATAACAATCTGTTGCAAGTTGGTTCATTGGTCACAGGATGAAGTCACTCTCCATTGTTTTGTTTGCTGAATGAAGGTGAAAGAAAATACCCAAGACATGATTAGAAGTCAACTATATGTTACCTCCCAATAAAAGTTTTAGACATGCTTTGATGAGGAGTTGCTCATCTTGCCAACTTAATCAATGAATTCGTGGATAAAGGAAACGCCTAACCATTTATTTCCGTCTATTGGAATAACAGAAATAAAGCTTGAATACTATCATGGAAGCAAGGTCATCTTGAATACTATCATGGAAGCAATGTTATGGGATCATACATTGAAAATTTGGCAGAGACTAGCTGAGCAAAGACTGAGATGGAACATTTACGTCAAAAAATCAATTTATTTTCTACTGGTGCATTAATGAAAGCTATTTGCCTGCTTTATGACTAGAAATGTTCAGAGTGAAAGTGCAAAATCTACTCACACTTTACTCATTTAAGGGGAAGCGTACTATAGGCCTTCTTGGTATACTATTTGGTCGATGGGCTTAAGAAAACAAACAATTGTGTAGTTGTTATATGTGTGTGATTACTGATGTGATGGGGTGGTAATTGGGGAAGAGCAACCCATGCACAAATAGATTCATTCCATTACAAATTGTATTTAAACTCGCCTCTTTGTTTTTGTTATAGTAAACTAGGCATATACTTGTGATACGATCTCGATGGATTTTAAGAGAAAAGATGATATTTTTGTGGTGGAAAATATAAAATAGGAATTTTTATAACTTTGATTGGAAAAGAAAGATACAAGGTTGGACCTCATTAGGAGAGGATGTCGCTCTCCAAACTTTTCTTTTGAGACAAAAGCTTAAGTCTCCAAGTGGATGCCTAGGAAAATATTTCTCTTCACAAGCGATACCCTCTCCCCTATCCTAGCCGGCTCTTATATAAAAAAACTACAAATTCTAGAAAAATGACAAAAATGCCCCATAGGGCTGAAAATGACAAAATAACCCAAACGACCCTTCGCATCAATTTGCACGCCTTCTCCACCACGGATATGTTATGACCATATCATTACTTCCTCCCAAAATAGCCACATTGTCCTCAAGGTGGAATCCAGGAAACTGTCGCTGCATATCCTTAAAAGACTCTCAAGTCGCATCATAGTCCGGCAACCCTTGCCAATATATCAACATATCCTTTGCTTCCGAAGCACCCTGACGGGCTCCTTTGACTTCCAATGGTTCAAGCAAAACTTCTATGTCTTGCGTTAGGGTAGGTGGTAGGGACGTGGAAAGTGTGTGGTCTCCGATCGTCCATCGTAGCTGGGACACGTGGAAAACCGGGTGGATGGTTGATGCTTATAGATCACATGTCCGACCTTGGCCTCAACCTACGGGCTGCGTCACTATGCCGATGTGCCAAGGATTACTGACGGTATGGCCAGAGCTTCAATTAGACATGGTCCCCAACCTCGAACTGCACATCCCTACGATGCCCATCTGTCTTGGTCTTCATGATCTGCCGGGTCCGGGTCAAGTGTCGCTTCAGCTCCTCCAAAATTCTATCCATCTCCTCAAGATGTTGCTCCACCTGGGACACCGGTGTCGAGTTGCGGCTGTAATGGACCAGGTGAGGAAGATCTCACCCGTACAAGACCCTAGATGGAGTAGTCTGTGACGCTGAGTGGTAGGATGTGTTGTATCAGTATTTAGCCCACGCCAACCACTTGGTCCACTGTTTGGGCGTCTTCGATGCGAAGCAACACAAATATGTCTCCATACACCGATTGACAACATCCGTTTAGCCGTCCGTCTGCAGATGGTAGGCTGTGCTCCTTTTCAAAACAGTCACTTGCACCTTGAACATCTCCCTCCAGAAATTGCTCAAGAACACCTTGTCATGCTCTGATACAACTTTGATACGATCTCGATGGATTTTACGAGAAAAGATGATATTTTTGTAGTGGAAAATATAAAAGGTGGAATTTTTATAAAGTTCGATTGGAAAAGAAAGATACAAGGGTGAACCTCTTTAGGAGAGGAGGCCGTTCTCCAAGCTTTTCTTTCGAGACAAAAGCTCAAGTCTCCAAGTGTATGCCTAGGAAAATCTTTCTCTTCACAATCGATACCCCTCCCCTATCCTAGCCGGCCATTATATAAGAAAAAACTACAAATTCCAGAAAAATAACAAAAATACCCCTAGGTCAAAAATGACAGAAAAAGACCCAAACGCCGCTCCACATCAGTTTGCATGCTTTCTCCGTCGCTAATATGGTATGACCGTATCAACTTGACAATGTCTTTTGGTTTTTGTTATTTTCTATATCAATTGACATGACTACAGGGCAAGTAATTTCTACTTTCAAACGTTAGAGAGAAGCTTTATAATCTAAAAGGTTTAGACTTTGTGGGACGAACAAAATATATGGAATATAGCTTTTATAAAAATTATGATTAGGAAAATTTTAGTGCTTGAAATTAAGTTTCGATGTGATATTATATGGCTATCCATATTGTAAATACAGGGAAAGAACAATGAAAAATAGGAAGCAGATTAGGAGGAGAAGAAATAAATGCATAAAGACCGCAGTCTGAAAAAAATCAAATTACTATTTGCTCCTTTATACTTTAATTCACCCTTTAAAACTTTTACAAGATAAATAATTCAAGCTAACTTAATTGCTCTAAAGAAAGAAAAAAGGTGCATGCTTGTACGCTCCAATTGTACTTGGTTCGCGCTATGCTTCGGTACACCATTTGGGTATGGATATTAAATACACTATTTTAAACCGGTACACGACATAAAGGGGATCAGACGACTCGGTTTGCTGTTTTGGATCACAATGTACTTGGATCGTACCTATATGCACAAACATAGACATATCCAAACAAATCACATGCACATGACGTAAAATGATAAATAATGAATATTAACTTCATTAACTGATTGCACTTTTTTCGAGAATATGTGAATTTGGAAATGCACAACCCCCCCACCCCCCCACCCACCCACCCCCCCCCCCCCCCCCCCCCCCCCCCCCCCGGTTGGACGTTCACAGCTAAGGCAATGAAGGGATTGCGTATGAGTTGGGGGTCAAGAGGGAAAAAGGCAAAGAATCAAGTATGAATTATTTTCTTTCTTATAGATCTTAATGGTTTCTGTTTTATGTTTTTGTTTCTCAAAAGTTTCAATGTTTATGATATATTATATGTCACTTGATCTATATCGCCTTGTTTCTTTTTTTTTTCTTCTTTGTATATGATTCGGGTCGCCAATGCACATTGAATCTGGATTGCGGATCAATGGAGGATGATGTAGGTGGAGGGGTCAACAATTCACGAAAAGAGTGACTGCTACCATAACAATTCGATCTCATCCCTGTAAAATTTCAACCAAATATCATATCAAATCTAAAATACTCTTTTGACGATGTACACAAAGGTTAAAACTTATTTAAAAATTTTAAGCAGTCAATGCTAGGATTATTGTCTATTTCACATTGAATTAGTATAATCCACATCAGCATCCAATAAATACCGGGTTATGTACATATATGTGACATGATAATCACTCATTATAATGGTGACGCTAATGTGGACATGGTTCATGGTATAGGGGCAGGTTGGTTTAAGTGGAGAAGTAGTTCTGGAATACTGTTTCTGCAAGATGCCCACGAACTTGTAGGTAAATTTTAGCAAAATTCCTAAACAGCCAGCTACGTTTCACGGTCACAATGTTGGCAAACTAGTAAACATCATGTTCAAAAAAATTGATAGTTGCTGAAATGATAAGGAACGGATGAACTTAGAGGTAGCTTCAGTTCAGGGATATGCGTTTGAGATGGTTTGGACATCAGGATACAAACGCTTTTTTAAAAAGCAGATGGTCCTCAAAATGTTGAGTGGAGAAAAGTTTTTAACTAGGCAACCCCAAATGCCTAGTAAAGGCTTTCAATTGCTGTGTATTGCAGACACGTAGGATATCAGCCAATTTCTAAATCATCGTTCTTGTATTCTTTTCTTGGTCAGTAAGTCGTACTCTTATGTCATGTGATTCTTTTGGTTTGGTACTTTTATATATCTCCAACAGAGGTTATCTGATTGTGGTTCAGGATAGTTAGAGACATCGTGGAGGGCCCTTCCCAGAATCTCCTTGAGTCCGTGGCTCATCTTATTGCAAGTACTACTCTAAGTAAGTATCCTCAGATATCCACCATCCAAGTGAAGGTTGGGAAACCGCATGTTGCTGTTCAGGGAGAACTTGATTATTTAGGTGTAGAAATACTTCGATGCAACAAGAAGGGTGCGAACGCATGAGTAATTTTATACAACAGGTTTCACTATATTTCCCTGCCCCTTCGTTACTTCGGCTCATTCGTTATAGTTATGCTGTTTGAGTGGGGCCTAATTAGAGAGATCAAAGTCTCATGATATGTCACTATGGTTATTATTGTGGGTTTGTTGAAGATTATATCTTCTTACTTTTTTCTTTTTCGTTTCCCTATATTATTTGTGTTTCATTTGGTCAGCATTCCAAGGGACATTAGGCCACATCTGAACCTGCTATAGTTTGTAGACTCTGTTGTTGAATTCTTGCAATCGACTATATTTTGCATAGTCAGTATGTTGGAGTTATGATGTGTTGGTTTACTAGTAATTTTTGTGCCCATAGGACACGTGTCCTACCACACACTCATCCTACCACACAATCTTTAGTCACGGACATACATAAATTCACTCATATCACTTGACTCATGCCATAAATTCTAGTGCATGTAGTAATTTCCTCTCTCCATGGCACTAATTCACTCCAATACACCCAAACACACCCAAACACACCCTCTCTCCCCATTTTCGTACCCACCATCCTTCTCATACATCTCTCTTCTTCCCATCCCAATACCTTAGACTTTCCTCCTGAAGAATTTAATCGCTGGCTTGTTTTTTAAAGATTCAATCTTAATAGCCATCTTTATATCAACATATTTGTCCTAATCGGTAAAATCATTCAAAAACATCCATGGTTTGTTCACTGTCCATTTGACCGTCTCTACCGCTTGACCTTTTAGTTTTGTAGCAAAAGACTACCTCATGACATCATTACTTTCGAGAATTATGGAGATGATTTTATGTACTAAGATGTTTCGAACTTAATTGGGTAGTTCGTTACAAATATCATAGCTTTTATGGTATTATCATGTGATTGTTGAGAGATGAATAGTCTCTTAGGAATAGTGATGGCTAGAGGTTTCCAAGCCCCACTTATATATTAATATAAAGAGCTTAGAATCTCAATGGGTGGATATATGAAAGGTCTCAAGACACATTCATAACACTTACCTTTATCCATTCATCATTGTAAACTCGACATATGAATACTTCGGGATTTCATATTGCTTATGAGTATTGTAAGGGGTGGATACTTCTGGATACTGGTTTAGAGAGTACAAGTCTCTTTAATTTCTCATGTTCTGTGGATATCGCTTGGGGTGAATACTTCTGGATTCATAATTAATGTGGTTGCTTCGTTAAAACCTTTCGCTAGGGGTGGCAAACGGGTCGGGTGGGTTCGGATTTGGGTTAGGTCGGATTTGACCCGACCCGGATAGGGGTAAACCCTAACCCGACCCGGATTGAATCCGGGTCGGGTTCGGGTGACCCGGAAAATTTCCGGGTCGGGTTCAGGTTCGGGTTAACCCGTCGGGGTAAGATTTGACTTATACACTACTGCTCCTTTTTCGATATCCAGCTATTTACTAAGAGCCACCGAAAATTTATTAAGTGTTGCATAATTTCCAATAGTTCGTCGCTTAAACCGCACTAATGACAGCAAGGAAGTATAATTAACGTTACCATTTTATTAACGAAAGTAATAAAATTAACAAAAAAGTTGTATGTAAAGGGAATTGAATCCAAAAACTTTTAAAGAAGAGGATAACAATTCAAATCGTATAAGCACAACTTCCATTGCAATTGTGTATTGAAGTTATAATATAAATTTTTATATATATAGAGAAAGTAAACTGTGTCGAATTCGGTCATCCGGGTTGACATGCCAAACCCATACCCGACCCGGATTTTATCCGGGTCAACACGTTTCTTACTTAACCCAGATTGGCCCCTACACATACCCGGTTAAGGATGCCGGGTTCGGGTCGGGTCGGGTTGGGCTCATTTTGCCACCCCTACCTTTGGCTATGGAAAACTCAGTGGGAAAAACCATAACTAAGGAAAAAGAGTACAACTTTACATTTAACTCCCCCTTGATCTGTACAAGCTTCAGGCTTGCAGATCTCCTAGGTTCCTATACATCAATCTCATCTATAACGTTCCAATAAAAAAAATACAAAATACAAGCATTGCTCATCTATACAAGTATCGCTCATATATGGCAGCTACTGAATCCAAGGGAGCTCCTATGAAGATATGTGCTCTGTCTCATCGCTTTTGATGTAGACTTCTCAAGAATGAGCTAGGGAAGTGGTTGTTGGGATGAAAATCGAAAACGCCTTGGGATCAATGCGGAAACCAACTCTAATAAACTGATCAGGAATATAGAGCCAGCAAAAATCTAATCCCAATGACCCAACAAAATTCCCAATCGACCTTGCAATAGAAAGTAGCAAACGAATCACAGCAACAAATAAATCAATCGCAGACACGAGAATTTACTCTGGTTCGGTTGTAAACAACCTACGTCCAGCAATTCAATCCGAGACGATTCCACTAGTAGAGAGATACAAACAATTATGGTTACAAAACGATTCGTCACGCGTGAGTAATAACTTGTCAACGGAACAAGCCCTCACGAATTCACTCAAGAGGAAGAAATCAATGGAAGAAGAAGAAAATGAAAAACCAAACCTTTCTCTCAAGAACACAACCCTAAAACTCTCTCCAATCTCTAATGGGGGAGCAAGATGCTCTCTAAAACTCAATGAAGGCTTCTCAAAAACTCAATAAAGGCTTAACCTAATCTAAAACAATAGTTAGGTTAAATACAACCAAAACAAAGGAGAAAAAATGCATCCAGCAGCTCCTTTTCACGCATGGGCCAGCACTGACTCGGCCCGAGGCGGCTGTCAGCTTGGCCTGCTTGGTCGGCTGACATGCCCTAGGTGGAGTCGACTTGACTTGGTCGAGTAGCCTAGCTACTCGGCCCGAGTGTCTGTATTCCTCTTCAAGCCGCATGCCCTCGGGCTGCTCGAGCAAACAAAGGCTTCATGCTGCTCGGTCGAGTAGCTTCTTGCTCGACCGAGTAGGAGTCACCCGAGTCAAAGGGAAAACTTTCCAAACTCTCTGCCTGCTCGGTCTGTCAGGGTCTTCATGCTGCTCGGTCGAGTAGCTTGCTGCTCGACCGAGTCAACTGGGAAAAACTGCACCATGGATTTGAATCACAAAAAACAACACTCTACCTTGATTCAAATCTCATCACCAATGACTCCTGCACCTCCACGTTGCACGCCATGACCCTCTCTCTAGAATCATCATCGTCTCGGAAAACGCACCTCTGGCGCCACCTAAGCCAATAAGGAAATCAGCTCCAAGCAAACCTGGAGCTTGACGGCGGGAACTGGCTTGGTAAACATGTCTGCGGGGTTCAAATCAGTTGGGATCTTCTGAAGCTCTATCTCCTTCTTCTCCAACTCAAAGAAGGAACCACGCATCTCAATATGCTTCGTCCTCGAACTGTATGCCTAGTGCTTCGCCAGATGAATGTCACTCTGGCTGTCACAATGCACATGTGACAAACTCTGCGGCACCCCAAATCTCTCAGCAGACTCCTCAAATACTTGGCCTCCTTCACAGCTTCCACCACTGCAATCAACTCGGCCTCTGTGGTCGATAGCGCAACCACAGATTGTAAGACCGACCTCCACGATACCGCGACAGTGCCCAAACTGAACACATACCCCGTGGTAGATCGCCGCCTGTCTCTATCACCTGCGTAGTCGCTATCGCAGTAACCTGTCAGCACCTTTTCGTCACCTCTCCCATAGATGATCCCGACACTCACTGTGCCTCGCAGATATCTCAGAATCCACTTGACGGTCTGCCAATGCTCCTTGCCAGGATCAGCCACATTCCTGCTAACCACTCCCACGGCCTGTGCAATGTCTGGACGCGTGCAAACCATCGCATACATCAAGCTTTCTACCGCACTCGCTGATCACTCCATATTTTACACCTTTTTTCTGCATATTTGCATACCGTTTTGATCGCCCATATCACGCTTTTCACAATTATTCGACAATATTGCGATACTTTTCACTATTTCTTGTTTTTGTCGTATTTCAGGAAATATGGAGCGATCTGGATCGATTGTGAGATCAAGAGGATTTGCACCCACTCCGGAGTGTCAACCATGGCCCTTTTGAGGGTTATTCTGCAATGGAAGAGGAGTGGAAGAAGAAAGAACGTCGTAGGAGCGACGGGGGAGCGAAAAGATGAAGATTGGGCATTTTCAGCATGCCACTCGGCCGAGTGAAGGAGTCACTCGGCCGAGCATTGAGACCCCGCTCGGCTGGCCAGATCGGACATGCAACAGAGATGTATCAGCGTGCACTCGGCCGAGCATCGCACGCCGACTCGGCCGAGTGAGGAGACTCCGTCCGTCCGAGTGGCACCCAGACGACGGCAAGCCAAAATGTCCAACTTACTGTAATCCGTCAGTCTGCCCCAGAATCCCAACTTGGCCGAGTGACGAAAGCCGTCCGCCCGAGTACCAAATGCCCCTCGGCCGAGTGACATTTGCCACTCGACCGAGTGATGCCGAGGACACACGGCGCCCAGATTTTCAGACATCCTCCTACTCTTTTCAAATCTGCTATCATTCCAGCCATCAAATTATTTTTCTCATATTTTTTATGGATAGTATACTTCATGACGGTTCCAACGCCGCCAAGAACGCGCAAATCGGAGGTCGGATGAAATCTGGGGAATTTCTGCAAGTTGATGCTGCAGTGCTGGAATTTGCATGTCAGTGTCACTCGGCCGGGTCACATATTCCACTCGGCCGAGTGCGGCCTGGGCCCAGATTTTAAGTTGCGGATTGGGCTGTTTTTGGGCACGAATTTGAGGGGTTTTCTAGGGTTTCTTGCTAGGGTTTTGGGGGAGTATTTAAGGGGTTTGTAGCCACCATTAGAGGGGATCCCCCATGTTTTCTTAGGTTCCCAAAAGATGTTTTAGGAGGATTATTTTAGAGGTTAGGCCATGCCCTAGGCCCCCTCTTGGATCAAAAAGCTTGTATTTGGATTGGAATTCTTCATCTAAGCTAAGTATTTCTATTCTTATTATTTGAATCTTTGATTTTCTATCTTTTTATATGCAAGCAATGGTTTTTATTGATTCTTATATCCTTATTGCTATGCTTGAGTAGATTTGTTGTTCTAGGGTTTGGGGATGAACACTATGGATCTAATTTCATATTTGTGAAGAATGAATTCTAAATTGCTAGAATTGCTAGGAGGTTAGGTTGTGATTGATTTCCTACGGATAGCTAGGGATTTCCATCGATTTGGGATTTGCAAGAGATTGGATTCTAATCGATGGGAAGGCCTAGATATTCGATTTAGGTTTACAATTGGGTTTCTCTAGATTTGGTTTGCAAGAGATTGGACCAAAGCTAGGATTTTTAATTGTAAATCTATACACATATTCGTTTGCAAGAGATTGGACGAATACGAACTATCACAACCTAGATCGTAACTCGAGTTTGCACGAGAGTGGGCTCGAGGGGCGATTGAACGATGATGTCGATCCTCATGCTAGTGGCTTAGGTTAGGGTTTGCAAGAGATTGGGCCATAACCTAGGTTTGCTATAGACCGGCAATAGCGCGAGAGCGTGAGCTTGGTTCTACATTAAATTGCGAC
The DNA here is from genome assembly GCA_030789695.1 of Scilla litardierei. Taxonomy (NCBI): domain Eukaryota; kingdom Viridiplantae; phylum Streptophyta; class Magnoliopsida; order Asparagales; family Asparagaceae; genus Scilla; species Scilla litardierei. Next base: position 329,738,715 of record CM061133.1, on the reverse strand, counting down.
TAGTTCACCTCAACGCAAGTCTAGTAATATTGAGATTCACTATTAACAATGATGCATGACGGTCCGTAGTGGGGATTCCCTAGCCCTAGACGTCTTTATTTGATTTTATATCCCCATACTTTGCCCGACGATTGTGACAGGATCGCCGCAAGGCAAATTTCCTCTTTTATTATATTGTATTTAAATCGATATTTGACCGATTTCTTTATCATCGACACCGACATCCACCACCATTTCCATTATATCATTCCATAACCATCTCCACCAATAAAACCATCATAGTCAAACCAACCTAGGACAGATTGGAGCCAACACCACCTCCTCGTGTTCGATACCCGCTCGCCACTACGCCGTGCGCTTGCGGTAAAACTACAATAGTTCTCCGGGTGTATACTCGGGACCGATCAAGTTTTTGGCGCCGCTGCCGGGGAGGTGTTTCCGTTGGTGCCAATTTGTCACAATTAGGTTGATTAGACTACGAAAAAAATAAATAAATAAATAAAAAGGAAATTTTCACCCCTGCCACCATTATTATCATTTCTATATTCTTTTGTGCCACTGATATCTTTTCTCCAGGTATTTATCTTTGTTGATCAGGTGCTATGGATTATACTACGTGGACCACAGATTTTGATCAGAATGCTCAGACGGGAGATTACTATTTTGATCAGAGTGCTCAGATGGGAGAATACTATTATGATCAGAGTGCTCAGATGGGAGAATACTATTTTGATCAGAGTGCTCAGATGGGCGAATACCTTTTTGAGGAGATGCACTGGCCCGAGCTTGATGAGAGACAAAGGATCTTTTTTGATGAGATGCATGCACACCAGGTTGAAGTGCAAGCCGGGCTTGAAAAGGGTAACCTTCTATTGGAACGGGTGAAGAGGCAACTTGAAATGAATGCGCTCATGTTTAAGGTTGCGATGATTTCCCAAGATATCAGTTCTGTTCCTTCATCTTATGGGCAAGAAGCATCTCCAATCATATTACCAGAGCCAGAATGTGCCGCCGTCGATCCCACATCCTACAATACAGCTGTTGCATATGAAGAGTGGATGGACGAAGGTACAGTCGAGGAAGCAGAAATTGAGCCACCAGCGCAGCCAGAGGAGGATGGATTTCAGAGATTATTGGAGGGTCTCTTGGAGTCAGTGAGGTTCACCGGTTCAGAGAGCATTACAGCAGGTGATGCATTTGAGCTACGATTTGCAGATTTTGTTATGAACCGTGTTTCAGCTGCAGGAACAATAGAGGAGGACATCCATGTCAGTCTTGAGGGGGATAGACTATATTTTCGGATTGCTTGCGGGCGTTCCCCTCCACATGATACATCCCCACAAGTTGACACACCTGAGCAGCCAGCATCACCATCCCAGAGAGAGCCTACATTGATAGTTGATGAGAAGGCAAAGGAGCACACTATCGAGCCAGAGCATATTGCCGAGGAGGCCTCACATACAGAGTCAGAGCATGCTTTTGAGGAGGCCTTACACACAGAGCCAGAGCTTATCACCGAGGAGGTCGTCCATCGGGACGAGGACACAGCCATTCATGAGGATCCCGAGCACTATCCTCCTCCATTAGAGCTTCCGCAGCCACCTCATCCTCCTACTGACGCAGAGGACTACCCCACAGAGCTTTTGGCCCCCCTTCAGGGAGATCTCTTTACTCCCTCGCCCTTTATCTTTGATTTCCCTCCCGTGTATGATGTTTTTTATGATTCATCGTGCCTTTTGCAGGATTCATGTACATACGATCAAGAGGTACGATGGGACGCATATGAGGAGGAGAGCGAGGAGTTAGCACCCATGGACGCATATGAATATGATCAAGAGGTGCACTGGGATGAGTCTGACGATGATGAGGAGCATCTCGATGAGGTCCACACCTATGATCTAGATTTACCTGAGCAGCATAGAGAAGACACCGTGGAGACAGCTATCACGGCACGTGAGGATATTGGGTTATTTCCAGGGAAGTATCGTCCACCACTATTTATTTCATATATTTCTATTGACGATCCTCTTTGGAATACTTTTATTATGAGGGTGAAATTTTTGCAGCGAACTGATGCATTCTATTCTCTGCAGGGTACAGGTGGAGTCCTTGTGGGAATGCTGGAGGATGCATTGCTAGAGTTCGTTGGTGTCCGTGGACATGTGCGCCTGGCAGAGCCACGGAAAGAGCAGTTGGAGCAGTTGCCCGCACCGGCAAAGATACTGGATCCGCCTTTTGCTATAGGTGATATCAATCCAGTAGTGTAGAAATTTTTATGCTTTAAATAAACACGAATTCTCTCGACAGCGAGAGGACCGTATAGATTTGCTTGAATAAATATCACCTCATATGATGGCAACAAAAATCTTTTACACCCCAAACCCATTATATATATTAATTCCCCTCTCCATATTTTGATACGCCACATCCTTTTGCTCACCACCATCGAGCATTTCTTTCAAGTGAATACTCACTTTATTATTCATTTGACTTGAACTCGCTTTGCAAAGCCATGATATTTTTGATCAAGTCATTTGAATAGGATTGTTTGGTATAAGCTTGGGGGAAAGCGCTCTCATGCATCATTGTATGTGCATGTAGTTGCATTAGGATTTCATGTCATTCATTTCATCATTTTTCATTCACCTCCCTCATATTTATCGTTGTTCCTCATATTTTTCCTTTTATGATCACATTGAGGACAATGTGAAGTTTAAGCTTGGGGGAGTGCATTTCCATGCCATTTAGATGCATTAGTTGCATTTTTACTTTATTTTAGGATTTTTAGAATTTTTTCAAAATTTTGCATCATCTTTTTGAATTTTCCATCTTATTTTCCTTTTATGTGTGTTCATGCATCATGTTGTGTGCTTGTTTTTCTTTTATTTCCTCTCTTTTATTTTTTATTTCTTTATTTTCCTTTTTTCTTCTTCCGCTAGATGAATTTCGTATGATGATATCTCTTATTGCTTTAGCAACCATCACGATGCTTATTATTCCTTGCCATGCTACTTAGAGTATTCCATAGTCTTGCTATTCACATGTTCTTGCAAATCTATTTCTTTTGATGATTCCTCTACATGAATGCATGATATTAATTGAAACTGAATGCATGGATTAGTGTTTAGTATACTTTTGTTGGAAATGCACCAAGATTCACGCATCATTAGTATATCTGAAGCATCAGTTTTATTGTCTTATTCACCTTCTGTTGCATGCTTGATATGATTGTGCGCTTTACCGCTTGACTTCACTTTTTATTGAGATGATTGAGAATATACATGCTTACATATGAGTTTTAGTTGAAGTATTATTTTATTGAACTGTTCGTGCACATCTTAGAGTGAACCGAGTGCTACATTATTTCTTTCTCCACATATATCTTTTTATTCTCTACATGTCACTTGAGTTCACCTCCTAAAGCTACTTATATCGCATCTATTTCCCAAAAATCCTCACAAAAGAATAAGTTAGCTCCAAAAAGTCCAAAAAGCCAAAAAGGAGCCAAAATCCAAAAAAATACAAATCATATAGCTCTTACAAAAATCCAAAAAAGAAAAATGAGAAACAAAGTCCAAAAGAAAAAAAATATTTCTCTATCTCATTATTGGAGCCACAAAATACTTGGGAAAACCAAGGCAAAAATCCCATTTTCCACTATTATATTCCTTTGGATGCGACGCCTCAAGCTAAGCTTGGGGGGGTGAATTCATTTGACCATATGAGTGAGTATGACATTAGAGTGGAGACGTGCATGAATGGGAATATTCGATAATGCTTAGACTTAGCAAAATATATTAGATATGGAGATTTTTCATGATTTGAAATAAATATGTGAATGCCATGACTTTTATTCTATTCTCTATTGCATGCTTGGTGTGTATCTTATATGCTTCATTTATAACTTTTGATTGAAAAGTGCATTGCCAACATTTGTATATTAAGTTCTATGAAATGTGTGATGTGGATATGAATTGATTGTATGAATTTAGAGAGTCCCTCTTATTGCTCTTAAAAGCTTGCAAGTACCATGTCTAAGTAAGATTTGAAATCCTTATAGCATGTGATTCATATTTTCCAAGTTATCGTGATGTGTAGCTTATGGCTTGAGATCTGAGAAAATAATCTAGCAACCACTTCCACCTCGTGTTCTTTCTTTTTCTTTCGTTTCATTTTCTTTATTTTCATCTCCCGAGTTCGTCTCTCTACTTATCTTCCTCGAGGACGAGTAAGAGGTAAGCTTGGGGGATTTTGATCACTCCATATTTTACACCTTTTTTCTGCATATTTGCATACCGTTTTGATCGCCCATATCACGCTTTTCACAATTATTCGACAATATTGCGATACTTTTCACTATTTCTTGTTTTTGTCGTATTTCAGGAAATATGGAGCGATCTGGATCGATTGTGAGATCAAGAGGATTTGCACCCACTCCGGAGTGTCAACCATGGCCCTTTTGAGGGTTATTCTGCAATGGAAGAGGAGTGGAAGAAGAAAGAACGTCGTAGGAGCGACGGGGGAGCGAAAAGATGAAGATTGGGCATTTTCAGCATGCCACTCGGCCGAGTGAAGGAGTCACTCGGCCGAGCATTGAGACCCCGCTCGGCTGGCCAGATCGGACATGCAACAGAGATGTATCAGCGTGCACTCGGCCGAGCATCGCACGCCGACTCGGCCGAGTGAGGAGACTCCGTCCGTCCGAGTGGCACCCAGACGACGGCAAGCCAAAATGTCCAACTTACTGTAATCCGTCAGTCTGCCCCAGAATCCCAACTTGGCCGAGTGACGAAAGCCGTCCGCCCGAGTACCAAATGCCCCTCGGCCGAGTGACATTTGCCACTCGACCGAGTGATGCCGAGGACACACGGCGCCCAGATTTTCAGACATCCTCCTACTCTTTTCAAATCTGCTATCATTCCAGCCATCAAATTATTTTTCTCATAATTTTTTATGGATAGTATACTTCATGACGGTTCCAACGCCGCCAAGAACGCGCAAATCGGAGGTCGGATGAAATCTGGGGAATTTCTGCAAGTTGATGCTGCAGTGCTGGAATTTGCATGTCAGTGTCACTCGGCCGGGTCACATATTCCACTCGGCCGAGTGCGGCCTGGGCCCAGATTTTAAGTTGCGGATTGGGCTGTTTTTGGGCACGAATTTGAGGGGTTTTCTAGGGTTTCTTGCTAGGGTTTTGGGGGAGTATTTAAGGGGTTTGTAGCCACCATTAGAGGGGATCCCCCATGTTTTCTTAGGTTCCCAAAAGATGTTTTAGGAGGATTATTTTAGAGGTTAAGCCATGCCCTAGGCCCCCTCTTGGATCAAAAAGCTTGTATTTGGATTGGAATTCTTCATCTAAGCTAAGTATTTCTATTCTTATTATTTGAATCTTTGATTTTCTATCTTTTTATATGCAAGCAATGGTTTTTATTGATTCTTATATCCTTATTGCTATGCTTGAGTAGATTTGTTGTTCTAGGGTTTGGGGATGAACACTATGGATCTAATTTCATATTTGTGAAGAATGAATTCTAAATTGCTAGAATTGCTAGGAGGTTAGGTTGTGATTGATTTCCTACGGATAGCTAGGGATTTCCATCGATTTGGGATTTGCAAGAGATTGGATTCTAATCGATGGGAAGGCCTAGATATTCGATTTAGGTTTACAATTGGGTTTCTCTAGATTTGGTTTGCAAGAGATTGGACCAAAGCTAGGATTTTTAATTGTAAATCTATACACATATTCGTTTGCAAGAGATTGGACGAATACGAACTATCACAACCTAGATCGTAACTCGAGTTTGCACGAGAGTGGGCTCGAGGGGCGATTGAACGATGATGTCGATCCTCATGCTAGTGGCTTAGGTTAGGGTTTGCAAGAGATTGGGCCATAACCTAGGTTTGCTATAGACCGGCAATAGCGCGAGAGCGTGAGCTTGGTTCTACATTAAGTTGCGACTAGTTCACCTCAACGCAAGTCTAGTAATATTGAGATTCACTATTAACAATGATGCATGACGGTCTGTAGTGGGGATTCCCTAGCCCTAGACGTCTTTATTTGATTTTATATCCCCATACTTTGCCCGACGATTGTGACAGGATCGCCGCAAGGCAAATTTCCTCTTTTATTATATTGTATTTAAATCGATATTTGACCGATTTCTTTATCATCGACACCGACATCCACCACCATTTCCATTATATCATTCCATAACCATCTCCACCAATAAAACCATCATAGTCAAACCAACCTAGGACAGATTGGAGCCAACACCACCTCCTCGTGTTCGATACCCGCTCGCCACTACGCCGTGCGCTTGCGGTAAAACTACAATAGTTCTCCGGGTGTATACTCGGGACCGATCACTCGCATATGGCACCTGAGACATGTAAGTCTTCTCCTCATCGGTGCTTGGCGACTGACTCGCCGACAGCTGAAAATGAGCTCCCAAAGGTGTTGTCACGGGCTTCGCACTATCCATCACAAACCGGGCTAGTACTTTCTGAATATACCCCTTCTGTGACAATCTAAGCTCATGCTTCTTTCGATCTCGAACAATCTCTATTCCGAGGATCTTCTTAGCGAGCCCTAAATCCTTCATGTCGAATTCTTGCCCTAGCTTCTGTTTCAGATATACAAATGTTGCGGTGCACTTTTCAATCAAGAGTTATAATAGAAACATATAAGAATCACACCAAGCATGCAATAGAGAATGGAATAAGAGACATGTCATTCACATTTTCACATCAATTCATAATAAATCTCCATAGCTAAAGTAATTCGCTAAGTTTCAGTATTATCAAACTTCCCCATTCGTGCACTCTAATGTCGTACCCACTCATATGGTCAAATGAATTCACCACCCAAGCTTAGCTTGAGGCATCACATCTAAAGGAATATGATAGTGTAAAATGGGATTTTTGCCTTGGGTTTCCCAAGTACTTTGTGGCTCCAATAATTAGATAGATAAATATCTTTCTTTTTCTTTTTGAACTCTTTTTTTCTCATTTTCCTTTTTGGATTTTTGTAGGAGCTATTTGATTTATATTTGTGGTTTTGGCTCCTTTTTGGCTTTTTGGACTTTTTTTGGAGCTAACCTTTTCTTTTGTAGGGGTTTTTTGGAAATAGATGCGATGTAAGTAGCTTTAGGAGGTGAACTCAAGTGACATGTAGAGAATAAAAGATATTTTTGGAGAAAGAAATAATGTAACACTCGGTTCACTCTAAGATGTGCATGAACAATTCAATAAAATAATACTTCAACTAAAACTCATGTGTAAGCACAGATATTCTTAATCATTTCAACAAACAATGAAGTCAATCAGTAAAGTTTACAATCATATCAGGCATGCAACAGAAGGTGAATAAGACAATAAAACTGATGCTTCAGATATACTAAATGATGCGTGAATCTTGGTGCATTTCCAACAAAAGCATACTAAACAGTAATCCGTACATTCAACTTCAATTAATATCATGCATTCATATACATGAATCATCAAAAGAATATATAAGCAAGCACATGGATAGCAGGATTATGAGATACTCTAAGTAGCATGGCAAGGAATAATTAGCATTGTGATGGTTGCTAAAGCATTAAGAGATATCATCATAAGAAACATATCTAGCAAAAGAAGAAAAAGAAAATAAAGAAATAAAAAATAAAAGAAAGGAAAGAAAAGAAAATCAAACATACATCATGATGCATGAACACACATAAAAGAAAAATAAGATGGAAAAATTGACAAGATGATGAAAAAATTTGAAAATTTTGAAAAATCCTAAAATAAAGTAAAAATGCAACTAATGCATCTAAATGGCATGGAATGCACTCACCCAAGCTTAAACTTCACATTGTATTCAATGTGATCATAAAAGGTATTTATAAGGAACAATGATAAATATGAGGGGGGGAATAAAAAAATGATGATATGAATGACATGTAATCCTAATGCAACTACATGCACATGCAATGATGCATGAGAGCGACTTTCCCCAAGCTTATACCAAACAATCCTATTGAAATGACTCGATCAAAAATGTCACAGCTTTGCTAAGGAGATCGAGTCAAACGAATAAGAATGTGAGTATTCACTTGAAAGAAATGCTCGATGGGTGGTGAGCAAAATGGCGGGACATATTAATATATGAAGATGACAATTGATATATATAATGGGTTCGGGGTGTAAAATCTTATTGCTGTCGTCACCTGAGGTGATATTTATTCTAAACAAACTAATTAAGCAAATCTATCTGGTCCTCTCGCTATCGAGAGCATTCATGTTTATTTAAAGCATAAAATACTACACTATTGGATTGATATCACCTATAGCAAAAGGCGGATCCAGTATCTTTGTCGGTGCAGGCAACTGCTCCTTCCGTGGCTCCGCCAGACGCGTGTGTCCACAGACTCCATCAGATTCCAGCAATGCGGCTCCCAGCATCTCTCCAAGGACTCCACCTGTATCCTGCAAGAGATAAGCCACATCAATCTGATGTGAATAATTCTTCCCCAAAATAAATGCATTCCAAAGAGGGTCATCAACATAAGTATTTAAAATTAAAATGGTTGACAACACTTCCCTGGAAATAAATCTCTACTCTCGTGTACCACGTCGATCGACTCCTCGTTGTTCGCCTCTGGTTCTTCAGGTAGCTTTGGCATATAAGCGTGGGTCTCATCAATCAACTCCGCATCATTGTCAGACTTATCCCATCACACCTGATCATATTCGTATGTGTCCATGGGTGCTAACTCCTCGCTCTCCTCCTCGTATACGTCCCATCGTGCCTCTTGATCATATGTATGTGTATCTTGCAAAAGGTGCAATGAGTTGTCAAAATCTGAATAATAGGAAACATCATACACGGAAGGGGAATCAAATGTAAATGGCGAGGGAGTAAAGAGATCTCCCTGAAGGGGAGTCATAAACTCTGTGGGATAGTACTCGCCGTTAGTCGAAGGGTGGTCCTCTGAGAGATGCTCAGCCTCTGTAGAAGGTGGGGATGGCTGCGGTAGCTTGAAAGGAGGGGGGCACAATTCGGGCTCCATCTGTATGCAGATGTCATCGTCCCAAGTCACGTCCTCCTCGATGGTCTGCTCCGCTACTGTAGGCATGACTCAATAATATCCTCTGATGGTATAGGCTGCTCTGACTCATATGGGTGGCAAGGGGAGGCGACGACGGCACAATGTGGCTCTATGGGCTCATGTATCTCGACAGTGGTGTAAAAATGGGTCTTATGCCCTTCAACTAGAGCGTAGACTCCATCATCACTTGTGCCTGTGGAAGAGATACAATGAGTAATAAAGTTTTGAAATCCAAGCTCAAAATGATCACCTGTCATTATTGTTAATGTACCGGTTTCTCGAACTACATCGACAATGTTTCTCAATAGATCCATATGTGTCCTCCTTCGGCAGCTCAGATGTCTCTATTTGCGGAGTGTTGATAGTGTAAAGGTGGATATGATCACCTTCAAGTGGAGCATACACTCCATCTATGATAGTACCTGCACCAGAGACATTAGCCATAATGAAATCGATGAATATTTGGTCGGATGGTTTACCTACCATAACGGTTAGCGAACCAGTAGATCGAGCATCATCCATCATTTGCTCCAAGGTTGCTACCAACTGCAGATCACTGAACTTTCCCACTTGCATCATCCTTATAAACTCACGTGATGGTCCCTTTAGCCCTCTAGCGAAGATATGGAATAGCTGGGAACCATCCCACACATAGTCTGACTCTGTAGGAAACATTCCTGACATTCTTTCGAACCTCATAAGGCTTTCCTGAAGGACTCCCCATCAACCCGACAGAATGTAGCGAGATATATGTAGGATTGCATAGAACCCGGTCACATCTTCTTTGGAAGCACCATCGCTGCAACAACTGTACCTGATCAAGCAAAGCAAACAACCTGGAAAAGACGTCAGTGGTACGAAGAGAGATAAAGATAATAATAATAATAGCAGGTGGTGGGAAAAAAATCTCTATGTTTGTTTTGTTTTGTTTTTGTTTGTTTTTGTTTTTTTACGCAATCTAATCAACCTAATTGTGACAAATTGGCACCCAACGTGAAACACCTCCCCGGCAACGGCGCCAAAAACTTGATCGCTTCCGGATATACCCCCAGAAAACAATTGTAGTTTTACCGCAAGCGCACGGTGTAGTGGCGAGCGGGTATCGAACACAAGGAGATGGTGTTGGCTTCAATCTATCTTAGGCTGGCTTGACTGCTAAGGTTTTATTGGTGGAGATGGTTATGGTATGATGTAATGGAAATGGTAATGGATGTCGGTGTCGATGATAAAGAAGTCGGTCAAATATCGATTCAAATTCAATATAATAAAAGTGCCTAGGGCTATGGAATCCCCACTATGGATTATCATGCATCCTTGTAAATCGTGAATCTCAATGTTAATAGACTTGGATTGAGGTGAACTAGTCTTAACTAAATAGAGAACAAAGCTCACGCTCTCGCGCTATTGCAGGTCTATAACGACCTAGATTAGAGCACACTCTCGTACAAACTCTAATCTAAGCCACTAACATTAAGATCGTCATCATCATCTAATCACAACTCAAGCCCACTCTCGTGCAAACTTGAGTTATGATCTAAACTGTGATAGCTCGTATTCGTCCAATCTCTTGCAAACGAATATGGGTATAGACTTATAATAAAAATGCTAGCTTTGGTCCAATCTCTTGCAAACCAAACCTAGTGAATCTCGATTATGAATCTAAATCGAATATCTAGACCTTCCCATTGATCAGAGCCCAATCTCTTGCAAACTCTAGATCAATGGAAATTCCTAGCTATCCGTAATAAATCAATCACAATCTAACCTCCTAGCAATTCTAGCAACATATAAATTCATGCATCGCAAATCTAGCATTAGATCCATATGTTCATCCCTTTCCATAGAACAAAGATCAACCAAGCATAGCAATAACGATATAGGAATCAATAAAAAAACATTGCTTGCATATAAAAAGATATCAAATCAATGATTCAAATAACAATAACAAAGATACTTAGCTTTCATGAAGAATTCCAATCCAAATACATGCTTTTAGATCCGAGAGGGGGCCTAGGGCATGGCCTAACCTCTAAAAAAGACTCCAAGAAAAAAAATAAGAACATCCTCTAATGACGGCTACAATCCCTGTATATAGTCCCCTCAAAACCCTAGCAAATAGCCCTAGAAACCCTCTGAAATTCGTGCCCAAAGTCCGCTCTGGCCGCAACTTAAGTTTTGGGCCCACGCTTGCTCGGCCGAGTAGAACACAGCTCTGGCCGAGTAGCGATTTCAGCACTGCAGCGTCAACTTGCAGAAATTCCCCAGATTCCATCCGACCTCCGATTAGCGCGTTCTTGGCGGCGTTGGAACCGTCATGAAGTCTACTATCCATAAAAAATATGAAAAAAATAATTTGCCCACTGGAATGATAGCAAATTTCAAAATAGTGAGAGGATGTCTGAAAATCTGGGCGCTCAAGCCACTCGGCCGAGTAGGAATCTTACTCGGCCGAGGGAAAATTCTACTCGGCCGAGTATGAAAGTCTGCAGATCATCCAGAAAAACAGAGAAGTCGGCTTGGCTCTCTTCAAAATCTTAGCCTCCACTCGGGCAAGTGGAGTTCTTACTCTGGCGAGTGGAGTTCTTACTCGGCCACATTGCGGTACACAGGCTGGCATACGTTGGCGTGTCAGTCTTGCTCGACCGAGTAGGCTTCTTCACTCGGACGAGTGGGTTGCGTTACTCGGCCGAGTGGCCTGTTTCCGAACTCTGATCTTCTCTTCCTCGCATCCTCGTCGATCCCTCCGATCTCCTTCTTCTTCCACTCATCCTCTAGCGTCGTTAGATCCATGATATGGTCATGGGCAATGCTCCGGCACGCGTGCAAGTCCTTTAGGCTCAATTTTGCTCACGATTGCTTCATATTTCCTGAAATCAGACGAAAACAAGAAATAGTGAAAAGTAACGAAATATCGTCGAATAATCATGAAAATCGCAATATGAGCAATCGAAATGGCATGCAAATATGCTGAAAAAGGTGTAAAATATGAGCCGATCACAATTGTAACTCCAGCTATGCTTGTGGCATCTGGTGAAGGGACTTCTACTACTGTTAGAATCTCCGATATAGAGAAGGCGAAAGCCATTATCTATATCAGGAGACATATTGATCTGACCCTGAAGGCCAAATATCAAACAGTGGAAGACCCTCATAAACTGTGGACATCACTCAAGGACAGATACACACATCAGAAAGATGTGATCCTCCCTCGTGCATGTTATGAGTGGGAGAATCTCCGACTTCAGGACTTCAAATCCGTAGCTGAGTATTACTCAGTTTTCCATAACATCACCTCATGCCTGAAGTTGTGTGATGAAGAAGTCTCGGATACCCGCATGCTTGAGAAAACATATACATCCTTCCATGAGAAGGAATTCTCATGCAACAGTATCGTGAACACAAGTTCACAAGGTACTCTGAGTTACGCTCTTGCCTTCTTATGGCAGAGCAAAATAGAGACTTCTTAGTGGCCACTCATAACCTATGCCTTGCTGGCTCTGCTCCTCTCCCTAAGACTCACAAAGGTTCTTCCCAGAAGATGATGAACAAGCACAAAGGTAGATTCAACAAAGGGAAAGCTGCAAAGAAGCAAGACCAGATCTCCTCCCCAAAACAACTATAACGAGGGGAGAAAGAATAATACGTGGAAGATGAATACCTCTAGCCAGATGTCCGACGCCAAGAAAAACTGGGAAGACAAATGCCACAGATGTGGCATGACTGGTCATTGGTCCAGGGTCTGTCGTACTCCACGCCACCTCCAAGATTTGTATAAGGCAAGCCTGAAGGCTTCCGCTGAGACAATCTGGTGGATATACTGCATCCAACTCGGTTCACCCCCGAGAATTTTGAGAATGACGGCCTCCTAGACTGAAGCTGTTTTAGTTATCTTTTAAGCTTTTTCATTTATGTTTTATGTATCTTCTATTATGTTCATATACTTCTTTATCTTAATTATGAATCAAATGTAGTTTTCCTTTTCATAAAAGTTTTTACGTTCTTTTCTAGAGATGAAGTGTGAATGCCTAGTGGACAGTGCCTCCATGCACACGATCCTTCGAGATAGATGCTATTTTAATAGCATCATTAATTATAATGGTCACGTCGCTACAATTTCGGGACTATATGATATAATAGAAGGATCAGGTGAAGCAATTGTATTGTACCTAAACCAAACACAAGTTATAATAAAAGATGCTTTATTTTCTCCAAAATCAAACAGAAATCTACTAAGTTTCAAGGACATCCGTTTAAACGGATATCACTTAGAAACTGATGATTTAAATAGCGTTGAATATTTGTATGTTACTCGTCATAAGGATGGTATCAAAACCATCCTAGAACGTTTTAAAGGACTTCCTTCAGGCGTTTATCAAATATACATCCAACATATAGAAGCTAATCTGATGGTGCACCAGTCGTGTTCTACATCACCAGAATTCAGTCTCTGGCATTATAGACTAGGTCACCCAGGATTGGTTATGATGCACCGCATCATCTCTCAGTCCCTTGGATACAATTTGAAGACCCTGAAGATTCTTCAAAAGGGTGATTTTCCTTGTCCACCTCTGTTATAAGGGTAAACTAATCACGAGACCATCCCACCTGCAAGTGGGGTTTGAGTCTCCTAGCTTCTTGGAGAGAATACATGGAGAGACATTTATGGCCCAATTCACCCATCAAGTGGTCCATTTCGGTACTTTATGGTACTGATAGATGCATCTTCAAAATGGTCGTTTGTGTGCCTTTTGTCCACATGCAACCTAGCTTTTTCAAAGCTATTGGCACACATACTAAAGTTATGGGCGCATTTTCCAGATAACCAGATTAAAAAATACGTTTGGACAATGCTGGTGATTTCACTTCACAAGTCTTTCAAGATTACTGCCAAGCAACTGGCATTGAAGTTGAACATCCAGTAGCTCATGGTCACACCCAGAATAGGTTAGCTGAGTCTCTTATAAAGAGACTGCAATGGATTGCTCGTCTATTGCTAATGCAATCACAGTTGCCTGTAGATGCATGGGGACATGCCATTTTGATTGCAGCTTCGCTTATCAGAATACGACCCGCTGGTGTTCATATTTTATCGCCAATGCAGCTTACATATGGTGCACATCCCAATATTTCTCACTCGAGAGTATTCGGTTGTGCAGTCTATGTTCCCATAACACCTCCACAGAGGACTAAAATGGGGCCTCAACTCCGTCTTGGTATCTACGTATGGTATGATTCACCCTCCATTATTAGATACATTGAGCCCCCCCACGGGCGATGCGTTTAAGGCTTGTTATGAAGATTGTGAGTTTGACGAAAATTCTTTTCCCAAACTAGGCTCACAAACCAAGAAGCCTGAAGCTTCAGAGACCATTTCTTGGGACACTAAGACTTTGTCTCATTATGATCATCGTACTAATTTGTGTGAAGATGAGATCCTGAAGATCCTTCACATTCAGAATACAGTACATTTACTCCCGGACAAATTCACCGATATCCAGAAAATTATCAAATCACACGTCCTTGCTGTCAATACACCGGCTAGGATTGACATCCCCAGAGATGGTTGCAATCCACCGGATGCGAAATCGGCCGGACCTCAAATAAAAAGAGGACAACCACCTGGCTCCAAGGATAAATTCCCTCGCAAGAGGAAAATACATGGAGAAATAACGAATATCCTACCACATGATGCTGAGCTCAGACCAGTAACATCTCCCATTCTTCAGCCCCCCGAAGAGGACAATAAAGGAGAATTATCATTAAATTTTGTACGTACTGGGGAGGTACTGGACAGAAAAAGCACTGTCGACAACGACCGTGTTCGATATTGCTGTTTACGTCTCTCAATGCAACGATGATATTGATCCACGATCTCTAGCTGAATGCAAACACAGAGATGATTGGCCAAAGTGGAACGATGCAATAGGAGTAGAGCTGGACTCACTCTTGAAACACAAAGTCTTTGGACCAGTAGTCCAAACACCAAGAGGTGTAAAACCTGTGGGATACAAGTGGGTATTCGTAAGGAAAAGAAATGAGAATAATCAGATCGTACGCTACAAAGCACGCTTTGTAGCTCAGGGATTTTCCGAACGACCGGGATTAGATTATGAAGATACATATTCCCCGGTTATGGATGCGATCACATTCCGATTCATAATAAGCTTAACATCAATGGAAGGGCTAGAAATGCAGCTCATGGATGTTGTGACTGCATATTTATATGGCAATATAGATAACCTACATGAAACTTCCATATGGTTTCAAAATACCAACAGAAATAAAAGATAGTAATCGGGATGTCTATTCTATTAAGCTTCAAAGATCATTATATGGTCTTAAGCAATCGGGAAAAATGTGGTATAACAGACTGAGTGAATTCCTTATTCAACAAGGTTTCACCAATAATGAAGTCTGTCCGTGCATTTTCATTAAAACCACGGGAACATGATTCGTATTAATAGTCGTCTATGTAGACAACTTAAACCTCATCGGATATCTTGCAGAGATTGATAATATATCTGCAAGCCTCAAACAAACGTTTGAAATGAAAGACCTAGGCGAGACTAAATATTGTCTTGGCTTACAGATTTAACACCTCACCGGAGGAATCCGGTTACACCAATCCACATACACAAGGAAATTACTCAAAAAATTCCATAGGGATAAGAGCCATCCTCTAAGTACACCAATGGTCATTAGATCTTTGGATGTACATAAGGACCTCTTTCGGCCACTAGAAGAGGGGGAGGAAACATTAGGTCTTGAAGTACCTTATCTTAGTGCCATTGGAGCACTTCTATATCTGGCAAATGGCACGTGTCCCGACATAGCGTTCGCAGTCAACCTACTAGCCAGATACAGTTCAGCGCCGACAAAGTGCCACTGAAACGGAGTTAAGCAGCTTCTGCACTACCTCCAAGGGTCGATTGACCTGGGATTATACTTCTTGAAAGGTGGATCTTCCATTTTGATTGGTTATGCAGATGCATGTTACAGGTCTAATCCACACACCGAGAAATCACAGACTGGTTTCGTGTTCACCTATGGTGGTATGGCCATCTCCTGGAAATCTGTGAAGTAGACCACCATAGCAATCTCATCCAACCACTCAAAGCTCCTGGCGATCCATAAAGCTAGCAGAGAATGTGTCTGGTTTCGTTCAGTCATTCATCACATTCTAGTGACGACCAGCCTGAAGACAGACGACCTTGAGCCAACCACTATATTTGAATATAATGCAGCTTGTATATATCAACTACAAGCTGGTTACATCAAGGGAGACAAGACGAAGCACATTTCTCCCAAGTTCTTCTGGACGCACGAGCTAAAAGAGCAGAAGCAGATTGAAGTACGGAAGATTCAGTCTTGTAATAATTTAGCTGATCTGTTTACTAAGGCATTGCCTAGATGTACTTTTAGAAAGCTTGTAAAAGGTATAGGGATGAGACAGCTGAAAGACTTGCAAGCCTGAAGCTTGTACGGATCAGGGTGAGTTACTTGTGTATTGTACTCTATTTCCTTAAACTGCTGATTTTTCCCACTGGGTTTTCCACAGCTAAGGTTTTAACGAGGCAAACACGGTAACTCTGGATCCAGCAGTATCCACCCCACATTAGCGTATTGGATCCTGAAGAATTCATATATTAAGAATGGATGGATGTAGGGAGTGTTATGAAGGGGGGAGACCTTTGGTCTCCACCCATTTACCATCCACCATTACACCTACTTAGTTGTGGGTGTCCATTGGGTTCTAGATGATGTAATCCCTATATGAATGTATATGTACTATGGCTATGGCTTAGACCATGAGCTAGTTCTTCCAACTTTTACCACCATGTTCATTTTTCAACGCATCATAGTCATGAACTAATGCATTATGATCACATTTCAAATTTTAATTCGCACTATGTAATTTAACTTATGCTTTGAGTAATTTTTATGTTGAACACATAAAGCCTCAAATTTTGTGTGAATATCATCATCATCACTATCAACATCATTACCACAACTAGAGTCATGACAGATGTTACCTCATTAATAGTGTGACCTATAAGGCACAATCCAACTTGGTTTTGCTCTTCATCTTTTGAGGATGGAGCATTTAAAGTTGTGTCGTAGTTGCACCTAGCACATTATGGAAAATTTTATCATTTAAAGAAGAAAATAAAATTTCCATTACATTTGCATTTTTGTTTATCCAATTTTCTTTCTTCTTCGCTCCATTATGAAGTCGGTTTGGTAGGTTTGTAATATGACTTCTTCACAATACTCCAATAGTGGATGTCGATGGATTGTAAATGAGCCATCATTCTCCTTTTTCAACGAATGTAGTTGGAACCATCGAACATTGGTGGTTGTTGCCCTTTTGTTAACGCTATCTTGGTAACCTCACTCTGAAGCCACGTGTTGAAGATCCTGAAGATGACAAGTAAATATTAGAGGAAGGTGAATAGTGTTATCTGAAAAAATTGCTAGTTAAAACTTTATCCCTCTATAGATGCCTAAGTCTTCAATGAGAGTTACCTCACTTGGGACTTCAATCAACAAATATCTAAACTTGCAAAGAGAGAGTTAGTGCACATCGGAATTAAAAATAATGCAAGTAAATAAATAGAGGAAGAGACAATAGAGAATCACAAACAGAAGCAATTTATCCTGGTTCACCCTACCGTAGGCTACGTCCAGTCCCAAGCTGCACTTGGATTCCAATATTCAAACTCTCTCAATAGTAGATTATAATTTCCTCACAAATTGAGGACTTACCAATGCCTCTCTCAATAAGGACTTTCAAAACCTCACAAATGAGGATTTCCATGTGTCTCAACACCTTGAGGGCTTCCCACTTGCCTTACACTTGAGGGATTTTATGGCCGCAACCTCTTCACAAGGATGACCTCAAACACAAGAGGATGTTGCCAACAAGTTCACCACAACACCATTGTGTAGTTTTACAAAAGCAGCAAGAAATTTCAACAATAAACTTATCACCTCTTTTACTAGAGGATTTTACAAACCTTTGCCTTGATGAAGTACAATGTTTCTATAGCCAAGATTGAAGCTTTCTTGTGTACAAGTGGGTAAGGAAAACTCTATGATCTCAAATTAATAAAGGTAAAAACTTTTGAAATCAAAATAATCAGTTTAATCGCAATGAAGTAGAGATAAAATCTATAGGAGATTACATCGAGTAGGCCAAAAGAAATGCTTAAAAGCTTTGAAAACTTTAAAAACAACTTGGCCAAGAAATTTTTAAGGGTTTAAGAAGGCTTTGAAAACACTTTGTTTTTCTTAAAAATATATCAATAAATTCCTACAAAACCACTTCATCAATCTCTCTATTTATAGGGTGAGAATATGCCTAAAACAGATTATCCAAAACACCCTCTAACGTCTATCCAACGACTAGTTAAAAAGCTAGTCAAATATGACCATTTGGGCTCACTGGTCAACCACAATACATCCATTGGTCGACCACTTGGCCACTAGTCAACCATTGGGACTACTATGGTCGATTACGGTAGTTAGTCAGACATTCTAAAGTGCACTTCTGTGTACCGGTCGACCATAATACCAAAACTGGTCGACTCCTTTATTGATACATTGACATGTCACTCAAAACTTAAGAAATGACTATCAAAATATTTTAAAAACATTTTGTGAGTGTTCCTAAGTGTGTGAAGCTTCAATCTAAGGATTTGCATTGAATCTAAAGATACGAATAAAAATACATCAAAATTACCAAACTCTTGTAGCCTTGATGTAGTCTTAATACCAACGACTTGTCTTTGATTCTTTTTTAGTCTTGGGTTGCCTTAATTGAGCTTCATCACTTAAACTTGAGCTCCATGTTTCTTCATAAGTTTAGATCTTCATTTGATGAGCTCCATTAGTTTTTGATTCAAATGTTCATCTTTTGCTTTGAACATATACATTGGTACCTACACTCATAGATTTTATCAGTATACAACATAATTATTTGTATATCATCAAAATCTCATAGGGATGACTTAATATCCTAACAATATGATCATAGAGTACGATCAAGTTAATATCAGAGTATGAATAGGACGAGTCTCACACACACAATAGTTTGTCACAAAAATTGAAGGAAAAAACGTAAAGTATATGAGATATACTAGACCAATTAAAAAGAGTTGTGATCAACTTACTCGAGAGGAAAACGTATGTTGCAAGGAGTTATTGTTGGGATCCAGGTAGATGGCAGATAAACACTAAGGGGATGATTACTGGTTTTCAAAATAATGCTTACTTAAAAATTTAATCCCTCTACCTATACCTAAGTCTCCTAAGAGTGTTACCACCTTAGGTACTTAATCAAATCTATCTACTTGCAATAGAGAAGTGCAGTGAAAATTAAACACAAGTACAAGTAATAGAGATAAGAGATGAGAGACAATTACTCACAATCACAAACAAAGCAATTTATCCTGGTTTACTCTCTCGTGGGCTACGTTCAGTCCCCAACTTGGTTGGGATTTAATCAACTAACCAACTCTTAAACTAAAGAGCCACATGCCTCAACTTGAGGGCTTCCAACCAATACAAGTGTCACTACTCCAATGAGTGGACATCCAATACAACCTGACCTCTTCTTAAAGGGAATCTCACC
This sequence comes from Scilla litardierei, assembly GCA_030789695.1. Taxonomy (NCBI): domain Eukaryota; kingdom Viridiplantae; phylum Streptophyta; class Magnoliopsida; order Asparagales; family Asparagaceae; genus Scilla; species Scilla litardierei. The sequence continues at coordinate 329,718,990 of CM061133.1, read as the reverse complement.
CTAGAGGCTTTTTACAAACACCAATACAACTGAATGTAAAATCTTACCACCACACCATTGTGTGGATTATACAAACCTTTTTCTTGACGAAGAAATTGATCCACAACATTCCAATAGCCAATATGTTGAAGCTTGAGAATGTGTACATGTGGCTATGGAAAAGTTCTCTTGATCTCAAAGAAAATAAAGATTGAAACAGTGAGATCAAAGAAACTATAATTTGAGTTCTTAAATGAATCAAGATTAATCTTGAGAAAAACACGAATTAGCAAGGCAAAATAATGGCTTAAAAACTTTTTGAAAGAATGAAAATTGTTGCCTTGAAAATCTTAGAGAGATCTTAAAGAAAGAGCTTAGAAATGCTAGAAAACTTAGATTATTTGCTCAAAAATTCTTACTAAAATCTCAGCAATCACAACATATATATGGGTGATAAATCGTTGAAAAGCGTTACCAAAAACACCATAATTGTTTTCTTATCATCAAAACTTAATTAGGGATGATGCAATAACCCATAGTTATAAGTACACGTAAGAAATGTTTGTAAAGAGTTTCAAATATTTCAAGTAAAGAAAGAAGGCAAAAACTCAAACCAAACCGTGCAAACAGATTAGTTGATCAACTCAATGGTCAACTAATGGCTCTTTGGTAGCAATTTATCGACTAATGAGTGATCACTAGTCGCCTAATGCAGGTTAGTCGACTAATGATCACACATCAATTGAATAACCGGACACAAAACACACAGATTTGCTTCTGTTTCAACTATCAGTCGACTAACAGGATTTTGTTAGTCGACCAATGGCAGTCATATGCGAATTAGGGTTAGTTTTATTATTTGGGTGCGCGTTTAATCCAAAGCATATTTAATGTCTGTTAAGGAAGATGATGCTGACTTAATTCTAAGGAGCCAATAGTTATGGAGAATTGCATCTAAGCAGGAAGGTATACTAGGTCTTTACACTAATGGTCCAATTAGAATCACCTACTTGGTTAAACGTATGTAAGTGTTGATCATAAAGTGAGCATACTACTATTACTAATTATACTATACATCTATGCACCGAAATGTACATGCAAGCTGTTACATTTCGTGTATCTACTTGATGATCATTATAGCAATGCCTCGTCCAAACTGAAGAGGGAAGTCACATGATTGGATCCTTCGTTAGAGTCCAATGTTATCTGACTTGGCAAGTGAGGCTAGGGTTTCTAGAATACTGGATGTCAACCCAATAACCTATCCGGGCCCGAATCCAACAACAAGCTTAATCTGTTCTTGCAGCCATACTTAATTTCATGTCCGAATTATTGATTTGTCCATTAGTGGTTAAAAGCAAGCAACAAGCTTTCGAAGAGATTAATATTGAAAAATTCTGAATTACAAGATATGACAATAGGTACATAGCAATTAGGTAAGTAAATCTGCAATAAAAAAGCACATTTACAAAAAAGATGAATATGTAATCAAGAAGGAATTTCCTTATTGGCAAGCGTCAAAAAGCCCCTTCCTATTTATTTTTTCTATGATCGGGGCTGTTCATTTTGATCCTTAAATTGTAAAACCCAAAACATCAAATATCTAATGAATCCTGTCAGGGTCGGTGGATCACTCTAATGCCACGTGTAGTAATCATGTAGATAGCAGACTAAACACTAGAGAGGGATGATTAGTGTTTCAAAAATTCTTGTACTGTTATAAACGGGCTTCTTGGTGGGCCTACCCGTTAGTGGGTATCCACCCATTATGTAACCCTACCACTATAAATATAGGGCTATGGTCTCCATAGCCGCCAAGTTTACAACACGTTATCAGCACGCTCAAAGCTAAGCCGAACCCCTGCCGACGGACGGACGCGACGAACGGACGCGACGCGAACGGGCTTCCTTCACCGAACGTCGCTAGATCCGGCGGGTAGGATCTAGAGGTAACTTTCTCTCTAGATCTAAATTTTGTATATGCGCATATGTGGTGATTTAATTCTTTTTGGCTCAATCGATTAAAAACACCGTTTTTATCGCTAAAAATCACCCTTTTTCAATTAAAAAACGTATTTTTGGAAGAAAAAAAATTGGGTTTTTTCCACTAAAAATCGGATTTTTACCCGTTGTTTTTCCCCAAAAATCACCCAAACCCGAAATAGGGTTCACCGACGCTCCCCCCCCGTCGCCGGCAGCGGCGGGGGCCTTCCCGCCGTCGCTGCGGCGGCGGGAACCCCCCCGCCACTACAGGCGGGGATTTCCCCGCCGCCTGCAGCGGCGGGCATCCCCCGCCGCCGCCGGCGGGGGGCAACCCCCGCCGCGGCAGGCGGGGGCTCCCCGCCGCCTGCTGCGGCGGGGCAACCCCGCCGCCATCGGCGGGGGCAACCCCCGCCGCGGCACCCCCGTCGCCAAGGCGGGGGCAACCCCCGCCGCCTGCAGCGACGGGGGCAACCCCCGCCGCCTGCAGCGACGGGGGCAACCCCCGCCGCCGCAGGCGGGGGCTCCCCGCCGCCTGCCGCGGCGGGCACCCCCCCTCCTCCCCGCCGCCTGCAGCGGCGGCCCCCCCCTCCCCGCCGCCTGCTGCGGCAAACGGGCCCGCCCGCCAGTAGCGGGTACGGGCCCGGCGTGAGTACCCCAAAACCCTAACTAGGGTTTCTGACCCAGAAATTTTTTTTTTTTCGAATTTTCAAAATTTTTTCAGATTTATTGCGATTTTTTTTTTCTCGTTAAAATCTGGACCAAAATGCATGTGATTTTTACTCATCGCAAATTATATTTGGATTTATGATTTTCTTTAAAAAACGTTTAAAAATTAAGAAGATCCTGCGACCGCTCTGCCGTTAGTCAACTAACCTAACGGTGCATGACGTTGCCTAGTGGTCCAATAATTTTTAAACGGTAGATTTCATTTTCCATTATAAACTGCCTGTGATGAATAAATAAATTGCCTGCGATGTATAAACTGCCTGTGATAATGCCTGCTGCATTATAACTGCCTGCGATGAATGGTTAATATTTGCTGTGGTTTTGGATCGGCTAGTTTATCACCATTTTTATTTTTCATGCATTATTTTCCTTTTGAGAGAAAAATGTATGTACAACTTAAAATAAATTCCTCTAATTTAGCCTAAGCTACTTGATATAGTGACCCACTCAAGAGCTTAATCAACACAATCTAATTAATTGCAAGGAGATAACGAGTGATGCACATCGGAAATGAAACAAGTACGCAAGTAATAGAAATGGGGACAACACACAAAAAACAATCGCAAACAACCAAGAATGATCTTGGGTCACCCACTGTGGGCTACTCCAGCCCCCAACCTCCAGTTGGGATTTTCCATTATCCAACTATCTTCAACAAGAGAGCAAATGCCTCACCAAGAGGACTTCCGATACAACGTGCCTAGCTTCACTTGCTAGGGATTCCAACAATACAATCATCACCTAGCTTCTCTTGCTAGGAATTTCCAACACCAAGTACATAGCTCCTCTCGCTAGGGTTTCCAATGCCACTTACACTAGTGATCTTCTACTTCACCACAAACAACACCAACAAAATTCACCACCTCACAACGACGACCTCTAACAATTGTGTCTTTTTCAATACCCGAACCGAATCACTCACTTCAACACAAATGAGGACATACAAATGAAATACTTGAAGTGTTGCGATACAATATAGCCAAATAAATGAAGTAAGTGAAAGTGATTAAGGCTATGGAAAAATCTCAACTTGAACTCAATTGAATATGAAAAGAAACTTGGAGATCAACCCTTCCAATTTGTGTTCTTACGTAAGTAAAGATTGAAGCACAAGATGAACACAAATAACAGGGCAAATTAAAGAGCTAGAAAGCTTAAAAAGAGTTAGAGAATAGTTGCGTTGGAGCTAGGAGGGATTCTTGCTCTTTAAATTTTCAACTCATGAAGAATTAGGGGTTGAAAGCTTAGTTTGAGAAAGAAGAAATTCTTCTTGTAATAATGTTCTAATTAAGTTGCAAAATTCCCCCATCAAACCCTTTTAAATAGGCCAGTAAAATGTATCAAAGAAATGACCCAAAACCCTCTAGAACGGTCAAGAAAACGGCTAGAAATTCGACAGTTATGGGCTTGCTGGCAGTTGGTAGTCGACTACACACTACTACATATACGACTTTCAGCCATGGACAAATCAGTGGCTGAAAGTCGTGAATCCGTGGTCGAAATCCTACGGCAACGGAAAAAAAAAATTTCGTTGCCAAAAACGTCGTGGCCGATACCGTAGTGGCTGATATCCCCTTCGCCCATGGACTATTCCGTGGCTGATAATCAGCCACGGAGTAATGCCCACGGATATCCGTGGCCGATAGTTCTGATTAAAAATCAGTTTAGACTATCGGCCACGGACAAATCAGTGGCCGATAAGTATTTATGGCCACAGAAATGTCCGTGGCCGATAAATATCGCCACAGATATTGTGCACAAAGTTGACGTAAACCGTGCACAAAAACCTTGGGCAATATTTATCGGCCACTGACATTTCCGTGGCCATAAATATTTATCGGCAATGGAAATGTTTGTGGTCGATATGGTTTCTGCCACGATTTATGTGCACGAAATCAGCCACTTTGTGCACAATATTCGTGGCCATATATCACTATCGGCCACGGATTTTTCCGTGGCCGATAGTCTAAACTGATTTTTTTTAAAAAAATGCTGAATTTCCTATATACAAAAATATACATTTATAACAATTAAATGTACATGTATACTAAAAATTAAAGTAATCAAATAAATAAAATTAAAATCACAAAATGAACGAAAAAAGCTCACATTAATTATTTAAGACAACGTCGCAGTTTAACCAAATAAAAATAAAAATAATGTACGCCGATTACAGAAATACACATAAAAAATAAAAACTGCTCGCTCTCAAATGTCATCGTCACTGCCATCGCCATCGTCGCCCCCAAGCTCACCGCCATCGCCATCCCCATCGTCGCCTCCAAGCACGCTATCTAACGCCATCATCGACATCGCCCATGTCGCCCCCATGCCCGCTCCTCTCGCCAAGACTGCCACCGCTGCCACCCTTAGGTACTGAATGACCTCCATTGCCAAGACCTCCCTCGCCATGTTGACCCTACCAAAAAAATAATGTGTCAAGACTGTAAATAAAAAAATATAATAAACGAGTTAACACAACAAATTATATAGAATGAAAAGAAAAACTTTAAAATTTTGAGTATGCCAAGAAACGCTTCAAAATTTAAGTATACACAGAAAATGCCCAGAAACTGGACAGAGCCAAGCGTGCACTTGTGTGCACGTGTGACCCAGACGAAAGCGACGGGGGCGTGCTTTGGGCATAGTCTGCCCAGTTTACTGGCCAGACTACTGCCCAGAAACTGGGAAGAGTGATTTGCTCAGAACTAGGCAGAATTCTGCCCAGTTCTGGGCAGACTACTGCCCAGAAACTGGGCAGAGTGATCGCCCCAAAGCTCTGGGCAGACTTTGCCCAGAGCGCGCGTGCGCCCTTAGTTTTCGCATTCACACGTGCTTCGTTTTCGCATTCACACGTGCATGCTTGTCACGAATCAATCAACCCAACTCTGTGACTCATTCTAACCAATATACTAACCCTAACCCTAGCCCTAAGAGCATCTCCAACCGTGCTTCATTTTGAAGCACGGTGGAGCGCCAGCCTGGCATCATTGTGAAGACAGATTTAATTATAATATATAATAATTTAACCAAAATAACTTTATTTATAGATTAATTATAATTTTATATTTAATTATAAATTTATCTAATAAATAAATATTGATTATTTTATTAATCCATGTCTAAAATACAAAATTTTCATTAAGTATTTCAATAAAGATAAATAAAAATGAAAAAAAAATAGGTTTGAAGGGTGGGTTGGAGTTGCACATCCTTCATAATGGAATCTTTAAAGCATATTCAATTTTGAAGGGGTTGGTTGGAAATGCTCTAACGCGTTGCCCATCTTGATATTTATGTGGGTCTGTTTTGACTTTGATCCTGATGCACTATGTGCACGGGTAATTCCTACCGATATATATACACAGACCCAAACACAAAGTGTTATATGTGATATGCTATATGGTTATAGGTGATATTTTTTGACAAGTTAATGTTAGCTTTATTGATCAACTAAATAGTGTACAAAAAGACATGCAGGTTAGTTAAAGTGATAATAAAAAGAGAGGGGAGCGGACATAAGCGTCGTCACCCTCTACAGTCTACCATCATCTAAAACCCACCCTGACAACTATGTACAACAATCATAAAAGAAAAAGCTAAATAAAAATGATGGCCGTATATATCAGGAAACCATGAGTCCCCAATTGGCAAATGGGGTGATGTCTGATGCATCTTCAATATCCAAATCACGAAGGGTTATTCTGATATACGTTGCAATTTCCTCAAATAACTCTGTCTTCATAGTATATTTCCTCTCAAAGATTCGCTTATTATGCTGCTTCCAAATATGCCATACAATTGTTGACAAAGCACATTTGGCCAAAACACCCACTGGGTCAAGCTTTTTGTAAATGCGCAAGAATCAGATCACAAACTCCAGAAATAGATGCTGGAACCAAACCATTGTAACCCATTTTTAGCAGACTCCTAGAGAGGATGTATCGTGAATAATCGCAATCAAAATAAATGTGGCCAATGCTCTCTGCCGCATTTCCAGAACACTATATGCAATTTTGGGCCGAAATAATTCCACACCTGAGAAGCACATCACCTGTAGGAAGCTTCCCATGGATCGCTCTTAGCAAGGCAAGTGCCATTGTTTGCATATGCTTTTTGTGCCAAACTATTTCGAAATAGGGGAAGCATTGCCCAGCGACGCGCACTCCATCCCAGGTAGATTGCAAGCTGAAATTGGAGCCAGTGGCCCACTTCCATTCATCATGTCCTACAGTAAGACTGATTGGCAGGAGATGTTGCCGCAGATTTACAATTTCCGACTCATTTTTCCAACCGAAATGAGTCTAGTAGTCTACAACTCGTGTGTGCTCCGAGCCAAGGGGAGGTTCGTGAATCAAGTGTAGAGGCCCCAGAGGATGCCAATTGTCGAACCTGAAGGAGGTTGACATACCATCTTTAACAGAGCGTTTGATTAGTTTTTGGGATGCACGCCTGCATTTTAAGATGAATTTCCATGAACCTGATTGAGTAGGAGTGGCCTTGGCAGTGTAAAAACCATTTCCAGTAGCGCAATAGAGCTTCCTCATATATTGTGCCCAGATTCCTTTAGTTGTGAGCATTCTCCAGGTTAGACGGATGCCAGAGGCCTCATTCAAGTCTTCAAGAAGTCTCAAACCCACACCACCCTCCTTTTTAGGAGTACAAATATCCTTCCAGGCCCAGTTATTGAAATTACCCCAAATAAACCTCCTGCACGCAGAGTTAATAGAACGAATAACAGAAGGGGGAAGACAGTAAGCTTGCATCCAGAAAGCAACCATACCGTAGATGACAGAGCGAACCAATTCAATTTTTCCCGGAATAGATATGAGTGAAGAAGACCAACCTAGGAGTCTTTTTTTACATTTATCCACTAGCCTATTGAATAGAGAAGCATTTGGGTATATTGAGGAGAGGGGGAGACCCAAATAGGTAGTAAAGGAAGATACCATTTTAATATCAAGTATAGCGCATAGGCTACCAGCATTACGAGCCCCTTTACTGAATATTGCCGAACTCTTCTCCCAATTTATCTGAAGCCCAGAAAATAGACTAAATCTATGTAATAGTTCCCTTAGTCCAGCAAAAGAGTGGTTGTTAGCACGACAGAAGACTAGGAGGTCATCAGCAAAGAGGAGGTGTGAAATAGATCCAGATCTACGCATTGGAAGAATGGCCCCTGAAGATTCAGCTCTTGCCATAAGGAGAGAGAAAGCTTCCATTACCAGCACAAACAGTTAGGGAGATATGGGGTCACCTTGACGCATACCTCTATTGGAATCAAAATACCCTTCAGGTGATCCATCAACCAAAACTGAGAACATTGGTATAGAAATACGTTCAGAGATCCAATTTATAAAAGTGTGCTTGAACCCCATTTGATGAACAAGGAAGTATATAAATTCCCTGTTTACACTATCAAATGCTTTGCGTAGATCCAGTTTCAAACACGTTCTGGACCCCATAGGGTTGCTAAAGTCTCTGATTTGCTCGTGAGCAATGAGCGTATAATCCGCCAACAGTCTATCTTTCAAAAAAGCTGCCTGATTAGGAGCGATTAAATCTGAAATAATAGGCTTCAATCTGTTACATAAGACTTTGCTGATAATTTTATATATTACATTGCAACAAGCGATCGGCCTGTAATCGCCAAGCCCCGTAGCGTTTGCATTCTTAGGGACAAGAGTTAGGAAAGCATGATTCACATTAGGAAGCATCCGACCAGATGTAAAAAATGAAGTGACACCAGTGATAACATTAGTACCTATCACATCCCAATCATGATGGAAAAAATACGCATTGAAACCATCCGGCCTCGGTGCCTTGTCTTTCCCAATTTGGAAAACGGCATTCTTAATCTCCATTGGGGTAACAGGCCTTTCCAACCAATTATTTGCTTCCAGAGTAATCTCCCGCTTAGGGATGAGATTTGGAAAACATTCCAGTAATAATTCTGATGATATAAATTCTGATAGCAAGAGAGAGCTTCCCTTCGTAGATTATCACAACTTGAGTTCCTCTCACCATTCGAATTAATGAGATGAATCAAACTGTTATGGCTGTGCCTCGCCTTCATAGTCGTGTAAAAGAAATTTGAATTCCTGTCCCCCAGAGACAACCAAATTTGGCGGCTTTTTTGTCTCAGATGCTCTTCCTCAATGTCAAGTGCTTTGCTAAGATTATAGCTGGCCTATTTTTCACAAATCTGGAGTGCAGAGTCAGTACTTAAATTTTCATTATTCTGTATTGATTCTAACTCAGTTCGACATGCACTAACACTCATATTCTTCATATGATCCATGGCCCAAAGTTTCAGCAAATGCTTCAGATGCCGAAAGTTGGCAACAAGTTGCTGCATATTAGCACCCATGTGCTGATTTCCCCAATTATTTCCCACCAATTCCTTGTATCCAGGGAAGGAGACCCATGAATTATAAAACTTGAAGGGCTTAGGATAGGATTTTACCTTAGGAAGGAGATAGGCAAGCATTGCAACATGATCGGAAGTGCCAGCCGTAAGGTATTCATAATAAGAGTGCAGCATCATACTGATCCAGCGAGCGTTGCAAAGGATTCGGTCAAGACGAGCAGATATACAGGATCCACTAATTCGTTTATTATTCCAGCTGAAACAACTGCCTACACTTTTCAGATCAGTAAGGCAACTATCCCCAATGCAAATATTGAAATCATCCTTGGACTTTTCATCAACAGGACGCCCTCCAATTTTCTCAGCACAATTCCGAATACAATTGAAATCGCCACCCATTAACCATGGAATATTATTAAAAAATTTGGACTCTTCAACAAGCTTGGACCAAAGAGGTATTCTGTCATTCATTAAATTTAGTCCATACACAGCCGTTAACCTCATTTCAAATCCCGACGCATTTGTGAAAGTAGCAGATATATGTTGGGCCAAGGTTGTAATAGAAGTACTATCCCAGATAATAGAGTTGAAATATATAACGATCCGACCACCCTTATGATATGATCTATTATCCAGGCTTACCCAGTCTTTAGCAAAGCATTTTCCAATTCTGTCAGCATTGCCAGCTTCTACCTTCGTTATAGGTTTTATATATATATATATATATATATGATATATATATATATATATATATATATATATATATATATATATATATATATATATGAGGAGGGATCAAATGACCCCCAAAAATAACCCCCAAAAATGACCCCCTATCAAAAATCTTATGCCCCCTATTTTTTCGGAAGATCCGAACCGTTCATCTTGATCTCCACCCTCTAAATACCCGACCCACCAATTTTCAACCCGATCCCATGTGTTTTGCCCGTTCATCCATCCGACCCAAATTTAACGGTTTTGCATGAACAGAACTTTTGCGAATGGTTGATGAACGGGCAAAACACATGGGATCGGGTTGAAAATTGGTGGGTTAGGTATTTAGAGGGTGGAGATCAAGATGAACGGTTCGGATCTTCCGAAAAAATGGGGGGCATAGGATTTTTGATAGGGGGTCATTTTTGGGGGTTATTTTGGGGGTCATTTGATCCCTCCTCATATATATATATATACATATATATATATATATACATATATATATATATATACTAGTCATAACCCGTGCCCGCGGGCACGGTTCATTTAAGATTTTCCCTTGCGCAATCTTTGTTCCTCGAAATTTTTTTTTCAAAGCCAAAATTTAAAAGAAAAACAAATTAACTTACAATACTTAGTGGCACAGGCGCCTTCGGCGTGGGTGCCTTTGGCGCAGAACAACAAATTCGACGTAAAACAACAATTTCGACGCGGGCGGGTGCCTTAGGCGCAGAACAACAAATCAGCGTAAAAATATTTAGCGGGCGCCTTCGGCGCGGGCTTCATATACATATGACCCGTGCCCGTGGGGACACTGTTCATTTAAAAATCTTGGACCCACTAATTTTAAACAAATATCAATAATTATTAGTTTCCCCTGAAATATCAGCAGATGAGATCGAAATTTTACAGGGTTTTTCAACGCGGATCAATGAGTTGGCAGCATCTCCCGTGTTCATTCTCCCACAGCTCGCGTTCATTCCCAAGATGAGATTGTGTGTGTGTGCACAACATTTTTTTCATAACTAATATTAAAAGGCTATTCCTAATTTCAATGTTTTTGTGTATTCCCAACAAATTTCTCTTCAACCCAAAAATTTCCCTACAAAACTTGATGTGACATTGCCACATAGGACAAATTCAAAATCTGCCCTCAATTGTAATATATATATATATATATATATATATATATATATATATATATATATATATATATATATATATATATATATATATATATATATATATATATATATATATATATATATATATATATATATATGACGTTATCTTTCTTTACTTACCCCCTCCCCTCCCACCCACACAAACACACATATCATACATATCATATATATCAATATATATGATGTGTGTGGGTGTGGGGGAGGGGAGGGGGTAAGTAAAGATAGACAACGTCACACACACACACACACACACACACACACACACACACACACACACACACATAGGGTAAAGTGTTCCAAGGGTGACTCCTTAGATTAAATCTAAGGAGTCGCCCCCATTTTCTCCCATCTCCCACAATTTTTTTGGATTTTATTTTTCATGGGATTGTTGGTCACATCATGGATGATCAACATACCAAAAATCAAGTCATTTCAATACTTTAAAAGCCTCCATCTATCCCTTGCAACTTCAACGGTCTGAAAACGTGCTGAAAAACCCATAAAGTTGCAAGGGGTAGATGGGTGCTCTAAAAGTATTGGAATGACTTGATTTTTGGTATGTTGATCATTCATGAGGTGAACAACAATCTCAAGAAAAAAAATTTCAAAAAAAATGTTGGAGATGGGAGAAAATGGGGGTGACTCCTTAGATTTAATCTAAGGAGACACCCTAGGAACACTTTACCCATATATATATATATATATATATATATATATATATATATATATATATATATATATATATATATATATATATATATATATATATATATATATATATATATATATATATATATATATATATATATATATATATATATGGGTAAAGTGTTCCTAGGGTGTCTCCTTAGATTAAATCTAAGGAGTCGCCCCCATTTTCACCCATATCCCACAATTTTTTTGGATTTTATTTTTCATGGTGTTGTTGTTTACATCATGGATGGTCAACATACCAAAAATCAAGACATTCCAATACTTTTGGAGCCCCCATCTACCCCTTGCAACTTCAACGGTCAGAAAACGTGCTGAAAAACCCCATGAAGTTGCAAGGGGTATATGGGGGCTCCAAAAGTATTGAAATGACTTGATTTTTGGTATGTTGACCATCCTTGATGTGAACAACAACCCCATGAAAAATAAAATCCCAAAAAAATGTGGGAGATGGGTGAAAATGGGGGCGACTCCTTAGATTTAATCTAAGGAGACACCCTAGGAACACTTTACCCATATATATATATATATATATATATATATATATATATATATTGAAAAGTAAGTCAGTATCTATATATAAAGTGAAAAAGAAATATAATACAACGTGTCAGTTCAAGGAGTGCTGATGTTAATAGGGAGAGGAGAGGACACAGGCGTCGTCACTCTCCACTATTCACTCCAACAACTCTGAACCAAACACCAAAGCACCACCATCACTAGCTCAGCTTACATAACTTGCATGTAACAAAAGAAGCATACAGGCCGCAATCTCATGCTATCCATTATCAATAATCTCCCAGTTCTCCATTGCCTCTCTCGCAGCTTCATCCACTTCGTCTTCATTCCGATGCACAATACGAACGGAATCTAGAATGTCTTCAAACAGAGTTGTTTTAGGCTTCGCTATGTTTTCAAATTGTCTTTTGTTGCGCTCTCGCCATAAATGCCAGACCACTGAAGCTAGCACAGTTCTAGCAATCCGGCCCAACGTATCTTTCTTGCCAAAATTCGCCAGAAAGAAGTCTGCAGCTTCCGTGAGTGAAGGAGCATCACCCCTAAGCCCGCAAGTTCCCATCTTGAGCAAGGATCGTGTGAGGATATATTTTCTGTAGGTGCAGCCGAAATAAACATGGGATATTGTCTCCTGGATGCCATCATTGCACAGAACACATTGTGTAGAAACTTGGGATCCCCAACTCTCCAGCCGATCTTTGGTGAGGAGCTTGCCTTTGAGAGCTCGCAATAGTGTAAGGGCCATCTTCGGAACATGTTCTTTGTACCAAATTAGTGTTGAATATGGGAAAGGTCTTGACTTACTGCGAACGCTATCCCATATATCCCTAAACTTCGGCTCCTGCCCACTCTTCCATTCCCAGGAGTCAGCACCTGATTGTATTTTTGCTTGGCCAAGTAGAGGTTTGATATCATGAAGTTCCGCATCATCCACCCAATCCGTCCCACCCCAGTAATCCCGAACCCTTCTATTACTCGCCCCATTAGGAATGTCAAAGAGGTTTTTCAGTGGCCCGCAAGGGAGCCAATTGTCATGCCAAAATAGGGTGTCAGTGCCATCTTTAACTTTCTGCATAATCATCTTCTGGGAATCATTCCTGCACCGTAGTAGAAATTTCCAAGTCCCCGATTGAGTCACCTTACCCTTTGCTCCATAGAAAGCCTTAGAATCTTTGTAGTTGCTTCGCATATACTTAGCCCACATGCTCTTGGACTTCAACATCCTCCATGTCAGCCTAATCCCCGAAGCCACATTCAGGTCTGAAAGAAGACTCAGACCCACACCCCCTTCTTTTTTAGGCTTGCAAGAATCAGTCTAGGCCCAAGTAGTGGTGTTTCCCCATATAAAACTCCTACACATAGATGTTAGTGTATGGAGGACCGTCATTGGAATTCTATAAACTTGAGACCAAAAGGCAATCATACCATATATAACTGTTCTCACCAGCTCTATGCGCCCAGAAATGGATAACATAGTAGAGGTCCACCCACTGAGCCGCTTTCTGCACTTATCTATTAGGCGACTATACATTTGAGCTTTAGGATATTTTGATGTCAGCGGAAGGCCTAAATAAGTGGTAATGGTGTTTGTTAGCTTTGCCCCCAAAAGATCTGCTAGTGCTTCCGGATTTTTTGTTCCTTTACTGAACATGGCATTGCTTTTGGCCCAGTTTATTTCAAGGCCTGTGAAATTTTTAAACTTAGCCAAAAGATTAACAAGGCCCTGGAGGGATTTACAATTTGCCCGGCAGAATACCAGCAAATCATCTGCAAATAGTAGGTGAGAGATTGTACCCGCCCGCCGCATGGGTTGGATGCTACCTTCATCTAGAGCATTTCCCAACAAGAGAGTGAATGCTTCCATGACAATGACAAATAAATAGGGTGAAAGTGGATCACCTTGCCTTAACCCTCTGTTACCTTCAAAGTGGCCCGTGGGGGAGCCATTGACCATCACGGAGTAGGACACTGTAGAAATGCACTCCTTGATCCAACCGATGAATGTATTTCCAAATCCCATCTGATGCAAGATGAAGTAAACGAACTCCCTGTTGACGCTGTCAAACGCCTTCCTTAGATCAAGTTTCAAGCACGCCCTAGCCCCTATTGGATTACTGAAATCCCTGATCTGTTCATGGGCTAGAAGGGTGCAGTCAGAAATCAGTCTTCCTTGGAGGAAAGCCGCCTGATTAGGAAATACATTGAAGGTAACAGGTGGCATTTCTACAGTGTGACAGGGAGACTATGTGCAGAACAGGTGGCAAGAAAGATATATAGGGAAGACTGATCCAATGGACAGTCTACATTAGGAAATATATATATATATATATATATATATATATATATATATATATATAGGGATTAATGTAGAACAGGTGGCACCTGATCCAATGGATCAGGTGCAAGACACAAAAAGGTGGGGCCCACGAGTACAATCCCATATGGGGCTTGTACTTCCCACCTTTTTTGTGTCTTGCCACCTGATCCATTGGATCAGGTGGCAACTTTTCTACATTAAATCCATATATATATATATATATATATATATATATATATATATATATATATATATATATATATATATATATATATATCCAAACACATCAAAGTTTGGATATAATTAAGTTGTAGAATTGTATCATACTTGAAGTCCATGGACAGATAAATGAAGTCAAACTTAATGATATGCTGAGACAAGAATGAGTGCGTTATGGTTTTCATGGCAGATGTAGCCCGAGGAAGAACCAGGCGAAACGTATGTAGTCTCGGGTCTCGCTTCTTCACATTCATCCTTCAATTTTTGTTTAACATACTGCACCTATCAATGGATGCAGATGCCTCCTCGGCAAGGAAACCCATTTCTACCAAAGTTGATATGGTTTTGTCCTTCTCGTATGTATCATCGATGATATCGTTATGTTAATCAAGATAGTTCTATGACGTCGCTCTGATGGGCTAGACCCTTATCATGGTACCGGATGAGATGAGCAGGGCCTAAGACTACATACATTCTGCTTGGTTTTTTCGCGGGCTACATCTTCAATGAAAACCCATAACTCACTCATTCTTGTGCCGGCATAGTATCCATGGATTACTCTAACCTTTACCCTAAGGCTCCACCTTCTCGTATGTATCCTATTATCATACACAGAATTGTCCGTGGCCAAATATCCGTGGCTGTAGACCCTTTTTCCACCAGTGACAGTATATAAAGTTGTCGACTACCTTAGCCACTAGTCGACTATCCACAAGACTAGCTAGGCATGCTTCAGGTTCCTATAGATGTGATTCTCCGGGAGTCGACTAATTTGAATAAGGGGTCAACTACCTACCGAAATACCTAAGCTAAGTCCAAAACTACTAAAGGTTTGATCCATAAAATTAGGAAATGAATTTGAGATGAAATCAAAACCATTTAAATCAAAGAAATTCATTTTCCTACGTGTCTGCGTATGCTTCAAAATTTGGCTTTAACAATCTAAGACCAACTCAAATAAATATAGAAATATACCACTCACACTCTTAGAGTCTTGATGCATCTTCTTAGCTCGTGAATTGTCTTAAGAAGCTTTGCACTTCACTTGTCTTTGGATGAGCTTCATGTCACAATGGTGAGCTCCAATCCATGAGTTTTCCAACTTCAAGCTTTGTACACCATATCATCATGTCTTGAGGTTGAGTTGACCAATGTTGACTATGTACATATAGTCACAACAAATCTCACAAACCCAATTAGTAGCACTAATTGTTTGCTTAATTATCAAAACCAACTAGGGGTGTTGGAATAACCAACATTCTTCCCCTTTTTGATGATGGAAAACAATTTGAAAAAATTATGAAATTACAGAAATGAGATACTTGCTCCCCCCTACACAAATGCATGATTAATATGGAGAAGTTACTCCCCCTGCATTAGTGCTAGTTAGAGATAAGCAACATATGAAGCATGTGTATCAAATTTTTTAATCAAGATGCTAAAGTGAGTGTAAAGTCAACAAGTAATTGTGTATATAATCTTTCCTCATAATCACCATTGTGACACTCACTTACCATCCTTTCCCCCTTTTGACACATCAAAAGGCAAGGGTGAGGTTTTATGATCAACATTGAGTGTGTCATATCTAAGCATAATGAATTGTACTCAAAAATTGTGCATACGAAAATTAAGGCATACGAAGTGATAATGCATATAAGACAACTTTAAGGCTCTTAAAAGAAATGTTCACGGTATGATCACCATGAACGTTTTACACACCCACAAATGTTTATGTCATATGATAAAGATGTAAAGTGACATAAACAACGATATATTATCAATATTCATAAAATCTCATAATATGCATACTATTCATGAAAGCATATCCAAAATAAAGATCTAAATATGCACATCCAACTTTAGAGCATATGTTCCAAATAAGTGCCTAAACATAATTTTGTTTTCTTAATAATATGCAATGTGTTAAATCATTGGGCCAACACTCGAGAAAGGGAAAATATAGTTGCCAAAAAGCCTACGAAGATAACACCTAGGCCCACTAAGCCCACAAAACCTATGGAGAATGCTAGCAGTTAACATGGTCAAAGCTCGCATGACCATTTGCCCGTTGAGCTTTCGTCGCTTGTGGGGGCGGTTAATAATGAGCTCATAAATGGCGGGAGGAGTGGACAACAGTTATACCTATTTACGAGGAGTGATCTTGCGACCATAATTGAGGACATTTATTCCCCAACATCACTGAACAGACACTTTAGTTTATAAATAAAGAGGAGACAAACAGAAGAAGGGACTGACTCGAGGTATGAAATACTAGATACTCTGACATATTATTCTTCTTCCACTCTTATAATTCTTCCTCCAAAAGCTTGAGGTGACTGACTCGAGACGAACCTTCGTGGGTCGATCTTGACAGCCCCAAGCCTTTCTTAAGACCTGTTCTAACTTAAGCATCAGAGGGGATTTGGGTCAAAACCCAGATCCGACCCCCTGACGACTGTATGTGGTGTAGGTTGTTCGAGGCATGACCCAGCACTAAGGTCGAATGATCATCGCATTTGACCGAGTGATCCATCAAGCTTCAGTCCAACGCTCTTGGCTCGACCTGCATCGACCCAGGTTCTTCCAACCAAGGGTCCCACTTCACCAACTGACGAGGCTCTAACTCGACAAAGGAGTCCACGTCAGCCCAATCTATAGTTGGCCGGAGCCCATCCGTCAATAGTTAGCACCGTCTGGAGGAAACATCAAATTACATTCCAAGGCAACCAAAGCCCCATGTCGACTGGACCCGACAACACTGGATTAATCCTTGGTCCAAACGAGAACACTGGACCAATTCTTGGGCTGAATGAGAACACTTTGAACGAGAATGTTCAAAACAAGGACGCCGAGGATTCTGGATCATCGTCAAAGCTACCAAACATACGATTAGTGACTCAAGAGCAATTCGACGAATTCGTTGAGCAAATCAAAGATATCCTAGCAGTATTTGCTGCAGTCGTTTAGCAAAACATGGAATGTTCCCAACATGTGAACAAGGAGAAGCCGCCTCCCAATCCAACCCAAACACCAGTCGAAGAACGGGTTACTCACAGGAACCAGAAGGCTAACGAGCAGGGACCTGAGCGACAGGTCAACCAACAGCTCAATACCACTCCTACATCTCAACAAAGAGGGGAGCTAGTGAACAACAACCGCACCTCCGGACGTCTCATGGGTCCAGGGCCCTCCAACAATGGGCAAAACACTCGCAACATTGTTGATCAAGTGAGGGATCACCTCACCCAAGACCACAACCTTAGTCCCCTCGAACCCACGACTGGCCAGAAGAGGGAGGAGAGGGAGGCAACTCATATCCAGTCCTCCACCGCTTCACCTACGTTGTGCAGGGAGGAACGACTCCCACTTGTCCTTCCTACTAACCGACTTACTCCATTGAAGGAGAACATCACATCCACCCCATGGCTCTCCAAGTTCAAGATCCCACCTCTGCAGATGTATGACGGCACAGGTGACCCATACGAGTATGTCTATAAATATCAGAGCGTGATGGAGCTGCATGGAGCCGACGACACATATCTCTAACAAGCTTCTATACCACATTGACAAAGGCGTCGGACGAATGGTACAACTGGTTACCTGATAGTAGCATCGGACCATTTGATGATTTGTCTCAAATATTTTGCATGCAATTCATTGCAGGAAGGCACCTAAAGAGAAAGTCATCTCACCTTTCACTTTGGAGCAAGGTGAGAAGGAGTCGATCCGAGATTTTGTTCAGCGCTTCAATGAAGAAAGACTACAAGTTGAGGATGTCCTAGATGCTACCATCATCGAGGCAGTCACCCAAGCAGTTCACAACGAAGATTTGCTGAAATCCCTGCATCAATACCCACCGAGCAATCTCGAAGAGCTGTTCAACACGACGGATCGTTTCATGACCTCGGAGGAGGCACTCCTTGGTAAGAAGAAATGCACCCCCAAAGCGCCAAGAAGAAACAAGGTGAAATGCACGACCTCGAGGGAACTCCTGTCAGGAACCACGGGATCGACGACAAAGAGACAAGAGTCCCCAAAGTAAAGAGCATCCTACTAAAGATGCTTACATCAGGCCGAATGCCCCAAGGCAGAGATCCTGGCATATGCCCAACGAGAAAGACTCGTCAATAAACCTGTTAAAAAGAACATGTATGAAAAAAGAGATGACCTCAAATTCTGCAGGAACTACAACGACCACGGCCATGACACTGATGATTGCTGGACTATGAAGAAAGAGATTGATGCATTGGTCAAGCATGGTCATCCAAAGAAATCTGGTGACGACCCACGAACCAAAGAAGGAGCCTATTAGCAAAAGGGCAAGGGGCCGATGATAGGGTCGCCAGTCACCAAGGTAGTGGATTAAAGCTTTCGAGCAACGATCAGATAGAGTCAGGGGAGAACAAGTTAGAGAGAAATAAAAACGCATGTACAATTTTATTTTATCAAGATGTTTAAGCTTTTTTCCAAATAAATAAAGTTAATTTTTCTTCAAAGACACTTTCTCCATATGACATGTTTGCTTTTTTAGAGGATTATTACATCTAATGCTTGATTAATCTTCGAAAGAGTTCTTATCACGAAGTTCCAATCCCTAGAGAACATTTGGATGGACCAAGATTCTCTTCGTCCCTATTGTCTTGATGAACGAGGGAGTGAACGACTATTGTCGTCAGCCGTAAGTCGATGGACCATTCTCCCTCGCCACTGAACGACACACTTTTGTCGTCGACCGTAAATCGAAGGGGCCATGCCTCTCGCAACCAAACGACATCATCTGTCATTAACCGTAAGTCGTGTGGCTATCCCCTTGCCACTGAAAGACTATTATCGTCAGCCGTAAGTCGTGGGGCCGTTCCCTTGCCACTGAACGACTATTGTCATCAGCCGTAAGTCGAAGGGTCCACCCCTTTGCAACTGAACAACCCACCATCGTCATCAGCCGTAAGTCAAATGGGCTAACACATTGCAACTGAACGACCCACCATACTCGGCGATCGTAAGTCGAAGGGGTCATGCCCCTCGCAACCGAACGATTATCATCGTCAGCCATAAGTCGAAGGGACCACCCCATCGCAACTAAACGACCCACCATAGTCGTCGACTGTAAGTCAAAGGGGCCATGCCCCTCGCAACCGAACGAACATCTTCGTTAGACGTAAGTCGAAAGGGCCACCCATCGCAACTGAACGACACACCATACTCGTCGGTCGTAAGTCAAAGGGGTTATGCCCCTCACAACCGAACGACCATCTTCACTAGCCGTAAGTCGAAGGGGCCACACCCTCGTAACTGAATGACCCAACATACTCATCGGTCGTAAGTCAAAGGGGCCATGCCCCTCGCAACTGAACGAAAATCATTGTCAGATGTAAGTCGAAAGGGCCATCCCCTCACAACTGAACGATCCACCATCGTCGTCATCCATAATTCGAAGGTGCCATCCCCTCACAACTAAACGATCTGTTACGAGATGTACACCCTTGAGGCAATTTATCTCACTGTTTCTATACAAACATCTTGTTCAAAATTACAGTAAGCTGTATGGTATGAATTTATCTAAGTTAGATCATAATGTAGTTATCATTAGAGATTAACTTAGGTAAAGTCTAGAGACTTAATGCAAGATCAAACATGTATCGAGATGAGTATCTCGATCATGGAGAAGTGCATGACCGTCAGTAGCATAAGTCTAGAAACATTCGTGGTCGTAGATGTTCGAGAAAAGGATATCGAAACATTGGATAGACCACTGTGTCTTAGTCTTCATCGTATAGCGGTGACGATGATCTCATGGTCGTTCGACTTGGCGAAGTCGAAGACAAGACACATGTGCTCATTGGAGAATGAGTTCACTGAACGACCCACAAGAGTTATCATATGGTTATGATTGAAAAATCTCTCAATGATAACTCTTAGTGACGATAGGCAAATTGGTCTTTGACTTGAGGTCATTGTACGAACCTGTACGTGAATGGTGTCACTTAGATCTTTGACCTAGCTTCGAGGCTAGGTCTATCAAAAGGTCTTTGGTTGGGTGACATTTGAAGCGTACGAGGAGAGTAATGACCAAGATAGGATTCGTCTCTCCCGGTCAATGGGAGTTAGTGTCGTAGTGTTAGTTCGGTCTTTAGTGAAAACTCTAGCCAGAGTATGTTGGAAGTTGTCCAATATTATTTGACTAAAGATTGATGAAAACTAACCGGCTTCAAGCTATTGGGGTTAACAGTTTGACTGTACCCTATGAGTTAAACGACATAATTTTGACGAAGAGACTAAAACTACAGAATTCATCACAGACACAGTCAGGGTGGTCCCGACAATACTCATGTCGATGAGTTAACCACATAATTATGATACTAAAAAGGGACGACAACTGCTGCTTGTGGTCACTGTCGTATGGGGCTTCGAGCCCAACCTGTAGTAGGGTCAGGCTGTAGGGTCTCACACAGAGTGCGACCTTCGTCTAGTAATTGGTAGAAACATTAGGGAGAATGTGCATTTGATGCAAGGGATAGAAAACTGCATTTGATGCAAATGATTATTTTAAGCTTAGATAGGGGACTATTTGCATATGATGCAAGTGATCACTCCATATTTTACACTTTTTTCCCGCATGTTTGCATGCCATTTAGATCGCCCAAATCATGCTTTTCACGATATATCGACGATATTGCGATACTTTTCACGATTTGTTGTTTTTGTCGTATTTCAGGTGATTTGGAGCGATTTGGAGTGATCCCGAGATACGCCTACTCCAGAGTGTCACCGACAACCTCCCCGAGGGGTATTTTGCCATTGGAGAGGAGCGGAAGAAGAAAGGACGTCGCAGGAGCGACGAGGAGGCAAAAACAAGCTGAAATGGCATTTTTGGTGTCTCACTCGGCCGAGTGAAGGAGTCACTCGGCCGACCAGCGAGACACCGCTCGGCCGACCAGATCGGACACGCTTCAAGTGTGCACTCGGCCGAGCATCGGAAGCCACATCGGCCGACTGACGGAACTCCGTCCGCCCGAGTGGCGCTCAGACGACGCCCATCCAAAAGAGCCGACTTACTGTTTTTCGTCTGCCTGAGCTTCAGAAGACCCACTCGGCCGAGTGGAAAATGCCGACCGCCCGAGTGTATAGAAGCCATCGGCCGAGTGACGACAACTCACTCGGCCGAGCGACCCCCGAAGTGAAGGCCCCCGAAGACCCAGACTTACTGGAAATTTTCAGGGTTTCTTACTCGGCCGAGCGACTTTTGTCACTCGGCCGAGTGAGCCGCGCTGCCTGTAGCGTAAATTGTGATTTTCAGGCTGCGCAGGGGCATTTTGGTCACAGTTTTTTGGACGATTTTGGGGGGTATTTAACCCCAGTTTTTGACCTAGGTTAGAGAGCTTTTTCCTTTACTTTTTGCAGCTTTTCAGATTAAACTTTTAGCTTTTGATTATTGTGATTGGAGAGGAGAGAAAAGTTTATTTTTGTTGGATTCTTGGAGAACTCTATTGGTTTGTCTCTCTCTCCTTTAAAAATACTATTTTTATTGCTTATTTGAATATTGTGATGAATTCTCTTGTTAATTCCATTGATTATTTTTGTATTTGTGCTATGAATTGTGAGTAGTCCTTACGTCTTGGGGCGTGGGGATGAACCCTACGAGCCCAATTTCTGATTCGTGATGATTTGGTAGAAATATTGCTAGGATTGCTATTAGGGTTAGTTTGGGATCGATTTAACACGGATAGCTAGGTGTTCATATCAATTGGGATTTGCAAGAGATTGGATCCCAATTCGATAGGAAACCCTAGAAATCCGAATTGGGTTGAAATTGAGTTTCCGTAGTATCGGTTTGCAAGAGATTGGACCGATACTAGGGTTCTCGGTTGCAATTCCATGCCGATACCCGTTTGCAAGAGATTGGACGGGTAAGAACTATCCCAACCTAGGTCGTGGCCCGAGTTTGCACGAGAGTGGGCTCGGGGCGCGATTGAACGATGATGTTGATCCTAATGCTAGCTTACCTAGGCTAGGGTTTGCAAGAGATTGGACCCAAACCTAGGATAGCTATAGACTGGCAACAGCGCGAGAGCGTGAGCTAGGTTTTACATTCAGTTGCAACTAGTTCATCCGAAATTCTACCCTAGCAATTGTGATACCAATGAATTACATTGACGAGATACGGTGAGTAGCGGGGATTCCCCATTCCCTAGGCGTCTTTTATTTGATTTTATATCTCTACACTTTGTCTGACGATTGTGACAGGATCGCCAAAAGGCAAATTCCATCTTTTCTGTTCCTATAGCCAGGTTGTTCGGAGAAGACACCATCATTCGTCCTCCCTGTGTTCGATAACCCGCTCGCCGCTACACCGTGCGCTTGCGGTAAAACTACACGGTCGCTCTTTTTGGGTTACATTGTGAAGCGATCAGCAAGCAGAGTAAAATGTGTCGTAAATAGTTTACGATAATATTTAATGAGATAAACGCAAGGAAAAGATAAACTGGATGACGGGATCGTCCCGCTCTAAACGCAGGTTCAAACCACGTCATAAATGGAGTCCAAATGCTCAAGTTAGAACCAAAACAACCAAAGGAGCCGCAAGGGGTCAGCCCAAACTGGTTGGGTTGAACCCAGCCTGAAGGCAGGCACGGGCGCCCGCTGGGAGCAGGCGCAAGCCCGCGCTCGCTGCTAGCAAGCGCGGGCGCCTGCTGGAAGTGGGCGCAAGCCCGCGTCTGCTCCAGCGGGCGCAGGAGCACCCCAATGCACGCGCTGAGTCACATGCAGCGCACGCGCCTCGAGGCACGTGCGCTGCATGCGCCTGGCATAGGTGGGCCCCCACGCGCTGCCTAGGGCGGCGTGAATTTGTGACACCTGTAGTTTTGTGAAAATTGGCTTTTGCGCTCATCTTTGGACGATCAATTGAGGGGTCAAACGGACTCCGATTGACTCGCCGTTTTTCATACGCGTTCACCGTTCAGCGCCCTTCGATTTAATAGGTTGTATCAAGATCGAAGCTCAACGGTAACGGAGTTAAAATTCATGGAAGTTTGGCCTTTTGTTAAGGAAAACTAACTTGATTTATTAACTCCAAAAAGAATGGTCCCACATCGGAAGTGGAGTAAAGGGGAGTGGTCAACCGCCTATATAAATAGGGGTCTGCTCCCCTCCTCAAAACTCTTCCCAAGCTCTAGATCTGAGCAGCTCCCAAAAATGTTGGAGCACGCTCGGATCTAGGCTTAAATTAAATATTCTCTTCTCACTATAATTTCTGCCTTACTACTGAAGGGCTCTAGCAAAGCCATGAAGGGGTTCGGATCCGATCCGAAATCTTGGCAAAGGTTCACACTCAGGTGAAACTTTCTTCGGCGCGTGATTGGCTCGGCGATAAGAGGATTGCTCGCCTCGGGACGTGGAGCGGTTTGAGGAGTGGTTCGGTGTAGGACGAGGAGCAGCTCGAAAGACGGTGTGGTACACCTTGCCTGTACCAATGCAAGGTTCCGGTTATGTGAATTTAATTAGCGTTCTTTTTAATCGCAGTAGCTTAGCTCCCTCTTGGTATGGACGGACCCATCCCAAGTTGGCAGAGATCCTGGCTAAGGTTCTTGAACCTTAGGGCCTCATTAAATAGTTTAATGTATCTATTTTTTCTACTGCATTCTTTTGCATCTGTGGTCCATCCGACTTAGGACGTGCACAGAATGTGCCCTAAGGGTCCATCAAAACCCTACAGTGGTATCAGAGCTTCGTTTGTATCTTGATCTAAGGACTGCGATTTTATTAATCGAAGAATGCTTTTTAAATGCATGCTAAAGTTTTAACTTTATACGTTATTATTTCTTTTTAAATGCATGCTAAAGTTTTAACTTTATACGTTATTATTAAAAATGAAACCGTTTTTCATTTGAGATGTTTTTTAAATTCTTTTATGCGATAAAAATAATTTTAGAAAAATGAAATTTTTTATGATGATTTTAAAACGTAGTTTATGAAATAAAAATTATATGATACTTTTTTATGAAACTTTTTTAAGTTTTAAAATCATGGTTTTAATTTAAGTGTTAAATTATAGATGCATGTTAATTATTTATTAGATAAATGTTTTAAACATGTTGTTCTATTTAATTGTTAAATAGTTGGATGCCTATTTTTATGCGATAAAATTAGAGTAGTTATGTTTTAATGGCCATGATTTATTATGTGATAATTGATGAAACCTTTTAGGTTAGCCATTAAAAACCTGTTTAAAATTTATAAGATGCATTTTAAATGACATGCTATGTTTTAATAATCATTACAACCTTTTAAAACCTAATTTCTGATTAGGGTAGTCCTTTAACGACGATTATTGTTTTAATCGTTATCATAATAAATCTCATTAAAAGACTACGCTTTAAAGCATTGTAAATGATTTTATTAAAATCCTAATAACGATTAGGATAGCACGTGAACCTTATAGTTGATAAGGACTTAATAAAAGTTATTAACAAATCCTAAAATTTTGAATTTTAAGAATTCAACTAGTTGATAGGATTAATTGGTTGTTAATAAAAGCCTTTTAGTCTATGGCGCGCATATAAGAATGACAAGCTTTATTCAATGGACCATGATCCGGTCAATGTGCTCGGCTAAGTTTGTTGGATCACCCTAGCTAGTTTAAGGGATAAGTGATCCTGTCTTAGTCAATTCCCTGGTCGTGTTCCGCTGGACTGCAATGACGCGAATCATGATTATATGACACCCTGGACTATATCTAGTCAAATACATTAATAATCTTTTTCAAGGTTAGCCGTAGCCCTCCTTGTTTTAGAGGTTGGCAACTATAGGACCCGTGTTCCAGTTGTTGAGCTACACTCAAGCTGAAACATGGCAACCTCGTAGAAACCAACTTCTTAAATACATATGATGTAATCTTGATTTGACCCAAACCATTGTGTCATGAATACACCGAGCGCCGGCGTAAGTTAAATCTAATGATGTAGTCTAGACTTGACCCAACCCGTCGTGTCGTGAATACACCGAGCGCTAGCGTAAGTTAGGCTATACAAGAAAATAATGGTTCGACTAGACTAGTCATTATGATTTGGATGAGCACACTCATGATCATAAATGGCTATCGGTAAAAACCGATAAGAGAGTCATATATGATTTGATTGATGAAGAGTCATCTGTCGATCGCAGAGTCCAGTAATTTGTTGAGCTACACTCAAGGTTGTAAGACTCGGGGGTGGTTGGATCTCTTTTCCATTAATTTAATTTAATTTAATTGTTCATTATTAAGGCTTAAAATGATCGCGAAAATAGTGGGAGGATATAGATTGATAAAAGCCATTCTATCTATATCTAAAATCTTGAACATATGCTAAACTAGGGTAAGTTTCTAAGTTCACCGATGGAATCAAAATGTAATATTCTAATGGAATAAGTTAACTGGTCAAATAGGTTGGTTAATTGAATATCAAGTTAAATTCTAATTGATAGACTAAACTTTATTCTCATTGACATCAAAATGACCTTCTTAAGAACAGACTTAAGGAATATGATTTCATTAAGTTCCGAGTCCAACAAAAGAAATGCACGCTACATGTAACTCGCCTCTATATGGGACAGTTGGGACATATTGATGTTCAATAGCAAGTTTCTCCATACAATTTGTTGAGCGACACTCAAGGTTGTATGGAAAGCTGGTTCGATCCGCAAGGTTCGAAAATTCGATCAAACTGTTTGAATCGGATATGAGTGCATGGGCGGTGCAAGACTATGTATCCCAACTGGATCTTGAGATGAGCAACTTGTTGAGCTACAATCAAGGTTGCAAAGCTCAGGCGTTTGGATACATGAGATGCTTGCATAGCTATTTAAATTTTTGTTAAGACATTTAATATCTAAATGAGATTTAGAAAAGGAAGAAGGCACTCAGAAAGGTCAAATTGAGAAAGATAGTTTTATTTATCATTAGTAAAGGCGTAAGTAGGAGGAACTGAAAATGTGACATATTTGATGTCACGATTTCAGAATAATTTTTATACAAAAGACGTCTAACATATTTTTGACGAATGTCGTCACCTTACTTCTGAAGTGATGTTTTGTGTTAGTAATTTAGAATAACTAAAATATATTAAATGTTAATATATGAATACGCAAGATAGTAATAAACTTATATGACAAAATAGACTAGGCCGTACCAAAGAGACTAAGCTTCACAAGTCACATAAAGAGGGGTCTGACCTCTCGTATTATGAAGTCTACGGACACTTTTGAATCTTATTCTCAAAGGTATGATGGCCGAAAATCCTTCTATAAGACAGTGGGAGAATGAGTTGTTGAACTCACAGTCTTGTACATGCTGATGTACCCGGACCCAAGTCTAAGTTAGCCAGGATAAGTCGTTCTTATTATTATTACGACACGTGTTCTTGATGAAACACAAGTCTGATAAAATAGAGAACAAAATGACAGAAGTATTTGAAATGATTCGATTAGATCGAAGGGTCAAATATTTAGCTGTATAAATCTTGCATAAATAAAAGAAAATGTGATTTTCTCTCAGGTCAAGTATCTTAACATATTGGATGTGTTAAAGAGTATGAATCGCACTTGGTTAGACATAGTGCGACTCATGGTAAAGTGACTGAGTTACAATACTCCCTCTGGGTTAAGTCCCAGATAGAAATGCCTAGGTTTTGATAAGATTCTATGAGGACCTTATCAGTAAGATATTCATTAAATCAATCGTTAGGAAGTTAAAGGATTACTCAATTCTCGTGAGACGAAGAGTCGAGTTAGACAACATAGTCGGTGATGGTCTAAAGATAACTTCCAGGATGAAATTCAGAGTAGAGACTCTGATTAACAACTTGATGCAAATGGTCCGTGCACGTAAATAAAGTACAGACTTTATTTTATGTGCCCAAAGAAAATGTTTCTTATTGTCAGCAAGTAATTCTTCGAGTCTAGAAGATTGGTGCAGAAAGAAAATGGTGAAGTACAATTATGTTGTGAGAGAATGGTCTTCATCCTAATTCCTATAAACGGATTATGATGAAACTGTCTCGCCAGCAGATGCGTACAGATCTACACGGACTGAACTCGGTGTAAACGCTCATGATAACCATGAAAACTGGAGCATTCATTTATAGTTCGTTTTCTAAATATGATTTAGAAGAACGAACTTATATGAATTAGACATAGAGTTTTCAAGGTCAGTGGGAGCAAATAAAACACATGCGAGGCATCAAGGGGATGAAACATATTTTGACAAAATGGTCAAAAGAGTTTGACACTTTAAATATAAACCGTCTAAAATGACCAATAACTTATTAAAAATTATTGTCGTAAGGTACGATGAGCTGGATGAGATCCATGAAAATTAAGTGGATTTCGAAGGACCAAAGTAAATTATTTGGATGCGATTCAAATGAATGGTCTAAGATAAACATAGAAAACCCCCATAAGTCTAATCAGTAGATGGTTTAGCAGATCCACTCACGAAGACTCTATCATGTGAAGTCTGAAAGACTTATGTGTAAATGCAGTATGAGATACCAGGATAAATGGGCCTGAGTGCAAGTGAGAGATGTTGCGAGATGTATGCCCTCGAGGTAATTTTTCTCTGTGTATCTATACAAACATCTTGTTCAAAATTATAGTAAGCTGTATGTTACTGTATGGTAAGAATTTATCTAAGTTAGATCATAATGTAGTTATCATTAGATATTAACCTAGGTAAAGTCCTGAGACTTAATGCAAGGTCAAACATGTATCGAGATGAGTATCTCGATCATGGAGAAGTGCTTAACCGTCAGTAGCATAAGTCTAGAAACATTCGTGGTCGTAGATGTTTCGAGAAAAGGATATCGAAACATCGGATAGACCATTGTGTCTTAGTCTTCACCGTATAGCGGTGACGATGATCTCACGATCGTTCGACTTGGCGAAGTCGGAGACGTGACACATGTGCTCATTGGAGAATGAGTTCACTGAACGACCCACGAGAGTTATCATATGGTTATGATTGACAAATTTGTCAATGATAACTCTTAGTGATGATAGGCAAGTTGGTCTTTGACTTGAGGTCATTGTACGAACCTGTACGTGAACGGTGTCACTTAGATATCTGACCTAGCTTCGAGGCTAGGCCTGTCGAAAGGTCTTTGGTTAGGTGACATTTGAAGCGTGCGAGGAGAGTAATGACCAAGATAAGATTCGTCTCTCCTGATCAATGGGAGTTAGTGTCGTAGTGTTAGTTCGGTATTTAGTGAAAAGTCTGGCCAGAGTATGTTGGAAGTTGTCCAACATTATTTGACTAAAGATCGATGGAAACTAACCGGCTTCAAGCTATTAGGGTTGACAGTTTTATCATACCCTAGGCTTGAGTTAAACGACATAGTTTTGACGAAGAGACTAAAACTGTGGAATTCATCACGGACACAGTCAGGGTAGTGCCGACAATACTCATGTCGATGAGTTAACCACATAATTATGATACTGTAATAGGGACGAAAACTGCTGCTCGTGGTCACTGCCGTATGGGGCTCGAGCCCAACCTGTAGTAGGATCAGGCTGTAGGATCTCACATAGAGTGTGACCTTTGTCTAGTAATAGGTAGAAACATTAGGGAGAATGTGCATTTGATGCAATGGATAGAAAACTACATTTGATGCAAATGATCATTTTAAGCTTAGATATGGGACTATTTTGCATATGATGCAAGCAGGGTTAAATGTGTCGTAAATAGTTTACGACAATATTTAATGAGATAAACACAAGGAAAAGGTTACCTAGATGACGGGATCATCCTACACTAAACGCATGGTCAAACCGCGTCATAAATGGAGTCCAAATGCTCAAGTTAGAGCCAAAACAGCCAAAGGAGCCCAAAGGGGTCAGCCCAAACTGGTTGGGCTGAACCCAGCCTGAAGGCAGGCACGAGCGCCTGCTGGGTGCGGGTGCAAGCCCGCGCCCGCTGCTAGCAAGCGCGGGGGCCCACTGGAAGCGGGGGCCAGCCCGCGCATGTTCCAGCAGGCACACACACGCCCCAATGCGCACGTTGAGGCACGTGCGCTTCATGCGCCTGGCGTAGGTGGGCCCCCACGCGCTGCCTAGAGCGGCGTGAATTTGTGACGGATGAAGTTTTGCAAAAATTGGCTTTTGGGCTCATCTTTTGATGATCAATTGAGGGGTCAAACAGACTCCAATTGACTCGCCATTTTTTCATTCGCGTTCACTGTTCAGTGCCCTTCGATTAATAGGTTGTATCAAGATCGAAGCTCAACGGTGAGGGAATTAATTTATGGAAGTTTGGCCTTTTGTTAAGGCAAACTAACTTGATTTATTAACTCCAAAAAGAATGGTCCCACATCGGAAGTGGAGTAAAGGGGAGGGGTCAGCCGCTTATATAAATAGGGGTCTGCTCCCATCCTCTAAACTCGTCCTAAGCTCTAGACCTGAGCGGCTCCTAAAAATGTTGGAGCACGCTAGGATCTAGGCTTAAATTAAATATTCTCTTCTCCCTATAATTTCTGCCTTACTCCTGAAGGGCTCTAGCAAGGCCACGAAGGGGTTCCGATCCGATCCGAAATCTTGGCGAATGTTCACACTCAGGTGAAACTTTTTTCGGCACGTGGTTGGCTCGGTGACAAGATGATTGATCGCCTTGGGACGCGGAGCGGTTCGTGGAGCGGTTCGGCATGGGACGGGGAGCAGCTCGGAAGACGGTACGGTACACTTTGCCTGTACCAAGGCAAGGTTCCGGGTAAGTAAATTTAATTAGCGTTCTTTTTAATCGTAGTAGCTTAGCTACCTCTTGGGATGGTCGGACCCATCCCAAGTTGGCAGAGATCCTGGCTAAGGGTCTTGAACTTTAGGGCCTCGTTAAATAGTTTAACATATCTATTTTCTGCTGCATTCTTTTGCGTCTGTGGTCCATCCGACTTAGGACGGGAACAGAATGTGCCCTAAGGGTCCATCAAAACCCTACACGATCCACCATCGTCATCAACCGTAAGTTGAAGGGTCCACCCCCTCGCAACTAAACGACCCACCATAGTCGTCGGTCATAATTCGAATGGGTCATGTCCCTCGCAACCGAACAACTATCGTCGTCAACCAAAAGTCGAAGTGGCCATTCCCCTCGCAACCGAACGACCATGGTCGATAGCCATAAGTTGAGGGGTCATCCCCTCACCACTGAACGACTATCGTCGTCAGCTGTAAGTCGAGGGACCACCCCCTCGCAACTGAACGACCCACCATACTCATTGGTCGTAAGTCCAAGGGGCCATGCCCCTCGTAACCAAATGACCATGGTCGTCAGCCATAAGTCAAGGGGACATCCCCTCGCCATAGAACGACAATCGTCGTCAGCCGTAAGTTGAAGGGGCCACCCCCTCGTAACTAAACGACCCACCTTAGTCATAGGCTGTAAGTCGAAGGGGATACCCCTTCGCGGCCGAACAACACACCTTAATCGTTAGACGTAAGTCGATGGGGCTATGCCCCTCATGACCAAATTACCATTATAGTTGAGCGTGGGTGGAGAGGTCATTCCTTTCACTGCTTAAAGAGCCATGCTTTGTTCCAACAATTTAAGAAAGCATGATTCAACAACTCAATCACTGCCCTCATCATAGGCAAATGCTTGACCTATTGAAAGGGGCCAACCGGCGACACGGACGCTCATGCTCTTTAAAACAAAGAGGGACGAGACAATTTTGAAAATAGCATACGGTTTTGTCATCTTTTGTTAAACTTTTACAAATTTCATGACAAAATTTACACCCTTTAAACCCTCAATACAAAAGAAAGGTTCAAACAGCCTCGGGGAGTATGAGATTTCTAATGCCCCTCGACCAAAGTAATATGCCCCTGGTCCCCTGAGGCAGCTTCGTCAGCATCTTCACTTGTCTCGACGAGGGCCTCGTCGATTGGAACGACAGCTTCCATGGTCGTAACTTGATCAACTTCGTCTAATGGGCTAGTTGGTTCGTCATCATTCATAATAATAGGAACTTGGTCGATCTCCGCTGCAAAATCGGGAAATCGATCCTTCATCTCCAGACGACACAATTCAAAGCCTCTTATATACTACTCATCCAGATGGGGCAATTTATCCTTATATTCATGGGCAGCCTTCTCCACGTTCTCTTTCGCATTAAATTCTTGGGAGCCAACAAGAGGTTGAGTCTGAAGCTCGTTTTCTTTAGCATCCCACCTTTTCCTTTCCTCGTACAGCATCTTATTATGCCTTCTCTCTCAGAACAATCTCCTTTTGGATTTGCGTGTCGGTATCCAATATAAGGGCAGCCTCCCTCGTACGAGATTCGCCCATTTCTTGCTCGAGTCGATTCACCCAAGACTTGAGCATTTTCTTGTGACGCTTCCATCTCTCCAGCTTCGCTTCCGCCTGATCGACAATCCTTTTGGCTGAGTCTGTACACTTCATCCCCCTGGTCCGGGAGGCTTCATAATTAGTCATTACCAACGAGCGACGGCATAGCTCCGTATTAGCCAAAAGGGCCTGCGGACAGGCAAGAGTGTCAACTCAAATACTTGGGTTCAATCAAAAAGTGGATAGGGATTATCCTTACTTGGAGATTTCGATGGATTGCGATCATGGTTAACCTCTCCTAATCGACCCTCGCCAGGACAGCCCTGTCTCGGAGGATGGTCGAATTCTCGGTCAATCGAGAAGCAGTCCCACAATCCAAAAGAGCCTATTCATTCTTTCCCACCAGATAACCTGGCCGGAAAAGCTTCTTTGGAAAATTCAACCGGGGCTTGGGATGATCTGTACTAAAAAAGAATCGACCTAAACGCAGAGGGAATGTCATCGGCCAGAGACTCCTAAGGAAATAAACCTCCACATAGCTAGGAATCTTCACGTACAAGTGACCCCTGAGAGGAGGATGACTCTCTCGAAGTTTTCCTCTGGATGAGGATCCTGACCTTGCTCATGAGCCTGATCTAGTCCTGGGGCCACAGTCAGGATAATGGCGTCACTCGACTCAGACAAATCTAAGTCGGCAACGACAAGTTTTTGCCTTGGCTTCTTCTTCTTGATCTCGACCTCCTCAATTTCGACCGAGAGCTGTTGCTTCTACCTCTTCATGGTTGAGTCGACTGAGGAGCTTCACGAACTACCTGGGATAGACCATCGGTAGCCTCAATTGCTCCACTCTCCAGAAGACCCGACTTAAGGAAAGGCACATCCTTTTCAGCTTCTCTAATAGAAGCTTCAAGTGCCTCCTGCACACCTGGTTCGACCTGATATTACAGTCCGACCATAACTACAAAGATGAGTTAAAGTTCAAAAATAAGAAAAACGGGCTAAAGGCGAGCGAGAGATTCGACCTTTCATCCACACAGTCTTGACCAACATCTGGTCGGACAATAACCATTTTGTCAATTTGCGCCACTCAGGTGACTTCAATAGAAAAGCAACAACCTTCTCTTCCTCCTCAGAAAGGGGGTTGTCTTCATTCATGGCGAGCTCGGGATTCCCCCATCGGGTGACAAAACTTGCCTCGCCATGAAATACCATAAATATAAATTGGTCGTTCTAGTTTGGGTTGGAGGTAGGAAAATCATTAAACAATCTCTTCTTGCGACGAGCAGTGATTAGGTACCAACCTGGAGACTGAAGAGAGGGAACTCTGAAAAAGAAGTTGAACAATTCCATGGATGGTTCAATTCCATTTAGCATGCACATCGCTATGAAGCTAACTAGGATGCCCATCGCATTCGGCATCAATTGTTAAAGGGAAAGACCCAGTGTCTTCAATACGCACAGCATGAAGGGGTGCATGGGAAATTGAAGCCCATGGTGAAAAGCTTTGACATAAACCCCAACTTCACAATCGCTAGGAGAATAAACCATCTCCTCTGCACAGAGCAACCTAATCTGGTAATCGCACCTTACATATCTTCTTTGAAAGTCATGGATCTGGGTAGCTACCACTCGAGAGGCTTGGCCAGAAACTAGGTCGGGTGCGATAGTTTCCCCTTTGTCTTATCAAGGGACGGGAGCGGAGGTTCCAGCGGAGGCACAAGGGGAGGAGGAAGCCATGGTCAGAGGTTGAAGTTCGATCCGATAATGCCCGAGACGATGAAGTTTCTCTCTCTCTCCAAAACTACCTTATCAAGGTAAAGGTATATCTAACGATGATCTGAGTTAATCTCACCTTCCAGGGACACGTGTCGATGATCCGAGCATCCCCATATCTCGGATTTTTAACTGACGCAACGTCCAAATTAGAGGGATGTCATTTTTGGCTCTTAAACTCAAATCCTCCCACTTCGACTACCGTGCCACATTAATGAGATATCACATCACTTGATCCCAACAAGAAAATCGTCTGTGCCCAAGTGACGGGGGCCATTGTTAAATCATTGGGCCGGCACTCGAGGAAGGGAATCCTTCGAAGATACCGTCTGGGCCCACTAAGCCCACGAAACCTATGGAGAATGCTAGCCGTTAACCTAGTCAAAGCCCGCATGACCATTTGCACGTTGAGCTTCCGTCGCTTGAGGGGCGGTTGATAATGGGCTCATAAATGGCGGGAGGAGTGGACAACGATTATACCTATTTATGAGAAATGATCGTACCACCATAATTAGAGACCGTTATTGTCCAACGTCACTGAACAGACACTTTAGTCTATAAATAAAGAGGAGACAAACAGAAGAAGGGATAGACCCCAGAGGCACGAAATACTAGATACTCTGACATAATATTATTCTTCCACTCTTCTAATTCTTCTTCCCAAAGTTTGTGGTGACTGACTCGAGACGAACCTTTCGTAGGTCGATCTTTACATCTCCAATCCTTTCTTAAGTCTCGTTCTAACTTAAGCATCAGAGTAGATTTGGGTCGAAACGCAGATCTGACCCCCCTGATGACTGTCAGTGGTGCAAGTTGTTCGACCCATGACTCAGCATTAAGGTCGAAAGGTCGTTGCATTCGATCGAGTGAGCCATCGAGCTCCAGCCCAACGCTCTTGGTTTGACCTTCATCAACACCAGTTCTTCCAACCGAGGGTCCCACTTCACCAGCTGACGAAGCTCCAGCTTGACAAAGTATTCCACGTCAACCCCATCTACAGTTAACCAGAACCCATCCGTTAACAGAATGAGATACAAAGTCCATCATGAAGCAATTTTCCATATATATAGCATCAAGAATATGAAGCATACATTTCAATATAAGTGCCCTTTGTTGGAGATATTGTGATATAGGTATTTTATATGCATCAATTTTCTTTTCTCTCCAAACATAAGGCATATCATTTTTCAAAGAAGTAAACATGAAATATATATCATAGAATGACATATAATATGAAACATTAGACATATGTCAAGATAAAACATGTTTTAAAATGAAGCTTACCTAATATGGAACATGACCTCAAAACATATTGACGTGAAGCTTATATGTAGTGTTTTTCAAAACGTGAAACATATCAATCATGGAATGATGAATAACCTCAAAATATACTTAATGTGAAACATTTATTCTAAAGCATAATAACAAAAAATTAAAACTTTCATCATGAATATTATATATTCACATATGAATATGTCAATGTTATATATGTGAAAATATGAATACCACAAGTTTATAAGCCCAAAATGTGCTCATATGTCTCAACAAAATTAATGTCCAAGCATTGTGACATAAATTCACCAATAAGCACAAAGAAATGGATTGGTAATGTATATGAGATGCGTCAAGAAGACAATTTAGTGCATTTTCAATCTCATATACTCAAATTTGCATAATCCGCCAATATGAATTTAAATGTAAGTAGTTCATATAAACAACATAACACTTCTCTTGGAAATATCTAAGATAATTCAATATAACCAATATAACCATGGCAATGTCCAAAATATTCATTGTTCTTGTGTTAAGAAGAAAAATTCTCAAATATAGTATTTTGAAAGAAACAATGTGGCAGTCGTCTGTTTTGCAAAAGTAGTCGGCTATCATCACATATCCAACATGCATATATCAATATGATGGAGCATTATATCCAAATATTTTATGAATAAGATTCACATAACAAGAAAGTGAAACATTTTCAAATAAACATGCTAAGCTCATCAAATCCAATAAACTACATAGTCATCAAACATTCATCAATCTTCAATGAAACATATACTTCCAAAAGGAAAATTGATTCATCATGACAATGTCTTCAAGTGACATACATACATTTGTCCATAAGCATTAAATATATGATGAACATTACATATCTTCCAACCAAAACATGGTTTTTCATTTCATACATAACGATTACAAAGTCATGAAAATTTTACATACACATTCATCCAAAATTATGGAAATTTTCAAATACATTAAGATATTCTCCATGAAACGTGAGATACATATCTTCAAACTAGAAAACCAACATGAAAACTCAAAATACATTAATATTTATGAAGACATCATGAACTTTCCCATGCAAAAGTCCTTCACGGAGGAGGAATTCCGTGAAACCACGATCGCATTTCTGAAAACATTTTATCTTGATTTTCCATGTATCGATTCAAACCACCCCTTATATTACTCACTTCTTCGATCAATTAATCAAGTTTTTCATCGGTGGAGAGTCCAGGGGGTGCAAAAGCACAAGAGGAAGATTGATGTGCTTCTTCATCGAGATGCATCCTATAAATAATGGATTTGTCTATGGGAACTTCTAGGGGCATGGTATCGGTCTCAGAATCAAATGGAACATCGAAGTGGGAAAAAATTTTTGTGAGAAGACAACCGTGATATATGGAATGATACGATGTCTTCAAAAGATTTTCAAAGAACAATTGTGTCCAATTGATTTTAATCTTAACCAAAAGTGCATACACGCACTTAGCCGCATCTACGGATACATAGGAGTGTCTACCCATCTTTTGAAAAAGATTGAAAGATAGTGTTCGAGTGATGATTCTAACGTTGGGTTGTGTAATACCCCTATGTGTTATATACAATATTAGTGTGTATGTTTGGATGTATAATGGTTAGTGTTTATACTTGGATAGCGATGTGAATATATTCTTGTGTGAATATGTTTATGAGTGTAGTACATACATGTTAGTAGATCTATATGTTTGTGTGGCTAGAGTGTGTGACTTGATATTATGTGTGTAGTATATGTGTATGTATGTGTGTTTTCATATTTTGTGTGAGTGATGAATTATGGAGTGAATGTGTATGGTTTGTGTACATAGCTTTAGATATGGATATTAGGTGTATATTGGATTTCTCTTGTGTGTACCTTGTTGTGTGTGATGGTGTATTGCCTATATTGTGTCACATACCCATATGGTAGTGTGTGTGTGTGTGTGTGTGTGTGTGTGTGTGTGTTGTGGACTATAGTGTATTGAATGTAGATTGTGTGTGAATACATGTATGGGTATTTGTATGCATGTATAAGGATATGTGTATGCATACATTTGATTTGGGCTAGTGTGAAAAGGGGTTTGGGGTAGTGGCAATTTGGTAATTTAGAGAGGGATGTGTGCAAAGAAAAGATGTGTGCATAAAGGAATGGCAAACTTGTAAATAGTTAGATGTTGAGGGTAGTTAGGTGAGGGTATTTTGGTCATTTTAGGTTGTGCATGGCTTATGGGGTAAGCTAAGGAGGGTATATAAAGATCTTGAGATATCTTCTTCTTCTTATCTTTTCTTTCTCTTTTCTTTTCTTTCTTCCCGCCCTTCCTTTCCTATAATGGCCGAAACTTCCCATGGGTTTGCATGGAGGCAAAACACCCCAAGGGCTACTCTGATGTAATACCATGTCTCCATACGTATGGATGTTACGTACGTACTTTCGATCGTCTTTATACGCATGTACAGTTAGTGATATATGTATGTACATTTGTATGAATATGCGTGTGCATCTGCCATATATATATATATATATATATATATATATATATATATATATATATATATATATATATATATATATATATATATATCTATCTATCTATCTATCTATGTACTTCTGGTTGTATATATGTGTGTATTGTACATATGTGTACAGTTATGTATCTGTGTACAGTTTCTTATATATGTGTGTACCATGTAGAGTATGTGTGTGTACACATGCTTGTGTAATAGATATGTGGGTATAGATCTTTATCTATCTATGTACAGATTCTTGTATATCTGTGTACAAATTGTTATATATGTATGTTCAGGTACTTGTATAGTATGTACCACAGTTGTACACACATATTATACAATATGAACACACATATATATTAGAAGACTTCGTGGAGTTATGTACACTAAGTATTACAGGTGGTGGCCCATGCAGGTCTCCGCACTATGGTGTGCGTAAGGATAGTGCGGGTAATGCTCCATAGGGGTAGTTATGTCCTAAGGTGGGTAGGTGACCAACCGTAGGATAAAGGCCTGGTATTAGAAAGCCCAAGGTACAGAAATTCCTGAGAGTAAGCATGGATAGTCATTTGTATATATACATATATGTGTGGGTGGTTATGTATTTGCATAGATTTATAAGTATTGTAGGTATATTGGCATGTATCCCCGTAGGTGTGTATCTATAGCTATATCTGTATGTAAGATACGTTATAGATACGTGTATGACTACTTGTGTGTATCCTTATAATTCATAGTATAAGTGTTCGTATATGGATGAACTATGAGGTTTATGTATAGTAATGTTGTTTGTATAGATTGAGGTGTAGATAGTATATGATGTGTGAATCTATGTGTAAGGCATACTATCTGTGTAATAAAGTATTGTGTGTGGTATATAGATATGTGCTAATATATGCCTTGTCTACATTTGAGTGTATATGGATGACTATATGATTGTATGTAGAGTTGTAAGTGTAGATACTGAATTATATATTTAAGGGATGTAAGGAGATATATCTGTATATGGATATCTAATGGATGTTTATATATATGAAGTATCTGTGTGTATAAATATTGGTGTATAAATAAATTCATGATATATGTGTTGGTATATGGATGTTTACTTGTACGTTTAGATAGAGGTATACTTGGATGTATAAAAGTGTATGATGGTATACATAAGAATAATTATATGTGTATGCATACTATAAATGTGATTGTGTGAATTGATATAGTAAGATTTTGATATATAAGTATATCTACATTTGGATATGGATCATAAGTAGTTTGTGAAATATATATATTGGCTTACTAAGTGGTGTGTATGCATATACATAAGTAGGTATGCCAATTTATGCAATGTTGGTGTGTATTTATATGTATATATTGTGTGAAGATATGTGTATGATTTGAAGATAGGGATGTATGTATAACGTGTGAATATGATTTATCTATATGAATATGTCTTGTGTATGTGTGTGTGTGTATTTATGTATTGTAGTTGTGTAGTATGTCTATATTCTAGCGTACATCTATGTGTTATGTATATATTTAAATGTGGTGCATGTATGTGATATTAGTGTATGTGTGTAGTATAGATGTAGTGGTGTTAGTATTTCGTAGGTGGAAAGACCCTTAGACCTAAGTAACCTCCGATTAGACTCTTAGCCTAGAAAGTCCGAGGACGGACTTTATTTTAAGGTGGGTAGGATGTAATACCATGTCTCTATACGTACGGATGGTACGTACATATTTTCGATCGTATTTATATGCATGTACATTTAAATAATATATGTATGTACATATGTATGAATATGCGTGTACATCTGCCATGTAAATATATATAGGCATATATCTATGTATGTACTTCAGGTTGTATGTATATGTGTATTGTATATCTGTGTATAGTTATGTATATATCTGTGTACAGTTTCTTATATATGTGTGTACCATGTAGAGTATATGTGTGTACACATGCTTATATAGTAGATCTGTGGGTACATATCTTCATCTATCTATGTACAGATCATTATATATCTGTGTACAAATTGTTATATATGAATGTTCAGGTACTTGTATATGTATGTACCACAGTTGTACACACATATTATACAATATGAACACACACACACACACACACACACACACACACACACACACACACACACTAGAAGACTTCATGGAGTTATGTATACTTAGTATTAATTCATGTATTCCCTAATTAACCATGTTATGCCACATCCTCCTTGCTAAGTGTCACTTAGAGAATGATCTTCACCTAATTCCT
This sequence comes from Scilla litardierei, assembly GCA_030789695.1. Lineage (NCBI taxonomy): Eukaryota > Viridiplantae > Streptophyta > Magnoliopsida > Asparagales > Asparagaceae > Scilla > Scilla litardierei. Next base: position 329,679,117 of record CM061133.1, on the reverse strand, counting down.
AATATGTGTCATGCCATGGTTAAACTCACCTAACCCCAATCCACTTGTCATTTGGAGAGGATTTAGAGGTATGAGGTCGATGATGGAGGATTTTTAAAGAGAAGGAAAAAAAGAAAAAGAAAGAAAAAGAAAAGGGAAAAGGAGATCAAGTATTTTCATCCTCCATTCTTCCTCACTCCCCCTCCTTGGCCTAACCTCCTCCTTAGACTTCAAGGAGGTTGAGCACCCAAAGGGTCACTCCACCCTCACTTTGCATACCCCCGTAGCATTCCTTTCGTCTCTTGGGTGTTGTTGCTCAGTCTAGGAGCTTGTGGAAGAGAAGAAGCTAGGAGGAAGGCTAGAGCTTAAAGAAGGAAGATTATCTTGAGGTATGATTTCCTAACAACTCTAATTAGGTGTCATTCTTTAAGTTATGTAGGAAGAGGAGGTTCCATTATGTTAATTATGCCATGGAAATAATGATGCATGTTATAGTTTAATGTTCTTGCAAAACTTAATGCTCATGTTGTAATAATATTAACCATGCTAGTAATGTAGTAATGTCATGTTAGACATGTTAATAATGCCATGTTCCACTAAAAATATAGCAAGCCATGTTTCACTATTTAAGATTAGTATGATATGTTTCACTAATTGTGACTAGTATGCCATGTTCCACAAAATTGTAATTAACATGTCACCTTACGTTAATTTGTACTTAGCTTGTTGTTAGCTTCATTAGCATGTCAAGTTATGTTCATTGATGTTTGCATGTCATATTATATTAATTAGTATGTCACATTATGTTAACTAGTATCATGTTAGTAGAATGTTGTTTTCCTTATGAAATTAGTAGCAGGTTGGCAATTCATTATAGTATGATATATGTTGTATCGTATAAAACAAGTGGATGCATCATATAAACTAAGTGTGTTCGGTATATGATATAACTTTGTTCAGATTATGCTACAAGTATGTTCAGATTTTGCTACAAGTATGTTCAGTTTATCATACAACTGTGTTCAGATTATGCTACAAGTATGTTCAGTTTATAATTCAACTGTGTACAATGTAGTGTACATGTATGTACGGTGCAGTGTATACGTGTGTACGGTGCAGTGTATATATGTGTACAGTACAGTGTATATGTGTGTACAGTGTAATGTATATGTATGTATAGATCTTTATATATGTGTATACAGAGCTTCATTGCTAATAGCTTGTCATATATTCATATGACATGTTAGTTTAAGAATCATGCTCGAGCCATGGAAGTACATAGTGTTGTGATATTCTTCTTATGAGATTTATAATGCAATGTACATTATTAAATCATGACATCGATGAAATGATGATGGAAAGGAAATATTGTGAAAGCGGTAATTGAGACCGATGAATATTGAAATGATGAATTTATTATGAAACTGAGAGTGATGCAGAGTGATTCATATCTGTAACGCACGATCCATTCTAAGATGGATGAGATTCCAGATACGTGCTCGGGTGAAACGCATGTAAATTATAGGAGTTAAGTAGCAGACAGATGATAGATTTCTTACTCGCTTTGTCACTCTCGGAAGGGGGAGTTGACTAGAGTTAGAGAGGCCGGTGGTGTACTCATGAAGCACCATGCAGTAATTGATGGTTTGCTCCGTTTGTCCCAATAAAAATCGAGATTGTCTCACTTCTGTATCTTGCTCCGTTTGGGTGGGGAGTTACGAGAGGCCTCTTCAGTGCTCGTGTCGCTGGTTGAGTTACCACCTTTCACCCACCCTGGGTGAAGTCCAGATCCTTAATGTTCTATGTTTTAGACGGGTTTCCAAATACTAATTTCCATAATGCAACACCGGAAGATGAATGTAATGTAATCTCTTTAACATGTGGATATTCATGCAGTATCGTCTGTTTTACTTTATGCAGTTCTTACTTTCAGTACATGCTTATGAAGTTCTTCCTTACTTTATGCATTAATCTATAGTTATGATTGTCACCAGTAGTTAGACCTTCGTAGTGTAGAGCAACTCTGAGACTGGTCCATACCTAGTGTTGTTAGACTTCCTACTGGGCCACGCTGTGACGTGTCCCACCTTGTGGTTTCAGGTCTAGTTTAATTGCAGGAGCTGTGTCAGGGGGCTGGAGCAGTAGAGCTTATGCGAGGGTTATGTATCTTGAGATTTGGGTTGGTGAGTGAGATGAGTTGAGAGTGTGTTGTACCTTTTTGATTTTGTTTGGTGAGAGTTGTGGGGTGTTGTATATGATGTTTTGTACAAGAGGATATTGTAAAAAAAAGAAATGATGTAAATCTTTGATGTATAAATGGAATTATGTTTTGGTCTCTTATTTGTTTTCTGTGCCATATTGTCTGAGTTGGTTGAGTTGGAGTATTGTATGTACTTCTCAGCATGTGTGCAGTGGCCTGCGGAGTTTTCTGATGAACTTCTATTCTCTCTTCGTCTTTCTTCTTCACACCCGTAGCTCTGGGAATACTTGATACGGATTCGTACTTATCGGGTATCCTGGAAGGCGGGTCGTGACATCCACCCGCACGCTGTATTCTCTAGTATAATCCCTTTCTTCATTGGGTGCATGTGGGTCATTTGGGAGCTTTAGAAGAGAAGGAATCAAGGGCAAATTAGGAGCTTTTTGTATGGAGCTTTGAGGGAGGTTTTCATGGAGCTTGCATGGAGTTTTTGAGGAGGAAAAGGAAGCTCTATTAGAATCTCTCTTAGGTAGGAATCCAACTCCCATTAGTATGTTATTTGCATGTCATTTTTAGAATTAAAGATATCATCTTTTGTCGTAGAATTGCATTACCCTGATTAAGGTTAGCCTCTTTATTAGTTTGTGATGTTAAAATTAGCTTATTGTTATGGATTGCTATTCAAGATGATATCTTTATTAGTAATTTATGAGAAAGTTGATACCTTTGTGATGTTAGTCCACTTCCTTTGTTAATTCAATTAAAAAGTTGTAATCTTTATTGTATTAATTGCAAGTTGTTCTCTTTTTCATGCAAGTTATTATCTTTATCAACGATCCATGCACAAGTTGATATTTTGATGAAGTATTCATGCTTTAGTTTTCCATTTATTAAGGAATCATATGTAGCCTTATTTCTAACTACTTGTCCAGATTCACCCAATTTATTCTTAAATACCCACTTAGTTTTAGTAACATGATGATTTGAAGGTCTAGATACTAATTCTCATACATCATTCCTTTTGAATTGATTAAGTTCTTCCTGCATTGCTATAATTCATGAACTATCTTTACATGCTTCATTAACATTCTTTGGTTCGATGGATAATAAGTCATTTGTTCTAGTTGTGATCTAGTTCTTACTATATCAGAAATATCTCCAATAACTAGATCATGTGGATGATTAGGAATTTCAACAAATGCTTTAGGAAGACTTGTATTTTCAGGAATTGGTTCAGGAATGGAATTAGTTGTATAATTATCGGCATCCAACTTAGTGTTCTATAATGAATTAGTGATAGGTATTGAATCTTTTTCATCTATAGGTATGATGGGTGTATAATTTTCATCAAAACGTAATTAAAGAGATTCCTCAATACATAAGGTTCTTTTATTATAAATCGTTTACACTTTACTACGTGTAGAATATCCTACAAAAATACATTCGTCTGATTTAGAATCAAACTTATCTAGTGAATCCTTAGTGTTAAGAATAAAACATTTACAACCAAAAACTTTAAAATATGATACACGAGAAATTCGATCATAAAATAATTCAAAATAAGTTTTATTAAATTGTGGTCTTACCAAAATTCTATTCAAAACATAACTTGCAATAGCAACGGTTTCTGTCCAAAAATATTTTGGTAAAGAACTATCACATAACATGCTTCTAGCACATTCTTGTAAAGTTCAATTTTTCCTTTCAACTACACCATTTTGAGGCGCGGCTCTAGAAAAAGAAAAATTATGTGTTATGCCATGTTTATTACAAAATTTTATAAACAATTCATTTTCAAATTCTCCACCATAATCACTACGAATAGTAATAATGGATGAAGATTTTAACTTTTGAATTCTTTTACAAAATATTGTAAATTCGTCAAATGCATCATTTTTATGCTTCAAAAATAATACCCACGTATATCTTAAATAATAATCAACAATCACAAATGCATATTTATTACCATTTAAAGAAGCTATTCTCGAAGGACCAAATAAATCTAAATGTAAAAGTTCAAGTGGTCTTTTAGTAGAAATAACATCTTTCAATTTAAAAGAAGATTTATGCATCTTACCTTGTTGACATGCATCACAAAATTATGTATGATTAAACGATATATTAGGCATTCCTGGAACTAACTTATGCTATGAAATACGTGCCAAATGTTTGTAGTTAGTGTGTCCAAAACATTTGTGCCACAAAAGTGTGTTTTCTGTAGATGCTAATAAACAATGATCATTTGAAACTATTTTCATGCATAATATGTATATATTATTCTTACGATTGCCTTGAAATATTTGACATATTAAAATCGTATATAACGCATGCATTCTTTTCAAAAACAATTTTAAAATTTTTATCGCATAATTGAGAAATGGATAAGAGATTGTGTTTCAAAACGTCAACGAGGAGCACGTTTTCGATGATTAGCTTAGTTGGATCACCAACTGTTCCAATGCCAATAACTTTACCTTTATTGTTATCACTAAAAATAACAGTGCCACCATATTTGAATTGTACGGTTGATAGAAGTTTGATGTTTCCAGTCATGTTTTTGGAACATCTACTATCTAGAATCCATCTTTCTTTTATAGGTACCTCATTATATTTTGTGCCATAAAGCACATGTGGGCATTTTCTTCATTAGTGTGTTCGTTGGTTTCTTCTTCGTCATCAGATGAGGAAGAATCCCAACTGGCTGCCAATGAATTCTTCCTTTTGTCAAACTTCTTATCTTTCCTGAAATTGTTAGATGCTCTCTCTTTTGGTTTAAGGAGTGGACAATCCTTTTTCATATGTCCAGACCTGTTACACTGAAAACATAGAGAAGCATCAGTATTCTTAGATTTAAAATTATTGAACTTACCTCTTCGTAGAAACTTTTTGAAGTTTCTAGTGATTAATGCTACATCATCATCGTCCATTTCTGAATCATCGGTATCTGATAAGGCGTTGAAGGCAAGCACTTTCTTCTTTGAATCGGATTGTTCCTTGCGATCTTGGAGTTGAACTTCATAAGCCATCAAGTTACCAACAAGACTTTCAACAGTGAGAGTTGATAAGTCATTGGCTTCCTATATGGCTGTGGTCTTCTTCTCCCCTTCTGGTGTTAAGGCATAAAGAATCTTCCTGACTTGTTCTGTTTGAGTATATGTCTTACCAAGAGCAATTAGAGAGTTTGTGATATCTGTGAATCTAGTAACTATCTCTCCAATTGTCTCGTTGTCCTTCTTTCTAAATAGTTCAAACCTGTGAACAAGAACATGGTTTCCTTAACTTTATTAGTTCCTTCGTGTGTTACCTCGAGTGTATGCCAAATGTCATATGCTGATTTGGCCCGGGAGACATGATTGAACTCATTCTTGTCCATGGCGTAGATAGTACATTCATCGCTTTTGAGTTGTGGGTTGCAGCAGATTTGTCAATAGCGGTCCATTGGGCATAAGGAGTTGCAGGCTTCACGTATAGAGTTTCCAACATGTTCCAAAGTTCGTAGTCGATGCTTTGAAGATATATCGTCATCCTTGTCTTCTGTCACGACCCGCTTCCCTAAAATGGAGGCGAGGCGTGACGAGGCCCGCTCAGGCTGAGAGCTGTGAGGCTCCCCGCCTGTAAAGCGTCTAGAAATACCACGCTGATCCCTGTAATGCGAAACGGAACAAAGACAAGAATAATAGAAAGAGACGAATAATAAATTATCAATCTCAAAAGTCCAAATAAAAGTTCAACAACCACCAGAAAAGCCACCAGGCTAACAAAAGAGTCAAAAAAGGGCCCAGCATGGCCAACAATGGAAGCAACTAACAAGATGGTGCTACTCACCGACAAGCTACAACAACTAACAAAGAAACTGCGGAGGGAACTAAGACTGGTCGCCGGTGTCCTCGTACTCCACGTCAGCTGAGGAATCAGGCACGAACTCCACGAACTCGTCGCCCTCAACTGCGGACTTTGGCTCAGCAACTAACATGCGACACCCAAAGAGAAGGGGCACATGTCAGCAAAGTCTACAAGACTTTGTGCAAGGAAACTAGTCGAAAAGTAAAGGCAACCTAGCAGTTCTAAAGTATGGTATGACATGACAATTATATAATGAGTGCAGCAAGTGAAATAAACAGCAGTTATGACATGGCATATGTGATAGCATGGCAGATAAGAACATGGCATAGAAACAAATAATATGACATGGAAACAAGTAAACATTCACAAGGAATGTCCTAGTCTAGTAGCACGTCGTGCACAGGGATTACGCCTTTTGGCTAGAGAGGCTGTACGGGCCAACTCTTACGCTCAAGTGATCGTTTATCCCTACCCCTCCACGTGTATCGGGCTTTGGTTTTCAACCAACACATATGGCCCGCTTCTGGATCACGAGCCAGGAAGTGTTTTTAATAAGTATGGCGTAGGGTTATGCCCGCATAGCAGGTGCCTAGCCGGAAACAAGGATTGTACAAGTATTTCGTAGCGTGTGCTACGATGCAACATGCAAATCAGATGACATGTAAAAATGCAAATGCATGGCAGATATTTAAATAAAAATACGTACCGTTAGAGAAATTAAACGTGACAGGCAAATGCATGACATGGCATGACAAAAGGCAGTTCTAGCTTCGTTGTCAAGCTAGAACTTGAAATTGCGCCTAGACCGCTATCATTTCACGGTCTAGTCTCTTTCACGCTAAAAGCAAGGAAATGGCCTAAGCATGGCCTAAAACAAGGTTGGCAAATTTCACTTGCCTGGTACTGAGGTTGTTGATCGACGAGAGTCGTCTCAAAAATCGCTATTCTACGGGGATGGGTCACTGTTATGGCAAAATAGAAAATCAGAATTGAATGATCTAATCCGGATTTGTAGTGGAATCCTACAACGTCTAGTAATCCAATTTTATTAGATTTTCTAAATTTATAGTGTGGGTTATGGAAAGATTAAGGGTAGATCACTAACCGTATATAAAGCGGAAGAATCGACGATCAAAGACGCCTACGAATCTGCAGGTGGGAGAGGATCTCGACGTATCCGGATTGCCGTCGCCAAATCTGAACTAGCACTGCAACGGAAGAAGCGATCCCGGTAAACTACGGCTGAAGAGATCCGCTGGCGGCTGAGATATAACGGATCTGGAGATGGGAGAATGAAGGGGAAAAACTGGAGCAAAAGGAGAATTGGGGGTTTTAGAGTCTGCCGGCGGTTTATAGCGTGGTTGCCGGCGCAATGGAGGGTGAGAGGGAGCACGGGAGGAGGAGGAAAGGCAAGAGGAAGATGGGGGATGATTGGGGAAGAAGGTCGGCTAAGAAAAGTGAGGGAAGAAGTGAAAGAAATATAGAGTTTAAATAGAAAAAATAAGCGGCGGCTGCAACTTAACCTAGGGTTTCTGTGTAGATTAGTCGGTCAGTGAAGAGTGGTCGACCAATTAGTTTGGGAACTAGTCGGTCGGTCGTCCAACTCTGACCGACTAAAAGGCAAACTGAGAACAGGGTCAATGCAGGGTAGACAGATTTAGTCGGTCTGTGAAGGCTCGTCAACCGACTAGTTTGGGAATTAGTCGGTCGGTGAATGTTCATTGACCGACTAAGGGTTGAATTATGATAGGCAATAAGTACTGAGAGTTAGTCGGTCTGAGAAGAAACTCTAACCGACTAGTTTCTCAACTAGTCGGTCGATAGTCGTTCTTTGACCGACTAACTGCAAACAGTAACTCGGCTGTCAGAAAGAACTCAAAATTAGTCGGTCTGAGAAGAAGTTCTAACCGACTAGTTTCACAACTAGTCGGTCGATGAATGTGCTTAGACCGACTAAGGGGAAACAGTAACTCAGCTGAAATAATCAAGATGAACTAGTCGGTTCCTGAAGAGTTGCCGACCGACTAGATTGCAATCTAGTCGGTTGGTTCTCTCCTTCTTGAACCAACTAAGAGTCATGAAAAAGTCTCGAATTGAAGCGCGAAGCTTCGGGAAAGATTCCTATGGCTTCTAAGATCAACCTAGCTCTAAGATATGGATGCTATGAAGTTCATCGTAAAAATACTTACTCCAAGCCCATCATGATATGCAACGGAAAGTAGAAGATCAGAAAGAACTGAAAGAAAACGTCCAACAGGGGAAAAACACACAAGGAAGAGAACAACCATAATATATATATATAATAGACAATACATAGACAAAAACCAGTCGTTACATCCTACCCACCTTAAGAAAAATTCCGCCCTCGGAATTTCCTAACACTCTCGTGTCAGGGAACAAAAGTGGGTATCACTCTCTCATCTCATCCTCTCTCTCCCAAGTAGACTCTCCTGGTGAGCCATGTCGCCACATCACCCTAACAAGATCGACTGTCTTGTTCCGGAGTGACTTCTGACGCCTGTCCAAAATCTGCACTGGCTGCTGGTCATACGTCAGCTCGGGGCGAACGGTGATCTCTGAGAAATCCACAGCATGAGATGGATCGCTGATGTACCGACGAAGCTGCGACACATGGAAGACATCGTGAACTCCTTCCAAAGATGGTGGCAAGGCTAAGCGGTAGGCTACCTCGCCAATTCTCTCCAGAATGTCAAACGGTCCAATGTATCTCGGGCTCAGCTTCCCTCGTTTCCCAAAGCGAATCACTCCTCGATTCGGGAAAATCTTCAGAAACACATGGTCACCTGGCTGAAACTCCAAAGGACGCCGTTTAGCATCTGCCCAATGCTTGAAACGGTCCTGAGCAATCCTCAGCTTCTCCCGTATGTTCCTCACAACATCCACTGCCTCCACGATCATCTCAGGTCCTAACAGCTCCATGTCTCCAATGTCATCCCAGCTCAGTGGCGATCGACATTTCTTCCCATATATCGCAGCGAAAGGTGCCATGCCAATACTCGCCTGGTAGCTGTTATTGTAGGCAAACTCAACATGGTGGAGATGATCTTCCCAAGATCCCTTAAAGTCCAACATGCACGCCCTCAGCATGTCCTCCAAAATCTGAATCGTCCTTTCGGACTGGCCATCTGTCTGCGGATGGTACGCCGTGCTAAAACTCAGACTCGGACCCAAACTCTTCTGCAGACTCTGCCAAAACTGAGGCGTGAACCTCGTGTCTCTGTCCGACACGATACTCACAGGGACTCCGTGAAGTCGTACGATCTCCTGCACGATTCACGTTGCATCACTATCTAAACTAGGGAAAGGAAATAGAAATTGAAAGTAAAAGGGGTTTACCTCCATATATCTCCTCGCTAGCGTCTCAGTGGACTGTCTTACTCGAAAAGGAATAAAGTGCGCGGATTTGGTTAATCGGTCCACGATCACCCAAATCACGTCATTCTGCTTCGGACTCCGAGGCAGTCCAGTCATAAAGTCCTTAGTAATGTGTTGCCACTTCCACTCCGGAATCGGAAGCGGTTGTAGCAACCCTGTCGTAGCTGATGCTTCGCCTTTACCTACTGGCAAACCAGACACTTGGCTACACTTCGAGCCACACTCCTCTTCATACCATGCCACCAATAGTTCAGGTGAATATCCTTATACATCTTGGTACCACCAGGATGCACAAAATACGGTGAACTGTGTGCCTCAACCAACAACTCCTCTCTGATGTCTCCAGCTGGCACATATAACCTGGCTCCATACCTCAGCGAGCCATCCTCATGAATCAAGAAGTCAGTCCGCAGACCGGCTTTCACCTGCTCCTGTATCTTCACCAACTTCGGGTCTCCTGCCTGTCCAGCCTTGATCTTATCCACGATCGTCGACTGTATCTGCATACACATCAACGAAGAGGCCTCTCCAGGAAGAATAATCTCAATACCAGACTCGCAAAAATCTTGCTGCAATCTCCACTGCGAAGTCAACAACATCACTGCCGGAAGCCTACTCAGCGCATCCGGAACCACATTCACCTTGCCAGGGTGATACTGCAGATCGATCTCATAATCTGCCATGAGCTCCAACCACCGACGTTGTCGCATGTTGAGCTCCTTCTGAGTAAAAATGTACTTCAAGCTTTTGTGATCGGTGAAGATCTTCACTTTCTCACTCAGCAGGAAGTGCCTCCAAATCTTCAGCGCAAACACGACTGCTGCCAACTCCAAGTCGTGCGTCGGGTAATTCTTCTCATAGGTCTTAAGCTGACGAGAAGCATACGCTACCACGTGCCCATGCTGATGCAATACACAACCGAGACCCTTGCCGGAAGCATCGCAAAAGATCTCGAATCCTCCACTCCGATCAGGCACAGCAAGAACAGGGGCAGTCGTCAGTCTCTCCTTCAGAACACCAAAAGCCTCCTCACAGCCATCAGACCAAACAAATGGTACATCCTTCCGCGTCAGTCTGGTCATCGGCTCAGCAATACGGGAGAAGTCCTTAATGAACCGCCGGTAATAACCAGCCAATCCAAGGAAACTACTGATCTCAGATGCTGACTGCGGAACATGCCACTCCCTGATAGCCTTGATCTTCTCGAGGTCCACTGAAATACCGTCTCCTGACACCACATGCCCGAGAAAAGCAGCTCTGTCCAGCCAAAACTTGCACTTGGAATACTTAGCATACAACCAATGCTTCCTCAAGATCTCCAACACTGTCCTCAAGTGCGATGCATGCTCCTCCTCTGACTTTGAGTAGATCAGAATGTCGTCAATGAATATAACGACAAACTTGTCTAAAAAGTCATAGAAGATCAGATTCATCAGGTTCATAAAAACTGCGGGTGCGTTGGTTACACCAAAAGGCATAACCACGAACTCGTAGTGTCCATACTTCATCCTGAATGCTGTCTTTGAAACATCTTCCTTCCTCACCTTCAGCTGATGATAACCACTCCTCAGATCCAACTTAGAGAATACCCTCGACCCTCCAAGCTGATCAAAGATGTCATCTATACGAGGCAACGGATATCGATTCTTGACGGTCACCGCATTCAACTCCCGGTAGTCCACACACATGCGACGCGAACCGTCCTTCTTCTTCACCAGCAAGACCGGTGCTCCCCACGGAGACACACTGGGATGAATGTAACCCTTCTAAAGAAGTTCGTCCAGCTGCTTCCGCAATTCTTCCAATTCTGCTGGTGCCATGCGATAGGGCGCCTTCGAGATAGGTTGTGCTCCCGGAATAAGGTCGATCGAAAACTCGAGAGCTCGATCGGGCGGCAATCCAGACATCTCCTCGGGGAAGACGTCATCGAAGTCACGCACTACCGCTGGTCTACACTGCTCCATCTGCATAGCAACGATCTCCACCGGCTTGGCCCGAAACCTGATCGGACCAAGCGAACTACTGCCACGGCTGAACTCGAACACCGGATGGCCTGGAATCTCGAACACCACCTTCTTCCTCCGGCAATCGATCATGGCGTAGAAACTCCCAAGCCAGTCCATCCCAAGGACAGCATCATAGTTGATGATGTCGTGGACGATGAAATCAGCGTAGAGCTCATGTCCACCGACCACCAAAGGGCAAGAATTGCAACCACGATGCACCGAGATCACGCCATTTCCTGTAACGATATCCCAACTCTTGGGAAGAGGGGAAGTCGACAAGAAATGCTTGTCCACGAAGCTCCGGGAAATAATGCACATCGATGCACCAGAGTCGAAGAGGACTCATGCAGGAAATGTGCAAACCAAAATCACACCTAACAAGCAATCTAACAATCAGATCATATTCTAGCAAACATAACAAGCAGCCAAACAAATTCCAACAAACAAGGCTAACTAAAAAAAGAAACAACTAGACTGAGGGTTACCTGCAATAACCTCATCCACAGCCTCAGTCTCATCTGCAGTCATCAGGAAAGCCTGACTCCTCGGCTGCATGGCCTGCTGAAAGGCCTGTTTCTGTGGAACGAGGGGCGCTCCACGTCCAGCAGGTACATGTGCCCTCTGCTGCAACGGCTGAGCTGCAACTGGTCCCTTCCAAGGCTGCTTGGACTTCGGGCAGTCCCTCATGACATGCGCTGGATCACCACAAACCAAGCACTGTCCCAACATCTTCCGGCATTGATCCTTGACATGCCCAATCTTGCCATAGAAAAGGCAAGTCTTCGGAGTAGGAGGTCCTCCTGGCCTCTTGAACTGTACCGGCTGATTGGGCCTGAACCCTGGTCTCATCATTGCACTGGCCTGCTCCACAGGCCTCTTCCCAGCTCCAGAAGCACATCCTCTCTTCTGGTTCACAATCTGCTCCTGCCTTCTCGCTGAAATCAGAACCTTCTGATAGGATTCCAAATTAGAAGAAGACACAAAGCTCTGAAGATCCAAAGAGAGCCCCTGCAGAAACCTCTGGGCCCTCTCATCAGCATCCTGCACCATCTTCGGTGCGAAACGGCTCAGCCTGGTGAACTCCTGGTGGTACTCATGCTCCCCTGCTTCAGGTCGATGAAGCGCTGCGCCATCTCCCTCTTGGCAGCCTTCGGAAAGTACTCCTCATCGAATCTGGATTTGAAAGTAGCCCAAGATATCGGCTTCACCAGCATCTCCTCCTCAGCATCCCACCAGTTCCGAGCATTATCCCTAAGCTGCCTCTTCGCCAAGTCAACCCATCCAGCCGGGTCGACCTTCGACATCTTCAGGTTGTCCTCCATATTCCTGATCCACTCATCAGCAGCTAGAGGTCCTTCGATCCCATCAAAGTAAGTGGGGCCCAGCTCCCGAAACTGCTTCGCTCCTGGCTCGGAGCGAGGGACATTCTGGACTGGCCGCACTCCTCGAGCAGTCGGAACATTCTGGGCATTCTGAAGCATGCCCTGCTGCACCTGCATCATCTGATGCATCATCCGCATAATCTCCCCGTTGGTGGGCTCTCGGTCCGGCTCCTCGACACGAGGGGGCACACCACCAGCAGCTCGGGTATTCCATCTTCCTACCATCTAATGACACAGAAAACGAAATAAAATCAGACTCTCAGCCTGACTCGGGTGTCGAAATTATTTATCGGACATTCTACAATTCTTATCGTTGTTCCGATTAAGTCACAGTTACAGAGTGGGAGGACCAGCATGGGCCACCAACAAAACCTGTCACGACCCGCTTCCCTAAAATGGAGGCGATGCGTGACGAGGCCCGCTCAGGCTGAGAGCTGTGAGGCTCCCCGCCTGTAAAGCGTCTAGAAATACCACGCTGATCCCTGTAATGCGAAACGGAACAAAGACAAGAATAATAGAAAGAGACGAATAATAAATTATCAATCTCAAAAGTCCAAATAAAAGTTCAACAACCACCAGAAAAGCCACCAGGCTAACAAAAGAGTCAAAAAGGGCCCATCATGGCCAACAATGGAAGCAACTAACAAGATGGTGCTACTCACCGACAAGCTACAACAACTAACAAAGAAACTGCGGAAGGAACTAAGCCTGGTCGCCGGTGTCCTCGTACTCCACGTCAGCTGTGGAATCAGGCATGAACTCCACGAACTCGTCGTCCTCAACTACGGACTCTGGCTCAGCAACTAACATGCGACACCCAATGAGAAGGGGCATATGTCAGCAAAGTCTACAAGACTTTGTGCAAGGAAACTAGTAGAAAAGTAAAGGCAACCTAGCATTTCTAAAGTATGGTATGACATGACAATTATATAATGAGTGCAGCAAGTAAAATAAACAGCAGTTATAACATGGCATATGTGATAGCATGGCAGATAAGAACATGGCATAGAAACAAATAACATGACATGGAAACAAGTAAACATTCACAAGGAATGTCCTAGCCTAGTAGCACGTCATGCACAGGGATTACACCTTTTGGCTAGAGAGGCTGTATGGGCCAACTCTTACGCTCAAGTGATCATTTATCCCTACCCCTCCACGTGTATCGGGCTTTGGTTTTCAACCAACACATGTGGCCCGCTTCTGGATCACGAGCCAGGAAGTGTTTTTAACAAGTATGGCGTAGGGTTATGCCCGCATAGCAGGTGCCTAGCCGGAAACAAGGATTGTACAAGTATTTCGTAGCGTGTGCTACGATGCAACATGCAAATCAGATGAATGTAAAAATGCAAATGCATGGCAGATATTTAAATAAAAATGCGTACCGTTAGAGAAATTATACGTGACAGGAAAATGCATGACATGACATGACAAAAGGTAGTTCTAGCTTCGTTGTCAAGCTAGAACTTGAAATTGCGCCTAGACCGCTATCATTTCACGGTCTAGTCTCTTTCACGCTAAAAGTAAGGAAATGGCCTAAGCATGGCCTAAAACAAGGTTGGCAAGTTTCACTTGCCTGGTACCGAGGTTGTTGATCGACGAGAGTCGTCTCAAAAATCGCTATTCTACGGGGATAGGTCACTGTTATGGCAAAACAGAAAATCAGAATTGAAAGATCTAATCCGGATTTGTAGTGGAATCCTACAACGTCTAGTAATCCAATTTTATTAGGTTTTCTAAATTTATAGTGTGGGTTATGGAAAGATTAAGTGTAGATCACTAACTGTATATGAAGCAGAAGAATCGACGATCAAAGACGCCTACGAATCTGCAGGTAGGAGAGGATCTCGACGTATCCGGATTGTCGTCGCCAAATCTGAACTAGCACGGCAACGGAAGAAGCGATCCCGGAAAACTATGACTGAAGAGATCCGATGGCGGCTGAGATATAACGGATCTGGAGATGTAAGAATGAAGGGGAAAAACTGGAGCAAAAGGAGAATTGGGCGGTTTTAGAGTCGGCCGGCGGCCTGTAGGGTGGTTGCTGGCGCAATGGGGGGTGAGAGGGAGCACGAGAGGAGGAGGAAAGGCAAGAGGAAGATGGGGGATGATTGGGGAAGAAGGTCGGCTAAGAAAAGTGAGGGAAGAAGTGAAAGAAATATAGATTTTAAATAGAAAGAATAAGCGGCGGCTGCAACTTAACCAAGGGCTTCTGTGTAGATTAGTCGGTCAGTGAAGAGTGGTCGACCGATTAGTTTGGGAATTAGTCGGTCTGTCGTCCAACTGTGACCGACTAAAAGGCAAACTGAGAACAGGGTCTATACAGGGTAGACAGATTTAGTCGGTCTGTGAAAGCTTGTCAACCGACTAGTTTGGGAATTAGTCGGTCGGTGAATGTTCATAGACCGATTAAGGGTTGAATTATGATAGGCAATAAGTACTGAGAGTTAGTCGGTCTGAGAAGAAACTGTAACGACCACTTTTCGTTGTACTTTGTTCGTGCACGTGCTTTTGGCCGTGCACGTGTTTATTTTAGACTTTATTTGTTTGAGAACACTTTTGTGTGATATGCCGTTGTGAACGTCTCAGAGGGTATTAAAAAGTGGCACTAATTTGGAACGACGCTTCTCGAGTCGTTTTCCCACAATTTAATCTTATTTGATGAGACGTTGCGATTTTCACTTTTGACGGGAGACGTTTCTATTTTTAGTTTCGTCTTCCGACGTCGAAATTGAGATCTGTCTTCTTAGTTAGCTCACTTTCATCATCACGATCACCCCGATATTTATTTTATAATTTTTGGAGTTTATTTGACCACTTTTATATTTTTAACAAGGTTTATAATATTTTTAATAATTAATTTTTAAATTATTTTCGGCCAAATAAAATTTATTTGAGTTTTAAACGTATTAAAGAATTTTTGAGCCAATTTCCAGCTCATTTGGACCGCATCAAATCCTTGTGTGAGTTGGAGACGTTGAGATTCAAATTTTAAATATTTTTGAACTTCTAATCCTATTAGATTTAGCCCTAGACCAAGTCAACCCATCTACACTATATAAACAACCCCTAGGAAGACCTATTTTCGCAAGAAATTAACCCTAGCCACTTCCAAAACTCAAATTTGACGTTGCGACGAAACGTTGCGACGATTCGTCGCAACGTTGCGACGAACAGCTGCCGCACGACCGAGAAAACCAAGGCCGTTCCCCCGCTCCGACCGCTAGCCGCCCCCGCACCAAGCCCCGTCCGCACCCCGCTGCTGCCGCCCGCTCTGTTCCCCCGCTCCGACCGAGAGGAGCTCTCGGTCAGACCGAGAGCACAGCCCGCATCCTGCTCCGCACCGTGCCCGCTCTGTCGCTCCGCACCGCACCGTGCCCGACCGGCCCGCACCTCCGCACCGACCGACGTTGCAACGTTGCAACCCCCGCATCCAAGGCTCCTGACCGAGCCGCTTCTCCGCTCCGACCGAGAGAACCAAGCCCCCGCCCGCACCGCTGCAGCCACTGCGCTGCAATCCCCGCACCGAGCGTGTCTGACCGAGCCAAGTCCCCGCACCGAGGCTGTACGACCAAGAGCCATTCGTCGCAACCCCGCACCCGTCGCACCACTTGCCACCGTGGGCCCCCCAAGTTCTCCAGAGGTATTGTGGGTCCCCCATAGGTCCCTAGGACTACTGTGGGCCCCACCTAGGTACTTGCTCTTCGAGGGTTTGCCGCGTACGACGTTGCGACACGTCGTAGCCCGTCGTCGCACGTGCTAGCTTTGGAATCTGGAATCGTTTCTCCAGTTGATTGCTCTGAAATTTCCAGCGGGGAATCTAATTGGAATCTGGACTTGGAGCGCGATATTATTATTCCAACCCCCGGCGTCGCTACCCGACGCCGGTGTAGCGTTCGCGTCGTGTTGAGGTAACGCTTTACACCCCTAGGACCCCCAACCCAATTGCATGCTAACCAAGACTAAAATCAGTATTTTTAAAGTATTTTAAATGTTTTAGCAATCACTAATCAAGATTAATAAAAACGGATGTAGGCCGGTGGACTTGTGCACGTACGAATTGTGACTTTAGACTCGTTGGACGGTGTTTCTCTGACGCGATACTTGCAGGCAAGTGAAACTTGCCAAATCTTGCTTAGGGCCATGTTTTTAGGCCACTTCCTTGTTTTAGCGTAAAAGAGACTAGTCAGTGAAATGATAGCTGGCTAGACGCCTACTTGATCTAGTTTGACAACGAAACTAGATCCGTCACCTAATTGATCTAGCTTGACAACAAAGCTAGATCCAACCCCTTTAAACTTGTTGTTCATGCATACTAAACTGTCAGGTTTACTTTCCTTACCTGTACGCCTTACTACTTGCCATGTCATGTCATCCATGCATTGAATGTCGCATTCATAGCACACGCTACAATACTTGTACTCGTACTTCCTTGTCCGGCTAGGTGCACCCCTACGCCATACTTGTTTAAAACACTTCCTGGCTCGTGATCCAGAAGCGGGCCTCATGTGTTGGTTGAAAACCAATGCCCGATACACGTGGAGGGGTAGGGATAAACGGTCACTTGAGCTTAGGAGTTGGCCAGTGCAGCCACTCTAGCCAAAATGCGGAATCTCTGTGCACGAGGTGCTTACTTTACTTGTCTTGTGAATGATTCATGCCATGTTTAAATGCCATATGTGTACTTTACTTTACTTTACTTTACCTGTTGCACTCATACTTTAACTGCCATGTCATCGCATCATGTTAGAACTGCTAGGTTGCTTTACTTTTACCTACTTTCTGTTTCATTGCACAAGTCTCTTGTAGACTTGCTGACATGTGCCCCTTGCTCTTTTGGGTGTCACATGTTAGACCCTGAGCCAGAGACAGTTGTTGTGGACGAGGTGTTTGCTGACACTGAGCCTGAGCCTACGTTCGTTGAGGAGTTCAAGGACACCGGAGAACAGTCTTAGTGACTGTTGAGTTGCTTTTGCTTTAGGTTGCTGTTAGTTGTCGGTGCTTGCACCATTACTTTGTTTTCGTACTTTGTACTTTTGTTGGCCATGCTGGGGCCTCTTTTAGACTCTTTTATTTTAGCCTGGTGGCTTTTTCTGCGATGTTGAGATTTATTATTATGGATATTCTGAGATGTTTCTTTTGTCTCTTTTCGTTATTATTATCTTTGTTTCGTTTTGCGTTGCAAGGACCTGCAGTTTAAATGTTGATTGACGCTTATCAGACTTGCAGCTTTGTAGCTTCAAGTCTGAGCGGACCTTCTCACGCTTCGCCTCCACGTTTTTGGGAAGCGGGGCGTGACAGGTTTTGTTGGTGGCCCATGCAGGTCCTCTTCTTGCGATTGCGAACTAACGGAACAACGATAATAAACGGAATGTCCATTAAATAAATTGCAACATCCAAGTCATTAAGCTTTGAGTCTAATTTGTTTGTTCGTTTTCTATGTCCTTAGATGGCTGGACGACAACAGACCCGATCTGGCAATGGGCCCATTCCTGCTGAGGTACCGGATAGAGAGCCCACCAATGCTGAGATCATGAGGATGATGCATCAGATGATGCAGGTGCAGCAGGGCATGCTCCAGAACACTCAGAGTGCTCCTCGCCACGAGCCAGGAGCGAAGCAGTTTCGGGAGCTGGGCCCGACTTACTTTGATGGATCTGAAGGACCATTGGCTGCAGAGGAGTGGATCAGAAACACCGAAGATAATCTGAAGATGTCGAAGGTCAACCCGGCTGGATGGGTTGATCTGGCGAAGAAGCAGCTTAAGGATAATGCCCGAAATTGGTGGGATGCAGAGGAGGAGCCGTTGGTGAGCCCCATACCTTGGGCTACTTTCAAGTCCAGGTTCGATGAGGAGTACTTTCCGAAGGTTGCTAGGAGGGAGATGTTGCAGCGCTTCATTGAGCTGAAGCAGGGGAATCTGACGGTGGACCAGTACCACCAGGAGTTTACTAGATTGAGTCGCTTCGCACCGAAGATGGTGGAGGATGCTGAGGAGAAGGCTCAGAGGTTTCTGCAGGGTCTTTCCCTAGACTTGCAGAGTCTGATGTCTACGACGGACATGGAGTCATATCAGAAGTTGTTGGTAGCTGCTCGGAGACAGGAGAGGATTGCGAGGCAGAAGAGAGGACTGATTTCTGGAGCTGGGAAGAGGCCTATGGAGCAGGTCAGAGGAGTGGTTAGGCCTGGGACTAGGCCTAATCAGCCAGTGCAGTTCAAGAGGCCAGGTGTGCCTCCTCAGAAGACTTGCCATTTCTGTGGCAAGACCGGGCATATCAAGGATCAGTGTAGGAAGATGTTGGGACAGTGCCTGATTTGTGGAAACCCTACTCATGCTATGAAGGAGTTCCCGAAGTCTAAGCTACCTTGGAAGGAACCAATCGCAGCACAGCTGTTGCAGCAGAGAGCACCTGTACCTGCAGGTCGTGGAGCACCTCTCGCTCCTCAGAAGCAGGCTTTTCAGCAGGCTATGCAGCCGAGGAGGCAGGCTTACCTGATGACGGCAGTGGAGAGCGAGGCTGTGGATGAGGTTATCGCAGGTAACTCTCAAACTAGTTGTTTCCTTCCTTAGATAGTTTTGATTGTTAGCTTATGTTTGTTTGATTGCATATGATTGTTTGCTAGAATAGGGTTTGATTGTTAGACTGTTTGATAGGTGTGATTTTGGTGTGCATGTTTCCTGCACGAGTCCTCTTTGACTCCGGTGCATCGATGTGCATTATTTCTCGGAGCTTCGTGGAGAAGCATTCCTTGACGACTTCCCCTCTTCCCAAGAGTTGGAATATCGTTACAGGAAATGGCGTGATCTCGGTGCATCGTGGGTGCAATTCTTGCCCTTTGGTGGTCTGTGGACATGAGCTTTACGCTGACTTTATTGTCCACGACATCATCAACTACGATGCAGTGCTTGGAATGGATTGGCTTGCGAGCTTCTATGCTACGATCGATTGTCGGAGGAAGAAGGTGGTGTTCGAGGTCCCTGGGCACCCGGTGTTTGAGTTCAGTCGTGGCAGCAGTTTGCTTGGTCCTGTCAGGTTTCGGGCCAAGCCGGTGGAGATTGTTGCTATGCAGATGGAGCAGGATAGACCAGCTGTGGTACGTGAATTCGATGACGTCTTCCCCGAGGAGATGTCTGGACTGCCGCCCGATCGAGCTCTCGAGTTTTCGATCGACCTTGTTCCGGGAGCGCAGCCTATTTCGAAGGCGCCGCATCGGATGGCTCCAGCAGAGTTGGAGGAGTTGCGTAGGCAGCTGGATGAGCTTCTACAGAAGGGTTACATCAATCCTAGTGTGTCTCCGTGGGGAGCACCGGTGTTGCTGGTGAAGAAGAAGGATGGTTCGCGTCGCATGTGTGTGGATTACCGGGAGCTGAATGCTGTGACTATCAAGAATAAATATCCCTTGCCTCGTATAGATGACATCTTTGATCAGCTCGGAGGATCGAGGGTGTTCTCTAAGTTGGATTTGAGGAGTGGTTACCATCAGATCAAGGTGAAGAAGGACGACATCACGTAGACAGCTTTCAGGACGAAGTACGGTCACTACGAGTTCGTGGTTATGCCATTTGGTGTAACCAATGCGCCCGTAGTCTTTATGAACCTGATGAATCTAGTCTTCTACGAATTTCTAGACAAGTTTGTCGTTATCTTTATTGACGACATCCTGATCTATTCAAAGTCGGAGGAAGAGCATGCCTCTCACTTGAGGACAGTGTTGGAGATTTTGAGGAAGCATCGTTTGTATGCTAAGTATTCCAAGTGCGAGTTCTGGCTGGATAGAGTTGCCTTTCTCGGGCATGTGGTGTCTGGTGATGGAATTTCTGTGGATCCCGAGAAGATTGTGGCTATCAGAGAGTGGCCGGTTCCGCAGTCGGCGTCTGAGATCCGGAGCTTCCTTGGACTTGCAGGATATTATCGACGTTTCATTAAGGACTTTTCCCGGATTGCTGAGCCGATGACCAGGCTGACGCGGAAGGATGTACCATATGTTTGGTCTGATGATTGCTAGAAGGCTTTTGGTATTCTGAAGGAGAGATTGACGACTGCCCCTGTACTTGCTGTGCCTGATCGGAGTGGAGGATTCGAGATCTTTTGCGATGCTTCTGGCAAAGGTCTTGGTTGTGTGTTGCACCAGCATGGGCACGTGGTTGCGTATGCTTTTCGTCAGCTTAAGGCTCATGAGAAGAATTACCCGACACATGATTTGGAGTTGGCTGTGGTTGTGTTTGCGCTGAAGATTTGGAGGCACTTCCTGCTGAGTGAGAAGGTGAAGATCTTCATCGACCACAAAAGCTTGAAGTATATCTTTACACAGAAGGAGCTCAACATGCGTCAGCGTCGATGGTTGGATTTCATGGCAGACTACGAGATTGACTTGCAGTATCACCCTGGCAAGGTGAATGCGGTTCCGGATGCGCTGAGCAGACTTCCAGCGGTGATGATGTTGACCTCGCAGTGGAGATTACAGCAGGATTTTTGCGAGACTGGTATCGAGATTATTCTTCCTGGATAGACCTCTTCGTTGATGAGTATGCAGATACAGTCGACGATCGTGGATAGGATCAAGGCTGGACAGGCGGGAGATGCTAAGCTGGTGAAGATTCGGGAGCATGTGGAAGCCGACCTGCGGACTGACTTCTTGATTCACGAGGATGGTTCGCTGAGATTTGGAGCCAGGTTGTGTGTGCCAGCTGGAGATATCAGAGAGGAATTATTGGTGGAGGCACACAGTTCGCCGTATTCTGTGCATCCCGGTGGCACCAAGATGTACAAGGATCTTCGTCTGAATTTTTGGTGGCATGGTATGAAGAGGAGTGTGGCCCGGAGTGTAGCCAAGTGTTTGGTTTGCCAACAAGTAAAGGCGGAGCACCAGCGTACGGCAGGGTTGCTACAACCGCTTCCGATTCCGGAGTGGAAGTGGTAGCACATCACTATGGATTTCGTAACTGGACTACCTCGGAGTCCGAAGCAGAATGACGTGATTTGGGTGATCGTAGACCGATTGACCAAATCTGCGCACTTTATTCCCTTCCGAGTAGGACAGTCTACTGAGACGCTAGCGAGGAGATGTATGGAGGTAAATTCTTTTACACTCCGTTTCTATTTCCTTTCCCTAGTTTAGATAGTGATGTAACGTGAATCGTGCAGGAGATTGTACGACTTCACGGAGTCCCCGTGAGTATCGTGTCGGACAGAGACATGAGGTTCACATCTCAGTTTTGGCAGAGTCTACAGAAGAGCTTGGGTACGAGTCTGAGTTTCAGCACGGCGTACCACCCGCAGACGGATGGCCAGTCCGAGAGGACGATTCAGATCTTGGAGGATATGTTGAGAGCGTGCATGCTGGACTTTAAGGGATCTTGGGAGGATCATCTCCATCACGTTGAGTTTGCTTACAATAACAGCTACCAGTCGAGTATTGGAATGGCGCCTTTCGCCGTGCTATATGGAAAGAAATGTCGATCGCCACTGAGCTAGGATGACATTGGAGATCGGGAGCTGTTAGGACCGGAGATGATCGTGGAGGCCGTGGATGTTGTGAGGAATATTTGAGAGAAGTTGAGGATTGCGCAGGACCGTTTCAAGCATTGGGCCGATGCTAGACAGAGGCCTTTGGAGTTTCAGCCTGGCGACCATGTCTTTCTGAAGATATCTCCGAACCGCGGAGTTATTCGATTTGGGAAGAGAGGCAAGCTGAGTCCGAGGTACATTGGGCCGTTTGATGTCTTGGAGAGAGTTGGAGCTGTGGCTTATCGCTTGGCGTTGCCGCCGTCGCTGGTGGGAGTTCACGACGTATTTCACGTATCCCAGTTACGTCGATACGTTAGTGATCCATCCCATGATGTGGATTTCTCGGAGATTACGGTTCGTCCGGATCTGTCTTATGATCAGCAGCCAGTTGAGATTCTGGATCGTCGACAGAAGCAGCTGAAGAATAAGACCGTCGACTTGGTTCGAGTGCAGTGGCGTCACGGTTCCCCTGGTGAGTCTACCTGGGAACGTGAGGATGAGATGAGAGAGCGCTTCCCGCACCTTTTCCCGAGCAGTGATTGATGTTGATTCTGAGGACGGAATCATTTCTAAGGTGGGGAGGATGTAACGACCACTTTTCGTTGTACTTTGTTCGTGCACGTGCTTTTGACCGTGCACGTGTTTATTTTAGACTTTATTTGTTTGAGAACACTTTTGTGTGATATGCCGTTGTGAACGTCTCTGAGGGTATTAAAAAGTGGCACTAATTTGGAACGACGCTTCTCGAGTCGTTTTCCCACAATTTAATCTTATTTGATGAGACGTTGCGACTTTCACTTTTGACGGGAGACGTTTCTATTTTTAGTTTCGTCGTCCGACGTTGAAATTGAGATCCGTCTTCTTAGTTAGCTCACTTTCGTCATCACGATCACCCCGATATTTATTTTATAATTTTTGGAGTTTATTTGACCACTTTTATATTTTTAACAAGGTTTATAATATTTTTAATAATTAATATTTAAATTATTTTCGGCCAAATAAAATTTATTTGAGTTTTAAACGTATTAAAGAATTTTGAGCCAATTTCCAGCTCATTTGGACTGCATCAAATCCTTGTGTGAGTTGGAGAAGTTGAGATTCAAATTTTGAATATTTTTGAACTTCTAATCCTATTAGATTTAGCCCTAGACCAAGTCAACCCATCTACACTATATAAACAACCCCTAGGAAGACCTATTTTCGCAAGAAATTAACCCTAGCCACTTTCAAAACTCAAATTTGACGTTGCGACGATTCGTCGCAACGTTGCGACGAACAGCTGCCGCGCGACCGAGAAAACCAAGACCGTTCCCCCGCTTCGACCGCTAGCCGCCCCCGCACCAAGCCCCGTCCGCACCCCGCTGCTGCCGCCCGCTCTGTTCCCCCGCTCCGACCGAGAGGAGCTCTCGGTCAGACCGAGAGCACAGCCCGCATCCCGCTCCGCACCGTGCCCGCTCGGTCGCTCCGCTCCGCACCGTGCCCGACCGGCCCGCATCTCCGCACCGACCGACGTTGCAACGTTGCAACGTTGCAACCCCCGCATCCAAGGCGCCTGACCGAGCCGCTTCTCCGCTCCGACCGAGAGAACCAAGCCCCCGCCCGCACCGCTGCAGCCGCTGCGCTGCAATCCCCGCACCGAGCGTGTCTGACCGAGCCAAGTCCCCGCACCGAGGCTGTACGACCGAGAGCCATTCGTCGCAACCCCGCACCCGTCGCACCACTTGCCACCGTGGGCCCCCCAAGTTCTCCAGAGGTATTGTGGGTCCCCCATAGGTCCCTAGGACTACTGTGGGCCCCACCTAGGTGCTTGCTCTTCGAGGGTTTGCCGCGTACGACGTTGCGACACGTCGTAGCCCGTCGTCGCACGTGCTAGCTTTGGAATCTGGAATCGTTGCTCCGGTTGATTGCTCTGAAATTTCCAGCGGGGAATATAATTGGAATCTGGACTTGGAGCGCGATATTATTATTCCAACCCCCGGCGTCGCTACCCGACGCCGGTGTAGCTTTCGCGTCGTGTTGAGGTAACGCTTTGCACCCCTAGGACCCCCAACCCAATTGCATGCTAACCAAGACTAAAATCAGTATTTTTAAAGTATTTTAAATGTTTTAGCAATCACTAATCAAGATTAATAAAAACGGATGTAGGCCGGTGGACTTGTACACGTAGGAATTGTGACTTTGGACTCGTTGGACGGTGTTTCTCTGACGCGATACTTGCAGGCAAGTGAAACTTGCCAAATCTTGCTTAGGGCCATGTTTTTAGGCCACTTCCTTGTTTTAGCGTAAAAGAGACTAGTCAGTGAAATGATAGCTGGCTAGACGCCTACTTGATCTAGTTTGACAACGAAACTAGATCCGTCACCTAATTGATCTAGCTTGACAACGAAGCTAGATCCAACCCCTTTAAACTTGTTGTTCATGCATACTAAACTGTCACGTTTACTTTCCTTACCTGTACGCCTTACTACTTGCCATGTCATTGATGGGAATCTAGTCCCACCCCAAGTGGTTTGTTTTGTTGATGATCACACCAAATGTTATTAATTTACTAATCATACTACTTAAGTGTGTAGGTTGTGCAATAAGCTAATTGAAGCTCGAAACATACTCCGAGAAGAAGAACTTCAACCACACACATAGAAGATGAAGATGAATTTAGCTCGCAACTTCAAAGCTCAAGCACAAGAAGTGTTCAAAGATGAAGCTCAAAGAATGTGCTCAAGCTAAAGCTAAAGTGGAGCTCAAATTCAAGCGGAAGCATATGCAACTAGCGCAAGCTCAACCATGGCTTCAAGTTCTTCATGGAGTCTAGTGTGTGAGTTGGTTTTCATTTTCTTAGGATTATGTCAAAGCCAAGAAGAATTTGCACACACACAAAATGATTTTCTAAAATGTTTTTAAAACTCATTTTAAACTTATTTGAGAGCATACTTTTCATAGAAGATAAGTTTCAATTTGTAGTCAACTACAAACACCCAGTAGTTCACTACACTGATTTCTGTCTTCTACCAGAAAAGATAGTCTGGTAGTCGACTACCTAAGTTAGGGAGTCGACTACCAGTAGTAGCAGATTTTCTCTGAGACACTCTGGGAGTCGACTACCAAAGTTAGAGTGTCGACTACCTGCTGTGCGACCAGAATTCCTTGATTCACTCTCTCATTTATTCTTTGCTTGATTTTTGGGCTGAAGTCAAACTTGATTTGAATTATTTTGAATTCTCCTTTAGCTCTATAAATAGAGAACCTATGAGAACATTTTTCTCACCAATTTTCTCTTGAGCAAAATTATTATTCTCTCAAAAGTTCTCATCGTTCTCATCGCTCTCAAAGTTCTTCATAGCCAAATAGGGTTTTCAATTTCTGATCTTATTGCTTATATTCTTTATAATTCTTTTAAGATCATTATTATTATTTGGCTATTGCAAATTGGTTTTCAAAATCCTTCTCTTTGATTTTTTTTATATTCTCAAAGGATTTTTGAAACATCTAGATTCTAGATCACATCGAATAATTTCATATTCTTTGTGTGATCTAAGAACACATCTAGATTCTAGATCACAGTGAATAAACTCATATTCTTTGTGTGATCTACGAATGATTTAAATTCTTTTAGCCACGTTAAGCACAATTGCAAATTTAATCCTGGCTATAGAATTATTGGGTGTAAAAACCAATCTCCACTAATTCATTGTGTTGTATTGGATTTGATTTTACTTGTAGTCCCTTGGTCATAAGGGTGATTGGAAATCCTTGTTGTAGGCAAGGTGTTTGTGAAAAGTCCTCGGATTGTGAGGCAAGGTAAAGTCCTCGGGTTGTGAGGCAAGGGTAAAATCCTAGACAAGTCTAGGTGGTCGGAAATCCTAGTTGTGGCTAGGTATTTGTATTGCTAAGGCAATAGTGGAAATCTCGTACCGGATTGGTCGGGGACTGGACGTACCCAGGGTTGTGGGGAACCAGGATAAAAATCCTTGTGTTTGCGTTTGATTCTCTCTGTGATTGTTTATCTCTACTTTGTTTTTCTTGATTCATTGAATATTACATTTGTAACTCATTCATAATATATTGCAAGATCAATTTCTGTATCTACTTCTCTATTGTACTTCCGTGTAATCGTTTATATCTTCATTAAGTATTCGCTTAACTGAGTTGTGCATAATATCCCTCTGGGAGTCGACTACTGTTCTTAGGGAGTCGACTACCAGAAGAGTTTTATCTCTGACTTGTTTTGAAGATTAATTAAGTTGATTAAGAACCAAGCGTAGATCACTCTACTTGGTTTCTTAGGCGACATTAGAAGGTTTTGTTTTGTGTTGATTGATTAAAGAACGAAAAAGTTTTATCTTTATACAACACTATTCAACCCCCTTCTAGTGTTGTTTGCCATCCACAGGATCCAACACTTGGTATCAGAGCGAGGTTGTAGATGGCGTCAACCAATCATTTCCCCGAAGGACAATCTTCCAGCAGACCACCACTTCTCAACGGATCAAATTATGGATCTTGGAAGAATCGGATGCGAATGTACCTTCTCTCTATCTCATATGATCTATGGAAGATAGTGGAGAATCCTTATGAAGAACCCACTCTTGAGGAAGAAAAGTGGACCAAGACGGAGAAGGACAAAGTGTCTCTAAATGCCAAGGCGGTGTCCACCCTATATTGCGGCCTTGACACAACGAAGTACAACCACATCTCCATGGCTACCTCCGCGCACCAAATATGGAAACTTCTTGAGGTAACACATGAAGGTAACCAAAAAGTTAAATCTTCAAAATCTTCTCTTTATGCTGGCAGGTATGAAAAATTTATGATGGAGAAAGACGAGAACATAACGGAGATGTACACGAGATTTACGGAGATCGTCAACACACTTGCGGGATTGGGAAAGAAGTACACACAAGAGGATCACGTATGCAAGATCCTTAGATCTCTCACTCCCGAATGGCAATCCAAAGCTTCGGCCATTGAAGAAGGCAACGACACTTCAAAGCTAACCTTGGAAGAGCTCATCGGCAATCTAATGGCGTATGAACTCCAACTGCAAGAGCGAAAGACCAAGGAACACGTTGAAAAGAAGAAGAACCTTGCATTCAAAGCAACATCGGATACGGAGGAGTCCGAGAATGAAGTCAAAGATGAGATGAAGAAACAAATGGCACTCATCTCCAAAGGATACAAGAAAATCCTAAAAGCACGTAAGTCCTACAACCGTAAGTTCAATTTCACTAATGAAGTTATTTGTTATGAATGTAATAGGCCAGGCCACATGAAGAATGAATGCCCTCTAAAGAAAAATAGAGATACGAGAACGAACTCATATAAAGGCAAAATGCCAAATAGAAAAGCTTTTGGGGCTTGGGATAGAAGCGATGATGAAGAGGATTCCGATAGCTCATTATCATCCGAAAATGAAGGAAAAGCAAGCAAAAGGAACGAGCGGAACTACATGTGCTTCATGGCACGGGAAGACCCCAAGGTAAATTCCTACCATTCCTCTAGTGATAGCGATAGTAGCGATGATGATGAAATTGATTATGAGGAGGAATTTCATAAAATTTATGCATTATATGAGGTCCAACTCAAAGAGTTTCTAACTCTCAAAAAGATGCATAAATCTTGTGGTTCTAATCCTACTAATCAAGAGCTAGAAAAGATTAGAGAAGAGAACCTAAAATTGATTAGCAACAATAAGGATTTAATTGAAAAGAATAGGTTGCTCAATGTAGAACTCAAAGACCTAGGAAATAGGTTTAGAGACTTAGAAAAGAACATGACCGCCATTAAGGCAAAGCATGAGGACTTGGTTAATAATGTTACTAGGTTCAATAAAGGTAAAGAAAAATTAGATAGCTTGATTAGATCACAAAGACCCCAATCTAGCAAACATGGCTTAGGTTATAACATAACCAATCAAAATGCTAGGAATTCTCATCATCAAGCTAGAGTTCCTAAAACTGAAAATGGATATGTCAAAGTTTGGATTCCCAAAATTGGAACCGTCCAAATGAAAGACAATTACATTTCTAGTTTTATGAACAATGTTCATTTTTGTAGAGATTATAGATTTACTTATGGGAAATCTCAACCCAAATGGGTTTGGTTCCCTCTTGGTTGATGATTACATTATTACGCATGACTAATCCCACGGACCCACAAAGAAAGGGTACCAAAATTATTTATTTGATTTTCAGGTACCAAAACTATAAGGGATTAGTAGAAGAGCTCCAAATGAATCTCAATTTACATGCATGAATTAAGGGGGAGACCCAACTGCAATGATGCAAACTTTAAGGGGGAGCCTATGAAATTTTTTCTTCACTTGGTATGTATACGATTATGTTTTTTTTGTGTGATGACAAGGGGGAGAAAAAGTGAAACAAGCAAAAACATGAATGAATAATAAACCGCATCTAAGCAGTGGGAGTAAGTACACTTACTCATTGTTTTTATTTCATATTATTCATATATTTTTCATTTGGGTGTCATCATCAAAAAGGGGGAGAGTGATGGGAATCTAGTCCCACCCCAAGTGGTTTGTTTTGTTGATGATCACACCAAATGTTATTAATTTACTAATCATACTACTTAAGTGTGTAGGTTGTGCAATAAGCTAATTGAAGCTCGAAACATACTCCGAGAAGAAGAACTTCAACCACACACATAGAAGATGAAGATGAATTTAGCTCGCAACTTCAAAGCTCAAGCACAAGAAGTGTTCAAAGATGAAGCTCAAAGAATGTGCTCAAGCTAAAGCTAAAGTGGAGCTCAAATTCAAGCGGAAGCATATGCAACTAGCGCAAGCTCAACCATGGCTTCAAGTTCTTCATGGAGTCTAGTGTGTGAGTTGGTTTTCATTTTCTTAGGATTATGTCAAAGCCAAGAAGAATTTGCACACACACAAAATGATTTTCTAAAATGTTTTTAAAACTCATTTTAAACTTATTTGAGAGCATACTTTTCATAGAAGCTAAGTTTCAATTTGTAGTCAACTACAAACACCCAGTAGTTCACTACACTGATTTCTGTCTTCTACCAGAAAAGATAGTCTGGTAGTCGACTACCTAAGTTAGGGAGTCGACTACCAGTAGTAGCAGATTTTCTCTGAGACACTCTGGGAGTCGACTACCAAAGTTAGGGAGTCGACTACCTGCTGTGCGACCAGAATTCCTTGATTCACTCTCTCATTTATTCTTTGCTTGATTTTTGGGCTGAAGTCAAACTTGATTTGAATTATTTTGAATTCTCCTTTAGCTCTATAAATAGAGAACCTATGAGAACATTTTTCTCACCAATTTTCTCTTGAGCAAAATTATTATTCTCTCAAAAGTTCTCATCGTTCTCATCGCTCTCAAAGTTCTTCATAGCCAAATAGGGTTTTCAATTTTTGATCTTATTGCTTATATTCTTTATAATTCTTTTAAGATCATTATTATTATTTGGCTATTGCAAATTGGTTTTCAAAATCCTTCTCTTTGATTTTTTTTATATTCTCAAAGGATTTTTGAAACATCTAGATTCTAGATCACATCGAATAATTTCATATTCTTTGTGTGATCTAAGAACACATCTAGATTCTAGATCACAGTGAATAAACTCATATTCTTTGTGTGATCTACGAATGATTTAAATTCTTTTAGCCACGTTAAGCACAATTGCAAATTTAATCCTGGCTATAGAATTATTGGGTGTAAAAACCAATCTCCACTAATTCATTGTGGTGTATTGGATTTGATTTTACTTGTAGTTCTTTGGTGATAAGGGTGATTGGAAATCCTTGTTGTAGGCAAGGTGTTTGTGAAAAGTCCTCGGATTGTGAGGCAAGGTAAAGTCCTCGGGTTGTGAGGCAAGGGTAAAATCCTAGACAAGTCTAGGTGGTCGGAAATCCTAGTTGTGGCTAGGTATTTGTATTGCTAAGGCAATAGTGGAAATCTCGTACCGGATTGGTCGGGGACTGGACGTACCCAGGGTTGTGGGGAACCAGGATAAAAATCCTTGTGTTTGCGTTTGATTCTCTCTGTGATTGTTTATCTCTACTTTGTTTATCTCGATTCATTGAATATTACATTTGTAACTCATTCATAATATATTGCAAGATCAATTTCTGTATCTACTTCTCTATTGTACTTCCGTGTAATCGTTTATATCTTCATTAAGTATTCGCTTAACTGAGTTGTGCATAATATCCCTCTGGGAGTCGACTACTGTTCTTAGGGAGTCGACTACCAGAAGAGTTTTATCTCTGACTTGTTTTGAAGATTAATTAAGTTGATTAAGAACCAAGCGTAGATCACTCTACTTGGTTTCTTAGGCGACATTAGAAGGTTTTGTTTTGTGTTGATTGATTAAAGAACGAAAAAGTTTTATCTTTATACAACACTATTCAACCCCCCTTCTAGTGTTGTTTGCCATCCACAGGATCCAACAGTCATGTCATCCATGCATTGAATGTCGCATTCGTAGCACACGCTACAATACTTGTACTCGTACTTCCTTGTCCGGCTAGGTGCACCCCTACGCCATACTTGTTTAAAACACTTCCTGGCTCGTGATCCAGAAGCGGGCCTCATGTGTTGGTTGAAAACCAATGCCCGATACACGTGGAGGGGTAGGGATAAACGGTCACTTGAGCTTAGGAGTTGGCCAGCGTAGCCACTCTAGCCAAAAGGCGGAATCTCTGTGCACGAGGTGCTTACTTTACTTGTCTTGTGAATGATTCATGCCATGTTTAAATGCCATACTCGTACATTACTTTACTTTACTTTACCTGTTGCACTCATACTTTAACTGCCACGTCATCGCATCATTCTAGAACTGCTAGGTTGCTTTACTTTTACCTACTTTCAGTTTCATTGCACAAGTCTCTTGTAGACTTGCTGACATGTGCCCCTTGCTCTTTTGGGTGTCACATGTTAGACCCTGAGCCAGAGACAGTTGTTGAGGACGAGGTGTTTGCTGACGCTGAGCCTGAGCCTACGTTCGTTGAGGAGTTCGAGGACACCGGAGACCAGTCTTAGTGACTGTTGAGTTGCTTTTGCTTTAGGTTGCTATTAGTTCTCGGTGCTTGCACCATTACTTTGTTTTCGTACTTTGTACTTTTGTTGGCCATGCTGGGGCCTCTTTTAGACTCTTTTATTTTAGCCTGGTGGCTTTTTCTGCGATGTTGAGATTTATTATTATGGATATTCTGAGATGTTTCTTTTGTCTCTTTTCGTTATTATTATCTTTGTTTCGTTTCGCGTTGCAAGGACCTGCAGTTTAAATGTTGATTGACGCTTATCGGACTTGCAGCTTTGTAGCTTCAAGTCTGAGCGGACCTTCTCACGCTTTGTCTCCACGTTTTTGGGAAGCGGGGCGTGACAGAAACTCTAACCGACTAGTTTCTTAACTAGTCGGTCGATAGTCGTTCTTTGACCGACTAACTGCAAACAGTAACTCGGCTGTCAGAAAGAACTCAAAATTAGTCGGTCTGAGAAGTTCTAACCGACTAGTTTCACAACTAGTCGGTCGATGAATGTGCTTAGACTGACTAAGGGGAAACAGTAACTCAGCTGAAATAATCAAGATGAACTAGTCAGTTCCTGAAGAGTTGCCGACCGACTAGATTGCAATCTAGTCGGTTGTTCTCCTTCTTGAAGCAACTAAGAGTCATGAAAAAGTCTCGAATTGAAGCGCGAAGCTTCGGGAAAGATTCCTATGGCTTCTAAGATCAACCTAGCTCTAAGATATGGACGCTATGAAGTTCATCGTAAAAATACTTACTCCAAGCCCATCATGATATGCAACGGAAAGTAGAAGATCAGAAAGAACTGAAAGAAAACGTCCAACAGGGGAAAAAGACACAAGGAAGAGAACAACCATAATATATATATATATATAATATAATAGACAATACATAGACAAAAACCAGTCATTACATCTTCCAATATGAGTAGTTGGAACCGTTGAATAGTGGAGGCCTTCTAGTAGAATGCCATTCTGGAAATTGTGATGAAGACGTTGAATTATTCGTCAGATAGGTGTAGGCCATCTTAACCAGGATCTGATACCAAATGTTGGATCTCCTGGCACACCAAATACACTAGAGGGGGGTAAATAGTGTATATCACGACGAAATTGCAAAATTAAAAGTAACTAAAAATTGCAATAAGAGTGCGGAAGTAAATAACACAATTCAGAGAATATCAGGAGTAAACACAGAGATTTATCCTGGTTCGGATCATTGTGATCCTACGTCCAGTCCTCTACCTCGTAGAGATTTCAATCCACTAAAACACTTGCTCTCTGCAAGTAATCAACATACAAAGATGCCAACACTCCCCGTGTTGCAAACTTGTACAATCTCTTCAACAAGAGATTCACAAAATAAAGTAAAGAAAGAGTATGAAATAATATCACCTATATCCTTGATAATGTAGGAATTATGACGCAAGGTTGGTGATGGATTCTCCAAGGTTCAGAATGAGAATTGATGGTAGAACACACTTAGAGAATGGACTTCCAGTTGAGGAAGAATTTCTGTAGAGGTTCCCTAAAGAAATTTGAAAACAATTCTCTTTCTAGTGAGAGAAAGAACACTTAAGCATGTAAGAATCACATTACCCTTGTAATACTAACAGCATACACTAGAGGGGAGTAAATAGTGTAATGGTAATAAAATTGTCCAATTAAAATTAAACTTGCAAATGCGGAATTATAAATGCAAGAGGAAATAATTGACACAATCAATCCAAACGCAAACACAAGATTTTACCCTGGTTCCCCAAACTTGGGTACGTCCAGCCACACCAATATTCACTATATTCCCACAAAGAGAAGTGAATACAAATCTCAGAAAGAGATACCCCACCAAGAGGATTTATGCCCTACACAAGGACCCAACCAACCCTACACGAGGATCACCCACCAAGAGAATCACTAACTCCCACTCAGAGAATTAGGGTTAGCCCTACACTAGGATACTAAACTCCCACAAAGAGAGTTACTCCCACAAAGAGAGTTATTCCCACTAAGAGAATATCCTAATCCCATAAAGAGATAAACTCCACCAAAGAGAGTAAGACTAATTCCCACAAAGAGAATTAGTGATACAAATTTACCAAGTAAAATAAATACTCTTACCTATGCCTTGAGATTCTTACTCATAAATGAATGCAAGGCATGGAAGAGGATCTCCAAGTGTTGAGATAAGCTTGAAAGCACTTGAATGAATTCCCTTGAGCTGGACTTCAATGCATGAAGAGGAATGAGAGCTCTAAAGAGGGAAATGAGAGAGTTTGAGAGTGGCTTATAGACCTCTTGTGATTTTCAATAGCATCAAGAAATTTCTAGAGATGGTAGCACACCGATATATATAGGAACCCTATATCAAACCCCAAAACCCAAGAAAACAACCAAAGGATTAATTCTGCAACGGCTAGAAACTGGGTGAAAACGACATCAACAGTCGACTGATGATCATAAGACAGTCGACTGATCAACGGCTAGGAAATATCCAACGGCTATAATCTGAGGCATGACAGTCCATTGATGAAGTCGATACAGTCGACTGTAAACAGGACAGGCACCTGTAAAACCTTCAGCAGACGACTGCTGCAGGGGATGGAATAAAACAGAGAGCTGCACTCTTTCTCTAGATAAGCAGACAGGCAACTGATGTCAATAATACAGTCGAATGTCAGATAGTCAGGCGACTGTAATTCCTTCAACAGTCATCTACTGTATAAGATGGAGAAAAGACAGAGAGATGCAGAGATTGCACTTACGCTACTCAGACGACTGTTGGCCAATGCCCAGGCGACTGTAAACTGAGCAGCAGTCGACTGTGCGTAAAGCTCAAGTTTGAGTCAATTGAAATGTTGACTTGAGCAGTGCATATCAGTCGACTGTAGAAGGATCTACAGGCGACTGAAAATCACCCAGTCGATTGTTATTCCTTCAGCAGGCGACTGATGGAGAGCCAGAGACTCCAAATGAGTCTTTGGACAAGATGAACCTATTGGGTTGGATTCTATGATAATCCTAAGGCTCACTAAGATGGTTAGATGCATATGCATGTATGAGTAGACCATCTAACAAGGCATTACATTAACCTAGACTCAAATGAGAGAGAAAGCAATAAAGTAAATATTACATGGATTACATTGCTTTTCTTAGAGTTTAAGTCTTCCATCTTGATGCCTTGATTTTCCCTATCATCTCCAAGCTTTGGCACCCCTTGAGTCCAAGCTTTGGCCCTTCTCCACTTGATGTCCATCCTTGCACCAAGTGATTAGTCTCCAAGAAAGATATTCTAGGAATGAAACGGTGAGACTAAACAAGAGAGTCATTAGCAACAACATAATGTTGTGATCATCATCAAAATAAGATTGGTATGAAACATCAATACTCAACCATCTCCCCCTTTTTGATGATGACACACATTATGTAAAACACAAAGAATTAAAGCACAATGCTAATGAGCTCCCTATACTTATATGCACCAATTATACAATGAGCTACACAATAGTAAATACTCATTCTACCAAATAAGATCATGGTGACATATAAAAGACATGTATTACATAAACTAATTGTCATAGATAATATCATGCAAACATGAAAGGTTTATCTAATCCCATATATCTCTCCCCATAGATATATCTCTCCTCATATGCATATGTATATATCTCCCCCTATATATTTACATAATGCATATCTCTCTCCCTATTGACATCGTCAAAAAGGTGGACATCAAATATATCCCCCTTTGTCATCTTAACCAAGATGTGACAATATGCAAGAAATAAGGAGATGTAGGATACCAAATTGAAATTTTAGTGGGTATCAATCACTATCCCACGCTCCCCCTAGATCATAGAAATGGTCAAGTTTTGATTTCTAGGATCTAATAGAAATATTGGAGCCATGGGCCTAAAGTGTATCAAAGCAATAGACATATAGAAATCAAGCTTCAAAGATACACAAAGATATTGCCAAAAATATAACATGAAACATGTTGGCAATGTCTAAGGAGTTTTAGTTTGAGACCAAAAATAACCAATTGTAAATAATGATCTCAAATATCCCCCGAAATGAGAGTCGAAATATGTTTTAAAATATTTTAAACATACAACATATTAACTCCCCCATTGACATACACATGGATCAAAAATGCATGCATGTCAATAAAATGCCCAAGATTCCCATTTTCATGAAAAAATAAATAAATTTGAAAATATTTTCAAAATCATGAAACACACACAACCAATGGGTATGCAAAAATAGACATTTAAGCATATTACCCATGCAATATGATATGTGTGAGGAACCTAAACATTAGGGAACCAAACCCAAGAGGAGTTCGATTTCCTAATGTAATCACATGAGGTGATCACATCCCTAACTAAAGAGTTGATGTAACTATCCCTCTCTAGCACACTAACCTTAGTGGGAATCCATAAACTCAAGGATTTCCTATGCAAGGGTTTTGCCTTTGCAAGAGGAGTGGATGTGGCATGCTTAGGTGTAGAAACGAGTTTCTTGGCATGAAAAGAATGAGGATTTTGCTTCTTACCAAAAAATGAAGAGTCTTTATTCTTCCTCATCACCTTGTGATCTACATGCTTCTTGTTGATGTTATTGTTGTACAAGAAAGCATGGTGATTCTTCTTAGGTGCTTTAGCAATATTTCTTGTATTTGCACCATAAGAGGAATTAGAGGTGGATTTGGGTACCACATTTTGAATATATCCCAAACCTCCTCTATGATTTGCCAGATGTTGTTTTTCCAACAAATCGTCGAGTGAATCCCTAGAATACACAAAGCTTTTGAGCTTACGGGATTCCTCTTCGCATTTCAACGTAAGTTGTTGAATGCGAGATTCTAAGCTAATGTTTTGAGCAACAAGATTCTCATTAGTTAAACTCAATTCCTTAACTTGAGAGAGAAGTGTGTCTCTCTCACTAGTGTCACAATCATGTAACGCATCATGATTATTTACATTAGTGGATTCTAAAGCATGCACCCCACTCATAGCATTCTTAAGATTAGCTTTCATTTTACCATCTGAGTTGATGCACTTACTTGCCAAGTTAGAGGCCACATTGAGGCGGTATTCAAGCTCCTCGTAGGATAGCTTTTCCTCCTCACTTTCCTCCTCGGTTGAGCTTGACGAAGACTCTTCCTCGTTAGCCATGAAACATATTTCTTCTTTGGAGTTGGCCTACATCTCTTTATTGCATGAGCTAGAGGAGATTGATGAAGAATCATCAAAAGCTGCGAAACACCTGTGATCGTGCTCATTGTCATCCTTTTCTTCATCATTTGATGTGTCCACATCGGAATCATCAAAAGTACCGATAAGTCCCTTCTTTTGGTTCTTGAGCTCGGACTTGATTTTCTAATACTTCTTTCCTTTCCCCTTATGCGTATCTTTGGTGTGTTTGGAAGGACATACGGTAGCAAGATGATCTTTTCCTCCACAACTGAAACAGATAAACTTGTTTGACTGGAAGGCAAACTTTGACGAAGATATACCTTGTTTGTCCTTGAGGAATGCCTCGAAATTCTTGAATTACTTGTTAAGCTCGATGTAGTCATCGTCGATGTCATCTCCTTCTACATCTTCTTCACTCGGAGCTTCCCATTGGAAGTTCTTTCTCCACTTGAATGACTCCTTCTCGACATGGAGCACAACCCCCTTTTTCTTCTCGGGCTTAATTGGTTGACCTCTTCCTTATGTTGAAGTAACACTTCATGAGAAATCTCCAATGTATGCCAAATTCCGTTGGCCGATTTGCACATGGAGATATGGTCGAACTCATCTAGAGTGAGGGCACAATGGAGTACACACATAGCCCTAGCATTGACTCTGATCGAGTCCTTCTCTGCTTTAGTTCTCGAGGCCGCGGGTGAAGTAGGCTCCTCAAATGGCGACTCCATGATGTCCCAAAGGTCGTGACCCTTCAAGTAGACCAACATCCTGATCTTCCAACTTGGGTAGTTGGTTCCGTTGAATAGCGTGGGTCGAACGGTTGAATGACCTTCTTCATGAGACGCGGATGAGACGTTGAATGCCATCGTTGCAGTATGCTATAACCTCGCTCTGATACCAATTGTAAGGATCGCCTTACCCTTGCAATACTAACAACATACACTAGAGGGGGTGAATAGTGTAATGGCAATAAAATTGTCCAATTAAAATTAAACTTGCAAATGCGGAATTATAAATGCAAGAGGAAATAATTGACACAATCAATCCAAACGCAAACACAAGATTTTACCCTGGTTCCCCAAACTTGGGTACGTCCAGCCACACCAATATTCACTATATTCCCACAAAGAGAAGTGAATACAAATCTCACAAAGAGATACCCCACCAAGAGGATTTATGCACTACACAAGGACCCAACCAACCCTACACGAGGATCAAGACTCCCACCAAGAGAATCACTAACTCCCACTCAGAGAATTAGGGTTAGCCATACACTAGGACACTAAACTCCCACAAAGAGAGTTACTCCCACAAAGAGAGTTATTCCCACTAAGAGAATATCCTAATCCCACAAAGAGATAAACTCCCACAAAGAGAGTAAGACTAATTCCCACAAAGAGAATTAGTGATACAAATTTACCAAGTAAAATAAATACTCTTACCTATGCCTTGAGATGCTTACTCATAAATGAATGCAAGGCATGGAAGAGGATCTCCAAGTGTTGAGATAAGCTTGAAATCAATTGGATGAATTCCCTTGAGCTGGACTTCAATGCATGAAGAGGAATGAGAGCTCTAAAGATGGAAATGAGGGAGTTTGAGAGTGGCTTATAGATCTCTTGTGATTTTCAATAGCATCAAGAAAGTTCTAGAGATGGCATCACATCCATATATATATAGGAACACTATATCAAACCCCAAAACCTAAGAAAACAGCCAAAGGATCAATTCTACAACGGCTAGAAACTGTGCGAAAACGACATCAACAGATGATCATAAGACAATCGACTGATCAACAGCGAGGAAATATCCAACGGCTATAATCTGGGCCAGGACAGTCGACTGATGAAGTCGATACAGTCGACTGTAAACAGGACAGGCACCTGTAAAACCTTCAGCAGGCGACTGCTGCAGGGGATGGAATAAAACAGAGAGCTGCACTCTTTCTCCAGATAAGCAGACAGGCGACTGATGTCAATAATACAGTCGACTGTCAGATAGTCAGGCGACTGTAATTCCTTCATCAGTCGTCTGCTGTATAAGATGGAGAAAAGACAGAGGGATGCAGAGATTGCACTTAAGCTACTCAGACGACTGTTGGCCAATTCCCAGGCGACTGTAAATCTATAGGTGACTGTAAACTGAGCAACAGTCAACTATGCGTAAAGCTCAAGTTTGGGTCAATTGAAATGTTGACTTAAGCAGTGCATATCAGTCGACTGTAGAAGGATCTACAGGCAACTGGAAATCACCCAGTCGACTGTTATTCCTTCAGCAGGCGACTGATGGAGAGCCAGAGACTCCAAATGAGTCATTGGACAAGATGAACCTGTTGGGTTGGATTCTATGATAATCGTAAGGCTCACTAAGATGGTTAGATGCATATGCATGTATGAGTAGACCATCTAACAAGGCATTACATTAACCTAGACTCGAATGAGAGAGAAAGCAATAAAGTAAATATTACATGGATTACATTGCTTTCCTTAGAGTCTAAGTCTTCCATCTTGATGCCTTGATTCTCCCCATCATCTCCAAGCTTTGGCACCCCTTGAGTCCAAGCTTTGGCCCTTCTCCACTTGATGTCCATCCTTGCACCAAGTTATTAGTCTCCAAGAAAGATATTCTAGGAATGAAACTGTGAGACTAAACAAGAGAGTCATTAGCAACAACATAATGTTGTGATCATCATCAAAATAAGATTGGTATGAAACACCAATACTCAACAAAGCATGGGGAGAGAGAGAGAGAGAGAGAGAGAGAGAGAGAGAGAGAGAGAGTTATTTTGTGTGTTTAGGCAAAGGTCTTGGGTCTATATATAGGCCAAAAGGGTAGTTTTTGAACGTTGGACAACTGCCAAAATTTTCAAAAAATTCTGAACTCTTTTTGTCAAATAGTCGACCAATATGGGTTGTCGACCAATATTTTTGCCAAATATAGGTTTTGACTGTTGAAGCACGGTTTCGGGAAAAGACAGAAAACCGACAGCCAAAACTGCCATAAACTGACATAAACGAGCAAAGATATTGTCGTTTGAGGTGGTTTGAGAAACTGATATAACCAGGTATAAAAACTGATTATTTAATCAAAAATTAGAATATTATAATATTCTGACAACTTGACTGGTCTGCCAATCAACCTGATTGGTCGACCAAATATTTGAAAAATCAAAATTTGAGAAACTCTCAGAAAATGATCCTAATGACTTAAGAATAGTTTTGGGAAATTATTGGAATTTTCTAAATATCTGTAATTTGTGATTGGTTGACCAGAAAGGGGTATTGGTCGACCAATTTGGTCTTTCACTCAATTTTTGAGGATAAACCCTAAATGACTAAGATAGACCATCATCAAGGCTTTCACACTCTAAATATTTGCAAGAAAGAAAATAAAGATTACATCATGTATCACAAGTTATAAAATTTTGTCAATAAGCTTCAACTTGAACTTGATGCTTCTTGCAAAGTGTAGTCTGATGATTATCTGATCTGAGTGGGTCTATAAAATCTACATAGATAAAGTTAGTATACACATATAAATGTTTGTATACCATCAAAACCTTATGAGGAGTTTGTGAGTTTCCAACAGAGTTGAGAGTCTAGTTGTTAGTTGGGGGGATGAGAGGAGAAAGACCATGTACTTTGGGGGGTTTCTTTTAATCTTGGGGGCTGATGTATAGATGATGTTGTATATAGATGTTGATGATATATTAAAGGCAGTATTTCTTCTCTTTGTCTCAGTGTTGTTTATGTTCTTTGGTTCCTCTGTGTTGGATGTTGGTTGTTTGCTTGGGAACACTACAGGTATTACCCCAGTAATGCGTAGTGGACCTGCTTGCATCTCTTGTTGTCTCTCTCTCTCTCTCTCTCTCTCTCCATCTTTTCTTTATCACACACGCCTCTTCGGGAACACCCTAGACGGATTCGTACTTCCCGGATATCCTAGGGAGCGGGGCGTGACAGGACGAAAAGCTTTAAGATTCAAGTCGGGCGTAATGGGTTGTGGGGTTATAAACATCCGATTGATGATATTAGGGTCATTGAATGACATTTTGCTAAATGGAATGTCATTAGACGGGATGTTAAAGATGTTGCCAATTTTGGCGGGAGTGAGCTTAATATCAACCCCTTTGACAAAGCTTTTGATCTTGGAATTGCTAATCCTCTCTAGATGTGTGTAGAACAAAATTACTAATCTAGGATAGTGATGAGTGGATATTTTGAATGTTTTAGTGGGGTGTATCCATGCATAATCTCATATAAACCCTCACTTTTATTCCCACCTCGTCATATTATTGTTCAGTTTTACTCCTTGGGTGTTCGTGTACGTTTCTGGTTGAATTCAAGCTAAAAAGAGCTAAATAGAGTCAAAGGAGAGAAAGGAAGAAACGAGCCAAAGAAGTGGAATCAAAAGGAGTTGAAGAGAAGAGCTCCACGCGACCGCTTAAGACTCCCCATGCGACCACGTGGAAGAGAGCAAAGAAGGGCCCAATGAAGTAGCAAAGGCATTCGATGCGACCGCCTAGAAGTATCCCAGACGACCGCATCGTAAGGAGCAAGAGATGGAGAAATAAGCTAAGGGAAAATCGAATTCGACGCGGTCGTTTGGCCCAAATGACGCGGTCGTTTAAGAGGGGCCAACTCTCTGGTATTTTTGCAGATATTATCGATGCGACCGTGTCAATCTCAAAACGAATGCGTAGAAGAGCTTAGCCTAATCCAAAGAGAAGACGATCCACGTGGTCACATGGCTACCCCACATGACTACATGGAGAAGATGCCACATGTAGTGCACAATTCTTGCAAAGACTGAATATCTACTCACAACTCTCAGTTATCATCGCTTCATTTTATTTTTCCATGAATAGCATCTTGTTATGATTCCAACGCATATTTATTTGTATTTTGTTAAGATCAGAGCAATTTTATACATTTTCTGGAAGACGAGGCTGCGCTGTAGAACTATATCGACACGACCGCGTGAAAATCAACGCGACCGCGTCGCTGCAAGTGTGTGAAAGTGCTGTTTTGGGGTAGAATCGACACGACCGCGTGGATCTTCCATGTGGTCATTTCGGATCGGTGTTTTCCCGACCCGTTAGGGTTTCTAAGGGCTTATTTAAGGAGTTTTTTCGCGTTTTGAGAGGGGGGCCAACCCTTGGAAGCGTTTTCTTCCTCTTTTTCATATTTTTTCTTAGTTTTAGGAGTAGGTGTAGGTTAGATTAGGTTTTGGATGCGTTCTTTGATCGGTGCAAGCTTGTAATCTTCGTATCTTTGTATTGCAACTACCAAGATAAGTTTCTCCTTCTTTGTTTCGATAATTTTTATATGTTTTGCTATTTCCTCATTGATCCTCTTAATCTATGTGACTCTTTAATGATTTCTGAGTAGTTATTAATCTAGGGTTTGGTGGATCCCTAATTGTGGGTTTGTGTATGGATTGATCTTGTTGTTGGCTATTGAATGATTCAGTAGGGTAATGTTTAGGAGAATTATTATATATGTACATTGATTTCTTAGATGGATGGCCAACATGAGTTGGGATTATTCTAGGGTTTCAATTCCTATGTGCGATTCATGCTAATTACGTCGCCAACGATAGTTGGGGCCTAATAAGAGCCCTCCTAGCATTGACTGAGTTTCTGTCCCCGAAATATGGAACAGTGGTTGGGGAAGATTGTCTGCTTAATGCATCCGTCGTGTGGTTACGTGCTACGGGAGTAGGTTTAGCCATAAGAGGGATAGTCGTGTCACGGCATCACAGAAGTGGGGGGTATGAGATAACATGCGGAAATGCCCTATCATGGCATCACAAAAGTGGTGGGTAGGTGATTTCCTCTAGGTCAGACAACCTCACCCTAGGAGAATTCGATAGCCATGCAACGAGTCCATTCATGTGCTTAATCCACATAGAGTGATACCTAGCCTTAGAGCCCTTCATTCTATTTGTTTCTCCCAATTATTTGCATATTCCACATATCCCTCATGTAGCTAAGCATGATATAGGATTGAGCTAGTACTCAATTATCCAACCTCCCTGCGGGCGACCCATTAGCGCTACGACGACATCCGTATGCTTGCGGATTTAAATATTAAAGCGCACATCAGATATCATTGAGAGGCATTTTAAAATGGAAAAGGTTCATATACGTGGGAATCTCTAAAATATTATGGGATGCCATAAGTGACAAGCTTAT
Organism: Scilla litardierei; assembly: GCA_030789695.1. NCBI lineage: Eukaryota > Viridiplantae > Streptophyta > Magnoliopsida > Asparagales > Asparagaceae > Scilla > Scilla litardierei. The sequence continues at coordinate 329,636,414 of CM061133.1, read as the reverse complement.
CAAACTTGATGAATCGGTCACACCTAAGTTTGTCACTTGAATACTTTAGATATGCTTCTTCATATGAAGGATCTTTAAGATAGAGACGATATGTGCCATGGTACTCACTAGATGAAGATGTTTGGGATAATTTCCTATGTTTCTTTGGCATGATTCTAAGATTTGAAAACTAGCAATGGAATGTGAAATAGAATCAACCAAGTATGAAATTGAACTCAATTTGAAGTGAGACGAGAGATGGGAAGTTATACCTAATAAAAGAATTGATCCAAGATGACAATTTCTTCTTCAATTGATGCTGAAGGGATGATCAAAAAGAAGGAATCTGGCTGGATATGGATGGGGCAGATTTTCAGCCAGAATTGGGGAAAATGATGAAGAACTAGGGTTTTATCTTCTTCCTCAAAGAGATGATGACTTTAGGCCATGGGATCAAAGATCAAGGGTTGGAATAACTCCACTTAAGTTACTAGGCCCGCTAGAGAAGTGGATAAACCCGAAATCTTAAAGAAAATTGGTAAAATCCAAGACAGATTTGAAGCAGAATTTAAGCTAATAGTCGACTACCTAGGAAGCACTGGTCGACTAATATGGGGGTAGTCGACTAATTTTCAAAAATAGTCGACTACTCTACGGAAAACGCCTAAGATTGATGATTTGACATCAAATTGACTCTTGATCCAAGGAATAGATCATATTCTAAGCTTATTTATCATATAAAATCTTTAAAAATTATTTTCAAATCATTTTAAAAATAATTTTTGAAAACCATCATACAATCTGCTCAAAAATCATTTCAAAATAAATTATAAACTAAGGTAACCTATTATTAGGGTATCACATCATGTATGTATACCCTACAAACATAATTTAAATCACAATCACCCATTAGGAACCCAAATCCAATATGGATTGGCTTTCTTATGCATATGCACATAATCACGAAATTTATACATATCATGCATAACATTTTCAATATAGACATTGTTATCTCTATCATTCACATGCCTAGGCACCCAATCATTTCATCGTGCTTTCTAATATTCTTCTTAACATGGTATGCAATGTACTGTTTCTATAAAACACTATGTGTAACATGTGAAGCATATGGTTTATGGGGTGTCACATTGTGTGCAACATGTGGTTCGTGTACAACATTATGCATCATATTTGGTAACACATGATGCACATTATGAACATTATTTTGGGTATGCTTACCATATATAAATGCATAATTATTTTATACTATTAGCATGCACAACTTTATTTCTAGCAACAACTTTAACATTCTTACCATGAGTGCTAGAATGAGTGGCTTTAGCACTTGGGTTGTTTTTAAACTTTTCAAGTTGTTGAACAAGCCCCTCATGCTTGACCTTACTCAAAGCAATACTATTTGCAAGGGCATCTATTTTATCATCTAAAGTAGATACACAAATAACTTGTTCATTTTTCACAGAATCATGATTGCATACCAAAGAATCATATTTGCACAATAATTCAGCATATTATTCTTTAAGAAATTATAATCATCTTACAAAGTACATTCATCATCATGGCCATGAAATGAAGCATCACTTTTAATCTTAGAGCATTCACAAGATAAATCATCATAGCTACTCTTAAGACAATCATGATCATGCACTAAAATGTTATAGTTAATCTTTAGTCTATTGTGATCATCATTCAAAGCATTAAATTTTTTGTCCAACTTCTTTTTTCTCTTGATCATCTTCTCAAATTCATGATATAATTTCTCATATTCTTCTTCTAAATTAAAATCTTCATTATTGAATTCGGAACCACTTACTTCATTGTCCTCATCTTGACGAGCCATCAAACAAAGCTCAATTTTGAAGTTCTTCATAGGTTGTTCTCCATAGGTTGTTCTCCATATTTTGCCTCTAATATGCGCAAGATTCCTTGAGCAGTGTTTACACCTGACACTTCATTAAGAATATTGTCAAATAAACAAACATAGATGATTCTCATCACCTTGATATTTGTAGAGTAGACCTCCTTTTGTTCCTTGGTCCTAGAAGCTTTTGGAGTAGTTGGGACCATGTATGAGTCTTGAAGGAATATCCCATACTCAAATTCTTCGGCCCTCAAATGAATTTCCAATCTTCTTCTCCATGTTGAAAAGGTAGTGCCATCAAACATAGGTAGAGTGAAGAAACTTTGCCCGCATGCCATCTTCGTTGATGCTATCTAGTTAACCGGCTCTGGTACCACATGTCAGGATCGCGGACGCCCAATGCCACTTGTAGTAATCATGTAGATAGCAGACTAAACACTAAAGGTGTGGTGATTAGTGTTTCACAAATTCTTGCACAAATTAAAATAAATCCCTCTAATTTAGCCTAAGCTCCTTAATAGAGTTGTTAGGACAAGTGGATACACAACATATACTATACAAAGCGTAAATAGTATAATGGTAAGCAATATGCGTAATTAAAAGTTACTAAAATTAAACGCACAATACGCAACGGAAATAAAAATAAAGCGCTCAACCACTCAACCACACAAAGAGATATGCCAATGCAAAAGCAAACAAAGAGACGTATCCTGGTTCGGATCCCTACCTGTCGATCTTACTCCAGTGTCACTCTTGTAACCCAAGAAGTGGATTTCCACTATGCTTCCTAACCGGGGCACAAATATTCTAACTGTGTACATTCTCTAACCGAGATACAATGCTCCCTAACCGAGGCACAAAACTCACATAAGAGTACAATCTCTAACCGGGACAATCCAAGGAGTAACCCTCCAAGGAAGCAAAGGAGTAACCATCCTAAGTTGGAGTAACCCTCCAAATTGCTCTCACAACCCAAGAGCTAGGTTTCGTAACAAAAAGAAACGAAAACAACAATCTTACATATGCCTTGAATAGATGTTACCTATTGTGAAGATGAAGGCATGGAAGATTTAGAACACCAATTGCTTGATGAAAATGAGCTTAATTGCACTTGGGAACTTCTTCTTAATGCTAGGGTTAAACCACCACTTGATCATGCTTTGGACGAAGGAGAAGAAAGATGGAAAATAATTCTCTTCAATGAATAACCCTTAATTTTTGCTATCTAAAATGATTCCTATAAGTGTGGAGAGATGCCAAAAACAGCCCCTTAAACTGGCTTTAAAAGACCATCAAAACAGCCCACAAACGGACAAAAAATGGCTAGAAATGGCTAGCTCGAAAGTCCCAACTGCTAGAATTTAGGGTCGACCAGGCGCCTGATGTATAAGGACCAGACGTCTGATGAAGAGTGGCCAGACATCTGGTCCGACGTTGTGCAACGTCTGGTCTGGCAGACTCTTCACATAAAAACACTTGATCACCAAAACAGTCATAACTGACTCATATGAACTCTGATTGAGGTGATTCAAGATGTGTTGGAAAGCTAATAAGATTTGCAATCAAATGGGATTGGAATGTATGAAAAATTCCAACCACAGAAAAAATGATAGTCGATTGAAGTCAAAAACAGATTGCAGAAATTCCAACAGACTCAACCGAGAAAACACTAGATCACCACAATGGTCATAACTGACACAAATGAACTCTGATTGAGGTGATCTAAGATGTGGTGGAAATCTAACAAAGAATGAAATCAAATGGTCTTGGAATGAATGAGAAATTCCATCCACAGGAAAACTGACACAGGTTTGAAGTCAGAAACAGATTACATAAGTTGCAACGAAAGGCAACCAGGCGTCTAGAGTACACCACTCAGACGGTTGGGACACTGTTCAGGCGTTTGAGAATCATTCTTCAGACGACTGACAAATATGGGTTCAACCAGGCAGAGAGCAGAATAAAAATGGGTTCTACTACACATGCGCCTGAAATATTTATATCGAGGACCATTGCGCAGACGCCTGGTCATAGTCCATCAGGTGACTGCCCAATTGGCTATGCTCAGCTGATGAGAAAGCTGACACGCCAGGCGTCAGGTGCCCCTACACCAGGCGCATGTCCAGCTCTAAAATGCACACCCAAGTGTGTTTAGAGCAATGGACCAAATAAGATGGGTTTAATAAGATTTCTAATGAACCCTAAGATGGATATGATGCAAATGTGAGTGTAAGTGCATCTATTCAAGGCTACAAATATTCTAAGTAAAAGAAGCAAAATTACATGAAGAATAAAATGAAAATACTCTTGAGTCTTCAAGTCTACATGCAATGCTGTCCTCCATAGCCTTGAACCATCATCCACCATCATCACAACACCTATTGTTTTGTCTCCCTATCAAGACAATCAAATTGTTAATCTGAGATTAAAACAATTGTGATGATTAGCGGACAATATAATGTTGATCATCATCAAAAACAACATTGGTCTTGAAACCAAGAACCAACATTCTCCCCCTTTTTGATGATAACAAAACATTATGTAAAAATATAACATAAACATTGAAATACAATATGTGTGCTAACAAACTCCCTATCAATATGCATATGTGCACAAAGTGAACAAATAAAGCACACGGCATATTGCTGGGTGTGTTTATGTAAAAACAATACCAACAAAAGAATGCATAAAAGCATATGGTATATATTTTTACGTAACCACAATTTCTCCCCAATTTCTCCCCCTTTGGCATATCAAAACGATGGGAAAGTGCCAAATTGATAAAATCCAAGGGTTTGAAAAAAAAAACCTATTCATTTGCAAACATAATGTAAATAACATGAAACATTGCATATGAAAGGAAAACAACATGCTAGTAAGCAAAAGTTCCATACTCCCCCAAAATCATATGAAACATGCAAACCTGGGAGCTATGGATAATCTCACACAAAAACTGGGTGCATAAAGTAAGCAGACATACATGGTACCCAAGCAATGAATATAATGTGTGAGTGCTAGCAAGGGGGATACCAAACAAATGTCGAGTTTGGTTTTCGTACATAGTCGCATGAAAATATAACTGTTCGCACATACAAATCTGTATATGTGTTCCTATCATCCCTAGATATATTCTTAGGAATCCACAAAGAAAGAGATTTGGGCTTCCTAAAGAATGGTCGAGTAGAGGGATGAATAGGAATTAGGAAGTGTGGGTGCACGCTTGTAAGGTGGAACATAAATATTGGCATGCCTAGTGTGTGAAACATGTGGTTGAGCATTTAAAGCATTCACACAAACAACATTTCTACCATGCATAGGAACATGAGTAGCATGCAAAGAATGAGCGGGTTCAATTCTAGCATGCAAACAATATAAATCCTTCCTATGGGTAGAAGCATCATGCATAACATCAAATGAAGAAGTGTTCATAACAAATTATTTTTGAACGTGCTTCTTATGCAATGAAGTGTACATATATGCATGATTCTTCTTTGGCTTTAGATTCAAAGTTGATTTTTGGCCAAAAGAAGACTTGGATGTGACAAACCCTTTAGAAGGCTCGCCACAAAATTAGTTAGGGTGATTCTTGGAGAAGAGCTTGGTTTGGACAAATTCAAAAGTGAAAATCTAAAACCCTTGTGCTTACTCAATTGAGTAGACAATGGCTCACATTTCTTCAAATGCAAAAAAATGTCGGCATCCCTAGCGGATAGGCGTGAGTAAGCTCGTGACATTGAGATTCGAGGGCCAGTGTCTCATTTCTCAAAGCATCAATTTGAGAATCTCTCTCAAGAAAGACGGAGTCACAATCTGAAACGTGATCATCATCTAACTGACGATTGAGAGAAAAATTCTCTTCTTGCAACTCACGAATATGAGAAATAAAACCTTCTTTCTTGGCTTGCAATATTTCAATAATAGACATGTGAGAAGCATGCAAACTAGTGCAATCATGTGTGTCATCATGATGCGAATGTGCACTACACTTATGAGCATCCAATAAATTTTTACTATTAATGATATTATGCTCATAAGAAGATTGTGTTTGAGATACCTCATCAACTCATGACTCGGAGATATCATCCTCCTCAAACACTTTGCCCTCAATGTACTTGCTTCAAGGTAGGTCCAAACCTCATGTGCCACCTCCAACCATGGAATCTCATCGAACTCAATCGAATGTGGAGATGCATAAAATCCTCTTGGCTTGAGCGTCCATCAAGTAATTTGAAGTAGCCATTGACACCGCTTCCCAAAGATTGTTGCTCTTAAGGTGATCAATCATCTTAGTCCTCCATTGAGCAAAGTTCTCCCCATCAAAATAAGGTTGATGTTGTTGAGACAAAGACGGCATGCTTGCAAAAGCCACCAAACCAAGGCTCTGATACCACTTGTTGGGACGTGTGGCTACACACATACACTATACCAAGCGTAAATAGTGTAAGGGCAAGCAATATGCATAATTAAAAGTTACTAAAATTAAACGCACAATACGCAGCGGAAATAAAAATAAAGCGTTCAACAACTCAACCACACAAAGATATACGCCAATGCATACGCAAACAAAGAAATGTATCCTGGTTCGGATCCCTACCCGATGATCCGAATTCAGTCCCACTCTTGTAACCCAAGAAGTGGATTTCCACTATGCTCCCTAATCGGGACACACATAATCTAATCGAGTACAATCTCTAACCGAGATATAATCCCTAACCGGGATACAATGCTCCCTAACCGAGGCACAAAACTCACACAGGAGTACGATCTCTAACCGGGACAATCCAAGGAGTAACCCTCCAAGGATGCAAATGGGTTACCCTCCTACGTTGGAGTAACCCTCCAATTTGCTCTCACAACCCGAGAGCTAGGTTTCGTAACAAAAATAAATGAAAACAACAATCTTACATATTCTTTGAATAGATGTTGCCTATTGTGAAGATGATGGCATGGAAAATTGAAAACACCAAGTGCTTGATGATGATGAGCTTGATTGCACTTGGAAACTTCTCCTTAATGCTAGGGTTAAACCACCACTAGATCATGCATTGGATGATGAAGAAGAAAAAAATAATTCTCTTTAATGAATAACCCTAAATTTTGGCTCTCTCAAATGATTCCTATAAGCGTGGAGGGATGCCAAAAACAGCCCCTCAAACTGGCTTAAAAGCCCATCAAAACAGCCCACAAACGGACAAAAAAACTGTTAGAAACGTCTAGCTCAAAAGTCCCAACGACTGGAATTTAGGGTCGACCATGGGCCTGATGTATAAGAACTAGCGTCTGATAAAGAGTGGCCAGACGTCTGGTTCGACGTTGTGCAGCGCCTGGTCTGACAGACTCTTCACAGAAAAACACTTAATCACCAAAACAGTCATAACTGACTCATATGAACTCCGATTGAGGTGATTCAAGTTGCATTGGAAAGCTAACAATATTTGCAATAAAATGGGCTTGGAATGTATAAAAAATTCCAACCATAAAAAACTGACAGTCGATTGAAATCAGAAATAGATCGCAAAATTCCAACAGACTCAATCGATAAAACACTAGATCAGCAAAATGGTCATAATTGACACAAATGAACTCCGATTGAGATGATCTAAGATGAGTGGGAAAGATAACGAAGAATACAATCAAATGGTTTTGGAATGAATAAGAAATTCCAACCACAGGAAAACTGACACATGTTTGAAGTCAAAAATTGATTGCATAAGTTCCAACGCAAGGCAAGCAAACTTCTGGAGTGCACCACTCAGGCGTCTGAAAATCCTTCTTCAGACAGCTGAAAAATATGGGTCCAACCAGACAGAGAGCAGAAGAAAAATAGGCTCTACTGGACATGCGACTAAAATATTTATACCCAACGTCTGGACCACTCTACAGATGCCTGGTCATAGAATTGGCTATGTTCAGCTGATCAAAAAGCTGACACACCAGGCGTCAGGTGCCCCTACACCAGGCGCATGTCCAGCTCTAAAATGCACATCCAAGTGTGTTTAGAGCAATGGACCAAATGGGATGGGTTTAACAAGATTTCTAATGAACCCTAAGATGGATATGATGCAAATGTGAGTGTAAGTGCATCTATTCAAGGCTACAAATATTCTAAGTAAAAGAAGCAAAACTACATGAAGAATAAAATGAAAATACTCTTGAGTCTTCAAGTCTTTATGCAATGCTTTTCTCCATAGCCTTGAACCATCATCCACCATCATCCCAACACCTATTGTTTTGTCTAATCATCAAGATAATCCAATTGTTAATCTGAGACTAAAACAAATGAGATAATTAGCACACACCACAATGTTGATCATCATCAAAACAACATTGGTCTTGAAACCAAGAACCAAAAAGAGTTACCTACTCAAGAGTTTAATCAACACAATCTAATTACTTGCAATGAGATAAAGAGTGATGCACAACGGAAATGAAACAGGTATGCAAGTAATAGAAATGTGGATAACACAGAAAAACAATCGTAAATAACCAAGAAGTATACTGGTTCACCCACTGTGGAATACTCCAGTCCCCAACTGCCAGTCCCAACCTCCAGTTAGGTTTTTCCACTATCCAACTCTCTTCAACAAGAGAGCAAATGCCTCATCAAGAGGACTTCCGATACAACATGCCTAGCTTCACTTACTAGAGCTTCCAACAATACAATCACCACCTAGCTTCTCTTGCTAGGAATTTCCAACACCAATTACATATCTCCTCTAGCTAGGGTTTCCAATGCCACTTACATTAGTGGTCTTCTACTTCACCACAAACAACAACACCAACAATAATCACCACCTCACAATGATGGCCTCTAACAATTGAGGCTTTTTCAACACCCAAACCTAATCACTCACATCAACACAAGTGAGGATATACAAATGAAATACTTGAAGTGTTGCAATACAAATTCCTATAACCAAATAAATGAAGCAAGTGAAAGTGATTACTGGTATGGAAAAATCTCAATTTGATCTCAATTTAATATAAAAAGAAACTTGGAGATCAAAACTTACAATTTGTGTTCGTACGTAAGTAGAGACTTAAGCACAAGATGAACACATATAACAAGGTAAATTAAAGAGCTTAAAAGCATAAAAAGAGTTAGAGAATAGTGGCCTTGGAGGAGGAGATTTTTGCTCTTTGAAATTTCAGATCATGAAGAATTAGGGCTTGAAATCTTAGCTTGAGAAAGATGAAAATCTTCCTGTAATAATGTTCTAATTAAGTTGCAAAATCCTCCCATCAAACCATATTAAATAGGCCAACAAAATATATCAAAGAAATGACCCAAACCCCCTCCAAACCGGTCAAGAAAAGGGCAAGAAATTTGACCGTTATGGGCTTGCTGGTAGCTGATAGTAGACTACAATATATAAAGTAGTCGACTACTTTAGCGACTAGTCAACTAGCCATAAGGCACTAGTCGACTAGCTAGGCAAGCTTCAGATTCATGGAGATGTGATTCTCCAGGAGTCGACTAATTTGAATAAGGGGTCGACTACCTACCTGAAATGCCTTAGCTAAGTCCAAAACTACTAAGGGTTTAATCAATAAAATTAGGAAATGAATTTGAGATGAAATCAAAACCATTTAAATATAAGAAATTTATTTTCCTACATGTGTGTGCATGCTTCAAAATTTGGCTTTAATAATCTAAGATCAACTCAAATAAATATAGAAATACATCACTCACACTTCTTGGAGTCTTGATGCATTCTTCTTGGCACATGAATTGTCTTAAGAAGCCTTGCATTCCACTTGTCTTTGGATGAGTTTCATGTCACAATGTTGAGCTCCAATCCATGAATTTTCCAACTTCAAGCTTGTACACCATATCATCATGTCTTGAGCTTGAGTTGACCAACATTCACTTTGTACAATCCTTATTACATATGAGGGCTGTTTTTGAATTTGTCTCATGTGGAAATGTCACATCGCCACATGGGACAACCTCCTTAAACCCAAAACCCAAAAAACCCAAAAACCCACCCAACCCCCCAAAACACACCCAAAGTCACACCTTAATAAAAAAACCAAAATCTCTAAGACAATACACACACTCATACACACTCTTCTCATTTTCACCCGGTTTTGCACCATTGAAACACTTATGTGGGTCTCGTGTCCTGATTATGTGGGTTGATTGGGGGGGGTGTACGTGCACTTTGTGCACGTGTTATTTCTAGTACTACAACAAATCTCACCAAACCCAATTAATAGCACTATTTATTTGCTTAATCATCAAAACCAACTTGGGGTGTTGCAATAACCAACAAATCCAATATGTTTTGCTCGTTCATTCAACCGTCGTAAATTTATTAGTTTATTAGTAATAAAACTTTTTCCAACAGATGGATGAACATGAAAAAAACCCCTTAGTTTCACTAAACATGTGATGTTTTGGATTTTTAAGAACATGAAGATCAAAATGAACATGTATTTTAAAAAAATAAAGGACTTAATTTCTAAATAGGACAAAAATTAAAAATAATTTTAAAAATCGACTAAATTCAAATTTAATTACAAAAACCGACCAATTTTGCGTCACGTCAACGAAGTGGTCGTAACAAAACGGCCGGGGTTGGCAACCCGGCCGTTTTGGAGTTTTTGTCAGTAGACGGTGTAGCGAAGTGGTGGAGTTTGCCAACCCCGGCCAGCTATAGGCTTTGCATTTACCTGGGTTGTCTACCCCGATTGTTTTTCATAGTCTTTTTGTGCATAACATACAACGTAGTAAACATTTGGTCGGGTTTTATAATTAAATTTAATTTTGGTTAGTTTTTAAACTTATTTTTAATGGCATCTGCTATATATACACCCTTACTTGGGGTGTATATTAATTTCAAGGCAAAATTTGCCATTTTTGGAAGAGAGAGACGACGACGAGATTTTGTGATGTGACATATTTGTCATTTTGACAAAAAAGTAAAAGGAATGAACGTTTGACATTAATCAAGAAAAAAATTGATGCTTGTTGTGAAGGGATAATACCGAGTTGGTTAGTCGGTTGGGATCATGGCTTTTATCTTATAGATAAGACTGTATCTATTGTATCTTATCTGTATACGCTCCTCTATATGCTATAAATAAAGAGCTGGGGGTTCCTCCCCAGATGATGATTCATAACACATTATCAACACGAGACTCTAATTTAAAATTTTCCACACAAAATTGATCGTTGCGAAAGCGAAGAAGGCGGGAGATCCACGCACGTGGCGTCATCCACAACAAACGAGCGTCGTCATCCGCGTAGGCTTTGTTCAACTGTCGCTATATCCGGAGGATGGATATAGAGGTAAAATTCGCTAAAAATGTCGTTTTTATCGTATGTATGATAGTATTTTCCATAGATCTCGCAAGATCGAAGTGGAATCTAGGCTAATCATCCAAAAATCATGTTTTCAACATGTTTAAATCTAAAAAGAATGGAGATAGGGCTTTTACCCTATCTCGGCCTCGCTGGCGACCTTGCCGCCGACCGCCGCCCACCCCCCCCCCCCACCCACCCCCCCCCCCCCCCCCCCCCCCCCCCCCCCCCCCCCGCCCGTTCCTCACGTCGATCTTCCCCCTAAGGGGGATACCGCCTATCACCGCGCCCCCCACCTGAAGCGAGAGAAGGCGCATCCGCTCCCCGCGCAGGTCCCCCCCCCCGAAGGGGGGCCACTGCCGACACCCACGCCTTGTCCCCCTCCCGTAGGGGGCCACCGTTAGCGCGCGCACACACCCCCCCCCCCCCCCCCCCCGCCGCCTGAAGCAAGGGGGGCCACCGCGTCCCTGTGCCCCCCGCCTGAAGTGGGGGAGGCCACCGGATCTTCCCGCTCCGGCGAGGGGGCCGTCGCATCCCTGCGCCCCCCTCCCCCCCCCCCCCCCCCCCCGCCTGAAGCGGGGGAGGCCGCCGGATCTTCCCCCCTGCTCCGACGAGGGGGGCCGCCGCGTCCTTGCGCCACCCACCTGAAGCAGGGGAGGCCGCCAAATCCTCCCCCCTGCTCCGGCGAGGGGGGCACCACACGTCCCCATCCCCACTCACTATGGCGAGAAAGGGGCCGCCGATTCCGCCCTGCTCCGGCGAGGGGGGCACCTGTCCCTTACCGTCGCACGGTGGCAACAGTTCGAGGGGCGGGGGCAGCTAGCCCTAGCCGCCGCCCCTCAACCCCTAATTTATTTTTGGGCCTGAAGCCCACGAAATTTTTTTCTGCCTTGCGGGCCTGAAGCCCGCATGCCATGTTTCCTTCTAATAATAAAAAAATTATTAAGACTGCGGGCCTGAAGCCCGTAGCCACACTGCGGGCTTCATGCCCGCAAGCCAGTTTTTTTCAGGGGGGGGATAGGGCAAATTATATTTAAAAGGGACCAAGTTTTTAAAAAAGGCGTTTTGGGGGCTAAAATTGATTAAAAAGGGATTTGGGGGCCTGAAAAATCATGAAAAATCATGATATAATAGGGGACATTTGGAGACATTTGGGGATTAATTGGGAATAATTTAAAAGGAGAACTTCCTTTTTCACGAAGAACATGTTATATTTTGGGCTCTTTTCAATCTTCTTGAATAAACCCAACTAGCATAACCCTTGCATTATATGATACCTTTGTAGGATCATAATTATATGCTATGCATCACTTTTATTGAATTATTCTGTGAATAAATTGCTATTTGGTTGTGCAATAATAAACTTAATAATTAGAAAGATCCTGCGACCGCTCTGCCGTTAGTCAACTAACCTAACGGTGTATGACGTTGCCCAGTGGTCCAATAATTATTAAGTAATTAAATTGTTTATCCTTCTGTGAATATAAACGCCTGTGATGCATGTGATGAATATGTCTGCTGAAAATGTTTGATGAGCACAAATTTTTGCATGGATGGCTAATTACGGTTTTGGATCGGCTGTTTAAGTCCCACATTTTAGTTCCTGCACTTTTCTTTTACTTTTGAGAGAAATTGTAGTGAGGAATTTATGTAATGTCAACACCGAAGACTACATTCCATGGAGACAGAGGCCACACTTGAAGCTGAAGATCTTATATGGGACCCACGGGGTTTCTAAAGTTGTAATTTCTTTTTTAAAGCTTTCATTTGTGTAATATAGACTGTAATGGAATTTGGACTTTTTATTTATGTGAGACTTGCAGATCCACGTAATTAGCTCTTCATATAAAAATTGCCTCCGCATGAAAATGTTTATTGTTTAAATTATTAATTAATGCAAATTTGTGCTCTGCTAGATAAAATGGCTAAAATCGCAGTGTCAATTTCGAAGTGCTGGATAAATCAGGGAGAAACTATCTGAGCTGACAGCTCGATGTGAAGTTCCATCTGCGAGCTAAGTCCCTCATTTCTGCTGTGACTAATAATGAAAATGTAAGCGATATAGAAAAGACACAAGTCATTATCTATATTCGCCGCCATATGGACAAGACCCTAAAGGTTGAATACCTTATGGTCAAAGATCCATGTGAGCTGTGGACTGCCCTTGAGGATAGTTATAAACATTAGAAAGATGTTATACTACCAATAGCACGATATGAGTGGGAGAACCTGAGACTGCAGGACTTTAAATCCATAGATGAGTACAACTCAGTTCTCTTTAGCATCACCTTACCCCTGAAGTTGTGTGGTGAAAAAGTCTCAGAAGATCGCATGCTGTAAAAGACGTACACGTCTTTTCATGATAAATATGCGATACTAATGCAATAATACCGTGAATGCAAGTTCACCAAGTATTCTGAGCTGCTGTCATGTTTACTCATGGCTAAACAGAACATAGAGCTTTGTAGGGACCCTGTCTATGGGGAAAACACTAGAAGGGGGGTTGAATAGTGTTTATGCAAATTTAAAAGGAATTTACGCCAAATAAAATGCAATCCAACAAATAATGCAGAAATAGAATTAAACCCAAATAAGAAACAACTGCAAACACAATTACGTTTCTAGGGTTCGGATTACCCAAGTCAACTCCCGACTTGTTCCCGGTAATCCTACGTTCCTTCCACCCGGATACCACCGGATACTCAAGTTAGAACCCTAACTTGAGCTTTCCTTAAAGACCACTTGTAGCAACCCTACAGGTGCAATCGAATACAATCGGTGTCCTTGACTCCCACAACTTGGGAGCAAGCAAACCACTGTCACAACCGAGAGCAAATCTCAAATAACGAAAGTTATGAAATAACGAAAACAACACTTACAATCACATATGCCTTGAAGTAGAACTTGAAGGAGGGGTGTGATGTGTGTTGAAGAACTCGCTTGGAAGAGAGGAGAAGCCCTTTCTCTTGACTGCACCTATTGCCTAGAAGATCACTCTTTGGTTCTAGGTTGGAGAGCAAGAGAACAAGATTTGGAAATACTTAGGGCTTTGGATTTGAGAGCTTTGATCTTTGGAAATGAAAGCTTGAGAGATTTTGCAATGAATGAGTAACCTTCCAATGGAACAGTAAAAGCTCTATTTATAGTTTTCTCAAATCCACAAAACAGTTTAGGCAAAAACCCAATTGGAATCCGTGAGAAAAATCTCAACGGATAGAATCTGAACTCGCGACAGTCGACTGTTGAACAAATCACAGTCGACTGTTGCACAGTCAGCAAGGGTAGGTGAGAGTTCATAACGGTAACTTACCACGTGGACAGTCGACTGATGAAGCAAAGACAGTCGACTGTTAAACCAACAGGCGACTGTACTTTCTTCTACAGGCGACTGGCCGAGAGAGGGGTAAGTTAGACTAATACTGGAAATCTCACAAGTAACAGGACAGACGACTGATGCAAGGAACACAGTCGACTGTTAATCAGAACAGGCGACTGTAAATCCTTAAACAGACGACTGTCAAAAGCCTGAGAAATTTCCAGAGAGCTGAGTCAAAGAAATGACTCACAGACAGACGACTGTTGCAGCATAGACAATCGACTGATCTAAGAGACAGTCGACTATATATACAGCATTAGTCGACCGGTCGTAAAAGTCAGATCAAACAGAGTTTGGGCAAAGGATATACAGGCGACTGATTTACAAAACACAGTCGACTGTCACCAGGACAGGCGCCTGTGAATCATTCATCAGTGGCCTGTGCGAAATAAACAAAGAAGGCCCAAAACTATATTGTAAAAGTCTGTGCATAACCGGCGACTGTCGAACAATACACAGTCGACTGTTTTTGAGACAGGCGACTGTAAACTGTTAAGCAGTCGACTGTTATAAACAATCCTTGCACAACCAATAGAGAAATGAATTGGAGTCTAAGGACGAAAGGTCTAATGATGTCCTATGACTGAATGTAGATGTGTGTGAGTGCTCCATCAAAGTTCTACTTCTAAGCTACATACTAGAAGAGAAATAAAGAAAGTTACATTGACGAATTCTCTCTTCTATCCACCGTATGAGCTTGAAGTCTTTACGGAGCTTCAATCATCATCTACGATCATCCAAATCATGTCATTTGCCTTAAATGAAGTTTGTGAGTCATCCATTGCTAGTAGATCTTCATAATTAGCTTAGGCAATGGATTAACTGCAAAATAGGGGATTAGTCACAAGTATTTATGTTTGCCCATCATTAACACCAAGTAAGGAGAAGTCCAATACTCAACATTCTCCCCTTTTTTGATGATGATAAACAAACATAAACAAAGAGATAAATAATTGTACGTAATGAAAACTTACCCCCTACAGAGATGCCAATCAAGTTAGTCAACAAATATTAGGGCATCTACATATCACTTGAAGAAAATGAGTGAGATATGGATGAATATAATTCAAGAAATCTAGGAATTAAAATCCCTATTCATTGTAATCTTACTCCCCCTGAATCTAAGGCAACGTCAATCTAAGATTCAAGTGTTAGAACATACTTAGCACATCCATTATGAATCTTATATGTTTATTTCTCTCCCCCTATGGCATTATCCAAAAAGGTGGGAGCAAATAACAACAAACAATAATAGTGCTAAATACGAACTAATAACAATCAAGGAGTATAAAGATATATCGAAGCAAAACTCATAAAATCACATCATATACACATGTGAGTAATGGAATTGAAGTCCAATATCAACATTTTAGATGTACACACAAAAATAGTTTCAAAAGTGATTCACAAATGCATCATACCAGTGATAGTATGGAAAATCGAATATCAAATTTATATATTGTCTCAAAAGCACATCAGAGAGAGTATAACATACATGGAAAAAACATAACAAACATCACACAGATAAGATAAGTAGTATATCATAGTGGACACAACATAAACAGCAACATCATATATAGATATATGTAAAAGATGAGAACATCAACGGATGGACATCTACATGTCCATCACAAAAAATACATCATGATCAAGACAAAAATACATCATCATGACAACAGCGAAGTACATCACCATACATATATAATGTCAATATCAACAACATCCAGACTCAAAACATCATCATACAGATGAATCACTCAGCCCAAACAAAAACAGACCACACAAAACAAAATCTAGGTCTTCAGTGAGTGAACAAAAGCAACAGTAGCAGTCTCAGTCGATGTGAATGACTGTAGGGTCCGAAGGGCGACCAGAAGAGCGGAACATGAGCCTAGCAGAGCGACGTGTAGGAAAAGCTGGAGTCTTCCTCTTAAAAGACGAAGCACGACCAGCAGATGATTCCGCACGATCATGAACAAGAGTCTGGGCAACGGGGGTCGGAACAACAGAAGAAATAGGCACAAAGCCTGGAGGTGGAGGAACACGAGCATGGGCAGTGTCCTTAGTTTTGCAAATAGAGCATGAAGCTCAGCGGGGATGGCAAAACCATGACGCAAAAAGGATTTGAACTGAAGCTCCAATAGAAGGTTGAGCTTCTCATCCATAGAGGTCGACAGTTTCTCTAGCGCGGTGACACGATCACTCAGCCGTCCAAGAAGAAAATCTTCGAGGGGAACAGACGGTGTAGAACGAGGAGGATGATCAGCTGGATGAGAAGTGTGTTCAGTAGCATTCTCAGAGGGGATGGGGTCACCGACAGTGATATGAAGAGGTTCTTCAGAAGATGGAGGCGAGGAGGGAGTCGGATCAGGCTTTGGTGAAGGAACCGGCTCATCAAGGAAGTCGAGAGAAACTTTAGGGAAGAGATGATTGAAAAGAGCCATGAGCTTACTTGACCGATCGAAAGCTAGGTCAAGCAGTCGAGAGCACGAATCTGGTGAGAAACTGATCAAATCACAAGCAGCGCACGAGCAACCACGCGAAAAAGGAGGTTGAGTTCCCACGAAGAAGATTCGAGGAAAAATCTACATGAAGTCAAGTGAAAATCGAGCGGGAAGACGAAGTTGCAATCGGAGGAGAGAGAGTCGACGAGGGGAAATGTACAGATTCATCGAATATAAAAGTTGGGGAAATAATCTGGGCCGTTGGATCGACGGCTCAGATCAAAGCACTTGAACCGTCTCAACAGCAGACAGTCGACTGATGAACAGAAGTCAGTTGACTGGATGAGGTGATAAAAATAAAGCTCAGAAAGAGGGGCAATCGACAGGCAAGTAATATGCAGTCGCCTGTCCGTTGGACAGTCGACTGTAAGTTACGCATCAGTCGACTGGCTGAGAAACCATACAGTTCATCAATAAGACAGAGAGCTCTGAAGAAAAGTTGACAGAGAGAACAGTCACCTGATGACTAAAATGCAGTCGCCTGTTAAAATAACAGTCGATTGTAAAATAGTCATCAGTCGGCTGTGAGAAAGATACCAATTCTCAGACTGAGGAGATAGAGTAGGGCAGTGGACTGTTGAAGGAAAGACAGTCGTCTGTCCTGGTCCAAAAATGTACAGTGAGATAGAATTCCAAAGAATAAGAACACTCACCCTAGGACCTATACTCTAATCACAAATACATCGTAAAAACAATGTAAAACCAATAAATCCATTGAAACAGAAATCACTACAATCAATCTCAAAAACTCATGAAATCAATTAAATCACAATTGCCTTTCTTAAACACATATATATAATAAAGCACATGAAGATAGGCAACAAAATGATATGAGCTCAAAAAGAGTTATAACATGAATGTTGAGCTTCTAGATTTCAGATTCACCCATAATTCCTAATTCTCAACGCAACCTCACAAATGAATCTTCTTTAAGAGGTTTAGTGAAGATATCAGCAATTTGTTTTTGGGTTTCAATGTACTCTAAGATGATGTCCTTCTTAGCTACATGATCATTTATGAAATGGTGTCTCACGTCTATGTGTTTGGTACCGGAGTGGTGTACTGGATTCTTGGACAGACAAATAGCACTTTGATTATCAACCATGATTGGGCAAGTATCACAATTGACACCATAGTCACTAAGAGTGTGTCTCATCCAAAGAACTTGTGCACATGCAAGACCCGCGGCAATATATTCCGCTTCAGTCGTGGATAATGACACCGAATTCTGTTTCTTAGAAAACCAAGAAAATAAGGAATTTCCTAGAAAATGGCAAGTGCCACTAGTACTTTTCCTGTCGGACTTGCATCCGGCAAAGTCAGCATCACTATATGAGATTAACTCATATGTGCTAGATTTAGGGTAAAGTAACCCATAGTCTAGAGATTGATTGAGATAACGAAATATTCATTTAACCGCAATCAAGTGTGACTCCTTAGGTCTAGCTTGATATCTAGCACAAAGGCATACGAAAAACAGGATATCGGGCCTACTAGCGGTTAAGTAAAGTAAGCTATCGATCATACCTCGATATAGACAAACGTCTACATCTTTTCCGCTTTCATCCTTGTCTAGATGAGTAGTAGTACTTGTTGAGTATTGGACTCTCCACCTTGATTTTGATGATGATCAAACACAAATCATTGTGACTAACTCTTGTGTTTGCAGTTAGCTAAAAAGTCACCAATTAGATTCAAGAAGATCAAAAGTGACTACACATGTTGATTCAAGTGGAGGACTTGGTAGATCAAAAAAAGGTGAAGCATTGGCTTGAAAAACTCAAAGGCTATTTCAACCTCAAGCCAATGGCATCAACAAATGAATGGAGATTCAATCCAAAGAGAAGAAAGGAATGGATGAGTCAAAAGCTTCGAGGACCATGACATTGAAGATATTCAAGTCATTCAACTAAAAGACTCAAGTCCATGAAGAATTATGGAGATCGTCGTCAAAGTAATTTGTTCATCTCAAGCGACATCCCAAGACTTCCACAGAACGCGTGATCGTTGTGCCTGGAGCTTCGTTGAAGCTCAATGAGTATTCATGAAGTCAAGGGATTCGGATTCTCCATGTTGAAGCTTTGAAGACGGTTTGTTGTGTTTACTTTTATGTCTTCTAGCTTCGGTTTAGTAGAATGTTAAGCCTTGAGTAGTACTTGCCTAGAAATCTTCATAACTTTCATATCTTATCTTTAGGATTGCCTTAGAAGCCATTAGAAACTTTCTCGTAGCTTATCGCTTCATTTCTCGGCTTCGTATGCATCTTAGTTGGTTCAAGTAAAAGAACTAACCGACTAGATGACGATCTAGTCAGTTGGAAATCCTTCTTGAACTGACTAGATGTCCTTGCTTGATTCAACCCATTCACTGTTGGTCAATTAGTCGGTCCAAGAAGGTTCACCGACCGACTAGATGACGATCTAGTCGATTGGAAATCCTTCTCAGACCGACTAGTTGTGATAATCTATTCAAGCCCATTTGTTGACCAATTAGTCGGTCCAAGAAGGTTCACCGACCGACTAAATTACGATCTAGTCGGTTGGTGTCTCTTCTCAGACCGACTAGTTTTCCTTGTGAAATTCGACCTTTGTACTATTGACCAGTTAGTTGGTTCTAGAAGGATGGTTAATGCATTAAAAGCCTATCTAGTCGGTCCAAGAAGGTTCACTGACCGACTAGTTGTCAATCTAGTCGGTTGATGATCCTTCTTAGACCGGCTAGTTCTTACCCAGATTTCACCATCTTCTATGTCAACCATCTAGTCGGTCCAAGAAGGTTCACTGACCGACTAGCTGTCAATCTAATCGGTTGATGATCCTTCTTAGACCGATTAAGCAGCTTCAGAATAGAGCCGTTGGAGCATTTAATGCCACGAATTTTGTGACCGTTTTCTCTCTTCCCTATATAAGTTTGTGTGCTTCTAACCAGGGATCCAAGGCTGAAATTAGAGACATTTTCACATCTTTGAAGAGAGCCATTCAACTCCTATTCCAAGCTCTCTCATCTCACAAGAATCTCTCCCTTACTCTTTGAGCCCAATTCCTCAAGAGAGATTCTCATTCCTTGTAAGCTTCTCAAGCTAAGAGCTTGAATCCAAGTCACCAACTCCTCCCTAGCCATCTATTGCTGCTCATCTTGGTGGAGCTAGGGTTTGGTGATCTCATCTTCCTCAAAATCCATTCTTGCCCTAAATTGGTAAGTATTTCTCAAGGCATAGGATTTTGTGGTAAGAAGTTTTATATTTCATTCTTTATACTTCATATTTGTTGTATACTCACGGTGGTGAGAGGATTGACTTGATCCCAAGTTGTGGGAGTCAAGATTTCGTTTTGCTCTCGGTTTGTGAGAGTTTGTTTAGTCCCAGGTTGTGGGACTAAGGTCTTTGCGTGTTCCCGGGTTGTGAGATACACGGACATCAATTGTATGTCGATTGCACCTTGTGGGGTTTTCGCAAGTGGGCTAAAGGAAATCTCTAGCGGTTTGCTAGAGTATCCGGAGGGAATCCGGGTGTTGCTGGAGTAGGGCACCTGTAACAAGTCGGGGAGACTTGGATGGCACCGAAGCAGGGTAGATTGCTTGTTTGCATTGCATTATTGCTTGTGTGGTTGTTCATTTATTGTATTCCACATTTGTTGGTTAAGTAGGGTTTTATTTGGCGTAAATTCCTTATAATTCTATAAAACACTATTCACCCCCCTAGTGTTTGTTCCTCATAGCACAGGGTCACTACAATTGGTATCAGAGCAAGGTTATAGCTATGGCAACCAACAACAACAACACACGATGCCCTCTTCCACCATATCTCCTCGGGCCCAATTATCAAATTTGGTGTGTGAAGATGAAGGCTCATATTTAATCCATCGATGAGGATTATTGGAAGCTTGTGGAGAAGCCCTTTCGCGCACCTACCACTTCCGTACATGAATGGACAAATGAGCAAAAAGAATTGGTGGGGAAACATCAAGAGGTAATGGATATCTTGCTTGATTATTTAACTTATGACATTCTTATGCATGTGTCCAAGGCAACAACTGCATATCAAATATGGCACATGCTAGCAGAGCAAGAAGAGTCCACCTCGGAGTGTTCTTCCTCCAATGATGAAAGAGATTCATTCATGGGTTTGATGGCACGAGAGTACGACTCTAGTGACGAATCAAGCGACTCAAGTGAAAGTGATAGCGGCGATGAAGAGGTAACAACGGATGATCTTAAAATTGAACTTAAGCAATTATTTGATAAATATCAAAAGCTTATGCATAAATATTGTGATGCTAAGAATAAAATTGCTAGTCTCTCTAACACATCTTCATGTAGCACCTCTAACAATGACACCATTGTTGAGACACTCACTATTGAGAAAGCAAGTTTGCTTACTCAAAATGGCATGTTGAGAAATGAGGTGGAGTCCCTCAAATCTCAACTTGATCGTGTTTCCATTGTGGATAGTAACGATCTTGAGATTGAAAATCTTCAATCTCAAAACACTTGTTTGGGCATTGAGAATGAGAATCTCAAATCCCAAGTGCACGAGCTCACCACACATGCATCCATCTTGAATGCACGCACCTCCTATAGTGAAGCAACTATAGATTTAGTGAGGCCATCCTCCGGTGCATCCACGAGTGGTGTCTATAACAACTTGGGTAGTTCTACTACTAAGGAAACCACCAATCCTATTCCTCCCTCCTTTGGAAAGAAACCCACTTTGGGTGGACATCAAAGGAAGGGACATGCTTTCATGTACACTAATACACGTAGGAATGCATCCACTCCTCACATTTCTACAAATGATGGTTTTTATGTTCCACACCCACGAGCACGTGCAAACACACATTTGAGACACTCTCATCCACGTACTCATGCTCATGCACCTTCACTTGCTTATGATCACACATCACATCCACATGTGCATGCTTATTCTCATGATCATCCTCATGCATACACACCACATATTCATCCACGTATGTACGCAACACCACACCATGGATCATATGCACATCATCATGCTTTAGCACAACACAATGTTCCTCATGCTCTTGCTAGATCTCATGCTCCTAGGCTACATGCACCACGTAGAAATCAACCTTTTGTGCATGCAACCACTAGGAAGAGGATTCCCAAATCATACACTATTTGGGGTCCTAAGAACACTAGCACTCATGCTAAGGATATGTATGTGCAATCTTATATTCATAATATTATTTTGAATGATGATTATGTTGGGAAATCACGGTCCTCTTGGACTTGGTTTCCGAAGGGTTAGTTTCCGTTGACCCTTCATTTGCTTGGTACCATAAGTTTATTTTCATTTTATGGGTACCAAGGCATTTGTGTTTAGAATTGGTTTATTCTTTTGTTTGGATTTTGGTTTTAGATGCTCATGTTTGTTAGAAACTTAAATTCATATTGAATTTGATTTATATTGCATGTTTATTAGTAAATCATTGTGTTTGTGATTTTCATGTCTAAAATATTTAATATTTTCATGCAACACATGCGTTGGCTCATATTCATGTTTGATTATATGCAACATAAACATTGTGTATGATTACATTAGGATATGGGTTACAATTATTTGAATTTAGTATTTTAAATTTGTTGCCTAACCCATAGGATCCAAAAAGGTTTTTGGATACCAAAATTATGTTTTCTAGGTTCAATCCACATTGGGATACCAACCCTACCAACTCTTTGATTTGCAAAGATTTTCATTCAAATTGAGTTGATGGTGCTTAAGTGATGCACCAAAGTAGGGGGAGATTAATGTTGTAAGTATATTCTTACATTTGGTATCCATGTGTGTTGGATGCATGTAGATGTCACTTTGTGTTTGAGACTATCTCATGCATACTCTATGTTTGCATATTGAGTATCTTGTATGTCATTCATGTCTATGTATTTCATTTGTGTCAAATTCTTGACTGATGTGCATTATGTATTCATAATCCTTACTCATATGTTTATTCGAGGATTATTTATAACATGTTGCTTAAAACTTTTCATGTTAGAACTAATGCTCATTTGCATGTTTCACACACGTGACACGCTTATATTTATGTTCCACTTCACAAGCGTGCATCCCAACGTCCTACTCATGCCTCTACACAACCTCTACTTAAGAATCCCAAATCACCATCTTTTGGATTCCTAAGTTTGTTTTTAGGCATGGTATGAACACACATATAGAATCGTATATTAGGAATGACATATTCTCATGCGACTTTTTATATGAAAATCAAACTCTAATCTTTATTTGATTTTTCATCTTGCTTACTCACTCATATTGCACTTCATGCTTGGATACCATGCTTGTATGATTACTTTTTGTACCCATATATATATATATATGTGTGTGTGTGTGAGTTCGTCCCTTACTCCCAAGTTCGCATTGTTGTATGATTTTGTGGGAGTATGACTTGTTTTGATTGCTATCATGTTATGTTCATCTATATGTCATTGCATTTCATTCATATTATGTTGTGCATATAGATTAGTTGATTTCTTTAGCCTTTGGTGATATATTATCAATTTGCACCTTCCTATCTTGTTGATATGCCAAAGGAAAGAGAAATTTGGTTTTGAAAATTAATACTTTATGCTTTTCATGCACACTCTTTGTGGTAGTACTTTTCATGCCTTCCTTCAATATGTGTTGTGTCGTGAATGTTTATTTTGTGCACATATGCATATTGAACGAGGAATCTTTTTAGCACACACTATTGTATTGGATGTGTGTATTCATAATGATGTTGCTTGACTAAATCATATGCATATGAATTATTAGTATAGGTGTATCTAATTTCTAATGATTGAGAATTGTTAATTCCTTATATGTATGATTTTAGTGAGTATAATAACTCCTATTAATGCATGTCATGCATTTCTATCGATGAGTGTTATTTACAATTGGTAAATGATTGGTTATTGGACTACTTGATTTTGTTCATTAACCTATTGGATCCAAAAAGTTTTTGGATACCACCAATTGTTGAATTGACAGATTGTTGTGCAAGATGCCTACCCTACACATTCCTTGGTTTACAAATGACGGATCAATTCAAAGGAAAGGATGGTGCATTGGAGATGCACACATATAGGGAGAGCTAAATGGTTGTAAGTATGTGTTTTGTACAAGTGGTATTTTAATATATTGGTTGTGACTACCACATTTACAATTGGTATTTTAATATACTCGATTTGTGCAATATAGCATACTTCTTCATTAGCTCATTCCTGTCACACCCTCATGAAGATTGTTTGCTTTTGTGACTGACATGTTCATGTATGTCATATATGTCTTGTTCCGACTCATGTATCATGGTAGTTATAACATTTATAAAATGAAATGTTTAATTGTTTATTGATATTCATATCTTTGGAACACGTTGTCACTACACATCGCATTCCTGACATGTATGCTTATTTGTGAAGATTGTTAAATATTATGGATATGATAACTGATGTGTATGACATGCTTGTTTGTCTATTAGATTGTTTTAGGTATATTGATCTTAAGATTCATTGCTGCTTTGATTCTACAACTTGTACCTAATTCTCATTGATGACTATGTTCATAGATTATTTAGACCATATCACGATCTGTCATACCATTCTAGTAGAATCTTTCATTTCATTATGGCATGCTATACTTCATCTTGTTATACATAATTCATGCCATGAATAAGATTAATGATTTAGGATCTTTATGCATATTTGTTCATTGTATCACCACACATCTTATACTTCTCTTATAATTTGTATGATTATCTTTATGAGACATATTGATATGATTTGGGATGATCAATGTATGTTACTTGTCATTTTAATTACTTCATGACTGATGTTTAGCTATAATTTTATTCAAGAGATCCTTCATGTCTATAGCTAAATCTTTCATGTATGATATTTTCACAAGTGACATAACATTCATTCATATTAGTTTATGATCTTAAAGCTATTTTTCTCACTATGTCATCCCTCATCTCATGCTCATATTTTATGCTATTTTTATGAGATGTTAGAGATAACTTGTGCTATACACGATCAAATAAGCTTTATATTGTGCTTGATGATATGTATATTTTGTCATAGATATTCTTACTTGAATATATCTTGATGAACTATGATTTCTTTGATGCTACCTTCGGTTATATTGTGCTTACACAAGTCTTTTTATTCTATTCGCACAATTGGTATGCATGCTTGCGATGTTCATGATATCATGATCTTGACATTATTTGCCTTGCATACTCTGTTAGACTACATTTGGTATCATCTCTACATATCATATCTACATTTGGTATCATCTTTACATTTAGTAGACTATTTATATTGGATATTATCTTTACATGATTGAACTTATGATATAGTGCTTATCTTCATTATGCTCATGGCATTCCATGCTTATCTTTGACTGATCTTGTGAGTATCTATTCTAGAATGCATGCTAGTACTATGGTTCTTTTGAACATTGTTTCAATTAGTATCCTAGTGTGCTAGAATTGTGTATGCCATACGTTTTATGATGTTTCTATTTTTTTGGCATAACACTTTTGCATGATATAGATATTTGTGTATGCACACATTGCACACTTCACTTAGATTTGGTATGCTTACTTTTGGAGATGCTTTGTGGAGTTTGGCTGGAGATACTTTTGGAGATGATTTGGTATGACTACAATTAGTATCTCATGTCATTTCACTAAATCTGTGTTATTATCTAATAACCTGACTTTGTATCTGATATTTACACATGGTTATAAATGATATTTCCACAATTGGTATCTGATATTTACTTCGTCGCTCGACGATTATATTGATTTGATAGCTTTGTTTGTATGAAAACATAGAATTGTTTTCAATGCACTCAATTTGCTAAAATATTCATCTATGTCAATATGATGATTTTGATTCCACCATGATGTATCTAATCATGTTCATGTCATTTGTCATGCTCATTGCTCAAGGACAGTCTATCACATTATGCTTAATGTTATAAATTTTGTGATAATTGAGTTTGTTTGGGTATTTGACACTATTTGATCACGTGTTTTTCTTTCACAAGTGATGTCATGATTTTTGCAATTGTCACTTTTCTAACACTGCTCACACTACTCGTCAAAATATCGTATGTGTGTCTACTATCGACCTGCAACTTAGCTTTTTCAAAGCTATTGGCACAAATAATAATGTTGCAGGCACATTTTACAGACAATCAAATAAAGAAAATAAGTTTGGGTAATGTTGGGGAATTTACCTCCCGGTCATTTCAAGAGTACTGCCAAGCAACGGGAATAGAAAATGAACATACAGTGCTGCATGTTCATACCCAAAATAGGTCGGCAGAGTCACATCCAACTCTTTTAGCCTAAAATCAACTATTATTTCTAAGCCAAAGAGAAATCATGCATTTTTGTAGTCCGGTCTTTCATATATTAAGAAGCCTATTCAAAAACATGTTGATATAAATGCTTTTTCTTTGGATGCTATGCATGATGTTTCTACTCATAGAAATCTTATTATTGCTTGCATGCTAGAATTGATGACAAACCTTTGCATGCTTCACATGTTCCTATGCATGGTAGAAATGCTTGTGTAAATGTTTCTAATGCTAAATTGCTTGTTTCACACACGGGGCACGCCAATGTTTATGTTCCACCTTATAAGCGTGCACCCTCCCTTCCTACTCATGCCCTAATCAAACATCTTCTTAAGAATCCCAAATCACTTCCTTGTGGATTCCTAAGAATGTTTCTAGGCTTGATATGAACTCGTATATAGAATCATATGTTCGTCATGTTATATTTTCATATGACTATATACGGAAACCAAACTCCACTTTTGTTTGGTTTCCAACTTGCTAACTCACTCACATTGTTATTCATTGCTTGGATACCATGCTTGTATGTTTACATTTTGTACCCATATTTGTGTGAGTGTGTCCATTACTCCCTTGTTTGCATGTTTTGTCTGATTATGGGGGAGTATGGAATTTTTGCTTGCTAGCATTATTTTTCCATTCATATGTCACAATGAATTTCATTCACATTATGTTTGTGCATATGAGATGGTTATTTCTCTTGCCCTTTGTTTTCCTATTTGGCTATTACCCTTCTTTTTGATATGCCAATGTGGGAGAGAAATAGGTTATATAAAAATATACCTTATGCTTGTTTATAAATTATTATCAATTGGTATGTTTTTGCATAACAACCATCAATATGATTTGTGCTTTATATGTTTATATTTTGTGCACATTTGCATATTGATTGGGGGAGTTTGTTAGCAGACATTGTTTATTTCAATGTTTATTATATTTTGACATAATGGATTGTCATCATCAGAAAGTGGGAGATTGTTAGTTCTTGGGTTCAAGACTAATGTTGTTTTGACGATGATCAATGCATTATGTTAGTGTGCTAATCAATCTTATGTTTTAGTCTCAGTTTATCTTAATGATTATATGTTGATGAGAAAAGCATAATGTTGGAGGATATTATAAGGGATATCTTATAGACCTCCAAGAGTGATGGAGTGCTCAAGCTTGGATGAAGTCATGAAGATCATCTAATGAAGTCAAAGCTTGGAGCATGATGATGGATGGATATCTAGAGGAGCTATGACAAAGCTTGGAGCTTGATGAAGGGAAGCTCATCAAGGGGTGCCAAAGCTTGGAGATGATTGGGAGCATCAAGTTATCATGAGCTTGAAGACTCAGACTCTAGGAGATGCAATATATAATCCATGTAATTTCAATTACTTGTATTTCTCTTTTTGAGTCTAGCATTATTGTAATACCTTGATAGATGGTCATACTCTCATACATATGCATTTAACCATCTTAGTGAGCCTTAAGAGTATCATAGAATCCAACCCACTAGGTTCATCTTGCCCAAAGACTCAATTGGAGTCTCTGGCTCTCCAACAGTCGCCTGATGAAGGTTTTACAGTCGACTGGGTGATTCTAGTCGCCTGTCGAGCCTTCTACAGTTGACTGTTATGCACTGCTCAAGTCAAATTTTTATTGACTCATCTTGAACTTTTAGTATCAGTCGACTGATGTTCAATTTATAGTCGTCTGTGTTTCTACAGTCGCCTGTGAATTGGTCGACAGTCGACTGTGCGCATCTTGCATTTTCTGGGCTTCATCCCAATTTGCAAGACAGTCGACTGATGAAGTTTTTACAGTCGCATGTATATTTACAGTCGCCTGTGAAATGGCCATCAGTCGTCAGAAAGGCGTAAGTGCGAAAGTTGCATCTCTCTCTGTTTTATTTCCATCCCTGTAGCAGTTGCCTGATGAAGGATATACAGTCGATTGTCTGTTATACAGTCCCTTGTGTAGTCTTCTACAGTCGACTGTCATGGCTCAGATTATAGCCGTTGGGATTTTTTTTTAGCCGTTGAATAGTCGACTGTCTTTTGTTCATCAGTCGACTGTCTGAGCCATAAACTGCCAAAATCTAGCCGTTGCAGATTTCTTCCCTTTGGGGTTTTGGTTGGTTTTATGGTTTCCTTCGGGCTTCATATATATATGAGATGGCTTAGTTCATTTAGAACGGTTGGTTAATATTGAATATCTTTGAGAATCAGTAGCCACTCCTAAGCTCTCCCATTCCCTCGTTTAGAGCTTCAATCTTATGCTATAACATCTAAGCTTTAGGGAATTTCTCCACGTGATTTCAATCTCATTCTGTAACTACCACTTTTCGTTGTACGTTTTTCGTGCACGTGCTTTTGACCGTGCACGTGTTCGTCTTAGACTTTGTTTGTTTGTGAACACTTTAGTGCGATATGCCGTTGTGAACGTCTCTGAGAGTAGTAAATAGTGGCACTACCTTGGAACGACACACCTCGAGTCGTTTTTCCACAATTTAAACTTACTCGATGAGACGTGACGATTCTCACTCTTGACGGGAGACGTTTCTATTTTTAGTTTCGTCGTCCGACGTCGAATTTGAGATCCGTCTTCTTAGTTAGCTCACATTTGTCATCACGATCACCCCGATATTTATTTTATAATTTTTGGAGTTCATTTGACCACTTTAATATTTTTAACAAGTTTTATATTATTTTTAATAATTAATTTATAAATTATTTTCGGCTAAATAAAATTTATTTGAGTTTAAAACGTTTTAAAGAATTTTTGAGCCAATTTCCAGCTCATTTGGACCAAGTCAAATCCTTGGGTGAGTTGGAGAAGTTGAGATTTAAATTTTAAATTATTTTAAACTTCTAATCCTATTAGATTTAGCCCTAGACCAAGTCAACACATCTACACTATATAAACAACCCCTAGGAAGACCTATTTTCGCAAGAAAATAGCCCTAGCCTCTTCCAAAACTCAGATTTGACGTTGCGACGATTCGTCGCAACGTCGCAGCCGTCGCATGCGCACGACCGATGAATTTCACCCCGTTCCCTCGGTCTGACCGGCAGCTCCACCCACACCAAGCCCCGCTCCGCTCCGTTGCAACCGTCGCTCCGCATCTCCTGTGCCCGACCGAGAGAAGCTCTCGGTCAGACCGAGAGCTGTCGCCCACCATCGCCGCTCCCCGCATCGCTGCAAGCCCCCGCAGCTGTCGCCCGCATCGCTCCGCACCTGACCGAGGCGCCCGCCCGCACCGTGCGCTCGCCGCTTCGTTGCAACGTTGCAAACGTTGCAACGCATTGTCGCCCGCAGCGACCGACCCGATCGCCCGCAGCGACCGACCAAAACCCCCGCACCAAGGCCCGCACCGACCCCAAGCGCTGCACCAAGCCGTTCCCCCGCAGCGACCGATGGAGATCCCCGCATTTGGCTGAGTACGACCGATGGCCATACGTCGCAACCCCGCACCCGTCGCATCGCTTGCCACCGTGGACCCCCCAAGTTCTCCAGAGTTATTGTGGGTCCCCCAAAGGTCCCTAGGACTACTGTGGGCCCCACCTAGGTGCGTTCTCTTCGACGACTTGCCGCGTACGACGCCGTCGCACGTCGTAGCCCGTCGTCGCACGTGCGAGCTTTGGAATCTGGAATCGTCGCCCCGGTTGATTGCTCCGAAATTTCCAGCGAGGAATCTAATTGGAATCTGGACTTGGAGCGCGATCTTTTATTCCAACCCCCGGCGTCGCTACCCGACGCCGGTGTAGCTTTCGCGTCGTGTTGAGGTAACGCTTTGCACCCCTAGGACCCCCAACCCAATTGCATGCTAATCAAGACTAAAATCAGTATTTTTAAAGTATTTTAAATGTTTTAAATTCACTAATCAAGATTAATAATATGGACTTTAGGCCGGTGGACTTGTGCACGTAGGATAATTGTGATTTTGGACTCATTGGACGGTGTGCTCAGACGTCGTGCTTGCAGGCAAGTGAAACTTGCCAACTCTTGTGTAGGGCCATGTTTTTAGGCCACTTCCATGTTCCTAGCGTAAAAGAGACTAGTCAGTGAAATGATAGCTGGCTAGACGCCTTCTTGATCTAGTTTGACAACGAAACTAGATCCGTCACCTAATTGATCTAGCTTGACAACGAAGCTAGATCCAACTCTTTAAACTTGTTGTTCATGCATACTAAACTGTCACGTTTACTTTCCTTATCTGTATGCACTTTTAACTGTCATGCATCGCATCTTACATGTCATCCCAGTTGATTGTTGCATTCGTAGCACACGCTACAAAACTTGTACTCCTTGAAAACTACTTCCGGTGGAAACGGGCCTCATGTGTTGGTCAAAAGCCAATGCCCGGGTTCCCTGGACCGGCTAGGTGCACCCCTATGCCATACTTGTTAAAAACACTTCCTGGCTCGTGATCCAGAAGCGAGCATTACCGTTCGGGGGTAAGGCCCTGGCTCGATACACGTGGAGGGGTAGGGATAAACGATCACTTGAGCTAGGAGCTGGCCGTGCAGCCACTCTAGCCAAAAGGCGGAATCCCTGTGCACGAGGTGCTTACTTTTCTTGTCTTGTACTTGTCTTGTGAATGATTCATGCAATACTTGTCATCCATGCCATGTTTAAATGCCATGCTCGTACTTTACTTTACTTTACCTTACCTGTTGCACTCATTACTTTAACTGCCATGTCATTGCATCATGCTAGAACTGCTAGGTTGCTTTACTTTTACCTACCTTCAGTTTCCTTGCACAAGTCTCTTGTAGACTTGCTGACATGTGCCCCTTGCTCTTTTGGGTGTCACATGTTAGACCCTGAGCCAGAGACCGTTGCTGAGTACGTGGTGTTTTGCTGACGCTGAGTCTGAGTCCATGATTGCCAGGAGGATTTTGGTGGACACCGGTGACCATTCTTTGAGTCTTTGTTGAGCTTTATTTTGTTTTAGGCCTTTTGTTAGTTATTGGTGCGTAGCACCGTCGTTTGTACTTTGTACTTTTGTTGGCCATGTTTGGGCCTTTAGTCTCTTTTTCTTTTAGCCTGGTGGCTTTTCTGCGATGTTGGAATTTATATTTATGGATATTCTGAGATTATTCTTTTGTCTCATTTCATTATTATTATCTTGTTTCGCTCGCGTTGCAAGGACCTGCAGTTTTAAATTTGATTGACGCTTATCGGACTTGCAGCTTTGTAGCTTCAGGTCTGAGCGGACCTTCTCACGCTTCGCCTCCATATTTTTGGGAAGCGGGGCGTGACACATTCCTTTTCTTGGAGAACCTCTTTCTTCTCTTCATTTCATACACTCAAGTAAGATGTGTTAGGATTCATTCATAGAAGAGAGAAAGATCATCAAGTGCAATCAAAGCCTCATCTCAAGCGCTTGAGTTTCATTTGCATGCCTTCTTCTTTACATTGGTAAGATCATATCAAGGTATAGGTAAGTGTTATTTCGTTTCACCCTTGTGATACCCCTAATTCTCTTTGTGGAAATTAGTTACTCTCTTTGTGGGAGTTACTCTCTTTGTGAGAGTTTGGTTCTTTTTGTGTGAGAGAACAAAATCCTCTGTGTGAGGTCTCTTTGTGTGAGAGTAAGGATATCTCTGTATGAGAATCTGAATCCTCTGTGTAAGGTCTCTCTGTGTGAGAGTAAGGATATCTCTTTGTGGGAATCCTAAATCCTCGGTGTGAGGTATTTCTGTGTGAGATTGTATTCACTTCTCTTTGTGGGAATTATAGTGAATATTGGTGTGACTGGACGTACCCAAGTTTTGGGGAACCAGGATGAAATCCTTGTGTTTGCAATTGTTGTTGTTGAGCATACTCTTTAATTTCCGCTGCTTATTGTACTTTAATTTCAGTAACTTTTAATTAAGCACTTTACTTTCCATTACACTATTCACCACTCCTCTAGTGTGTGTGTGTAGTCCCGCAGGGTCCCTTACAATGGAATGCCACCGAACATTTCTCACTTGAGAATCTTCGGTTGCGTAGTTTAAATCCCCATCGCACCACCATAAAGGACAAAACTGGGTTCTCAACGTTGCCTAGATATCTATGTAGGGTTTGACTCACCCTTAATTATAAGATACCTAGAACCCCAAATGGGGGACGCATTTAAGGCAGATCTTGACGACTGTGATTTCGATGAGATGAGTTTCCTCAAAATAAGCACAGATATTGGAAAATCTGGCGCGAAGCAAATTATAACGTGGGATACAAAAATTTTGACCCACTATGATTCGGTAACTAAACAATGTGAAGATGAAGATCCTCCACATACAGAACAATGTTCACCAGTTACCGAACTCATTTACTGATAACCAGAAGATTGTCAGATCACACATCCCTGCTGCAAATACTCTAGCTAGTATTGACATCCCCGAGAATGCAATCCACTAGCAGCAGAAGTGGTTGATCCTCATCAGAAAAGAGGCAGACCACTAGGCTCCAAGGACAGAAATTTAAGAAAAAGAAAAATACTTGGAGACCTTAAGACAATACTACGACATGACAATGAGCTCATATCCACATCATCACCCTTCCCGGAATCCACTACAGAGGAACTGTCTGGAAAAACTGAAATGAAAGTAAATGTAGTACGTACTGGGGAGGTGTTGGACAGAAAGAACATAATTGTCGACAATGTATTCACGTATCATATTGCCATATACATCGCAAAAGCGATGATGTTTATAAAATATCGTTTCATACTCCGTTGCTAAAATACAAACGTAGAGATTGGCCAAATGTGGAACGAGGTAATAAAAGATGAGCTGGACTCACTTATGAAACGTGAAATGTTCGGACCTGAAGTCTAAACACCAAAAGGTGTTAAACCTGTGGGTAAAATACGTATTGCACACATAAGAAAAAAATAAATAAAAAATCGTATGCTATAAGGTACAACCTATAGCCCAAGGATATTTTCGCTGAAACTAAGGAACGAACAAATTAAAATGAGCATGACTCATAAATGATGCATCAGGTTCCCTAAGTTATCAAATGCGAATACCTTACGATTTGGCAAAGGAAATTTTGGATATGCTGTTATTGGATGTTGTGACGGCATACCTTTGTGGATATCTTGGTAAAGATAAATTCCACATTTCCTTAAATGTCCGAATAGACTTCAGGACGGCTATTCTATTGAAGAAAAACAATAAGAATAATAAATAATGTACAACCAAGAGAATCACTTAACAAAGCAATGAGTCCTACTAAGTGTTGTCTTTGCATCTAAGCAAAGAACATGATTTGAGATCATAGTTGTAAACAACTAAAATCTCGTCGGATCTCCTGAAGAGAAAACCGAAAATCTGTTCAAACCTGACTATTAAACATGAAATGAAAGATATATGAAAAAATAAATTAAGTCATGGCTCACAGATTTATTATCTTAATAGAATCCTGTTACATACGCCCAGAAGTGCGTTGAAGAAATTACAAGGACCATTGTCATCCAAAGTACTCATATGGTAGTACACTCTATTGATGTACAAAAAGACCCCTTCCGATCGCTGGAAGAGGGGGATGATATGATTAGTCCTAAAGTCCCTTATCTAAGTGCAATCGGGCACTCCTGGCTAACTACACGCGTACCGATATAGCAGTTGCAGTAAACTCATTAGCCAGAGATAGTTAGGCACCTAAAAAGGGCCATTAGACCGGAGTTAAGCATCTTCTGCGCTTCCTCCAAGGGTCGAAAGATTTGGGCTTACATTATAAAGTATCATACTCCATGTTTATGCAAATGCAGGTTACAGGTCCTATCACTATACTTAGAAATCACAGACCGGGTACCCACAGTGGGACGGCCATCTACTGCAGATCTGCAAAGCAAATTATGAAGGCAACATCATCCTATGATTCTGAGATCCTCACCACACCAATGGTGTATTTGAGGGCGCCTGGTGGTACATCACATCCCAGTGACGACTGGGATATAGGTTAATATTGTGGAGCTGACCACATAGTATGAAGATCACATCGGAGGCGACGAAACTTAACACATCTCTCCAGAGTTTCTGGATTCAAGCTGCTTAATGGTGATAATATTTGTAATCTATGTATATTTTCGGAATGTTGTAAATAGGAATGATGAGATACGCCTAAGAGATCTGAAAGCCTAAGGGCTGTTACATATCAGAGGGAGTTTAGGGAAATTGTACTCTTTTCCCTTAGGGCCTGTTCTTTTGTTAGAAAGTACAAATGGGAAAGTTGGGAAAGTGTGGAATCTGATGAGAGAGAAATTTGTGTGTAGTGTGTTCTTTTATTGGAAAGTGTGGTTGGATTGTGGAGTTGGAAAGTTGAGGTGGGTCCCACTCCGTGTAGTGTGTTCTTTTGGTTGTTGAAAGTTGGAGATGCAAAGTTGCGTGGGTCCACCCAAATTTAATTTGTTGTATTTGTACCTAAACTAAATACTAAAAACTTAATTAATTTATTAATATACTAACTCATTAATATTTAATATAATTAAATGGGTATGAACAGACTAATCACAAGTGCATATGGCAATTCCCAAAAGCAAATGTCGCAATCACTGTTGATTCCTTTGTTTCGTTTCACAACGAAATAAAAAAAAATTACAAATCAACAAAACTCTGCCCAGCGATTGGTGCGGGAACGAAGGGGCCCCACAACGTTCTGGGATTCCTTCGTATTCCGCGGATTTTGCGGATGAAAAAAATTTCGGCGTGGAATCGCTCTGACAGCGGCCACGTAGGCCAGGATTTTCAAAAACCCCAAATTGCAAAAGAACAGTCCATGCGAAAATGAAGTTGGATTCCGTTGAACTGTAGCAAAATAGTGTTCAAAATGGGATTCCAAGCCAACTATCTTGAAAAAGAACAGGCCCTTAGCTATGGTTTTTCCCACGAGGTTTTTCCTAGCCAAAGGTTTTAACGAGACAAATCACATCAACTCTGGATCCTGAAGTATCCACCCCTTTGCGGCGCTCAGAATCCCGAAGTGTTCACGAGCAGAGTCGCTTGTACAAATCAGGGGGAGTTAGACATCGTTTGTACTCTTTTTCTTTAACTATGGTTTCTCCCACAAGGTTTTCCATAGCTAAAGGTTTTAACGAGGCAAACCTCACCAACTCATGATCCTGAAGTATCTACCCCATGTGAGACTCCTAATACGCTCAGAATCCTGAAGTATTCATGAGCAGAGTCCACATCTATGGCTGGACAAGGGGGATAGTTGTGAACTGATAATACCGAGTTCGTTAGTCGGTTGGGATCACGGCTTATCTTATAGTTAAGACCGTATCTATTGTATCTGTATACGCTCCTCTATATGTTATAAATAAAGAGAGTTGGTTTCCAAGACGATGATTAACACTGCTTTATTAGATGACTTAGGATATTCCTCTTACAAAAATCGTCCCACCCAAGAATTAAATAAACTCGCTCCAAAAAGCAGAGTGTTTTCTTTCCGTCTCGAAGCAAACTACGAGAAGGAAAGAAAACAACTAAAAGAACCGAATACGACCAGATCTGTCTGTCTCAGTGCTATCACACACACACTCTTCCCCCTTCTTGATTCGTGCCTTTTCCCTTTTATAGCGAAAAAAACGAACACATATTTTTGTTAGAGACAAGATTTTCTAGAGAGAAAGAATAGCTGTGATGGACGCCGGAGCTCCGCCCTCAGATACCGTCATGTCGGAGGCTGGCCCGCCTCAGCCGGCGGCGGGGCAACCTGGGATGGAGAACATCTCGGCGACGCTCAGCCACGGCGGTCGATTCATCCAGTACAACATCTTCGGCAACATTTTCGAGGTCACATCCAAATACAAGCCCCCAATCATGCCAATTGGAAAGGGGGCTTACGGGATCGTATGGTAATTTGTTTTTTCTGGGGACTATCTTTGGACTTCCTTGTTTCGTTTTCGATGTGTTTGAGATTTTGGATGGATTGATTTAGCTCGGCGTTGAATTCCGAGACTGGAGAGCAAGTGGCGATCAAGAAGATCGCGAATGCTTTCGACAACAAGATCGATGCAAAGAGGACGTTGAGGGAGATCAAGCTTTTGAGGCACATGGATCATGAAAATGTTAGTGAGTTTGATTGGTATCTTTCTAAGTAATTGATTCTTTTTGTTCCTCAATTTCGTCGATTGAGATACGATGCGAACGTTTTGTTTTATGAAGAGCTAAATGGGGAAGGTTTTGAAAGGGAAGTCATTAACTTTTAACACAACTTAAATTGTCTCTCCCCAGAAATGGGCTGATTACTTTGTTAAATTAGGAAGCTTTGGGGTCAATGATTTTAACACCAATTAGTTATTGGACTCATTTTGGATACCACAAAAATCTAAAAGAGAAGGTAAAGGTTTCCAGATTGGTAGTGCTACCTGACCATATATCAAGGAAAGAAGGGGTTATTTAATCCACATTTCACTCAAATAAGTGAACAATTAAGTTCTGGTATCGATCTTATATGTTAACTACATGCCGTGTGGCTTTAATCTTTTCAGAAAGTCATCTGCTATGATTGCGTCAAGGCATTTGCAATATTTTCCAGCATATGGTTGCAAATGTACGATGCTTTCTATGATGATGTAGGATGTTTGTTCTCGTGATTATATTGGTTCTTTCTGCATGCATGATTCTGTCACTTTTTTATTAATCACATCTTTCTTTTTGATATTTGTGTTGCTAATCTTTCAATTATGACATATTTTCATTGATAATACATGTTTTGTTTTCTTTTCTCATATGAGTTTCTTTCTTATCATTGCTTATGTTGGTTCTTTTCTTCTTGCTTTACATCGTCATGTTGCAACTCCAAAGCTTCATTAAGTTACGGTTAGTTCTTCCCATCGCCTTTTCAGCTTGGTTCAATTGCACTTTCACAAGCATCTCTAATCCAAGGTACCTCGTAGTAGCGATATTCAGACCCCTCGTTTGTGTACCAAGGGTATGTGCTGCCTGCCAAAGATATTCAGTGAGGACATCTCGGATTTTTTTAAAAAATTCATTTGATGGGGTTCATAGACTCATGGTTTGAATGGCATTTTTTACATATATTGTAGAAATATTTTCTACTTTGCACAACAATAATACCGAGCTCTTAGTTTCTCAGCCTAGAAGCAATTTTTTTCCAACAAGTTACATCAAGGTGGTAGGGAAGCTATAGGATATAACACGAGGGACGACGATTGTGACTGCTATGCGAAGTTATGCTGGGACTTGTGATAATGTAAATGGAAGAGTAGGTTTTCAACATGACCATTTAGACAAGAGGGACTTGTTGAGCATATGATATATTGCCCAATGGGAGAATATGTTATATAGCTTTATAGATAAAGCATATGATCATCATGACAAGGCTTATAAGAACTTAGACAAAGGATATGCTCTTCATACTCATCAATGGACTTCTCTAGCTTTGGATTATATGTATCCTTAATGTATTTTTTTATTCATAGGTCAATGTACATAAACTTGATCAAACACTGTTATGACCGGCTTTCTTTTAAAAAACAATTCTTTTTGAAGCCCACCGGCCCATGACCCGTTTCTTGGCCCATACCCCTCTCATTAAAACCCCAAACACTTAATCTTTTCCCTCACCCATTATCACTCACCCGTTCCCACAAAAACCCAACCCGATGCTAACACTCTTCAGCACGCACGACGAACAACGCAACGTCGAGCCGTTGACAGGGTTTCGAAAACCCTAGCCGCAAATCCCTCGAGCGCCGCCTATTTCCGAAGATTTTGGCTCCGATAAGATCTAGTATCTCTTATTCCCTTACTCGTTTCTTTTTTCTATTTATACACATCAAGTTTTTAGGGGGTTTCTACCTGCAAAATTGTTCTTTTTCTCTGAAATTTTCTGAACAGTTGGAAAGGATTTCTGTGGTTTTCGAAGTTTCGGATTTCTTCAATCTTGGCTTCTATGGTGCACGATGGACATTCTTTACTTTAAAATGCATTTATGCTCTTTTAAGCTTTGATATTGCTTTGGAAATTAGTTTTTGTTTACATAAGAGATGATGATTTGTAATTATACGAAAGGGATCTCTTCCCTCGTGATTAATATGGCATCCTACGAGCAAGGTGGCAACTTCGCCGCAGCTTTGTGATATCGATTTGGGTTTCGAGGGGGGTTCTAGGGTTGTCCGCCGAGGGGCTTTTCCCCTTCCGACAGCCTGTCGGCTGTTGCGGTTCTCTTTTGCTTCTGGGTTGTTCAATCGGTTGTGTTCTGTTGTGGTTTTTAGTTTCCTGTGGCTGTACCCTTATCTGTGCCTTTGTTTGTGTTCAGTTGCTTCTCGTTTTACTTTATATCGATGGCACTTGGCTCTTGTGGTGTATAGTATACTGTCTGATGATTATTGGAAGGTTTCTGTTAACAAATTACTGTAGCACATGTGGTTAAGTACTGGAGTGTTGTATTCGCACCACAGAAATTTTTAAATACACCATAATACTTGATTCACCACACCTATATTTTTAACATCAGACGTTCGGATTTGGAGATCCGAACGGCTATAATACTTTTATTCTTCCGTTCGGAATTGTAAAGCCGAACATTATAATAAAATATGTATTGTGTTCGGATTTACACATGTAATGTATTAGAGCCGTTCGGATCTCTAAATCCGAATATCTGATGTTAAAAATATAGTTGTGGTGAATCAAGTAGTGCGGTGTATTCATAAATTTCTATGGTGCGAATAACAACACTCTAACTACTGTTCCTATTTCAGAATTTGGGGAATTTCCATTGAGCTGGGTAGACCCTAGAAAACCCATCACGGGTGCCTAAATACGAATCTGATCATATAGTTGTCAAATACTTTTATCATTGTTTTAATTTCAGTTTTTAATTGTTTAACAGTCTTGATTGTTTATAAATGCCTTGTTTAGGATTACGTAGTGATTTTCCTTGCTTTAGAATTGATAGAAATTGATTAATAGATTTGTTACAGTTAAAGACTAAATTATGTAATTTAAATTGTGCTAATAAAGTCACTGCTTGAGAAATATTGATATATAGGATAAATGCTATAGACACATCAGTTTTATGCACTATTCTCTTTACATAGTTTAGAAAATAAAGAACTAGTGAGTAACTGAAAATGACATGGAAATAGTCAGAATGACATGGGGTTTTAGGAACTCATAATTAAAGCTAGAAAGGGTGGCAGAGACTACGCTCATTGACGAAATTGTAAAGACTTGACTGTGTCCTTTTAATGATATCTTGGACCATTAAATTTAGGCACATGCGAGCTCGCCTGTGAAACCTGAGATGGTTCTTTAGCCCGCTTTCTCCATTCACATTATGAGTATAATATAAAAATTGAAATGTTTTAGTTAGACAGTTACAGTCTAGTGCTTAAGGTTATTGGCTTGCTTAGGACTAGGGTTGTATGAAAGTTATAATTGTGTTTACGGTAAATAATGTCTACTTCATTCCCCTTAAATGTTTTCTCAACAGAAACTGAACCAGAGTACGATGAGGCTCTAGCTTTTGATGAGTCAGATTTTCCTGTGGAGCGTTCTGATTTTTGAGTCCAAGAGTAGTAAGGAGAGTGTTTACTTTTGTTTAGTTGCTTTCTTACGAAGATTAGTAGTTTCTCTTTGTCATGCTTTTGTACCCTTTTGAAGGATGAATAAAGTTATTTCCTTTATAAAATTTTCTGTTTCGCTCTATGTTGGTTTCGCTGAAACTTTGCTTGACCTGCACAATAACAAAAAAGTTATGGTACCCGGAAACGAAGCGTTACAAGCGGTGGCCCATGCAGGTCCCCACAAAACCCATCGTGAATAGTATAGAGCAAGCAAAAAAGCTCTTAAATGAAAATTGAACTGGCATCCTTCTTTGGAATATAGAATGTCGAAAGTATACAACCGTCCACGCGGTACTGGGAGCATTCAGTTATTACCCATGCAGATTTGGCGGGAAATCACAGTGATGGGCGTAGACCTGGGACTATGAACAACGTCCCCAACCACGACAATCACATCGTTCATGAGAATGTTGACTATGGCAATGACGACAACCACGACGTCGATGACCAGCTTAATGATTACGTCGACAACAAGGATGTCAACGACAACAACGATCCCAACCTCAACGATCCCATCGACAATGGCAATGTTAGAAATCATCACATCGACAATGGAAATAATGGCAACAACAATACTAAGTGGCCTGCATCGACGATCCAGATTTCAGATCAGACTTTACGAGAGATGATCCGAGCTTTGCAAGGGAGCCTGAGCATAGACGTGAAGGTGGAGTACAACAATTCAGATCATTGCGTCCACCAGTTTTCAAAGGAACATAGGGACCTCTTGCTGCAGAAGAATAGCTATGACGTATAGCTAACATGCTAAGAGCGGCACTGATTGCGCCAGATTCGTGGGTGGACAATGCAAAGCTACAGTTGGTTGTAGACGCCATGTCGTGATGGGATTCAGAGGTGGATCACTTGACAGCCAATTTCATGGAGCACCTTCAAAGAGAAGTTTAATGCTGTATATTTTTCTCTAGAGGCAAAGAGGGCACTGCATGCCCAATTTATGTATCTGAAATAACTCCATGAATGTGGAATAATATAACGCTGAATTTTCTAGACTCAGCAAGTATGTATTTCAACTTACAAAGGTGACCTATAGATGTATGTAATTTACAAACAAGCTGTCTTTTTGCAGGTTCGTGAAGAACGTGGTGTCCGATCCATGGGGCAGAGCTCAATGTTTTCAAGACGGCTTGAACATGAAGATTCAAAAACAACTAGTGGGACATAAGCTGAGGACTCACATTGAAGTACTCTCTGCAGCTCGAGATTATGAGTACGTGCAACAGAAGGAAGATCTAGAACGACAAGTGAGTGCCCATCAGAGACGACCTCCGCCGCCTTCTAAGCGACAGGCGCCTCGACCAGCACAACAAACATATTCTAAGAGGCCAGCCCCACCACAGCCACAACAACCACAGTAGCACAGACATCAGACTGTCTGCCACTATTGCAACAAACCAGGACACGTCAAGTCTGAGTGCCGATATCTGTTGAAGCAGTGCCTAATTTGTGGAGCAGATGACCATGTTGCCAGAGACTGCCCCCAGAAGGGATAGAGACCAGCAGCTCCTGCACCGACAGCTCCTGCACCGACAGCTGCACCAGCTACAACTCTAACAGGGAATGCTCAGCGTGGACCTCCACCGCAGCGAAGAGGTTTTCAGCAGGCGCAACCACAGGCTCCACCCTCGAAGCGCCAGACGTTCACCATGACAGCTGAGGAGGCCGAGGCTACATGCCATGCCATCACAAGTACAAATTTACCATTATCTTTCAATTTGTTTTATATGTGATGCATACTTAGACATAGTTTTCGCGACCATATGAATTGTGTTGGTAGCTAGCAAGCCCGCCCTTGCACTATTTGATTCTGGAGCTTCGCATTGTTTTATGGCATCACGTTTTGCCAATCGACACACTATCCCCATTTCACATCACTTCGGGTTGGGACGTCAAGATGGAAGGTGGTGTGTTGTAGACGACTAGTGGATATCCAGACTGCCCCGTAGTCATTTGCAAACGAGAGCTCAATGCCGACTTCTTAGTTATAGATGTATCGAGTTTTGATGCTGTAATCGACTGGCTAGGGACCCTTCATGCCACAATTGATTGCCGACCCAGGAGAGTGGTGTTCAAGATACCAAACCACTCGAAATTTCAATTCGTCAGTAGAAGCCGATCTGAAGGACTGGTGGAGTATATAGCCAGACTTACGAATGTCGTGATGACTTTTATGGATGCTACAACAGAGAGACCGTCGATAGTACATGATTTTTTAGACGTATTTTCGGATGGCCTTACAGGATTACCCCCAGACTGTGTCGTGGAGTTCGCGATCGAGCTAGTGCCAGTAGCCCAACCTTACTTTAGGAATCCTTACCATCTAGCCCCATTAGAATTGGTTGAAGTTCAGACTCAGCTGAGCAATCTATTGCAAAAAGGCTGGATTCGACCTATCACATTATCATGTAGTGCCCCGATATTGTTGGTAAAGAAGGATGTGATTAGGAGGATGTGCGTTGACTATAGAGAGTTGAATAAAGTGACAATAAATAATAAGTATCCTCTACCACGCATCGAAGACTTGTTTGATCAGCTTGAGAGTTCGTGCATCTTTTCTAATCTGGATCTACAAAGCGGTTATCACCAGCTGAAAGTCAGGCAGGAGGACATTTACAAAACAACATTCAACACCAGATATGGACAATACGAATTCTTGGTAATGCCGTTTGGTGTGACCAATGCACCCCGGTATTCATGGACCTAATGAACCAAGTGTTAAATGAGTATCTGGATAAGTTCGTGGTGGTACATTTTGATATATTTGAAGAGCGAGCATGAGCTCACAACACACTTGAGGATGATCCTAGGGACCTTAAGACGACACCAGTTGTATGCTAAGTATAGCAAGTGTGCATTTGGGATGAAGACGGTGTGATTTCTTGGTCATGTAGTATCAGGAGAAGGGATTGCAATAGACCCAGAGAAGGTAGCTGCTGTTTAGAAGTGGCCAACTCCCAAGACAGTGTCTGAGATTCAGAGTTTTCTGGGTTTGGCCCGTTATTATTGGAGGTTCATTCCGAAGTTTTCGAAGATTGCAGAACCTATGACCCGATTGACGCTGAAAGATGTGGTCTACGTTGGTCAAAGTCTTATGACAAGGCGTTCCAGGAACTGGAGAAGAGATTGACTACCGCACCAATGCTTACTATTCAAAACCGATCGGGAGGATTCGAAGTTTTCTGTAACTCATCCGGCAAGGGTCTCGGATGTGTACTGCATCAGCATGGACGTGTGGTAGCTTATGCATCGAGATAACTGAAGAAACATGAGCAGAACTACCCCACCCATGACGTGGAGTTAGCAGTCGTCATTTTCGCATTGAAGATCTGGAGGCACTTTCTACTTGGAGAGCGTGTGAAGATATTTACAGACCATAAAAGCTTGAAGTACATCTTCAATCAGAAGGACCTTAATATGAGGCAGAGTCGATGGATTGAGTTGATGGCATATTACAACATAGATCTTCAGTACCATACAGGAAAGGTCAACGTTGTACCCGATGCACTGAGTCGTCTTCCAGCGGTGCTTACCCCTACGTCTCAGTGCAGACTCCAGCAAGAGTTACAAGAGATGAAGATTGATGTGATACTTCCAGGGTTGACTTCCTCAATGATGGATCTTCAGATATAGTCCAGCCTGTTAGACATGATCAAGGCTGCGCAGGCAGAAGATACTAAACTACAACGGATCAAGGAGTTGGTGATGGCTGGACATCGGCCCAAGTTCACGATACATTCAGATGGATCTTTGAGATTTGGCACCAGGCTGTGTACCATTTGGAGATGTTAGAGAAGAGCTGTTGAAGGAAGCCCATAGTTCACCTTATTCCATCAATCCGGGCGGAACTAAGATGTATCAGGATCTGAAGCAGCACCATTGGTCGCACGAAATGAAGAGAAGTATTGCAGGGAGTGTGGCAAAGTGTTTAGTGTGCCAGCAGGTGCAGCTTGAGCACCAAAGAGTTGCATTGCATGATTTTTATAGCCACTACCTATTCCTGAGTGGAAATGGCAGCATATCACGATGGATTTTGTGACTGGCTTACCCCGAAGCAAGAAGCAGAACGACGTCATTTGGGTAATTGTGGATCGATTGACGAAGTCAGCGTATTTCATCCCTTTCAGAGTTGGACAATCCATGTAGGTTCTTGCGAAGAGATACATGGAAAAAGTTGTGAGACTACACAGAGTGCCGGTGAGCACAGTGTCATACATAGACACCCGGTTCACATCTCATTTTTGGAAAAGTTTACAGAAGAATCTTGGCACTCTTCTGAAGTTCAGCACTGCCTATCATCCACAGACAGATGGACAGTTAGAGCGCACTATCCAGATCCTATAGGACATGTTGCGAGCTTGCATGTTGGATTTTAAGGGGTCGTGATAAGATCACCTGCACCTCTGGAATTCACATGCAATAATAGTCATCAGGCGAGTATCGGGATGTCGCCGTTTGCGGCCTTGTATGGAAGAAAGTGTCGGCCCCATTGAGCTGGGACGACGTTGGTGATCGGAAATTGATGGGACCTGAGATGACAGTAGAGGCAGTTAATGTGGTACAGACGATCAGAGAGACCGCAGTTGGCACAAGACAGGTACACGCATTGGGCTGATTCAAAACGAAGACACCTAGAGTTACAGCCAGGAGACCAGGTTTTTCTTAAGATTTCTCCGAATCGTGGACTGATACGTTTTGGCCGGAGAGGAAAACTTAGCCCACGCTACATTGGACCATTTGACGTGCTTGAATGGGTGGGAGAAGGGCATACAAGATTGCACTGCCTCCATCCTTGGAAGGAGTGCATAATGTGTTCCACATTTTTCAACTACGCAAATATGCGGGAGATCCAGCGCAATTGGTGGACCAT
This sequence comes from Scilla litardierei, assembly GCA_030789695.1. Classification (NCBI taxonomy): domain Eukaryota; kingdom Viridiplantae; phylum Streptophyta; class Magnoliopsida; order Asparagales; family Asparagaceae; genus Scilla; species Scilla litardierei. Next base: position 329,591,523 of record CM061133.1, on the reverse strand, counting down.
TCAGAGACTCCAGTAAGCCCAGACACGACGTACGAACATCGGCCAGTGGAGATTATTGATCAACAGCAGAAGAGCCTGAGGAACAAAACAGTCAATTTGGTGAAAGTGTTGGTCATCGTAATGCGCCAGGCGAGTCTACTTGGGAACGAGAAGAGGAGATGAAGGAGTGCTGCCCTTATTTATTTGAGTAAGTCTTGATTCTTCCAATTTCAAGGACGGAATTTAGTGTAAGGGGGGATGATGTCATGACCCGTTTTCTTTTAAAAAACAATTCTTTTTAAAGCCCACTGCCCATGACCCATTTCTTGGCCCATACCCCTCTTATTAAAACCCCAAACACTTAATCTCTCCCCTCACCCATTATCACTCACCCGTTCCCACAAAACCCGACCCGATGCTAACACTCTTCAGCGCGCGCAACGAGCAACACAACGATGAGCTGTTGATATGGTTTTGAAAACCCTAGCCCCAAATCCCTCGAGCGTCGTCTATTTATGAAGATTCCCGCTCCGATAAGATCTCCTATCTCTTATTCCCTCACCAGTTTCTTTCTTCTATTTATACACATCAAGTTTTTAGGGGGTTTTTAATGTGAAATTGTTCTTTCTTCTCTGAAATCAATTGGAAATGATTATGTGGTTTTCAATCTTTCGGATTTCTTCAATCTTGGCTTCTACGGTGCACACAGTAGACGTTCTTTACTTTAAACTGCATTTATACTCGTTTATGCTTTGATATTGCTTCGGAAATTAGTTTTTCTAAACATAGGAGATGATGATTTGTAATTATACGAAAGGGATCTCTTCCCTCGTGATTAATATGGCATCCTACGAGTTAGGCGACAACTTCGCCGTAGCTTCGTGATATCGATTTGGGTTTCGGGGGGTTCTAGGGTTGGCAGCCGAGTGGCTTTTTCACTCCGACAGCCTGTCGGTTGTTGCGGTTCTCTTTTGCTTCGGGGTTGTTTAATCGGTTGTGTTCTGTTGTGGTTTTTAGTTTCCCGCGGATGTACCCTTATCTGTGCCTCTGTTTTATGTTCAGTTGCTTTTCGTTACTTCATATCGACGACACTTTGCCCCTGTGGTGTACACTATACTGTCTGATGATTATTGGAGGGTTTCTGTTAACAAATTTACTGTAGCACATGTGGTTAACTACTGTTCCTATTTCAGAATTTGAGGAATTTCCATTGAGCTGGGTAGACCCTAGAAAACCCATCACGGATGCCTAAATACGAATCTTATCCTATAATTGTCAAATACATACTTTTATCATTGTTTTAATTTCAGGTTTTACTTGTTTAACATTCTTGATTGTTTATAAATGCCTTGTATAGGATTGTGTAGTGATTTTCCTTGCTTTAGGAATTGATAGAAATTGATTAATAGATTTGCTACAGTTAGAGACTAAATTATGTAATTTCACTGTTTGAGATATTGATACATAGGATAAATGCTATAGACAAGTTTTATGCACTATTCTCTTTACATAGTATAGAAAATAAAGAACTAGTGAGTAACTGAAAATGATAGTTAGAATGACATGTGGTGTTGGAAACTCATAATTAAAGTTAGGGTGGTGGAGACTACGCTCGTTGACGAAATTGTAAAGACTTGACTGGGCCCTTTTAATGATATATTGGACCATTAAATTTAGGGCACATGTGAGCTCGCCTGTGAAACCCGAGGTGGTTCTTTATCCCGCTCTCTCCATTTACTTTATGAGTATAATATAAAAAATGAAATATTTTAGTTAGACAGGTACAGTCTAGTGCTTAGGGTTATTGACTTACTTAGGACTAGGGTTGCATGAAAGTTATAATTGTTGTTTATTGTAAATAATGTCTACTTCATTCCCCTTGAATGTTAACTGAACCAGAGTACGAGGAGGCTCCAGCTTTGGAGGAGTCAGATTTTCTTGTGGAGTGCGCTAAATTTTGGGTCCAAGAGTAGTAATGAGTGTTTACTTTTGTTTAGTTATTTTCTTTATTGTTTAGGATGAATATTAGTAGTTTCTCTTGTCATGCTTTTGTACCCTTTGAAGGATGATTAAAGTTATTTCCTTTATGAAATTTCTTGTTTCGCTCTATGTTGGTTTCACTGGAACTTTGCAGGACCTGCACAATTAACGAAAGAGTAATGGCAACCAGAAACGGGGCGTTACACACATCACAAATTATACAAATTCTATGTGATTTAACTTAGATTTATCCCTCAAATCGTGTCAAACCAAGTAATATTGGTTCTTAGGTTAAACCTATCATTAATTGTGTTAGTCAACTAATATCTTTTGGTAGTCGACTAATACAAAACCAATAAGCTACTTGTTCATTTTCATGTTGATTAGTCGACTAATATAGAACTAGCATTTTCTAGTTTTTATGGTTAGTTGACTAATAATATTATTAGTTGACTAATGCAGAACTATACATTTTTATCTATCAACTATTAGTCGATTAACTAAAGCTTTTAGTCGACTAACATTGGCTGTTGTTTGCAAATTGTATGCTATCAGTCAACTAATAATAGTATTAGTTGACTAATACATATTTTGTTTCTTGTCTGTTTTTGCCAAAGTTTTGAAAGGCTGTAAAGGCTTACGCCTTGAGGCGCGCCTCAGGGCGAGGCGCACCCTCAGCGCCCTGAGGCGCGGTGGAGAAGGCGTTCAATCAATGAAGGCGCTAAAAATCGTTACGCCTCAGGTTGGAGGCGTACGCCTCAACTGGAGGCGCGCTTGAGGCGTGAGCTTTAAACGCCTTGCAACAAGGTTACTTTTGGCATTTTAAATCACAACATATAAAACCTAAAACAGAGAGAGAAAGAGAGAAGGACTGAGTTGAAGCCGCCGCCGCTGCTGCTCGTTGCCCAGGTAAGTTCATCGTTCGTTCTTCTTCTTTTTTCGTTTCGTTTCTTCGTTTCTTTTTTCTTTCGTTCTTCTTCCTTCCTCTTCTCCGTAGCTCATCGCCCCCTCTTCTTTTCTCTTCTCCGTCGCTCGTCGCCCCCCTTTTCTCTCCTCCGTTGCATTTTTTTTTCGTTCGGTTTTTTTTCGAATGCTCTTCTTCCGAATGCTCAAGAGAGAGCGAGGGGTGTTCGCTTTGTTTGGATGTTTCTGTTCTTGAGGTTGTTTTGAGTTTTGGATGATGTGGGAGTTTGCGTTGAGATGTGTTGGATATATATACACACGATGCTGTGGGGTGAGATTTGAAGAAGTCAGTTAATTAGTTTGGGTTTGAATTGTCTTTTGTTTGACTGACTTGATTAATTTTGGGGGGAATTGAAACAGTGTGTTATGATTCAGCGAATAGGTCAATTTTATGACCATTGTGAGGTTTCAGCTTTGTGGCCTTGATCAAGTTGCACAAAATATTTAGAAAAAATTATCTGAATTTGGATTATGAGTCTGGGTTTTACGGTGAATTTGCTACTAATGGTATTTTTCTCTGTCCATTGATTAAACTATATTTTGAGTTTTTTTACAACAGACCTTGTTTGATAACAAATATTTTTGAACAAAAAAGTTCGTTATTTTTATACAAAAGTCTGATTGTCTCTTCCAATATGTACCAATTGCATCCGCGTTGGCCATCCTACTTTTCTTCATGCATTTGGGAAGTTCGTTATTGACGTATGTTAACATGCTTAGCAGACGCAAAGGCGCAACATGAATAGTGACCAGCCTTTCCTTTGATAGTCTACAAACAGTGACCAGCCTCAAGTTCCCCATACTGCCTTGTTGAATGCCTCCCACTGTTCGGCTGTCAAGCTGGCTGTAGCCTGTAAATGACACACAAAAACCAATCTTTGGTTAATAACTTAATATGAGGATCGAAGCTGTACAAAAACCAATCTTTGTACGTTGTAACACACATCAATTTGTTACCTTGGCTTGTAGACTCATCAGAATTTTACTTACGTCAATAATTTTGCCAATCTTTTCCATAAAGCTTAGTTAGTTATTGATAATTTGATACATAGATGCAAGTCTAAATTTTTTGTTGTAAAGTTTGTTTTTCCTTTTAAAATCTTAATGTATACTTGTTCTTGTTAATGTAGGAATCGGGATGTGTACCAAAAAGGACTTTGCTTGGGAATATGGTTGTGAAGTAGTCGGTAAACCTAAGGGGTATTTGCTTTGCAAATTCTGTAACAAGCAATGTTCGGGTGGAATTAATAGGTTGAAAAACCATTTGGCTGGAACTAGACACGGAATGGCGCCGTGTACTCAAGTCCCTGACGATGTAAAGGCCAAATGTGCAGCTGGTTTGTTGGGTTATATTAAAGAAAAGAAAAAAAATGAAGAGTTAACTGAAAGCATTGGGAGGGCCGGTACGAGTAGTAGAGGTTCGTCGATTGGGGATGAACCCTTTGATGTGTCTATGTCCGATGACAATGTACCTACACCTACAACATCATTAGCGCCAAGACCAAGGGGTGCAATGGACCAATTTGTATCTTCAACACCAAGCTCGAGAGTTTTGAATACTAAAGAGAAGAAAAAGGAACGCAAAGAGGTATGCAAAGCAGTAGATAGATTTATTTATGCAAATGCGTTGTCCTTTAATTTAATGAATGATCCTTATTGGAAACATGCGGTGGAGCAAATAGCAAATTATGGTCCAGGATTCAAACCTCCTTCTATGCATGATGTTAGAACATGGATATTAGCTGATGAGGTGAAGCATGTTGATGAATTAATGGGAGAGTACAAGTTGTCATGGAAGAAATATGGTTGCACAATTATGTCTGAGGGATGGACTGATCAGAAGGGTAGATGTTTGATTAATTTCTTGGTGAATACTCCTACTGGTACAATGTTCTTTAAATCTGTTGATGCATCAGATACTGTTAAGGATGGGAGCCTTATGTTCAAGTATTTGGATCAAGTTGTTGAAGAAGTTGGCTAGGAGAATGTTGTACAAATTGTTACTGATAATGCTTCAAATTATGTGAATGCAGGAAAGAAGTTAATGGAGAAGAGGCCGCATTTGTTTTGGACTCCATGTGCAGCTCACTGCATTGATTTGATATTGGAATCCATTGGTTCAATGAAGATTTTTGCAACCACTCTAGCCCAGGCAAAGCAGGTCACTAAGTTTATCTATCGGCATGCTTGGGGTTTAGCATCCATGAGGAGTTGTAGTCATCAGCGTGAGCTTATACGCCCAGCTGTGACTCGTTTTGCCACTGCTTACCTCATTTTGCAAAGTTTATACAAGCGTAAGAGAGATCTTCAAGCCATGTTCTCATCAAAGAAATGGAACTCCAGTGTTTCGGCAAACCATATTGAAGGAGTAGAAGCAAAACATACAATACTTTTTGACAGAAAGTTTTGGAACAATGTTTTTTATTGTGTGAGATCAACTGTTCCAATTGTTGCAGTATTGAGGGAGGTTGATTCGGATAGAAGGCCTTTGATGCCATTCTTGTATGAGATAATGGATACTGCTAAAGAAAGGATTAGAGATGCATGTGGCAACACCGAGAGGCATTACATGCCAATTTGGAACAAGATTGATGAAAGATGGAACAATCAACTTCATCGTCCACTTCATGCAGCGGAGTATTACCTTAATCCTCAATTTCGATTTGAAATAAATTTCAATGCCGATGAAGAAGTAAGGAAAGGTTTATATGCAACCATGGATAGGATGATGGGACTAGATAGTGATGAAAGGCTTAATGCCGATCTTCAGTTAGATTCTTATGATAATGCACTGGGAGAATTTGGATGCGACATGGCCATCAAAACACGAGGAAAGCGTTCTCCAGGTATACACAAAGTTATCTATTTATTTTATTATGTCAAGCTGTCAGCTTCTTCAAGTTATTCATATTTCATAGTTTAACTCTAAACTTGATGATTTAGTTGATTGGTGGCTGCGGTATGGAAGTGATTTTCCAGAATTGCAAAGGTTTGCTGTTAGGGTTTTACGCCTCACATGTAGTGCTTCGGGTTGTGAGCGAAATTGGAGTGCGTTTGAACAAGTAACCTTAAAGTTTTCTCTTCATAACCGAATAACGTATCATTTATGTATTTTATGCAATTTACATGTAACTAATATGGTAACTTGCATGATACATAGGTGCACACGAAGAAGAGAAATCGCTTGGAGCAACAAAGGCTCCATGCTCTAGTTTTTGTCATGTACAACTTGAAGCTGAGAGAAAGACACAAGAGGAGGATAGCCACAATAAATAATAATATCGATCCCATCCTAAAAGAAGTTGTAGATTCAGATGGTGAGTGGATTACAGAAGAACAGGAACCACTCCTTCCTGCTGGAGTTGGATGTTAGATGATGAAAGCTTAGATGTGAATGTTCCTTCTATAAGATTGGTTGGTGTTGGAGGAGAAAAATGTGGAGATGAAATTCCTAATGCTACTAGTGTTCCTCCTTCGAGTATGCTGAGTAGCATTCCTCCCGTGACCGTGCCTAGGAAGAGTAGCATTGCTTCTACGACTATGCAAAGTGGCATTCCTCGTGCAGCTAGGCCGAACAACATTTCTCTGGTGAGTACGCCGAGTCGCATTCCTAGTACCGGGTTCATGGCTGATGCACGGAAAAGAAGTGCCACTCAAGTGCCACTTCCAGTTCCACTTACTTATCAAAGAAAAACTCAAAAGAATCATGGTAAGTACATTCTATTTGACATTATTAGCCTATTTTTATTTTTAATGTCTTGTTTCATACAAAGTTAGTAACTTTGTGCATAATTGATGTGTATCTAGGTGATATTGGACGTGGATCTCACAGTGTAGTTGATAGGGGCAAGGGCCACATTGAGGACACTCCACATGTCTATGAAAATGATGATCAGATTGGTTTTGGACATGGAGATGAAGATGATGTTAGTAGCCGGGGAAGTTTTGGGGAGGGAGATGGCTTAAGTGAAGAATCCGCATTTGATGATGTGGAAGAGTAGATTTACATTCTAGAGTCTTATTTTGCAACTCAAATACTCTAATCTTTTTTGGATGTTTTATTCGATGCTTTATATTTATCTTTGGACTCTTGGAGTGTTATTGTAATATTAGTTATTGTGCTCAAATTCCTAACTATCTTAAGAAATATGGTTATAAATTGTTACGCCTCACAACACGCAGAAGGCTTACGCCTTACGCCTTGAGGCTTACGCCTCGCTTCACGGACCTAAAAAACGCCTCGCGTCGCGCCTTCGCGTTTTAAAACTTTGGTTTTTACTGACTGGTTGATTAATAAAGCTATTAGTCGACTAGTCAATGTAGTTTTATTGATGATTATTCAATATTTATCCATTGATGACGCTTGCAATACCTATTTTTTCAAATTATTTGGACGTTAAGTTACTTTTCTATAATAGGGTTTGATGCACCCAAAATTAACCTCAAAACACACCTAGTTATGACACGAATCACACGGAGATAAATCTCCGCTAACAGTGCCAATGGCTAGATGCTTTCCTAAATTAACACCGGAAATTACTGCAAGTGCACAGTGTCAAGCTTTGACGTATAGAAAGATGTCGAACCCACATGGAGGTGATGTTAATTAACTTGGACATTTCCAGATCTCAGAACAATGTCAGCAGGCGTATTCAAATTGGTTGTTACAAAATATCTCTTATCAAGATTATCAACAATATAAAAAGAATAGGGCAATATGACTCACCACTAGGATCGTCAGATGTCGATGCTAGATTAGAATTCTTACGTTGGATTGGCTTTATTAGGGAGAGATTGTCGCATCTAAAATGTAGCACTCATGGCCAACTATCGTCGTGCCACTCGTCTAACGTATCCCGTGCTTAGCCCCACCATCGTGGATGGCTTCACACGCGATCCGTGCATTACAATCGACAACTACTGTCAATCTCTACTCACGCCACTATTGTAGATAGAGCTTTAATCTGTGAATTGGTGGCTCTTCATTGATGCTACTATCATAGTCATCAATTAGTAATATAGGATGTCGGTTGATCCGGTCAAAGTGCGCGCCACTATCGTGGTCACGAACCCTAATTGGATTCACTAACATACTAATTAAGTTTATAGGATATCCGTCCAAAGTGCATGCCACTATCGTGGTCACGAACCCTATTTGGAATCTCCTACAAATTTGGCTAGATCAACTAGATCACATCCCTTTTATACCAAAACAACATAAAAATCCTAACTTGACTTCTAAATCCTAAGATCATAGGGCTAATCCATTAGCCCTATAAAAGACTACTCGTGGATCATAGAGATGACAATAGAAAATTCGATAAAGGGTAGAGAGATCAACATCGCAATTGAAGACATTAAATAAAGCATATAAAGAGAGAAGTTCGTTACCAAAACGTCGTAGATCAACAAGCAAACGCATAGAATTCAGGGCACAAGATTCCAATCAAAAGTGACTAATAAAAATATGAACCTTGTCTCCTACAAAATAGTGACGGCTAAGAATTCTCTTTTCTAAAACTAAACTAAAGAAAATAGTCTCTCCCTAAAATAGGGTAAAAATCCTGCTTAAATTCAAGGGGTATGGACCCCTCAAAAATCAGAAAATATGGGTCCTTGGGCCCACTAACTAATCTGCTCGCGGCGCCCTACTCGGTCGAGTAGCGGCGTCGCTCGGTCAAGCTGACATGCGGATCTTTGTTGCTTCGTTGGCTCTCGGCTGATCCGGGGTACTCAGTCGAGTAGTCCCTCCACTCGGTCGAGCTACAGTAAGCCTGAACTTTCCTCAAAACATTGTTCTGTTTGGTGGCGACTCGGGTCGAGTAGATGGTCTGCTCGGTCGAGTATGCTTGGTTGCTCGGTCGAGCTATAATGCTTGGAGAATGGCTCAGAATAGTCGCTCTATTTGGATGCAGCTCGGTCGAGCTGGCTGTCTGCTCGGTCGAGTGGGGCGTGTCCGTTCTAACTGTGATTTTCTCGTGTCAGCTCGGTCGAGTGTTGATCGAGTCGACCGAGTAGCCTGGGAAACAGACTCCAGTTGCCCCTAGAGCTCTCAACTCTCGCTCTCTTCTCATCATCTCCTCCAATCTTCTTCCTTGCCTTGCCAAACACCTGTGTAACCTTGCCAATGATGCTCTGGACGTCTTGGATGTGTCCGTGTCATATAATAGCTCCGATTCGCTTCAAAGTTCCTAAAAATCCACAAATCTATACGAAACTCGAATATAGCATTAGAAGCGCGATAATATATGAAACTATGAATTTTGGATAGCGAATATGATATGAAATGATGCAGTAAAAATATGGACCATGGATTAAGGTTTCGGTCGAAACCTCCAGGTTTCGGTCGTTTCGGATCGGTCTCGGAGCGGACCGATCCGAAACCATGTCCCTTATCTCGATATCGGCCGAAACCGCCCAGGCTGACTGGGCGGTTTCGGCCGATACCGGCGAGCAACACCGAAAAAAATTAGAGAAGAAGAAAAAAGCCAAAAAAGAAAGTAGAAAACAAAACGAAGAAGAAGAAGAAGAAGAGGGGATTCAAAAAAAAGAAGAAATCGAAGTGGAAGAGGAAGAGAAGTTACCTGATAGGCCCGTCGTTGCCGTCCTCCAGCTCGATTGGGGGGAGAGAGAGAACATATCTTTTAAAAAGTGAATGGTGAAGTTGTAAATAAGTTAGTAAAGTTTGTAACGTGAGTACAACAACATCAGATATTTTGGAGATTCTTTTCATGCAGAATTGCTATGCGAACAGACCCAACTTATTTGCAAAATTGCCATTCCATTCTTTTCATGCAGAATTTCTATGCAAATAGACCCGACTTATTTACAAAATTGCCATTCCATTCTTTGCTTGCAGAATTGCTATGCGAACAGACCCAACTTATTTACAAATTTGCCATTCGATTATTTACCTGCAACATATTTAGCAAAATATATTTACAACTACTTCCTATGCATGATGCATCAATATACATACATACATACATACATACATATATATATATAGAAATTGTAATATATTTTTATATATTTTGCAAAATGTGTAACTTGTAAAAAAGTATTTGATACTTTAGTATTTGATAGGTATTTAAGTATTTAAATCAACCGATACGGACGAACCGAAACTCACTTCCGAAACCACCGAAACGAGCGATACCGATACCGTAACCTAAATTTTCGGGAGAGCGATACCGAGACCGAAACCAAGACCTCAAACCTTGATATGGACACATCAGGTTTCTAACCCTAGTTAAAAGATGATGAGAATTCTTTCAATCATTTTGATTCTTGTTTAGAAAGAACTTAAGAAATTCTATATTTTTGTTCTTCAAAGTTTTTGACCTTTTGAATAGAAATTTCTTCTAGCATACTATTGAATTACATGTACTGATCACTCAAGCCTATTAGAAGTTTTGTAATATCCAATTCTATTAAAAGATTCTTTCTGGTATCGAAAGAAAGAGTTGTTGATATCTTTGGTGTAAGATATTGATATTTGATCATTTTGATCATTTATTGAATGGTTATACAATTGGTAATGATAGGTTGTTAAGTTGTATGGTTATTCTCTTGTGAGTTTGCAAGAATGAAAAGGTGAAAAATATCAAGTGAGATTGGCTCGAGAACTAGAGTAGGTTTGGAGGTCAGAATTATCCTAATTCTTGATGTTTGCAATTACTAAAATTGTCTGGTTTGTAATTTCAGATCTCTTTGATATTATGATTGTAAATTTACAAGCAGTTGCTTTCTAATTTTATTTGTTGCAAGTTTAATGCTATTTGTTAATGTCTAATTTTTAGTAACATTTATCTCAAGAGGGTTATCAGTACTTGGTATAAATACATATTCCGGGGATCTTAAGGAATCTCTACAATTGGTATCCCTAATAGAAAATAGGTGATCTGATTAATGTGGTGTATGAGCTTATCATAAGTAGTTGGGAGAAGGAGAATAGAATTATACATACAGTTGACGGTGGAACACATTTAATTGGAGAAGAAAGAATAGTTAAGGGAAGATCATAGGGGTTCATGTATGCGATGGCAGTTCCTAGCGACAGTATCGAAGATGACTTGATATGTCATTATTGTTAGTGTCAGTAACAGAAATTGGTAAGAGAGGTCGAAGATGGAAGGTCACATCACATTACAATACACCTATATTAAAGGTGGCATGTGCATATGCTTATGTTACTTTTGGGTCGGGGTCATAGTTATTAATATCATATGATAGATGATACATATCGTATGATGTGATATGATTTGAACGGATTTTGAAACATGTTGGATGATGTAAAAACATTGTCAGAATGATTATCATTTTGAACTCGTATAGAGATCGATATACATCTTAACCCAAAATTAGGTTGGATCCATTTTTAACCGGTTGGGTCAATTTTAATTTAGCCCTGCTGTATTCTTGATGTCTCCTATTCCCAACAATAAGATAAATATATTCTTTAGGCTCCCTTACAACTCGAGAAGAGGTTGAGATCTGACATTTGCCATCCCTTGCCACCATTCATTGCATGACTGATGTTTACATACACTTTCCTTGTCAAACCGTGCCAACCAACCATAATATACTTTCTTTTTTCACGGTACTCTCTCTCAATCTTCTCTGCACTATCTCCCAACGATACTCTCTCTTCTTAGCTCTCTTGATCTATTGTCTACAATATGAAGCTCTTTTGATGTCTCTCTCTCGTCTATGCTCTCTCTATAGCTCTCTTGTATGATCTCTTTTCTTTATTCCTTGATTCTCTCTCTTTGATCTCTTTCCTTTGTCTCTCTTCTTTATACTTTGTCTCTCTCCCATTTCAGTCTCTCTCCTTCGTTACTCCTCTGCTCTTTGCATCTCTCTTATCTGTTCTATCTCTTCTTTGCTCTTTGCCTCTCTCCCTCACACCCGAGTATTTCTTCTTATTCGCTGCTTTTCTATGTTTTAATATATTAATATTTTTGTGATGTATTTAATTATTTGTGTAATTTGTTTAATTTTTGAACAATGTAATTTATCTTACTCTATGAAATACGATACAATAAATGATATGATAATTAAAAATAAAAATAAATGATATATATATATCATAATATGCCAACTTTGATCGAAGCATTGTTGGGCAAACCAACAATACCTAACTCATGCTTTCAGCTTTTGACAAAGGGGTAATATCTTCAACCCAATCTGACGTAGTTATGAGTAGGTTAAACAGACCCAATCTGTTTAACCTATTGTGCCCTGTTACATACCAACACAATTTTTTAGTCAAGCAGAACAAGGAGGCAATCATGATTCTTGGTTAAACAAGGAATTTAAAATAAAAGAAAAAGAAGAAGATAAATAGTAATTGCAGGTCTCTTGAGGTAAGTTCAAACCATAAAGTTTGTGAAAGTTTCTCTCCTACTCTTTAGGTATCATTAATCAAAGCCAAGTTCCATTCTAATAAGAGAAAAAAGAATAAAAAATAGATTTACCACAACACACAGTTTTATACACCTTAAAGCAACATTACAATTCATAAATTCATCTAGATGACATCATCAAGCCTAGAGGAGGGGGGATATTTTCATTCACTAATGGATGGGAGGCAGATTGAAGAGGACAACGGAATTGGGGGACGGTGGGGAGAGCACTTTGTCTTTGAGTTGCTGTGAATTTTTGGGAATGCATGTGTGGGCTATGGTTTGAGCAGTTTAAGAGGAAAGCGGGATGAGAGAATTAGGGGTTGAGGAGGAACGCGGGATGAGAGAATTAGGGTGTGAGGAGGACACGGGAGGAAAGGATGAGGATGTGGGGTGTCTACTATGTGCTTCAATATTATGAATGGGTATTTATGTCATTGGTATTTGGGTTAGAGTAATAAATAAATGGCTGCTTGTATTTTGTTTTAAATGGGTTGAAAATTTTCATAGGGTGATAATTGGACCAATGACAAGAATCAATCTGGATCCACAGTAGATATGTTAGGAAAGTTGACCAGTATATAACCTTTACCTGGTTTAAGTCTGATCCAGACCTGCCAAGTTCTAGTCATATAGAGTCATCACCCCTAGACTGCATGTGCTCTAAAATGGTGAACAAGGAGAAAGACGGATTTAGCTGATTTTATGACTTAATGGCTAAACAGCAAGCGTCAGAGAGAGGAAATTTATATTATGTCAGTCATCTTACTCCATTTGCCTTCTTTTAATCATTTTGCACTAGTGCTTATTGTTGGATCTCCTAGCACAACAAATACACTAGGGGGAGGGGGGTGAATAGTGTATATGACGACAATATTGCAAAATTAAAATGAAATAAAAAATTGCAATTAGAGTGCGGAAGTAAAATGAACACAATCCAGAAAATTCCAAACGCAAACACAGATTTACCTGGTTCGGATCCTTGTGATCCTACGTCCAGTCCTCTATCACGTAGAGATTTGAATCCACTATAACACTTACTTCCCGCAAGCAATCAACATACAAATATGCCAACACTCACAGTGTTGCAAACTTGTACAATTTCTTCAACAAGAGATTCACCGATTAAAGTAAAGAAAGTGTATGAAACAATATCATCTATAGCCTTGATAATGTAGGAATTATGACACAAAGTTGGTGATGGATTCTCCAAGGTTATGGATGAGAATTGAATGTAGAACACACTTGGAAAATGGACTTCTAATTTAGGAAAAATGACTACAGAGGTTCCCCAAAGAAATCTGAAAATTACTCACTTTCTAGAGAGAGAAAGTAAACTTAAGAAAAGAGAGTGAATTTTCGTAATCTTTAGGCAGGGGTCTGGGGGGTTATTTATAGCCCTAAAAGTTGGGTTTTGAACGGTGAACAACTGCCTAAATTTTCAAAAAATTTGGGAAATTTTTCTCCAAATTAGTCGACTAATGTCAGGGATTGGTCAACTAATATGGCTGCTGACTAGGATTTTGACTGTTGAGGTGTCCTTTCAGGAAGTAACTTCTGAAAACTGAAAGTAACTTTTTAAACGGCTATAAACTGTCAGAAACTAGTCGTTTGTGGCAGTTCTAACTTCCATTGTTAAAATATAATATTAAATGATAAATCATTTAAAAATATCTGATTTAAAAATGACTGGTAGACTAACCGAATCTATTAGTTGACTAAAAAAGCTGAAACTTAGAAATTTGTAGAAAAAACTTAGAGACTATAAAATAGGTCTGACAAAGTTTCAGAATTTTCAGAATATTTTAATATTTAAATTAATCGACTAGCACTAGGGATTGGTCAACTAATTGGATTTTTGACTTGATTTTTTGAAAACGGATCCTAAACGACTAAGAGAGATCATCATCAAGGCTTTTACATTCTAAGTATATGTAAGAGAAAAAAATAAAGATTACATCTCTTTTTACAAGATACAAAATATCATTGATATGCTTAGTCTTGTAGTGGATGCTAGGGGTGTGCGGGTCCGGGTACCCTGTTTTTTATGTCATCCAGACCCTATCCGGTAAGAGACCGGTTACTAAAATTTGGACCAGGAACCTACCCAGTAGGCCCATATACCCGGAACCTATCCGGACCCTATGGTTTCGGGTAGGTTCCGGATACCCTGTAAAATCTAGTTACAAGTAAATATGTGCAACTCATGTGTATTATGTAATCTTCAAATAAGTAGCATGGCATTCAACGAGAGTTCATCAAAGAGCATGCAGAACAGCAGAATGACAGGCCAACACCTGTCTACCATTACTAAAAGCATTTTTACGTCCTGGCTCTAGCACGAATGATCTAATTAATATGTAGAGAGACTTGAAACTATTCTTGCAACTCTAAAATTTTACTTTTTATGCCCTTGTGTTGCAGTTCCATTGTTTTCATGTATTCATGATTTCAAAATTTTCTTCTCTGTAATAACCTTTCCATTCATTCTATTTTAATATCATCTTTTTTGATATGAAGAGCATGCACAACAGCAGAAGGGCAAAATTTTCTTCTCTGTAATAACCTTTCCATTCATTCTATTTTGATATCATCTTTTTGGATATGAAGAGCATGCAGAACAGCAGAAGCCTGCGTATGATCTTTTAGACTTTTACCCCTTATAAAATATAAAGTAGTGTTGAAGTGTTAACGGTTAAGTAATAAGTAGTGGTAACTCGGGTCCGGATATCGGTTCCGGGTCCGGGTACCCGTTTCCTATAAGATGTGAACCGGAACCGGACCCGGTTCATACTGGTTCTTAGTTTTCCTACCCAGAACCTACCCAGAACTAATGTGTATCTACCCGGAACCTACCCGTTCGGGTAGGTTCCGATCGGGTATCTGGGTACCCTATACCCGTGCACACCCCTAGTGGATGCTTCTTGTAACTTGTATACTTGATGATTGTCTTAGTTGATTGTGCTATAATATCTGTATAGATAAAGGTAATACATATAAAATAATATGTTTGTATCATCAAAACCATATGAGGAGTTGTGAGTTTCCAACATTCTCCCCCTTTTTGATGATTTTACAAACATTGAATATAATATTTATATACAAAAATTGTTATTGCTCCCCTAAATATATGGCTTATGTGTAATATAGAAAGTGATAATGTTTATAGCCATATATGTTGTTATAAGAGATGTGTGCTATGAATATACATGAAAGACTTGTGATATGAATATACATGAAAGATGAATATGTGATATAATATCTGCATAGATAAAGTTAGTACATATAAAATAATGTGTTTGTATCATCAAAACCATATGAGGAGTTGTGAACTAACCATATGAGTAGTTGTGAGTTCACAACTCCTCATATGGTTTTGATGATACAAACACATTATTTTATATGTACTAACTTTATCTATGCAGATATTATAGCACAATCAACTAAGACAATTATTAAGTATACAAGTTGCAAGAAGCATCCGCTACAAGACGAAGCATATCGATGATATTTTGTATCTTGTAAAAAGAGATGTAATCTTTTTTTTTTCTCTTGCATATATTTAGAATGTAAAAGCCTTGTTATTGATCTCTCTTAGTTGATTGTGCTATAATATTTGCATAGATAAAGTTAGTACATATAAAATAATATGTTTGTATCATCACAACCATATGATAATGTTTATAGCCATATATGCTGTTATAAGAGATGTGTGCTATGAATATACATGAAAGACTTGTGATATGAATATACATGAAGATGAATATGTGATGTATTAAAATGTGAACTAGCATGTATATATCAAATTTGAATATATGATGTATTGAAATGTGAACTCTTTGCATGTATATATTAAATTTCGTATCTCCCGATGTGTTATAGCCTAGAATATTCAAATGAATTCCCACTTGGAAATTATCAAAAATGGGGGTAAATTCAGGCAATTTAGGATATTAGTTACTAATATCATGCGCTGGTCGACTAAATACAGAAAGCAGAAAAAAGAGGGGAAATTGGTTTAAGCAAACTGAAATGTATTAAAATATTATAAAAAACAGTACATAGTAAGACTCTTACAAACCGAAGCGAAAGAGTACAACAACAAACTGAGTCACCAAACCAACATAAACATGTAGACAACCAAACAGAAAAACAAACAACATAGACCATTAGTCGACCAGTTGTTTTGCCTGGTCGATCAGAAACCGAAATGTCCTGATCATAATACGGTGGAGGAGGCCTAGGAGGGCGGTGTGACGTTGAAGGTGAGTAAGGATCCCATTGTTCTAAAAGGCTCAGAATTTGTGCTCGACTCCCTTGCACATTTTCAAAGCCCGTATTCATGTCGTTAGTAAGCAGCTTAATACGAGTTTCAAAACCACTAAGATGCTCTTGAACACCGGTAAATCTAGAATTCACATCTTCGCGGAGTTGATCAATTTGATCTTGGAGCGTTGGACGGGAAGGAGGTGGACGAGCATAAGGATTGACGGTGACTTTGCGACAACGGGAAGGACGTTCAACTTGATGTTGTTGTTCTTGTTCTTCTTCTTCTTCAACTTGAGAATGAGTGGGTAGTTCCATGCGATTGACCACCGAATGGTCGAATTGTTTAGGGTTAAAAAGTGAAATCTCACCATAATGGGGACACCAAAGTGTTGAAGAATGCGGATGATGGTGGATGGAAGAAAGATGTGAGTAGAAATGGGTTTGATCAAGACATGCATGATGGTGCTTGTCCAATCCACTTTGATTTCTCCCATTATATAGTAGAGAGCTCGGCTTCGGGTCTCCTTAACATAGTTGAGAGAACCACTCTTGCGAAGCAAATTGTAAGTGATGATCTTGATGAGGAGTCGAGGAATGTGTTTCAAATCTATGGCAGACATGCCAATCCGAAAATTGGAACTTAAGAGATTAATGATTTCGGGATCATCCATGGTGGTCTCACCAAGATGGTGGGAAGGAAAGCGAGGCAATTGAAGACTTTGAGCAAGGATGTCATAAGTTAGATGGATGTTGATACTTTTAACTTTGGTATCAAGGAAAACGAGGCCATCTTTTCCTACAGCGATCATGTTGGAATAAAATTCCTTGACGAGAATTGGATATTATGAAATTGTGTCACACCAAAGGTGAAAGAGAGAGACGGTTTGGATAAGGTGATGGAGGTTATAGTTGATGATCGGATCGGTAAATTTAATGGCGCGTTTTGGGAAGAAAGAAGCTCTTTCGACGGTTGCGGCCTTATTTGGGCGACGAGGAAGGCGAGGATTCGAAGAGGAAGCCATTAGAGAAGGATGAATGACTCCAATAGAGAAGGATGAAGGACTCCAATAGAGAATTTGTGAGATATTTCTCTGAAAATGGCGGATTTTCAGCTATATTTTGCCTTGGGTTTTCTCATGGTGAAAGAGGAAGAATCATGGAGTTTAAATAGAGAATTTGGATGGGAAATTCGAATTTTGAATCCAAAAACCGAATTAAAAACTTCCTAATAACTTCTAGGAATGTTTTGGGAACTTTTGCAACGTTTTGAGAAGAAAAACGAGCAAAAATCGCGCAAAACAACGTTCAGAATTCGGCTGTTCTTCTGAAATTTACAGCGATTAGTCGACTAGGCCTCGGCATTAGTCGACTAGTTGGGGGCTGATTCTGAGCGGTTTGGGAAGAGGCGGAAATAGTTCAAAATTTTGAAAATAAAGAATAATTTTCAGTCAAATGAAGTCTGATGGGTTGTTGCCTTGGAAAGGATCATGTGTAAGGGATGTTGACCAGGTGTAAGTACTATTGTACTTTTGATGTAAGAGAGGATGCGACAAAACTCTTTGTACTTAGTGTGTAAGAGTATTTTTAGAGAGAAATTTCAAAAGTTTAAAATTTAAAATGTTGTCTATATCTGAAGTTTGACCGATCAAAAATTATCAAAATAATTTTTATATAAAATATTTTCGACCATTCATTCAGTATCTGTGTATAATTAATTCTGATGGATTATTCGACCAGGAAAGAATGTTAGTCGACTAATTACGAAATAAATCAGAAAAATACAGAAAAATTATATAATGAAAATAATATACTATGTATTAATAACATATAGTTAAAATGCTGAGTCACTAACTATACCAAGTTCTCTTCTAAGTTTAGAAAAGTCTCTTCTTTAAGAGGCTTATTAAGGATATCGGCGATCCGATTTTTAGTATCTATGTATTTTACAATAATGTCACCTTTTTGGACATGATCACTAAAAAGTGATGACGTATATCTATGTGTTTAATGCGTGCATGATGTACCAGATTTTTGGATAATTTTATAGCACTAGTGTTATCACACATAATAGGACATGTGTTACACTTAATGCCATAATATAGAATTGTTTGTTTCATCCATAAAATCTGTGCACATGCTAAGCCAGCGGCAATATATTCCGCTTCAGTAGTCGATAAAGAAACAAAGTTTTGTTTCTTACTAAACAAAGATACTAATGCATAACCTAAAAAGTGACAAGTACCACTAGTACTTTTGCGATCAGATTTGCAACCAGCAAAATTTGCGTCATTATATGAAACTAAATCAAACGAATTTGATTTTGGATAAAGTAAACCAAAATCAGATGTGTGTTTGATATATCTAATTATCCCTTTGACAACAGTCAAATGAGATACATTAGGATTAGATTGATATCTAGTGCATATACAAAACAGAAAACATAATATATGGTCTACTAGCGGTAAGATAAAGTCACGATCCAATTATACCTCGATATATTGCTTCATCAACACTCTTACCATTTAGATCCTTGTCAAGATTTGATGAAGTACCCATTAGAGTACGTTTCTCTGCAGAATTCTCTAGTCCAAATCGTTTGATGAGTTCCTTTGTATATTTACTCTGGTGTATAAATATACTTTCCTTCATTTGTTTGATTTGAAGTCCAAGAAAATAGGTTAATTCACCCATGTTACTCATCTCAAATTCATTCTGTATTTTTTAGAAAATTCTTGACAAAGAGAATCATTAGTAGAATCAAAAATTATATCAACATATATTTGTATAATGATAACATCAGAATCTATATGTTTCGTAAACAAGGTAGAATCTATCTTTCTAATAAAATAACCAGATTTTAACAAAAAGTTCTTCAATCTTTCATACCAAGCACGTGGTGCTTGTTTTAATCCATATAAAGCTTTCTTCAATTTGAAAACATGATTATCCAAACTTTCATGTTGAAATCCAGGTGGTTGTTCTACATAGACTTCTTTAATTATACCATTTAGAAATGCGCTTTTAACATCCATTTGATATAACTTAAAATCTTTATAACATGCATATGCTAAAAGCATTCTAATAGATTCTAATCTTGCTACATGTGCATATGTTTCATCATAATCTATGTCTTCTTCCTGATTATAACCTTGTGCTATTAATCTAGCCTTATTTCTAACCACTTGTCCAAATTTATCTGATTTATTCTTAAATATACACTTAGTTCTTATAACATGATGATCTGAAGGTCTAGGTATTAATTCCCATACATCATTCCTTTTGAATTGATTAAATTCTTCATGCATTGCCATAATCTATGAACTATATTTACATGCTTCATTAACATTCTTTGGTTCGATGGATGATATAAATGCACAATGAGTCATTTGTTCTATTTGTGATCTAGTTCTTACTCTATCAGAAATATCTCCAATAACTAGATCATGTGGATGATTAGGAACTTCAACAAATGCTTTAGGAAGACTTGTATTTCCAGGGATAATTTCAGGAATACGTAATCATTGTCATTTAACTTAGTGTTTTCTAATGAACTAGTGATAGATATTGAATCTTCTTCATCTATAGGTGTGATGTGTGTATAATTCTCATCAAAACTTACATGAAGAGATTCTTCAATACATAAGGTTATTTTATTATAAATCCTATATGCTTTACTAAGTGTAGAATATCCTACAAAAATACCTTCATTTGATTTAGAATCAAACTTATTTAATAAATCCTTAGTATTAGAATAAAACAATTACAACCAAAAACTTTAAAATACGATACACATGGAATACAATCATAAAATAATTCAAAACAAGTTTTATTAAGCCGTGGTCTTACCAAAATTCTATTCAATACATAACTTGCAGTAGCAACGGCTTCTGCCCAAAAATATTTTGGTAAAGAACTATCACATAACATGGTTCTAGCAAATTCTTGTAATGTAATATTTTTCCTTTCAACTACACCATTTTGTGGTGCGGCTCTAGAAAAATAAAAATTATGTGTTATGCTATGTTTATTACAAAATTTTGTAAGTAATTCATTTTCAAACATCATCACTATGAACAGTAATAATGATAAAGATTTTAATTTTTTAATTCTTATACAAAATATTATAAATTCTTCAAATGCATCATTTTTATGTTTCAAAAATAGTACCCAAGTATCTCTTGAAAAATCATCAATAATTACAAATGCATTTTTTGCCATTTAAAAAAGCTATTCTAGATGGACCAAATAAATCTAAATGCAAAAGTTCAAGTGGTCTTTTAGTAGAAATAGTAACTTTCAATTTAAAAGAGGATTTATGCATTTTTCCTTGTTGACATGCATCACAAAATTGTGTGTGAATAAAAGATATGTTAGGCATTCTAGAGACTAACTTATGTTTAGAAATGCGTGCTAAATGTTTAAAGTTAGGGTATCCAAAACGTTTGTGCCATAATAATGTATTATCAGTGGAAGCTAATAAGCAATGATTATGTGAGGATAATTTCATGCATAATATATATATTATTTTTATGACCACCTTGAAATAATATATTAGTCATATCAAAATCATATATAATGCATGCATTCTTTTCGAAAATAATTTTAAAATCTTTATCGCATAATTGAGAAATGGATAAGAGATTGTGTTTCAAACTGTCAACGAGAAACACGTTTTCGATAACCGGCTTAATTGGATCACCAACTGTTCCAATGCCAATCACTTTAACTTTGTTATCACCAAAAGTAACGATGCCACCACCTTTGAATTGTACGGTTGATAGAAGTTTGATGTTCCCGGTCATGTGTTTAGAACATCCACTATCTAGTATCCATCTTTCTTTTATGGGTACCTGAAAGATAAATAATAAATATTGGTACTCTTTTTATATGGGTCCTTAGGAAACCAAACCCAAGTGGAATTTGGTTTCTTCAAATAATTAGAAGAAAGAATAATATTTTTCATAAAGTTAGTAACATATAAATCCTTGTCATATAAGCAAACATCTTTAGGAACCCAATAGTATGTATAATGGATTTCTTAGAAGATAGAACAAAATTGGTCTTCTTTGGAATATGAATAGTATCCTTTTCCAAACTAATAGAAGGATCAATTTTCTTTGCTTTAATAAAAACATGCTGTTTCTTTTTCAAAGTAATAACATTACCAAAATTATTGGATTTGGGAGTATGCTTATAACTCAAACCTTGTCGATGATTAGTAGGATGTTGTATTCTAAGTAAATCATCGAGATTATTCTTTCCTTTATTAAACTTATTAATGCTAGAGGACATATAATCATATTTCAATTTTAAAAAAGAGATATCCTTATTTAGAATAGAAATACGTGAAATCATATTATGGCTCTCAGATTTGAGAATCTCATTTTCATGAAGTAACTTATCATTTTGAGAGGATAATGATTTCTTCTTATTCTTAAGACTATTTAAAGAAGAAGAAGAAGTTAGTTCTTGAAGAAAAAGAACTAATGACTTATGTTGAGAATTTAACTTCTTAAATCTCATATATAAATCATTAAAAGCTTCAAGTAGTTCTTAATTATCTAAACTACTTACCTCATTATAATTTTGTGCCATAAAGCACATATGTGCATTTTCTTCATTAGTGTCTTCGTTTGTTTCTTCTTCTTCACTAGATGATGAAGAATCCTATGTTGCTGCTAATACTTTCTTCCTTTTCTTGAACTTCTTATCCTTTCTGAAATTGTTAGATGTACTCTCTTTTGGCTTTAGGAGTGGGCAATCCTTTTTCATATGTCCAAGCTTGTTACATTGAAAACATAGAGAAGCGTTAGTAGTTTTAGGGTTGAAGCTTTTAAACTTACCTCTTCTTAGAAACTTTTTGAACTTTCTAGTTATTAGTGCCATGTCGTCATCGTCCATGTCAGAATCATCGGTGTCTGAAGATGCGTTGAAGGCAAGAGTTTTCTTCTTTGAGACTGCTTGTTCCTTACGATCTTGGAGTTGTACTTCATAGGCCATCTAGTTACCAACCAAGCTTCCAACGGTGAGAGTTGACAAGTCATTGTCTTCTTTTATGGCTGTCGTCTTCTTCTCCCATTCTGATGTTAATGCACGAAGAATCTTCCTTCTTCAGTTTGAGTATATGTTTTGCCAAGAGCCATTAGAGAGTTGGTTATATCGATGAATCGAGTGATCATTTCTCCATCTGGTTCATTCTCCTTTATTCTAAATAACTCAAACCTGTGAACAAGAACATGGATTTTAGTTTCCTTAACTTTATTAGTTTCTTTCGTGTTTTACCTCGAGTGTATACCAGATGTCATATGCTGATTTGGTCTGGGATACACGATTGAACTCGTTCTTGTCCATGGCGCAGAATACTGCATTCATCGCTCGAGTTGTGAGTTGCAGCGGATTTGTCAATAGAGGTCCATTGGGTATAAGGAGTTGTAGGCGTCTTGTATCGAGAGTTTCTAACATGTTCCAAAGTTCGTAGTCGATGCTTTGAAGACATCGTTATCCTTATCTTCCAACAAGGGTAGTTGGAACCGTTGAATAGTGGATGCCTTGTGGTAGAGTGCTCTTCTGGAAATTGTGATGAAGACATTGAATTGTTCGTCGGATATGTGTATGCCATCTTAATCATGAGGCGTTGATACCAAATGTTGGATCTTCTGACACAACAAATACACTGGGGGGTGAATAGCGTATATCACGATGATATTGCAAAATTAAAAGTAAATAAAAAATTGCAATTAGAGTGAACACAATCCAGAAAATTTCAAACGCAAACACAGAGATTTATCCTGATTCGGATCCTTGTGATTTTACGTCCAGTCCTCTATCCCGTAGAGATTTGAATCCATTATAACACTTGCTTCCCGCAAGCAATCAACATACAAATATGCTAACACTCACTGTATTGCAAACTTGTACAATCTCTTCAACAATAGATTCACCAATTAAAGTAAAGAAAGAGTATGAAACAATATCATCTATAGCCTTTATAATGTAAGAATTATGACGCAAAGTTGGTGATAGATTCTCCAAGGTTCTGGATGAGAATTGGATGTAGAACACACTTGGAAAATGGACTTCTAATTGAGGAAGAATGTCAGCAGAGGTTTCCCAAAGAAATCTGGAAATCACGCACTTTCTAGAGAGAGAAAGTAAACTTAAGAAGAGAGAGAAAGTGAATTTTCGTGATCTTTAGGCAGGGTCTGGGGGTTTATTTATAGCCCAAAAAGTTAGTTTTTGAACGTTGGATAACTGCCAAAATTTTCAAAAAATTCTGAGAAATTTTTCTTCAAATTTGTCGACTAATGTTAGGGACTGGTCGACTAATATGGCTGCTGACTAGGATTTTGATTGTTGAGGTGTCCTTTCAGGAAGTAACTTCTGAAAACTGAAAGTAACCTCTGTAAATGGCTATAAACTGTCAGAAACTAGTCGTTTGTGGCAGTTCTAACTTCCATTATTAAAATATAATATTTAAATGATAAATTATTTAAAAATATCTAATTTAAAAATGACTGGTAGACTAACCGAATCTATTAGTTGACTAAAAAATCTGAAACTTAGAAATTTGTAGGAAAAAGATCCTAGACTCTGAAATTGGTCTAACAAAGTTTCAATTTTTTTTGAATATTTTAATATTTAAATTAGTCGACTAGCACTAGGGATTGGTCGACTAATTGGATTTTTGACTTGATTTTTTGAAGACGGACCCTAAACGACTAAGAGAGATCATCATCAAGGCTTTTACATTCCAATTATATGCAAGAGAAAAATATAAAGATTACATCTCTTTTTACAAGATACAAAATATCATCGATATGCTTCGTCTGGTAGTGGATGCTTCTTGCAACTTAGTATACTTGATAATTGTCTTAGTTGATTGTGCTATAATATCTGCATAGATAAAGTTAGTACATATAAAATAATATGTTTGTATCATCAAGAACCATATGAGGAGTTGTGAGTTTCCAATACTTGTGTTGGATATTGATCCAACAAGATCTCTAGCATCGGAAGAAGACACAAATTCAGAATTCCAGCAAGTTAAAATTTCTATAAATCTTTATCAGCTAATAGGAGCTGTGCAAAGGGCATATAAAGATGAAACCAGCACGTCGGAAAATTCTCTTTAATGTGGCAATGAATCCAATTTATGCAAAAACAATATCAAATGATCTATTTACGGACCAAATGATTAGAGGTGTTAGTCTGTTCAAATTCAGTCTGAATTCAGATTTGAGTAGAAGACCACCTATTCTAGGATGCTAAGTCTAAAATTAATAAATCTTGTTAGGAATATGGAGAGATTGGTGAGAATGAGGGTGTGGTGGCAACCTTGTAATTTTGGGCCCGAGTGGCAACCTTGTAATTTTGTGTAAATATGTGCAAATCAGCCATATTTATATTGAGTCAGGGGTTAGGGTTATGGGATGTGGAATTTGAAGAAAGAAGAAGAGAGAATATGAGTAGATTAAGAAGAGATATTAAAGAGTTATAAATTTCTTCCACCAAATACCTAGCCTTTCCTATCAGAGATCTTTTGATATATTTCACTCGAGTTAGGCGTCCTAATGCGCAAGACAGAAGAGGGTAAACTATGGTGGGGGATTTGGGAAAGAAGATTTAGGGGTTTATCATTTTCTGGACTCGTACCATAGAGATTTGACGATCATTGACTCACACATATCTCATTTTGAGATTTTTTTTGAATATTGCACACATGCAACCAAGCACACTCACATTTTAGTACATAAGATTTAATTTGGCAAACAAAAAGTTACATAATTTTCTTTCATTAACCTTCGTTGAAAATAAAACAAGTCTTAGGTCTTTAAATAGGCTTACAAGAAACACAAACTCTTGCCACAACCGATGTGGGACCAAAAAGTTCTTAAAAGAAAAAATGATTAAAAGTAAAAAGGAATCAAATGCTTACTAAAATGAACTAACAAGATTCAAATAACAAATTAAAAAAGATTCAAATACTACTAGAAGATTAATTTGAATCGGATTGCCAATTGGTTCCCATCGTTCTTCTTAGTTTTAAAAATTCATCATCTAGTGAATGATGACAGAATGAGCACAATTAGGTAGAAATTAGCATTCGCTTGTATTTGAAGAAGAAGCGCACTTGAACTTTGAAATAAAGCAAAATGTTGAATTATAGACTAGCACTTTCGAAGTAACATACCAAAGTCACAAAAGGTAGGACGGTGTGCGAAACTGGTTGGTAGGTAGGTTATGGAGGATCGTTGATGATGAAACCAACATGCTTAACTAACTCTAGTGGGGCCTCCAAGCTAGATTTTGGCACAGGATAATCGTGCAACTCAATCTTCAGTTTAGACTTGGTTGCACGCTTGGCTTGAGCATAAACTCAGTTAAAGGCTCAATCTTGATCCTAGGTACGAATGCAGACTCGTGCTTTGGTTCTGGCTTAAACTTCGACTCATGCTTAACCTATGATTTGGGATGAGACGTTGGCTTAGGATCTGCTTGCAGGCATTGCTCTTTCTAAATAACTCCCTACCTTTTCGAAAAATTCATCAATTTTTTGATTGATGTTGGCCTTTGAAGTTGATAGTGATGGATGTGCATGATACATGGGAAGATGTTGACAATAGTACGTTTTTTGTTGAGATTATATTGAGCTTAACGGTACTTTTACTTCTCGGTTAGAATGCATCAATCCAAAAATCTTTCAATACAAGGCTCCCAGTCTTCATACCATTGATAATCATAGAAAGCTGGGATTCTAAAGTCACACTTTGTTTTAGATGTGTGACGCTTGGAAAGAGACAAAAATTTTGCGATTAAAATAGGTAAACTATTTAAAACTGACTAAGATAATTTCAAACCTGATTTTGGCTCATGATTGGCTTGCACAACTTGAAAATCAGACTTAAATGGTTTTAAAATTGCGAAAATTTGCTCAAAATGCGCTCTCAGATCTGAAAATCCCAAGGTTTTAAATATCAGATATTGGTGTCGTATCGGATTGCTAATTTTCATATTGGATATTGGATATCGTGTGATAAATCGAGGATACATGCAAATATTAGGTTGCTCGTATCGAACATTATAAATATACAATTATAATATCATGAATATATATGTTTCTTGGTATTATCAAAATATCATCAATATGATAACATTAAGTTACGATAAATGCATTAAGATCCAATATCATTAACATACTAGTATGCTATGTAATACTACAAATCTACAAATTAACACATATTAAAACTTAAAATACCGCATGAATAGAAAATGAATTAAAAAGATTACCAGAAAGAGTGACTTACCCCAGTTATGTAACACGATTATTCTGCACACGTCACACGTCTCTTGGATGAATGTTTCAGCATATTCCCCTTCCCCCAAGCGAGAGCACAACGCCACACGACATGGCATGATAGTCCAAGATAGAGTCACATAGCACATGAGTTGGAGGAGAATGAGAAGAAGAAGCGGCTACGGAGAAGAAGCAGCCGTGGAGGAGGAGAAGAAGTTGCGGAGAATAAGAAGAAGAAAGAAGAAGAAGAAATCATGAAAATATCATAAAATATATGGAAAAAAATCTAGAGTAAGTAAAAAAATTTACATTTTTGCTCGAATTATCTCCAATTTCCGTCGCATTTCCAAAGAATCAAAACCATAAATCTCAATTTCATTGCACAACCAAAGTATTTTTCATCAGTTCGAGGAGAGGCAGAGGGGTAAGGGTGAGCGATACTTGCGAAATAATATAAAGAAACGGGTTGTGATCGATTCGATCCAAATCTGTTTAATTTTTTAAAGCCAGTAATGAATAGTATCTTCCCATATCCGCCGTATCGGCCGATAAATTGGCATATCAGGTTCATTTTAAAAAGGTAATATTTATATCGGTATCAGATCGGATTGGGTCTGATACCGATATATCGGCCGTATCGGCCAATATTTAAATCAAGGAAAAATCCAAAAAATTCGCTAAAAATCAGAAGCCATACTGTAGCAGCATTAAATTCTTGGAAAACTCAAAAAATTGGCAAGATGTACTTAAATCGGCTCGATTGGTACTGTAGCATGGCTGGATGGCTTAGTTAGCTCGAGTTAACTTGGGTCGACTTGAAACTGATCCAATGAACATTGTCGACTTAGTTTTGAGCTCATCACTTTGAATTTAGCTCGATTTCATTCTGATGACTTATGCGGGATTTGAGTTCAAGGAGTGGTTGATGATGCTGTTGGGGAGGAGCCTGTCGACGAAGGCGTTAATTGTGATGGGACCCCAAATGAAGGTGGCAACGGTAGCTGGTCTTTTTGATGGGAGCGGAGATGACAACAATAGCTTTGGTTAACGAAGGCGATGTCGATGTGACTGTATGACAACGACGACAATAATGACGATGTGATTGAGGTGTGTCAGTAACACACATAAGGACGATTTTGACGGTGATGATGAAGACAACAACGAAGACAATGTTGGATTCGATGGCAAAAGGCCTTATTGGGGTTCACAAGAGATTGTGAAGGAGTTTGATAACGACAATGATGACGATGATGATGTGGAGGTTGAATGTGCTGTCGAGATGGCGGCAATGGGTGAAGGTTTGTGTTTTGGGGCTTAGGGTCGGTTTCAAACAAGGGGTGAGGAAGAGAAACAACAAATGTTTTTTCCGACTTTCTTGTCATTTTTAACGTTTATTCTCTTTTTCTTTCTCTTTTGAACTAAATTCTAATCAGAAGATGATGATGAAGAAGGTGGTAAAAAATGTTAGGATTTAGCTTTGATAGCAAGTATGATTAGGCTGGAAGAGGAGAAATTATGATGGAGAATTTGGGAAAAAAGATTTTGGGATTTAATAAAATTTTAAGCATCACAACTTGAAGATTTGTTGATCACCGACTTACACGCTTCACACATGGAGATTTTTTGAACCTCACGCTTAGGTAATCATGCCTACTTTCATATTTTGATGCAAAAGATTTAATTTGATAAGCAAAAGTTTATAAAAATATTTCTTTCATTAATCTTATATGATAATAAATCAAGTATAAGGTTTTTAAATGTGTTACAAGAAACACACACTTATAACAACGGATGTGTGACTATAAGTTATTAAAAGTAGAAAACATGACTAAAAGTTAAAAAAGACTCATACTCATACTAAAATGAACTAACAAAACTTAAATAACAAATTTAAAAAAAGACTTAAATACTACTAGAAGATTAATCTGAATTTGATTACTAACTGGTTCCATGTCACCTAACCTAATAGGAAACACAGAATTATTTCTCCTCTATAAATAGATGGAAGATCTTCATTGTA
This sequence comes from Scilla litardierei, assembly GCA_030789695.1. Taxonomy (NCBI): domain Eukaryota; kingdom Viridiplantae; phylum Streptophyta; class Magnoliopsida; order Asparagales; family Asparagaceae; genus Scilla; species Scilla litardierei. The sequence continues at coordinate 329,562,611 of CM061133.1, read as the reverse complement.
AAGAAAGGGAAGAAAGATAAACACTATATTCCATTTGGGAAAAACCCAAAGCCCTATAGTAGAGAAAACCTTCTCTGGAGACAGAATCTTAGAAAGCTCTCCAAAATCAAAGATCTTAAGATTAAGAGTTAGTCTTGTGCTTTCTAAAGAGACGAGAGCAAAAGACCATGAAGAAGAAGATTAAATCTTTCACTCAATGAAATCAGTTGAAAGAAATATATAACCAAGAGATGTGATTTTTGCACTCACAAAAAACCATATATTTCAGCATCTTTAGGCTCTGCGCTGCCAAGATTGGATGATTGATCTCTTGATCTCTTGCGTTTCTCCTTTCCAAGTGATTTGCCGGTGAGATAGTTCATGATTTCTTTTCGTAGGAGTTGCCATTTTTTGAAGGATGCATGATAACGTCACGAATCATCCATAACATGTCATGGTGAAGCATATCATATCCTAGGTACTTGGCTAATTTTCTTTGGTGACGAGATAACAAGGCAAATGTGTATAAAGAATGCATTTTTCATTTTACATGGGTTTGTCATAATAGGTCAATATGCCACCAAAGGGCTGTTTGGTTGGGTGAAAAAGAACTGCAGCAAGAAATGTTACACCACTGCCTCAAAATCCCATGTCTATTTTGCTAACAAATTGCAACAAATTGAAACAAATGTTTTAAATTGAAGCAAATGCTGCAAAAATCTTGCAGCAAATACTGTGGTCAAATGATGCAAGGATTTGCAACAAAAGAGTCTACAATTAATGGCCTGCCATATCATGACATTATTCCAAATATACCCATATGCTTCATCTTAATAAATGAAAACAACATCAATTGTTCAACTATTAACTACATCATTGCAAAAATGTCACATGTAACTCACCAACCAAAGGATTTTGAGGCTTTTCCTTGCAACAATCGCTGCATGCACAAAAACTACTTATAACAATAGTCACATTTCATTTGTAGTTTAGCCAAACATGCCCAGGGAGTGTATTGATTGATGTGTTTGTTAAACCTGTTTGGGCATGCGTGTACTGATTAATCGGTCTTTTTAAAATCCAGTCTTAGTGCTGCTACCGAGTCAAGTTGGGTCCAAGAACCGCTAAACCAGACCCGGCTCCCTGGCAATCAGTATTTTTTTACCGGGGCCATTCCCTCTGATGGATGGGTTTCGGTTGACAGACCTCTGATTAATGTGTGGGATATTAAACTATCAATATGCATACCCTTTCCTTATGCATCATAGCGGGATACAGGACATTACATATTTAGATCATGGGCCATAGTAACAAGTGTAGCCAGTGAGTAGGAGCAAAACATAGCAACAGAGAGCCAGTTCTGTTTCCAGCTGCTTTAATAGAATTTTGATCAAATGACAACGATCTTGATAACTACTTTAACTAAAAATTATGCTTCTCCCCTCCTTGTGTGGACAAAGTATGTATGGAATAAAGCATTTGATAAAAGACCTGCATAATTTGTTTAAAGCAATGGTCAAGACCAGGACCTCCAAATACTTATTGCCCTGATATCATGTCAGGTATTGCTTTGGCCTAAAATACTTGATACTCTGATGGGAAAACCCCATTGATTTGCATGCGTAAGTAAAGCATGTGGGAAAAAAAGGAACATGCATACTTCATCAAGATTTGAACATAGAAATTTGATGCTCTTGGATACCATACTGGTGACTAATTATGCAAAAAATCTTAAGCTATTATATTGTTTTTTTTAAATTGACATGGCTTTTTTGCAGATTGAATTAAATTTGCCATTTATGGGCTAGCCATATCCGATCAAAGGTAGACATAGTCCTTATAGAGGATAAGATGGGAATATGATAGGATTTTTATAGGTTTTTGATGATAAAAATTAAATTTTAGGGTTTTTCTAGGGTTTGGATGAATAAAAATTGGATTCTTAATAGAAAGGTCGGGGTTTTAGAGGAAAGATGTGATTTTTAGGGCTAGAAAGAGAAAAATTTGGGAAAAAGGAACTGTTTTTATTGATTATACCGGAAAATAAAGGGAATACAAGATGGGTGGCCATAATTGTAGAGGTGAACCGCTCTCCCAAGCCGTCGATACGAGAGGGGGCTGTGCTCTCCAATGAAAAGAGCGATAATCTCACCTCAAATAAGTTTTCTTCACATAGCATCCTGATGCGATCCGTTCAAATTAAAAGAACAAATTGATATTTGTGGAAGAAAAAGAAGAAATTTAATTGTGGAAATAGAACTAATGCTTGAATTGAAGATAAGTGTTCCTTTTCTGGAGTGGATCTCTCCCTAACTTATGTTGATGGAACAAGTTTAATCCGCCAAGAACCCTAACATTAATCCTCTTCAATTGCAAAATATTCGATAAAAAATAAACTAGGGCCGGGTCATAGGCTTAAACCCCCCCTCCTAATCAAATAGATAATGAAAGATTAATATGCCCTTCTAATTACTAAACACACTACTAAAAAAATGAGCCATGCGAAATAAGTCACCCATCGGGTCAAGTAGGGTCCGAGCCCACGACTTGGCATGCGCCTCGTGCCGCGCGCCGCCTCTGCATGGTGTAAAACCGGATTGCATCACATCCCCATACTAATCCTTCTAGCTCCTATAAATAATAAACTGAAAATAACAAATTACAAAAAAGACCATCAAAAAACTGAAAATTACGAAAATGCCCCTAGAAATCCGAAAATTACAAAACGCCCCTAACGGGCCAAAATTACAGATCTATCAGAATACATTACTTGAGATGGTTTCATCATATAGGTCAAGATCTATTGATGAGTTTAAGAGAAAGGAAGGTAGACCGAAGACGACATAGAAGGAAGTGATAAGATGTGATATAACAAATCTCGTTTGACGGAAGAGAAAGCTTTAAATCGTAATGCATGAAAAACAAGTACCTGACCTCACGATTCGACATGATCACGATCCCAAAATGTTGGGATGAATGTTTAAGATGATGATGATGGGCTAGCCAGTAGCCATGTGATACCAGAATTAGTGATCACAGCAAATCAACTCCTCCGTGTTTTCTCATGGTTGAATATATGCTGTTTTTTAAAAATCACCTGTGTGATTCATCTGAATTAAGAAATGAGCATCTAAATAGCAGTTCTTATTGCATATGAACAATATTGTATATATTTCTTATTGATTCTACCCAAATTTCCCTGCTTGTTCGTCCTTAACCAGCTAATTTATATTCATGGCTCCATCTTTAATGACATGTCCAAATCATCACAACTGGATACTCTTCTCCCGTTAACATCATTCGTGACATGGTTTCATCTAATTGAACTTTAAGGATACACTACTTCAGTACTGTCAAAAAACATGCCCACTAGAAAAATAGTTTAGAATGATCTTTAAGGGTACACAACATTATGGTTTGTGTTCTATATTGATTGCGTCGATTCATTACAAATGTGTTTCCAACTAACATTTCCCCCTTTTTTGACACAGATTGTGGCAATCAGGGATATAATTCCACCCTCGCTAAGGGAAACATTCAACGATGTCTACATTTCTTACGAGTTAATGGACACCGATCTTCATCAAATAATACGCTCCAATCAGTCTTTATCTGAAGAACATTGTCAGGTTGCCATCTTCCCAAAAAGAAAATTAAATTGTTCATTGGCTTATTGTGATTTTTTGTCAGAATACATCAGATTTGTTGATCATTTACTTGTATGTATAACCTGCTTCCATGCTGAATGTTGCTTCTGTTATCTCTACATATGTGAATGCCAGTTGTTTCTGGGTTATATTATTGCGCAGATTGAAAATGTGGAAGACTGAAGCTAGGGACCAATTATTGTCTTGGCATTACCTTTGTAACTATCATTTGGTTTTTTAGGTTGGTCAAAAGTGATTACTACATAATGGGAGTTTTACAAATGCACATTGAGAAAAGATATTGGTCAATGTGAGTTAGTACTGGATCAGATTGGGTCAGGACGAACTTTCTACAGATCCTGTGATGATTTTTCTCTCATAAATTGAATAGAATTTTCCATGGAAAGATGCATTGCTTGTTCTTTGGTCATGGATATTAAATAGGGAGAAAATGCAATTGGTAATTCATCTATGAAGAGCAATGAAGAAGGTATTTATCAGAGATTTTCCAGATAACAATTAAACCATTTTATATAATCACTGTTTCAATATTTGGTTACGTTTTAGTTTTGATTTTAAAGAATTGAGGACCTTGCCATGTTTGATCACCGTTTGGAAGTGCCAGTCTATTTCACATCCATGAAGCTGTCCTTTTAAAATGCTCTTTTCTTGAGCTTGTGAGGACTGTAAGCATGCCAAATGAAAAACTAATCATGTGGAACTGGAACAGGGATTTTTTTTTTGTTTTTTGTTTTTTGTTTTGTTTTGGGGGGGGGGGGGGGGGGGGCAGTCAATTATCAGAGACATTGTAATATGTTCAATTATAAGAAAAATACTAATTTAGGTAGGCACTTGTGAAGATACACTCAAAGGAAGAGGGAAATTTAGATCCAAGTTAGTCCTAATTTTTGTTTTTAAAGATAGTACTCGTTAGTTGACTGGGTTCCATAATGACAGTTTGTAGAATTTCAAGAGTATAATTCAGTTTCTATTGTGGGTCTCAACTGAGGTAGCAATTACATATTAAGATTTAGAATTCAAGGTTTTTTCTTATTCTGTCATGTGGTAGGCTATTTTCATACATAAAGGCCCAATTTATTGGGAAAACTGGTGTGCATGAATCAAAATTTTTTGCTTCGCATAGATTGCATATTCTGTATCTCTGGTCTACTTTCTCTCTTCTGACATTTTGTAGTAGCTTGAGTCTATATTTTCCTATATTCACCAAATTAGCATATCATATTTCTGTATTCTTTCAAGTAAACATTTGATGATAGGAGAATAAATTAGATTATTTTGCTGCACATGTGCATCGGGGCTTAATATGCTCACAAGTTTATGCACTCTGAACAAGTAAGCTTTTACAAACTGTAAAAACTCTGCAACCAACATTTTAATTCCTTTATCTTAGAAATTCCTATTTGAAAGATGAATCAGTGTAGTTGTGTCAATGTGAATGTAGGTCTCCACAACAGTATATGGACACCATCCGGGGTGTTTAATGCCCCGAGAGATCATTTCATGAGAGAATATCGGTACCACTTCTTCCCAAACATGATTAAAAGTTTTTACACTGTTTCTCTCGCGAAAATGCTAGAATTTTCTGTTGCTAGCATGTCCATGGGAGGAACTGTGGTAAAACTCCTGCTCTTGAGTGCATTCTGGCAGAAGTACCACTGAGATGGATGATCCTGCATGGAATCCTTGCTAGAGGGTTGCAAATTGTATTAAACCGCTCAACTCGAAAATATGCGGACCTAAGTGCTTTATTGCTAAATGCTTCATGGAACAAGGTGCCACAACATAGAGATATGTACCAGGGCAACCTCTTGTATACCTGGCAGCCATCTCTAGAATTCCATATCGTAGGAGAGTGTTAGTATGGCGAGGATACTTTACATAGGGAGAATATGTCATGCACCAATTCTAGCAGAGTTTCATGTATATAATAATCTTAATGAACTCTGAGGATTAATTGCGATATCATTTTTGTGGGAGGAACCATGGGAATTTCTTTTAGTTAAACGTGATTGGGCGAATGTAATACCATCACATGTAGAACGTGATATGAACCAAACGGAAGGATCTAATTTTTATTAAAGAAACCTGAAACTAATGAAGATAATGGTCACGTTCGAGAGGTGGACCACTCTCCAAGACGCCAATTAAAGAGGACGTTTGCACTCTCCCGAGGCAGAGGGAATTCTCAATCTCTCCTTTGATTTATCTATCAAAAATAGCAGAAGAAATCCCTCCCATCCTACCAACTATAAATACTAATTAGAAAAATACAATTTTGCATAAAAACTCAAAAAAACTAAAATTCACAAAAGGCCCAAAAGTTTGCAAAAAGGCCCCTGGATCATGGACTAGCCACCGACGCCCTTTTTTGCCTTCTTTGATACGTGATATGCCCATCATTATCCTCGAAAAGAGTCACTTTGTTCTCAATGTAGAAATCTGAAAACTGTTGCGCCATAAAGCCCACCAACTTCCAAGTGCTCTCATGATCACGAGACACTACCATCGCACCAGCACCTTGCTCTCCTGCACTTCTTTTGTGGACTCCCTATAACTTCTTAGGCTCCAGATCCACCTCCATATCTTAAGTCAACGTCTCAGGAAATGATGACGAAGGTGTATGATCTTCAATGGCCTGGCGAAGCTGTGACACATGAAAAATGGGGTGGATAACTGATGCTGGGGGTAGCCTCAGCCTGTACGCAACCGGTCCAACCTTGGCCTCTATCTCGTATAGTCCAAAATAACGTGAAGACAGTCTCTCATTTCTTCCATGGGCGAAGTACATCTGTCGATAGGGACACAACTTCAGGTATACCATATCTCCTACTGCAAATTGTACGTCCTTACGATGAGAATCAGTGCTAGTCTTCATTATTTGCTGAGCCTGGCCAAATGATGCTTCAGCTCCTCCAACACACTACCCATCTCTGCCAAGTACTGCTCCACCTTATACACTGACATGGAGCCATGCCCATAGTGCAACAAATGAGTATGCTCCCTTACATACAAAATCTTGAATGGTCTAGTTTAGGCGGCCATGTGAAAGGAAGTGTTATACCAATACTCTGCCCAAGCTAATCACATTGCCCATAACATTGGAGTCTTTGATATAAAACAACGCATGTAGGTCTCAATACTCCTATTTGACGACATTGGTTTGACCTTCAGTCTGGGGATGATATGCAGTTCTTCTCTTCAAAATCGTCTCCTGCACAAGAAAAAGCTCTTGCCAAAACCTGCTCAGAAAAACATTGTCTCTATCAGAACGAATAGACTTTGGCGGCCCATGTAATCAAATGATCTCCAACAGAAAAACCTCGGCCACTGAAACAACACTATAGAGATGCCGAAGTGGTATAAAGTGGGTGTACTTGCTGAGGTGGTCAACCACAATAAGTATGACTGAGAGTTCTCCAGACTTTGGCAACCCCTCAATGAAATCCATGAAGAACTTCCAAACCAGCTCTGGCAAGAACAGGGGATGCACTAACCCCCCGAAGTCATCACCATACTTGTGGCACTGGCAAACATTACTCTGTCAGACGCCCTCCCACAATACTATCACATTCTTATGTCCCGTGGTGGCAGAAGTCCTTGCGGATCCTGAAAACCCCCTCAACCTGGCTCATCAACTGCCACATCTCATATGGAATAGTTTGCTCGCTATCTGCCTCCAATCCATCCTCGCTCACTATCACCTGCATCTCCACTAAGAGGCCACTCACTCAGCCTGGATAGTCCTGGCTATGGTCTTCAAGGAAACTAAGGTCCTGCATAGACTGTGGTCCCTTGTAGTGTCATGGTCCTACCATCCTCCTAGAACTCCATCATGCTTATCTTCCATTTTACCTTCATGTCCCCCAATGACTGTAGCCAACATATGCCCAGAATCATGTCCGTACTTCCCAAGGTCAATGGCAGAAAGTCCTCCACTACTTGAATGCCCTGCAATGTCAGAATGAGACCTCAGCACACTTCTCGACTGCACTCCATCTGTTCTGTCCCCATTATAACGTCAAAGCTGTAGGTATCCACCAACTCCAGGCCCTGCTGCTCCACTATTCTCTTGGAGATAAAATTGTGGGTGACCCCACTGTTGATAAGCATCGTCACTGCCTGGTCATATATCTGTCATGTCAACTTCATGGTAAGTTTCGAGGTGAACTCTACCACAAAGTTTAAGAAATCCTTCGCGATGTCCAAGTGGTGATCCTCCATGTCCTCAACTTCTACTGGCTGTGGCGTCCCACTCTTCTCCTTGCTAGCCTGGTCTATCCCTGTCGCTGCCTTCTATTCCCTGTCGATGCCTGACTACGTGAAATATGTCCACTCAAAATGCCCTTAGACATCCGCTTCTCAACAAGACGATTCTCCACCATCTAGGCCAACTCCATGGCGTCCATCAGACCCTACAGTCTCTGCAGGCGTAGCTCTGTATGGATAGCGGGCTTCAGACCGTTCATAAAACTGTCCTCCAGTGTCTCATTTGGGATCCCTCGAACTTGCCTTGATATTGTCTCGAATCTCTATATACTCCTTTACCGTACCGTCACACATGAGGGCCAATAATTGCTCATGCAAATTTCCTCCCCGAGGCTCGCAAAACCTCCACCAGGCAGTCCTTGATTTCCTCACAAGAGTAGAAACGTCGTTGCTCCCTTCATTGAATCCAAGAGAGTGTCTTTCCTTTGAAACACACCGCTACCGCCTCCAATTTCTGTCCATCCGTCACGCGTGTCACTGAAAAGAATTTTTTCGCCCGGTAAATCCAGCCATAGGGATCATCCCTATCAAATATTGACATTTTCAGCTTCCTTACATGACTATCCACCCCAAAATTTCCCTACTTAGCTCGACTCTCGAAGTGCCTAGGACGATGTGGTTGGTTTGTGTATCTTCATCTTTCTCTGTATCCCTCCAAGCCCATTCGTTGGCCTCCCTCTCTGCCTCCATAGTCTTCCCAATTATCACCGTAAAAAACGGATTCTCGATCCTCTTCCTCCAAGTCCTAGTCCATGCCGACATCATATGTGTACTCATTAGCCGGGGGCAGTCGTCGTCATCTCTCCACAACATATCGGGGGCGTGAGCCCTCGAAACTCATCGCTGTTGTCGCCGTACTCCCAAAATCCTCAGGAAGGTAGTCGTCGCCCTGAACTTTTGTGGGGAGGCCTTGGGACCCTTGTCATGCTGCCCGGAAGTTGTTGGACCCCGGCCGGGCCTTTGACAGGGGGCTAAACGCCCCTGTTCGGGCCATGCAGGGTCGTGGCAGGGGCTGGGCGGTCATGTCGAGGCCCCAGGGTTTGTACACCCATGCTGTAAGTCGGATGGGGTTGCACAACCCCTTTAATGATCGGTAGGGGATGTGCGCCCCTGCATATGTGTCGCAGGGGTCAGCCGGCCCTGTCGATCCTCCTGGAGGGCCGCGCGGCCCTGCAGGGGACCCCTGATGGGTCGACTAGGGATGCCGCCCCTCGGGGGCTATTCCTTTTCATATGAATATGCCTCCTCGACGTCCGTAAGCTTCCTATCTTTGTATTCCGTCGCCTTGCCATTGCCATTTCCATTATCCAAAGTCGACGCCTTTATCCCCCGATTAGGGTTTTCGGTCACACCATTCAACTTCGCTGAGATGTCTGCAAGTTGTTGCATGATTGAGTTAGGGCGTCTCCATGTTTCTCTAGGTTTCACCATGATTCGCTAGGGCTTCACCATGCTTCGTTAGGGTTTGCTTCACGCCCTTAAGTTTGCTGTTGTATTTCTCCTTGAAAACGTCGAACTTGTCTTTCGATCTTGTCGCCGTTGTCATGGATCTACAGATCTGATACCAAATTGATAGGAACCAAACGGGAAGATCTGATTTTTATTAAAGAAATCTGAAAATAATGAAGATAATGGCCACGTTCGAGACGTGGACCGCTATCCCAAGATGCCAATTAAAGAGTACGTCTGCACTCTCTCGATGTAGATGAAATTTTCAACCTCACCTTTGATTTATATCTAAAAAATAGCATTAGAAATCCCCCCACTCCTACTGCCTATAAATAGTAAGCAGAAAAATACAGTTTTGCATAAAACCTAAAAAGACTAAAATTCACAAAAGGCTCAAAAGTTTGCGAAAACGTCCATGAATCATGGATTAGCCACCGAAGCCCTTTTTCGCCTCCTCTGATACGTGATAAGCTCATCACTACTTTGGAAGTCCTTGCTCGGAGCATTGTAGCTAGTGACCTGAAGTGTTTGACATGAGAACCTTCCAGTACTGGGACATAGCTATTTTTCATATATGTGCTTCCAAAATGGGCAATCAAAGTACATAATGACTAATTGACTTAAGGAATTAGGTCAAAATCAACAAAGTAAACTTATACGTTTATCCATACAATCTCCTGATAATATCTTGAATAGAAGAGTGCCAAGGTTGGAATGGAATTTTGATATCTTCATAGTTTAGTACTTAAAGTACCCTTCGAATGTCCTTGAAGTTTCATACTATGGAAGAGTCTGACTGGAAAAACTTAAGTTTTGAACTTCTTTGGTAATACTAGGTTTCCATCTATGATATCAAATGCCATTGCAGATAGGCTTTCCAACTATGGTCTGCACTCTGGATTTTATCATCAATGTCAAATTGAATGTAATATGGGGGTACAAGTGCAAATTTGAGTGAGTATGTCAAAAAGAGGAATAGTTTCTTTCTATTATATCGTTATTTTACTTTTTCCATCATTCTATTTGCATAATCTAGCTTAGAATTTGATGGAAGCACTGTGCTGCCGCGTCTCCCCACTCCCAAGAGGAATAGTTTCTTTCTATTAAATCATTGTTTTACTTTTTCCATCATTCTATTTGCATAATGTAGCTTAGAATTTGATGGAAGCACTGTGCTGCCGCGTCTCCCCACTCCCAAGAGGAGTCATGAGAATAGCCAGATTAGCATAGTTGGTCATATATTTTGTTTGTATAACTGGGGTTTCTTTGTCGGCATTGCAAACTGCAGTTTGAGTATGTTAATTATGCAAACAAGTAATTTGTTGAGTTTTAGTAAGATCTAGAGATATTTTCTCTGTTGGAAATCAGTGTCTGCCCATATACACATAGGTTCTATTTTCTTATGGTTTTCCTTGTAGACATTGCTAACTGCAGTTTGAGTATGTTAATTATGCAAACAAGTAATTTGTTGAGTTAATTATGCAAACAGTCAAATATGTGTGATGGAAGTGACTATGGTTTTATTTTTTTGTGCAATACTTGATATCTTGAAAATGTTAAGATAGTCATAGACATTGTTCTAAATATCGGATATCGGTCGCGTATCGGCCTAGGAAATTTGATATCGGATTGCGAATATCGGAGAAATATCGGACATATTGACAAAATATCGGAGTGTCATATTGGAGCTTAAAAATGATGACATATGCAAGTATAGATGTATCTAAGAAGACATAAACTACATTAATTCAAATAAAGTATGTTTTGGTTATACTTCTCTCGTTAAACATGAATATCAGGGATATTCAGAGTCTCATATCAGAGGCTAAAAATGATGTCAAATAAAAGCATAGATGTATCTAAGAAAATATAAACTATAGAAACTCAAAAAAATAATGTTCAATGCCAGTTTATTCACATCTATGGCTACACATGTGTATGATGTATATAATATGTATAATTACTTAAAATGCACATATATGCAGGGGGTATTGTTTTTTGTTGTATAATACTATTACAGTGTGATGACCATCATATAGGTAGGTTGCTAATGATACTATAAAATAAAAGGATTGATGATGCATGATGCTCAATGGTCAAACAACTTTCGGAGTTCAACTTCACATTCTCCCTCTCCCAAGAGTCCAAGACTACAAGCATTGTCCAAGACTACAAGCATTACAGATTGCAAATTTTTTATGGCTACACATGTGTATGATGTATATAATATGTATAATTACTTAGAATGCACATATATGCAGGGGGTATTGTTTTTTGTTGTATAATACTATTACAGTGTGATGACCATCATATAGGTAGGTTGCTAATGATACTGTAAAATAAAAGGATTGATGATGCATGATGCTCAATGGTCAAACAACTTTCGGAGTTCAACTTCACATTCTCCCTCTCCCATAAGTCCAAGACTACAAGCATTGTCCAAGACTACAAGCATTACAGATTGCAAATTTTTTATGAAAATATGAAAAACTAAAAACAAACGGCAACAAATTACAGAATGAAAAAACTTAAAAAAATAACACTGAAAACACACGGCAAAACTGAAAAAATTAAAAAAATTTTATTGCGATCGGCGAAGCGAAACCGAGCGGCGAGATGACCGACGATGATCACTTAAGTGGCGATGACAAGTGGAAGAGATCATCGATCACCTTGAGCGTCAAAATTGAAAAATATTAAACACGGAAAATAATGGGAAAAACTAAAAAAATGAAAAAAATTGATGTTAGAGGTGAAGCGTCTCCGAGCATGGAGATAACCTGCGCGGAGAAGACAGATGGCTGAGATCGACAACCACTGTGACTTGTGAGCACTAAAAACTGAAAAAAATCGAAAATTGAAAACAACGGAAAAATGTGGGAAAATGAAAAAAATTTACCTTTTGCTGCTCCGAGCAGAGAGATCATCGGAAATCTGTTTGAGTGACTCCAATCGGCGAGACGAATGAGAGGTGAACCGTTGGCGAATGATTGGCGAACACGAGGGCTTGGGGCAATCAAACAGAGAAATCGAACGCTAGGGATTATGTTTTTATGGGAATTTCACCCTAAAACCATGCTGTCCGATGCTTTTATATTTTTGGGTTTGGGTCGGGTCGTATCAACTATTTAGTGGACCGATCCGTTAACCCACACTTAAACGAATAATAAGCGAAGACCGATATCGGCCGATATTTTGAACCGCAATATCGGCCGATATTGCAGCCTTCGCCCGGTATTGCGTCGATATTCCCCAAAAAATTGGAAACCACAATTAACTTGATATCGTATCGACCTAGTGTAAATTTCGATATCGCGGCCGATATATCGGATTGTGGACCGATATTTAGAACACTGATCATACAACGTTTTTGATACGATCCGGATCTGGATTTGAGATAAAATGTGATTTTTAGTAGTCTTTGGGGGTGAAAGATGGGATTTTTAGGGTAAATATATGATTTTTATGGGTAGAGAAGAGATTTGGAGAAGGAAGGAGGTATTTTTATTGATAGAAATAAAGTGAATACAAGATATGGGACCTTGATTCGAGAGTAGGCATCTATCCTAGCTTTAGATTCGAGATCAAAGCCTAAATACGTGACTAGATCTAAGGGATCTACCCTAGTCTCTCTCAATTCTTCACTCAATTCAACATAATCTCCTCTCCTAATCTTCCCCTTTATTTATAATGAGACCCCTATTGAGCTGACACCTCTAAATTACCATAATACCATTGACCTAGGGATTTTATCTAAAATTACAAATATATTCATGCACCCTAAAATATTACAAAGACGTCCATGCGCCCAAAAATTACAGATATGTCATTATAGCCGTAAACCCTAATCCTATCATTACTTCGTCCCCAAAAAACCCATCTTGCTCTCAAGGTGGTGCATGCAATGCATGGGCTACTCCTATCCGATGATGGTGCCCGCCCTCCGATCAAAAGGCCGTCCAGGGTCTTCATCGTCATCCACGAAGTTTGGATGGAAGCCACTTTAGGCTGTCGACTGGCCTGCAGGGGACCTACATGGGCCATGCAGGCTGTCGGCTGGCCTACAGGAAAAGCCTGTAGGTTGCCAGCTGATCTACATGATCCCTGCATGGTCATCGTCCTCCGCGTTGCCTCTTATCGCATCCTCGGTTTCGCTATCCACAACGGAGTCGTCGTCCAAATCTGAAATCCGATCGTCCTTGAGTGGATCTCCTCCTCACGCCGACGTCATTGGTAGATCTGGAGGTACTCGTAGATTTCCTTCATCGAATCCTCCATTTCCTTCATCGAATCCTCCAAATTCTTCTTCACAAATCTCAACTCCTCCATCAAGATCATACGTTCGGATACCAATTTGATACGATCTGGATCCGAATTTAAGATAAACATATTATCTTTAGTTGTCTTTGGGGTGAAAGATGGGATTTGTAGGGTAAATGTAGGATTTTTAGGGTTAGAGAAGAGATTTGGGGGATGAAATGATATATTTTTAGTGACAGAAATAAAGCGAATACAAGATAGGTGGACTCGATTCTAGAGGAGGCCGCTCTCCTAGCTTTAGATTCGAGATCAAACCCTAAATCGCCCATTAGATCTAAGGGATCTACTCTAGTCTCTATCAATTTTCACTCAATTCAATATAATCACATCTCCCCAATCTTCCCCTTTATTTATAATGAGACTCATATTGATTCACTGCCTCTAAATTATCATAATACCACTGACCTATGTTTTTATCTAAAATTACAAATCTGTCCACTGGACCCATAAAAATTACAAAAATGCCAATGTGCCCAGAAATTACAGATATGCCATTATGGCCATAAACCCTAATCCTATCAGTTTCTATTTTTCCATGGTATGGTACATCCATGTTTCTCTGAAGCTTTATATTAACTGTTCACTAGGGCCCACCCAGATGTAAGTGGCTTTATACAAATGGTTTGTTAATAGTGTAGATAATCCTACCATATCTAACCTCAAAACGTGCATTTCCTGTATTCACACTGGAAAAGTTAATTTTGCGTGGTCATAACGTATTCTAAAGAAGCATATACATACAAAAAAAACAAAAAAAATGTCGTAAAAAGAAGTGTCGTTTTTGATACATATATCTCAGATGTGACCTAGATATGTACTGCATACAAAAACTCAAAATTTCTGAAAGTGAAGCCTTGTTACAATTCCCTGTTATAGATATATCCTTATATCTTGTCGTCAGTCCAATACGGATAGCCACAAAGCATCTCTCTGACAGTATATTGTTAAAATTCTGAAATAATTTAATTGTTCTTTTAGACACACACACTCACTCTCTCACTCTTATGAGAATATACAAATTATAAAAATCTAAGATAATAAATAGGAAAAAATGGCCAGTGCATCCCCGATCGTGGGCTGCGTGAGAGCAACTGGGGTGCCACACCCCTATTTATGCTCGCGGCCACACATCTCTCAGGTAGCATGCGAATTGGCTATGTGCTGCCAGTGCATACCCAATAACCCCTAATAAATACTGCAAACAGTTATAATCCGGCGGGAGAAAGAGAAAATCAAACAATTTCAAGTTTTTGGTGGTGTTTTTATTGTGTCAGCAGATGTCTCTGATATGTCAAATAATGAAGTAAATCAATGTTCGAGTTTTGCGCTGCATGGAAACATCTTTTCCATTAGCTGCTTTTATAGTAGTTGTACTTTAGGGTGTTTATCTGCTTATTCTTCGTTCTATGGTTTGCTTTTGCAGTATTTTTTGTATCAAATCCTTCGAGGCTTGAAATATATACATTCAGCAAATGTGCTTCACAGAGATTTAAAGCCAAGCAACCTTCTCTTAAATGCAAACTGTGATCTGAAGATCTGTGACTTTGGGCTTGCTCGAACCACCGCCGAAACAGATTTCATGACTGAATATGTTGTTACCAGATGGTACCGAGCACCAGAACTATTGTTGAATTCCTCAGAATATACTGCAGCAATTGATGTCTGGTCCGTTGGATGCATTTTTATGGAACTGATGGACCGGAAGCCTTTATTTCCCGGGAGGGACCATGTCCACCAACTACGTTTACTCATGGAGGTGCAACTATCTCCTCCATTATATATATTTATCTACAAATTTTATTTGTCACATTCAAGACAATCATTGTATTACCCATTATGCTTGACGATAATTTTATAATAATGCCAAGATCCAAGTACTTGGATCAAGCTATTATGTCGTTCCCTCGGGGGAAAATGAATCACTAGTTTACTGGAATTGTCATATTCTTCTTAGTTCTAGCAGTGATGTATCTAGTCCCTAAGTTCTGTTGTTTGCCTCTTTTGTTTGCCCATTATCTCTACTTCAGATCGTTTCCATACTATTTTCATTCAATTGGTTTGGGATATCTGACTGCCACAGTCCGAAAAACCTAAAATTAACCACTTAAGTTCAGTGTATCCGACTGCCACATTTATTGCTTTGGATATGTTGCTTATTTTCTTTTATTGCCATTGGATTCTCTTTTGGGTTTTTGTTCAGCCATTCAAGAATAATCGTGATTCGTTAATATCTGCAGATGTATTCTCTGATCTCTTTATAACTCGCATAATAATGAGCTGAGCTGGTTGATTTTTTTTTACCTTTCTGGGTTACAAAGTTACTTTAGTGAAGTTTCTTCAGGTTTTGTTACGCTTCCTTCTCCCTTGTTCTTGTTATTTAGTTGATTGAGAGATGATTCAGTGCTTTTGAGCAGTCTTTGGATGAAAATCCCATGTTATAGTGAATATTTTGATTAAACAAATAAGTCTTCCTTTGCTGCTGGCATGTAAACACCCCCCCCCCCCCCCCCCCCCCCCCCGCGGGGGGGGGGGGGGGGGGGGGGGGGGGATGTTGCTTAGAATTGTCAAATTCCATGGCATACATTCGGGCTGTGTGCTAAACTGATCAGAATGTATGGGTATGCCTCAGAATATGTAGTCACGCACAAGTAGTCAGCTCTGCATACAAACTGATGTAAGATTGTAAGTTCAGAATGCTTGCTTTCAAGTACTTTGCACGGTTACACTCATTCTATTTATATGTTCTGAAAATTCATGTTATTTATTCTTCAGCTTTAGTAATTAGTATGAATTCACGCAGCTCATTGGCACCCCAGATGAGGCTGATTTGGGATTTGTGAATGAAAATGCAAGAAGATATATCCGACAGCTTCCTCGTCATCCACGGCAATCATTCCCTGAGAAGTTTCCCCATGTTCACCCATCAGCTATTGATCTTGTTGAAAAGATGTTGACATTTGATCCTAGAGAAAGAATTACTGGTGAGCTCATTTCTTTTTTTCATGCATATGCTATCTATTCCCTTCATCTGTTGTATGTCATTTGAAAACTATGATGTCAATATTTCTTACATGCGTGTGACTACATACATATGTACCAAATACAAAAGCATATGTGCTACAAATGCGCACACAGATCCTATGGAAGATCATATTGTTTAATAAGAATCTTTTACTATATTTAAATCATCCATATAAATCTATCTAATTTAACCATATACTGTATCTATATATTTATCTTATGTTTTTCCTTAGACAAGAAACTCTTGCTATATTTACCCTCGAAAATCCTCTCTTTAAATTTCTTATGAGAAACACCTTCAATGCTGAGAGTCCCTTGCTTTCTCCTTGAACTTTACGGGAAAGTCCGTTTGAATAGCTGCACCTTTCTGCTCTTTAAATCTTGTGGAATGCACATATTTTTATTCTTTTATTGGCCTGAACCATTGAATATAAGACCCTGCCCAAGCCTCAACTGTAGCCAATCATAATACAACTTCTACATCACAGTGAACGCTATGCCCAGTTTAGCCCTGGATGGTTTCTAATCAGAATTATATCTACTGTTTATTTTATAAAGATAAAAAAGCTCTGTATGGCATATAGTTTCTGCTCAACATATGCATTCTTTGTATTCCTTTTGCTTTGTTAAATTGTTTGATGTGGTCTTAGTTTCTGATATTGAATTGTCTTACCTTCATTCCTTGTTTTTATCTTTCAGTTTTTGATTCATATATTATATCTCTTTTAGATAAGCATATTATCAAGTAGAATTTAATTTTATCGAAATCTGTAATTTCTTTAGTCATATAAAGAACTCTCAAAGTGCTTTATTATGAGTGGTTTTCTGATTTTAATTTTGTCTTAATTTTGTCATCCTTCTTTTTATTTAACATTATTGTTATCTCCCTCTATTTTAGGTAAGCATAAAGGTGAGCTTATCATAAGCAATACCTTTATGTTACCTTTCTCCTATATAAGCTACAAATATGCCATTTAAATAAGCATCGACTTTAAACTAATTTCTTTGTTTGTATCTTTTTTATGTTTATGATGCTATGTTCTGTTTTTCCAGAAACACTGTAACTTCTAATTAAAAAAAGAATGTGAAGATGCTTAGGTAAAATCTGTTTCTTAAAGATTGTAGGCTAAGCTATACATAATACGAATCTTTTCATGTACACATGTTCATGTATGGATGCGGTCATGTATGTCTGTTTATATACGTACTTTAATGTAAATTATGTCTGGGTATAATTATATAAATGCATACTTATATGTGTATCTGTATTTATATCGTTACATGCGTACATCTCTTTACATGTCAGTATGTCTGTCTATATTTATGGATGTAGGCATGTATAACTGAACATGTATATTACTCTTCCTTACATAGGTGTCTTGGGAATTATTTGTCTATCTTTGGTAATTCCCACATGAGATTTTTTTTCTAAATGTGGACGTGGAGTCTTGGATGTTTGGCTAGGGGTGGCAAACGTGTCTGGTCAGGTCGGGTTCGGATCGGGTCAGATTTGACTCGCCCCGGATATGGGTAAACCCTAACCCGACCTAAATTGAAGTCGGGTCGGGTTCGAGTGACCTAGAAAATACCCGGGTCGGGTTAGGGTTCACCCGTCGGGTTAAGATTTGAATTACACGCAACTGCTCTTTTTTCGATGTTAGGCTATTTATTAAGAGCCACTGTCAATTTATTAAGTGTTGCATAATTGCTAGCAGCTCGTCGCTTAAACCTCAATGATGACTGCGGGGAAGTATAATTAGCTTTACCATTTTATTAACTAAAGTAATAAAAATAACTAAAAAGTTGTATGTAAATGGAATTGAAATCAAGACCTCTTAAAGAAGAGAGCAACAATTCAATAAGTACAACTCCCCTTGCAATTGTATGTTGAAGTTATTATTTAAATTTTTGTATATAGAGAAAGTAAACCGGGTTGAATTCGGGTCATCCGGTTCGACAGGTCAAACCCATACACGACCCGAATTTTATCCGGGTCGGGTCAGGTCTGGTCAACCCGGATCCTACTTGACCCGGATTGGCCCCTGACCATACTCGGTTAAGGAGGCCGGGTTCGGGTAGGTCTCATTTTGCCACCCTTCTGTTTGGCGTTAATAATGCGTGGCTCCATTGACTTACAACTTTACTTTTGGGGTTTTAAAAAAATTGATTACCAGTTAAAATGTAAACTGGATGTCAATACTCATGCACCAAAAAGTGGTATAATGATTTCCCTTGGCATCTGGACTCCAAATAGTGTAATGCTCGACACCATCCATCTATCCCAACACGACACATTTCTTTCCTTTGTCGCCGAACTTATCACCTTCATCGTGATCACAAATTGGATATCTAAACACTCAAAGATAATATAGTTCCACTGGCTTCTTCGTCTAAAACTCATTTAGAATTTTCCCATCGATAGCTTAATATTGTATTCTATCACCAATCTGCAATCTATATAGATTTAGCTTAAAATCCCTTTGTTGATTTTGATGTAAATCTGAGACACTTCACCTTCAATAGAAATGTCAGATTCATCTTCTCTGCAACTCCATTGACTACACATCTTTCGGTGTAGTGAAGTATCTTTTTACTCCATGCTTCCCATAAAATTCCTTAAACTCAATAGAGGTAAACTCGTTCTCATTGTCGGATCTTAGCACATTTAGATTCTTTTCCATTTGACTCTTCACATGGGTCTTTTAGACCTTGAACTCATAAAACGCATCCAACTTTTTCTTCTTCACATACACCCATACTTTCCTAAAGAAATCATCGATGAATAATATGAAGTAACTACCTCCATCTAGAGACTGAACTAGTGTAGGACCTCAAATGTTGGTGTGGACATACTCAAGAATCTCTCTTATATCAGGCTTCACAATCTCTCTTATATCATGCTTCACCTCGCCAAAAGTAACATTCGTCTGCTTGTCATAGATACATCATTGTAAAACTCTCACTCCTTGAAGTTCACTCATTTAATCAAACCACGCGTTCTCAGAGCTTCCAAGCTCATCTCCGCGACATATCCAAGTTTAAGATGCCAGGGCTTAATTGAATCAATCTTTTGCGAACTTTCAACTTCAATGTTGGAACCTTTTATGATCGTCATCCCATTTAGCAGATATATGTCTATGACTTTGTAACCTTTCATCACCACTATCATTTCATTTGATATTTTCAGAGCTTCCTTTTCTATTGTAACCTTCAAATTATGGAATCTAACGCTCCCAAAGAAACCCATAACTTTCTCAGCTCTGAAACATGAGTGTGCACATTACGCTATCAAACATCCTGATTCTCATAGAACAAACTCCGATAGTCTTGAATGCGTTATTATTGTCCATAAGGACCGATGCATCATTTTTATTCTGGTAGGTAAAGACGCACTCCCTACTTGTCATTATATGGAACGACACCCCTGAATACATGACTCATGCATGATTCTTAACATTTGATGAGTACATCGTAGGCACATTGTAGGCTTCCTTGCTCCTAACCTCATCCGTCTGGACAACTGCAACTGACGAAGGTGCTGGCATATCCTCACTGTCTTTGTTCCTCTTCTCTGGGTAGTCTCTCTGTCAATATCCGGGGTTTTTGCAAATATAACATGTGTCTTTAGTTCTAGTTCTCGATCTCCTCATATTGCCTCTTCTCGCATTGCTTCACCCGGAAACAAATAGGCCATGGTTTGAATCTCATCCGCTTAAAACAACTAATGCCATCTGATATCTTAACTTCTTGTTATAGAGCTTTGCCTTCACGTCTGCAAGACTGAGAGTATCCCGAATGGAGACCATGGTGTTGACGAATATAATGTATTGCTTTGGCAATGGTAGGATCAGAATCATCCACTTGTGTAATTCAATTGCCTTCATCTTCATCATTAAGCTATTAAAAGTATCAAGGTGATTCGAGGTTCCGTATTGCATCTTGGATGTGAAGAAAGTTTTTAGCAAGATCAACTTGCAAGATCAGCTTGCAAGATTAGACTGTTAGTAATTGATTTTTTCAGATACAACTTCTCTATTTCTTCCTATAGTCTTTTGGCCGTAATCTTCTCAGATACTTGATAAATCATCTCGTTCGATAAATTAAGCTTGATAGTTGGTATAGCTAAATCATCCATCTCTATCTTCTTCCGCTCTAAGATATCTGCCGGCAAAGTATGTGTCATTCACCACCCTGCGAACACGAAGCTTCCTCAGAATTGCTTTTATTTTGTACTTCCTAATCTCGAAATTTTCCTTACTATCGAACTTTTAAATTGTGTATTGTGCTCCCCAATCGTCTTATACGAACCACCCATATACGGGATCGAACCAATTGCTCCGGTTGCACCGCTCTTTGTTGAAAAACTATCTGACATTGCTTTGGACTTGTTTCACAAACCTTGATTTGATACCAATTGTTTGTATTTGAGACCAATTATTGTGCTCCTATGCCAACTTGATAGACTTGTCAAAAAGACAATTGTTTAATGGAATTTTCAAGAATCATTGAACCAACCAACAAAGCTAATGGTTTTCTTTACAAAATCACCCATATACGGGGTGATTGTGCTCCCCAATCGTCTTATACGAACCACCCATATACGGGATCGAACCAATTGCTCCGGTTGCACCGCTCTTTGTTGAAAAACTATCTGACATTGCTTTGGACTTGTTTCACAAACCTTGATTTGATACCAATTGTTTGTATTTGAGACCAATTATTGTGCTCCTATGCCAACTTGATAGACTTGTCAAAAAGACAATTGTTTAATGGAATTTTCAAGAATCATTGAACCAACCAACAAAGCTAATGGTTTTCTTTACAAAATCCACAACACAAGTAATATTTGAATTGTAACGCAAAACAAAAGAAAAACGCTCATCTGAACCAAAATTTATACTGGTTCTACCCAATTTTTGGTGTACATCTAGTTGGAGAGCTTACTATTGCTTGAAATCTTGGATTGAAAAATATGTCACTTGGTTTAAGGAAAAAAACAAGCCCGCTAAAGATTCGGAGAAGAAAACAATATAGAAAACTCTTTTTTGGCTCTTAAACAGTACTCTCTTGGCCCTCTTAGTTTGCCATCTGTATTTTTACCGGTAGCCATAAACATTTATCGGAAATTCACATCAAAATACATGCAAAAATAAGGGTTTAAATACACGTTAAAAAATCCTAATGGGTCTGTCCGAATTTCGTTTTCGAAGCGGATTTGGATCCACCAGTCGCGCCATCACGCGTCTCCGCTTTATCTCATGTTGCTCGATCGTTGCTCAATGCTGTTGATCTCACTGCTTGGCGCAGCGACAAGCAAGGTTTGAGGTTTCGGTTTCGGTATCGGTATTGCTCTCTCGAAAATTTAAGTTTCGGTATCGGTATCGTCCGTTTCGGCGGTATCGGACGTGGGTTTCGGTTGGTCAGTATCGGTAGTTTTAAATACATAAAATCTATTAGATACGTAAAAAAATTAAAGTAGCTACAATTTTGCCTTGCACACCCACCGTTTTACTTTGCGTACGTACCACTTATTTGCAAGTTTGTCTTAGAGTTGCTTTGTGCACATACCATTTTGATTTGTGCACATATCACTTATTTACAAGTTTGCCATAAAATATCTTACTCTACACATCTATAACTTATTTACAAGTTTAACCTTCAAAATTTCCCAATCCTCCTGCGCACGTCGTTCTCCATCTCTCTCTCTCTCTCTCTCTCAGGGGCGGCGGGAGCGGCAGAGGAGCGGCGCGCCGTCGGTGCCACAGCAGGCGGCGGCGGCGAGGCGCGGAGGCAGGCGGCGGCAGGCGGCGGCGAGCGGCGGCAGGCGGCGGCGAGCGGCGGCGAGCGGCGGCGAGCGGCGGCGAGCGGCGGCGAGGTAAGTTCGATTTCTTTTTTTTTTTCAATTTCTTCCATTTTTCTTCTTCTTCCTCCTCTTATTTTCGATTTTGATCCCTTTTTTTCACATTTGCTGGCAGGGTTTCGGCCAGTTTCGCCCGATACTCAACGAAACCGGCCGAAACCCTAGGGTTTCGGCCGATACCGATTTTCTGCCGCAGTTTCGGACCGGTACTGGGCGCGGTACCGGTCCGATACGCCCGATACCAAGAGGTATCGGGCGATACCTCAAACCTTGGCGACAAGCAATTGCACATCGCGTATGATCGATCGTGCGATTGTCATGTGGCCCTGTGCAGCATGCACGGTATGCATTGCTTGCATGCGTGCATTGCGCATGTGGACTGCGTTCACGTCTTGTGGGTGTGAGCCGAACAATGCTTGGTCGCACTGTGCTATTGAAAAATATTGGAAATAAACACGAGCTATGCCACACTGTTCATCCATTTGGGTCGTTGAAAAATACATCGGCTTCAAAAAAAATCTGTGTTTGGTGCTCTAAAAAATCTCCAATAAAATTCTCATAAATCTTAGATTAATCTTTGGATATTTTTGGTTTTTTGTATCATATTTTTCAACAAATTTGTCCGCCATTCACTCCATGTTTAATTTTGTGCTCCATGAGCGAACATGAGCGAACAAAGCATTTTAAGGTTAATTGTTACTTAGTTCAACAGAAGTATGTCGCAAGTATCATCAAGAGATGTCTGCCACCAACCATTGGCATACTTTTAAGGGGAAGTGCTAAGCAATTTGTACAAGCCAGACTTTTGTGTAAAGTAAGCAATATTTTATTATTAAATTATAATTAATATCTAATGCTTGAGTAGTAGGAATCCGAATAAGAGTTGTAATCATACTGTATTCATTTATATAAGCAATACAAATGCCTCAATTTTGAGGTGTGACCTATTTTTTATTTCACTCTTAAATGGAAAGTCATGCCTCACTCCCAAAATACTCAAAGAAAATGATAGGTGATATACCCGTATATATTTAGGCCTACTTAAGAACTTCCTCCTTTCAACCTAAATACGAACGCATCTGTGATATAACTATATGTTCGTCAGCTTCTAACTAATGAAGAGCAATAGTTAAAATGGTCCACATAATCTATGATCAATAGATATATCAATGAAAGATAATATGAACAGAATCATCATGTAAGAAGAAAATATAATTAAATATGGAATATAAAAAGCTAGTGTAGATGGATTACTTGAGTGCGCATCAAGCAGTTACAGAAATGAGTCCAAGCTTGCCAGAAGATCTTAGATGAATATCCCGACTCAAAGAGATAAACAAATAAAGAACAGAGAATCTCTTTCAGTAAGACATTCTTACGTAGGATTTCTGATAAAATTAAACAGTATTAACTAGACATGATGAAATACATGTAATAAATGAATATTTAGAATGTAACATGACATTAGTACTAATGGTATGAGCATAAACAGTGATACATATTAATCATCATACAATCTATGTCTATGCTAAGTAACAATGATAGTGCACGTGGGTAGTGGCCTGCTGGTAGCTGTTGTATTTTCTCCTCTCTATTCCTTCTCTTTCTTCTTCACCCTCGTCTTTTGATGAGTTCCTTTGTATATTTACTTTGGTTTATAAAAATACAAAGGAACCCATCAAAATGTAATTCAAAACAAATCTTATTGAGTTGTGGTCTTACGACTCTTACCAAAACTCTATTCAAAACATAACATGCATTAGCGACGGCTTCTGACCAAAAATATTTTGGTAAAAGAACTATCACATAACATTGTTCTAGCAACATTCTTATAAAGTTCTATTTTCCCTTTCCCTACACCATTTTGTGGTGCGGCTCAAGTAAAAGAAAAATTATGTGTTATAACATGTTTATTACAAAATTTTGTAAATAATTAATTTTCAAACTCTCCTCCATGATCACCCATGTGTGCCAATAATATATAACCATACTTTTAGTATTGGAGAGTAAAAAATACAGATATGGTAGTAGACACCACTCACGTTGCTGGAAGTGTAAAACACGAATACATTAATATAACCACCTCCATTACTAGATGCGAAAAACACAGATTCAGTAAGGACCCTTGTAACTTCCGCACCATCTGAGATAATGTGTTTTCCATCTCTATGTGTATTACTTTAGATGCATTGTCAAGTGAGATAACTACTATAGTATCATATGATCAAGTACAATAATCGAGAACCATATGATGTACAATATCATATGAATATACTCAAGCATAATGAGTGTTATGGACATGTATAATGATTCGTGAGTATTAACTAGTAACTGTGCAATTGTAGACGTATGAAGCATCAAGTGCAGTATCATATAAATCAGTGTCATGTCAAAACTGGCAACAATGTGTAGCATGAGTATTGTATGTATGGAGTGAAATATAACCACTTAAATTTATCAAGATGTACTTATGTGTTGGTGCTTATAGTTATAATAGTTTATTTTGTGAGAGTACATTATATATATCATATAATAGGAGAGAATCTTAGTGTCTAACTCAAAGATGGCATAATTATGTGTTAATCTTTGTACTAATGAGTCAGGCATACGCTTAGGGACAGTAACCATAATTTCCAAGCTAATCAAAACCAAACCGAAACTATCAAGGTAACATATATAATCAATTAATTAAAACAAGCATGGCCCAAAACATAAGTACAAAAGATAAACTAAAATGATCATTCTCACATCTAATCATTTATGCATGTATTCTTGTATATCCCACAGGTTATGTTTTGAAATGTTCCATTATTAATATATATATATATATTAAGGACAATTTTTGCATTAATGCGAAATTTTAAAACATATTAATAAAATCGACCAACTTAAAAACTTATTACGAAAACCGACCAACTTTTGGCCAGCTCACCGCGCGCGCTGCTTTTCCGTTTGGCCGCGGTTTCAAACCACGGCCAAATTGAAATTTGGCCGCGGTTTGAAACCGCGGCCAAATCTCCTCTCCAAATCGCCCATCAGTTTTCCTTGAAACATTCGGCACCCTTACTTTGAGAATTGGCCGTGGTTTGAAACCGCGGCCAAATTTCAATTTGGCCGTGGTTTCAAACCGCGGCAAATTCTCAAATACGTCTCCGCGCTGATCTGGCCAAGAGTTGGTCGGTTTTTGTAATAAGTTTACAAGTTGGTCGATTTTGTTAATATGTTTTAAAAATTGGCCTTAATGCAAAAATTGTCCTATATATTAATTGTTATATATTAATTGTTTATCATGCATAATATTCTTATATATGATTTCATCATCGAATCATATTACATACCACCATAATCAAGTCAAGGGATAGATCAAAATAGCCTCAAGTAAGGGACATGACTAACAACCAAACGACCACAAGGAAGGGACAGAACCAGTAACTGAAACCAAGGTTAGAGGTCTCGGTTTCGGTTTTGGTTTTTCTTGAAATTTTACATTTCGGGTAATTTCGCTCATTTCGGAGGTTCATTTCGTTTTCTGGAGATTCAAATTAAACATTTTCCAATCACATTACACATTTTCTAGGCACATTATATTTCTTTCACATTATACATTACACATTTTCTTGTTAAATTATAAATGTAAGTAAAACTTATTTCATCGTAACTATGCTGCTAGTCACATTGCACATTTTTAGTAACATTACTTTTATTTACAAGTTTGTCATTCCTTTTATTTACAAGTTTGCCATTTTCTTTGAGAAACATTAACATATAATGGAAAACTTGTAAATAAATGTTATCTAGTAAGCGAAAATGTGTAATGTGACTAGCAGCACTCATCCTTATAAGAGAAGCACGAGTAAGTCCTAATTGAAACATGCGGCGACGACGACTTTCTCCGGTGCCAGCTCCAATGGCAACGGCGACGATGATGAGTTTGACAGCCAGGTATGTTCCGTCTCTCCCGTTGTTTTCTTTCTTTTTTGGGTTTTTAACATATTCATCACTTAAATCTTGCATATTTTGATATCTGTTCCTTAAAAATTCATATTTGCTCTCATAAACATCAAATATTAAACGTTAACCTTAACAGTCCGTCCATCATGTATTCTATTAAAAAGTTAACTGAAATTGCATTAATTAACCATTAAACCTATTTTAATTACATTAATTAACCATTAACACTGAAAACGCAGTGGAGGTGGTGGCGCCTCCTCGCCCTCCTCGTCTGAGGAGGGGGAGGAGGCACTGCCGCCCCTTAGAAAACACATGGCTCCTCGTCTGAGGAGGGGGAGGAGTCACCGCCTTCCCCCAAGAAAACCCAGGGGAGGGAGGAGGCGTCGCCTCATCCCCTCATCGGACTAGGAGGGGCAGGAGGCGCCGCCTCCTGTAGAACCTAGGGGGGAGGAGCCTCCTCCCCCCCAAAGAAAACCCAGGCCTCCTCCAACCCAGGCCTCCCGCCAAACAAAACCCAGGCCTCCTCCAACCCAGGCCTCCCCCAAAGAAAACCGAGGCCTCCCCCCAAAGAAAACCCAGGCCAAAGAAAACCCAGGCCTCCACCTCGTCTGAGAAGGAGGGGGAGGAGGCGGTGCCTCCCCCTCCCTCCCTGTGCCGTCCGGACCGCCCCCAAATGAAGAGCTTGCAAGCCCTAACAGAATATTCCTACTTCCGTTAGATTTTAACAGAAAGTTAGAGAGATGGACTATTAAGGTTAAAAGTTTAAGATTTAAGGGACTTGAGAGAAAATACCCATATTTAAGTGCTAAATATCAAAATACGCTAGATT
The DNA here is from genome assembly GCA_030789695.1 of Scilla litardierei. Taxonomy (NCBI): domain Eukaryota; kingdom Viridiplantae; phylum Streptophyta; class Magnoliopsida; order Asparagales; family Asparagaceae; genus Scilla; species Scilla litardierei. The sequence goes on along the minus strand of CM061133.1, from coordinate 329,535,268 downwards.
TAAGGGACGTATATGCGGAAAACCCTTTTTCCTTTTATTTTTACGAAGGATGTTTATGGGGTTTTTTGGTTCTTTACTGCTTTTTTACAAATTTCTGAAAAAATTATTGAGGCTTTTTAGATATATATATATATATATATAAAAGTTCTTTTCTAATGTTATTATATGTTTTTTGTTTTTAAACATCTGTCAACCTAAACCGGAACTTTGGCATCGTTTTGTATCGGTCTCTTTCAAAACTAATACAAAACGACTGAAATATACATGTTTTGACCGAAACCTTGACCGAAACAAATACAAAGAAGGGACAAAAACCAACAATTGAACTACTACGGATAGGTGACATGACCAACAACCAAAATAGCCACGGGTAAGAAACATGTTCATAGAGGCATTAGAGGATCCAAAGCCTTAGTAACAGAGAACAAACCACAAAGCCAGCCATCACAAACCCAAAACAACTGCAATCAAGTGCACGTGTAAAGAAGCTCAAAGCAGCGGTAAGAGTGACAAGCCAACAAGGACGGCCAACAAATCTTCCACAGCACCTGCAATCTGTTGGCCTCGTTAGTCCACTAATCAGGTCACATGTTTAATTTTGATGATGACAAAATAAGTCATGTGATACTAATATTTTCATTAAGTGATGTCAATGGTAAATGTGCAAAAAGAATTATGTGTGGATAATTATGGATACAAATAATTCTCAAAAGAATCCTACATCATCCATACTTATCCAAGATACAATGTATCATGAATATGAAGATTTGATTAGTCAAAGATTGAAGATTTGTGGGATTTAAAGAGGAAATCTACTTCAAAACAGTCCTATCTTCAAGGGGAGTCCCATCTTCTATAGGATTGGTTGGTTCTTCTATTTAAACACCCCCATGCTTCAAACCCTACCCACACAAAGAGGAGAAAACCCCGAGTTTGATTCGGCCACCTCTTCATCAAGCCCTAAGCATAGAGCTCCATCATCTTATCCATTGCCGAAAGTCATCAAAGCGCATCATCTTCTCCACTGCCGCAAGCATCATCCTTGCATCTTCAATATCAACTCATGGCAAGAGAGGTTGGGCAAGTTCTCGAGCATCTCCAAGTCTTGGGTTCTTGGGTTTCGGTCTAGAGGCTCCTTCAACATCCTATCTTCAAGCCCCAAGCCATATAAGCTCAGAAGGAACCAAGTTTAATCATTTAGCTTCAAGAAATCCTCTCGGGTTGGGCAGAAGAAGTCACGGCCTTGGGCTTGCTCTGTTGGCAAGCAAGTTCCACAGTGCCACGTTCGTGGGGAGACCGTGCCATATTGCTTGTTGGCACGCCGAAGCAGCCCCACCGCTGATCCCTAATTAATGGTTCCATCGGCAAGGAAGTTTTCACTAGCGAGGTGCGTGAATCCCTAGTGCCAACAACTGCTTTCACTAGCAAGGAAGTTTTCACTTGCTGCTGAAGCTCAAAGTCACGACAGAGGCCCACAACTGCTTTCCTCCGAGTCTGGTTTGTGAGATCCTAGTGCCACAACGGTTGTTGGTACATAAGACTAGCGCTTGCTTTGTGCACAACCCACTAGTCACTCAGCGTGCTAGCAGAGGGGTCTAACCGAGCGGAATTGTGAGCCAACACCAATTAAGTCCGTTGCTTCCCAGCACCATCAACTTCCTACTTTACGCACAGACACAGTTCAGCCAGTTTTGCGCAGTCAACTTCAAATACTCATCATTTGATCCAGACATCGGATTGCGAACTATTTGTGTCTACGTGACCACGATGTCACAAACTTCATCACAGTGATATTTTTCTGGTTTTTATTGTAGTATTAAATCAGTTAGATTTTATTTTTATGAGATCATATTATGAATAGCTTTACTCAAAAGCTATATCTGCTCTTAAACTTTTTGAATTATTACTTGTACGGTGTGCTCACTATCCGGAAGTGTGATCAAATTTGTTTTCTCTATTGGTTATAAAGATGGTGAAATACTCATGGGGTTTTGGTTTCAGTGTTTAGGCGGGGAGCCACTCCATTAAATATATTTGTGTCTGATTATCTCTGATCTTATGCTTGATTTCTAAATTTGTGCCTTATACCATATTCAATCCCCTCTAGGGTGTTTTTCATAATCAAGGAACATAACCAAAAGTGCCAAATTGAAAATCCAACCATTCAATCAAACGAAGTCTTAGAAATTTTGGGCTGAGTTTATCAAGGTTGTAAAAGAGATCAAGGAGACATTGTCACTGAAAAGCAAGGGAAGAGAAATCGTTGCCGTTTGTTGTCGAAAATAGGCTGTCGTCTTGCCGTCGGAGCAGCTGCCACTATTGCTACACGGATCGTCGGGGAGAAGTGATAAGATAACCAAAGAAGAGGTTGACAATGTTAAGAGAGGGAGATCTGATTGCATTATCTAGGGTTAGGGCTAGGTGTGATATAGATTTAGAGAGAAGGACAGAGAGAGATATTGGTTAAAGGGATGGTAGAGGAGAGGGGCTGTGGGCCGTAGTTGGTTAAACAATGAGGAGCCACGATTGCGATTTTCATGGCCACTGCCCCTTTTGTTCACACGAGCAGGGACAAACGATAGGGGAGAAGAAAAATAAAAGAAAAGAAAAAAATAAAAAGAAAGAAAATGAGAAAGATATTTTTAAAGGAAACGGGTCGGGTTAATGTTTTATTGGGTTTAGGTTAATGTGTTAAAGTGTTTGGGGCTAAATGAGTTCACAAAAATACAAGAAAAATATAAGAAAAAACAGAAAATCACCAAAATTTAAAATAATTATTGTGGAATTTAATTTATCTTTTAAAAATATTTTTATTGCATGAAAATCCATAAGAATGGGTTAGGGTTGTTATAGCCAATTACCAAATATAAACACATATAATTGTGTTTATTCGACCGGCTTAACCAATTGATCTTTGCATATTTTGGGCGTACCTTATTTTACAATTGTACATAAAATTAGGGTTGGAATTACATTAAGCCTAGCCTGGGTGCAACTTAGTCTGACTTGGCTGGAACTGGGCTTGAGCATAGCATTTGGCCTGATTCTTAAATGGGCAGGATTTAACAGTAGTTGCTTTGGGTGATGTGCACTGATGAGTTACATACGCTTATCTATTTAATCCTAATGTTTGACTGATTTGTATAATAAGTCGGAATCTGTTTTTGGTACTTTTTTTACGTGAATTCTTATACTATGTTGAATGAATTTTATATCATAGTATATCTCTTGCCATCTAAGCTCGCAAAGAATTATAGTTCTACTTTATATTGTTACAACATATTAAAACATAAACTAAATTAAATGGTAAACATTTTTACTCTGTGTGATTAGTAATTTTCCATATATTAACAGTCTGACTTAATTTTTTATCTTTTCGTAGTTAACTAAAAAAAGTTGTGCATTATGTTAACATTGAGTTATTGTTATCTGAGAATGTGGGCCTGATTATTGTTCAAATTTGACCCATTTGAATATGTGGTCTCCCTTGGAATTTGAAGCCCAATAAATAAACAGGTTGGGTTTGAACTCAAGAAAATTAAGCGTGTTAAGGAATAATAAGCTTCCAGTTTAGGATTAGTGGAAATAAGAATACATAGCTTCCAGTTTAGAAATATGAAGGATAAGTTTCCAATTAAAGGATAGGGCTCGAACAAGTGTTGCAATTATATTGTGTTTTTACATTTATCTACATAATGCTACCATGGGTTGGGGATGTCCCATTTATTTTTTTTCAATTTATTTTTTTAATATGGTATCTGGACCATTGATCAAGGGTTTCTAGTAGTCGCATTAACCTTAAGCCTGCTTGGCTATACTTATATAGCACCAGTGGCGTAAACAGGAATTTTTTTTGCCCTGGCGAAAGGTAGCGCTACAAAATAGTATTGTACATATATTCAAAATATGATATATAACATATAAAATGTCTATTTAAGTTGAAAAATAGTATCATACATATAGAAATGCATGCCTATGAAAATAATAATTGATAAACAAAGTAATGATTAAAAATTAATTTTTTACATTAATACATACACACACAACATAGGGAAATAATAGTTGATATAGATTTTTAACATTAATTTAGAGACAGAGGATAGCGAGACTTAGAGAGAAAAAATGTAGAGAAGTGAGATGTATTGTGATCAGTGTTCTAAAAACCGGCCTGGGCGGCCGCCTAGGCGCTAAGCGGCTAGTAAACGCTCCGAGTAAGGCCAAATCGGTCAATCTGGGCGTTTTTGGGATTAATCAGTCACCTAAGCGTTCTGGGCAGTGTCTGGGCGCTCTGGGCAGTTCCTAGGCGGCTGGGCAGCTTTTCAAAATTAACTAATTTTTTTGTACTCGTACTTCTGAAAGCCTCTCAGAGAAACACGAGAGGTACTTTGGAAAAAAGCAATCCAAACTAAATATTAAATATTTATTAACTATTAAGAAACCCTTGGCCTGCTCAGCCCTCTCGGTGCCGCTCTCATCTCTCTCGCTCTCTCGCTCTCTCTCTCGTGCACTCCGTCACAGCGTCTACCCCTCGGCCCTCTGGTCACTACGGCGTCGACCACTCCGCCCTTACTGTACACCGTTGCGGCGTCACCTCCCTCTCCCGCTGCCAATCACGTCCCGACGACGAGCTCGCAACGAGCTCGCAACCTTCCGATCTCGCTGCCTTCCGAGCTTACACACAAATACTCTAACGTTGGTAAACTGGATTTGATTTAGTATGTAGTAAATATTGGATGTATTTTAAATAATATATATTTTTGTATATAAACATAAATATATTATAAAAAATAAATAAAATAATTAAAAAATGCAAATCCGCCTAGGCCGATTAATCCCCAATTAATGCTCTGGGCGCTAGGCGATAGCAATCCGAACGCCTAGCGCCTAGCGTTTTTACAACCTTGATTGTGATAGAGAGATAGATGGAGGAGAGTGTCAGAGAGAGATGCTGATTATACACAATAAAAAATTATTGTTTTCTTGCCATGACAAGTTGTGCAAAGTTTTGCCGTTGCGTGTTCTAATATCATATGAATCAAAATCAAAATAAAAATAAAGGGAAAAAGTAACACTATTAAGGGATGACATACAAAGCGCATTTTAAAATACTAATTATAACAAATAACAAATAACAAATGCACAAAATAGTACAAGTAAATAATAATAAAAGTAACAAATAATTAAGGACTTCACTGGGGATCGACCCCAATAGCACAAAATAATACACATGTAAAAAATATTAATAAGTAACAAATGATAAAACTATGCATTATCCATTGGATCATAAAGTGTCCACTTAACAGAAATATGATTGGGTTTTCTATAAAAAGAGAATACATAATAATAAGTAACAAATGATAAAACAATGCAGTATTCATTAGATCATAAAGTGTGCACTTACAGAAATATGATTGGATAAAAAATAATTTAGATTAAAAATATTGTAAAAGTACAATATTACAAATTGATCCAACTGGGCGTCGAACGTGGAACCTTAGGTTTGGAAAGACGTCAGCTTATCCGCTGCGCCAAATTAACTTAGAGTCTGTTATATACTAACACATGTTTTATTTTCTTGCCCTTGGGAGCTGCCCAGGGCAATTTGAATGTAGTTCCGCCCCTGTATAGCATATGCCTAGCGCCAGCTAATGTCGAGTAATTCTTCTATCAGTTATTGCAGTCTCCTTGGCTTTATCATTTGCTTTTGTCGGTGACTAATGTATTCCAGTCCCGAATTCTTCTTTAAATTCAATTTCCCCCATATTGGCCTAATTCGGACATTGTAGATTAGTTCATCCTGATTCATTCTAGTATTACTTTTGTAATGGTCTCATTCAGGTCTACAATTACACATGCAATTGTCTAATTCAAATAATCTTTAAATGACCCAATCAGTGTTCTAAATATCGGATATCGGTTGCGTATCGGCCTAGGAAATTTGATATCGGATTGCGGATATCGGGGATATATCGGGGATATTGACTAAATATCGGAGTGTCATATCGGAGGCTTAAAATGATGACATATGCAAGTGTAGATGTATTTAAGAAGATATAAACTATACTAACTCAAATAAAAATATGTTTTGGTTATACTTCTCTCGTTGAACATGAATATCGGGGATATTAACTAAATATCAGAGTGCCATATCGGCTGCTAAAAATGATGTCTAATAAAAATATAGACGTGTCTAAGAAAATATAAACTATAGAAACTCAAATAAATATATGTTTTTGGTATACTTATCTCATTAAACGTAAATAAAGGTCATCCACTTGGTGTAATATTTCTTTAAGTGGTCACGAGGATCAATATTATTCAAATGGACACATAGTGATAGCTCAAATAAGCAACTTTCCACATTATTCATGTGGATCAATATTAACAGTGTGATGATACAAATAAAAAAACTAAAAATGTGAAAATGTGAAAAAGGCAAAAATACTCACCTTGATTGGCTAACCCTCTCTTGAGAAGAACAAATGCAGGAATGAAAAAAAAACCAAAAACTGAAAAAATTCATAGAAAGAAAAAAATGAAATAAAATGAAAAAGGTAAAGAATACTAGGTAGTAAGTATTAACATTGATCCGAAAATTCATTGCGAAGATGGAACGTCGGATGTAAATCTCGATTGACGGAAAAAACCCAAAATAGAAGGAAAAAAATGAAAAACTGAAAAAGTGAAAAAACTGAAGAAAAAAATGAAAAAAATAGGGGGCTCGTCTACTCACCTTGATCGGAAAACACTTCCTTGTAAAAAATGGATGATGGAGTCGAAGCTCAATCGATTGTTGTCGAAAATTTTCACCGGACGGAGCTGAGCGGCGTATGGAGCGGAGTGTCGAGAGGAGCGAAACAGCGTGATTAGAATTAGGTCAAAGCAGTGATTATCTCTCAAAAATCTCGATGCCTCTCATCGTTTTAAGTAAATTATTGTGTCTGGTGACTCGGGTCGGGTCTATTTTTAAGTGGACCGACTCGCTAACTTTGTTTTTAAAAAACTGTGAATTGCGGCCGATATTTCAAAAGGATATATCGGCCGCAATATCGGTCTCAACCCGATATTGCGGCGATATTTTTCTAAATATCGGAAACCGCAATGTATAAGCTCATATCGTATCGGCCTAGTGATAAAACCGATATTGCGGCCGATATATCGGATATCGGTCCGATATTTAGAACACTGGACCCAATGTATATCTGATAAATTCGATTGGCCTTATTCGGATCTACGGTTACCCTTGAAATGGTCTTGTTTGTATCATCCCATGGTAGCTTGACTCCTACCTAATAGATTTGTGCTCTGGTTCATTGTTTGAAATGCTCTTTTTGTCGGATACAACGATCTAGGAGTTCTTGTTTGATGATAACAAATATTCATGAAATATTTTGATGTGTTTGTTAAGTGATTTCAGGTTCAAATTGATCAAAGGATTTCAAGTTAAATACAAGTGCTACTAGAGTTTTATGTGCTAAGGACTTGTGCATCTACATCCAAAGAGGTGTTCAATTTAATGGATGAACGGCAAAATTGTAATAACATCAACAAAATTTTTGATACAGGAATGTTAGTCAGCTGGCTCAAAGACAAGAGTGAAATATTGTAATTTTCCATACAAGAAATTAGGTCGGCCAAATGCAGCATAAAAGGGTTCTTGTGCGCATGGTTTTTGAGGGGCTGAAATCTAAAATTAATTCAAGGGGTGCGGCCAAATTAAATTGGAGAGAGGCCAAAGAGTGGTGCGGCCAAGTAAATCAGAGAGGGAGAAAGAAAAAATTTGAAGCAAAAATAAAAGAGGGACCGCCAAATTACGACTTAAATAAGGGGGGAGAGAGAAGTAATAAGGGAGGTTGAAATTTCTCTCCCAACAATATGTGGACGGCAACACACCAGACCGAGCATATGAACAGAACGATGTCAGCACGGAACATCTGCAGCCAGTTGACACACTTAACACATGTCCTCCGAGCCGAACATCGATGCACCGAACCGAGGAGCGACTGTCGCCCGACAGCGACATGCTGACCCTGCATCAGGCGTCTGCCCGCACGTCATCTGAAGCGCCATCAAACTGACGAGAAGCGGCGACGCCTGACAGACAACATTAGCATGGATACAGATTTCAAAGCAGAATTTTCCTACAGAAGTCCTTTAAGAATCAGAAAATTACAAAAAGGAACCTGCAAGGTCAAGAAGCCCTATTTTACAATATATACTTCCGATTGACGAATGGTGAGAACCATTGCAGAGCTGTCTACGAGGAGATCGACGAAGACACATCGATGCTACAAACTGAGCATTCTGAACTTTATCTATTTATATTTTTGTGGTGTATCACGATTTAATCCTTATATTTTCTTTTACATTATTTTTGGTTGTTAGAGAGCTACGGGGCGTAGTTTTGGGATTCTCGGTTCACATGGTGTGGATTGAGGTATAGTCCAGGAAGGTAAATTAGTTCAGCCGAGTATGTGATTTGCAAGTCTATAGAGCATGTGATTTGCGAGTTCCAGGTATTAGTAGTCATGTTGAGACCGTTTGATCTAATAGTGAATTTTAGGGGTTGCTGGAGTAGGTCGAGGTTCGGCCGAATCAGAATACGTCTGGTGTCATCTGTGATTGACTGTGATTTTTGTCTTATTTATCTGTTTGTTTATTGCACATTTTTATTTATCGATCACCCTAATCACCCCCTTTTTAAGATGTACTTTTCGATCCTACACTTTTGCTTGAGTCTTTCCTGTTTGGGTTCTCGTCACTGAATGGTCTTTGTCCGATTCTTTTCCAATTCAACAATGGGGTTGTCAATCTTATCGTTCAGTTGGGTTGTCATTGTTGTCGTTCTTGCCCTGCTCTTTCTTCTTCAATTCCACTTACAGCTCCATATTGGTCTTAAGTGTCGCCACCATCGAGTGCATGCTTCGTGACCAGCAACATCTCCTTCAGTACCCGACTCCACCCTTTGTCACGAAATTCCTCTTGGGTTCAACATTCTGTTAGGTATTTGTGTTTTAGACCAATATTGTTTTGATGATGATCACAATATTATGTTGTTGCTAATGACTCATGTTTTAGTCTCATGTTTAATCAAATGAAGAATAAGCTTTTTGAAGACTAATAGCTTGGTTTACGGATGTATATCAAGAGGAGCATTGCCAAAGCTTGGAACTTGATGAAGGGAAGCTCATCAAGAGGTGCCAAAGCTTGGAAGATGATAGGGATCATCAAGGCATTAAAAGCTTGAAGCCTTAGATTCTATGAGATGCAAAATGTAACCCTTGTAATTTCTATTACTTGCATTTCTCTTTTTAAGTCTAGGATTTTGTAATGACTTGTTAGATGGTCTACTCTTTCATGCATTTTCATTAACTATCTTAATAAGCCTTAGGATTATCATAGAAACCAATCCTATAGGTTCACCTTGCCATGAACTTTAATTGGAGTCTCTGGTCTTCTAATAAGCGACTGCTGAAGGCAGGACATGCGACTGGGTGATCTTCAGACGCCTGACCAGCCTTCTACAACCGACTGTTGTGCACAGTTCATGTTAACCTTTTCTTGTTTGTTTCTTGAGCTTTTGGTGCATGCGACTGAAGTTCATTAAGCAGGCGCATGTCTACCATCAGGCACCTGAACTTTATTTCTGAGTGCCAATGTGCGTATCTTGTCTTTTCTGGGCACCAATCCACTTTGTGTGACAGCCGACTGATGTAGAGTTTACAGTCGCATGTCTATCTTCAGACGCCTGAACTTTGGTCATCAGTCGTCGTCTGAATGTACAAGTGTGAAAGTTGCATTTTCTCAGCTCCATTCCATTCCATGTGACAGCCACCTGCTGAAGTATATTTAGACGCATGCACATTGTACATGCACATGTGTAGTCTACAGTCGCCTGTCTTGGCTCAGATTATAGCCGTTGGGAATTTTTTAGCCGTTGATCAGTCGACTATCCGCGCTTGTACAGTTGCCTGTCGATGACGTTTCAGCCCAAATTCTAGCCGTTGCAGAATTCTTCCATTGGAATTTTTGCTTGGTTTTATGGGGGTGTTGGGGCTTTCTATATATAGGAGTGGGCTTAGATCAATTAGAACTCTTGGAACTCTTGAAGATTATTATGAATTTCAAAGCCACTTCTATTCTCTCGTTTCCCTCTCACGAGCTCTAATTTCTTCATGCTTTGAAGCTAGCTCAAGGGAAATCATCCAAGTGCAATCAAGCTCATCTCAACACTTGGAGATTATCTTCCATGCCTTTTTCTTTATATTGTTAAGTTCATCTCAAGGTATATGTAAGAGTATTTATTTCATCTTTGTGAAGTGAAATCCTAACTTTCTTTATGAAAGTTAGTTTCTCTCTCTGTGAGAGTTTACCCCTAACTTTCTTTGTGAGAGTTAGTTACTTTCTTTATGAGAGCTAAGTACTTTCTTTGTGAGAGTTAGTTTCTCTTTGTGAGAATATGGTTTTCTTTTTGTGAGAGTTCATATTTCTTTGTGAGATTGTATTCACTACCCTGTGTAGAATCACAGTGAATATTTGGTGTGGTTGTATGTGCCCAAGTTGGGGAATCATGATAAAGTCTTTGTGTTAGTGTTTGCTTGATTGTGTTGTTTAAATTCCTATTGCACTTATAATTTGCAAGTTTAAGTTTTAATTACACGATTATTGCCATTACTTTATTCACCCCACCTCTAGAGTGTTTGTTATTAGTATTGCAAGGCATAGACGGTCCTTACACAATCTGCTTGATTCTGCTCGAAAATTCCTTAGTTCCTACTTTCGAAGATCAAGATCGATTTACCATAAGTTTGAGAGAAAATGAAAGTAATTATTCTTTTTTAGGTTTATTTGAGAGTTTCAATTTTAAAGGTTTCAATTGTAGTAGAGTTTCTTACACACTAAATAAGTATTTTCTTAGCCTCCAGCTTTATCAGCAACCAAGTTTCTATTGTATATATAAATGGTTTGAGCTCAACTTCAATATCAATGAGAATAAAGAGAATTTTCTTTTTCAATTCAATTAAGGTGGTTCCAAAATGAGGATCATTGTAGATTGTTTTGGAAATTGTCTGGTTGCTTGATTTAAAGGGAAGATCCTGGCTGGATCCAAGGAGTATTTGAGATTTATCTTGTTGATAGATCTCAACAGAAGATCTAGAGTCTTCTAGTGAATTTTAGAAGGATTTAATGTATTTTCAGTAGTGTGGTTGTCAGGAATTTGGTTTGGTCTAGTTTATTGTTTAAGAATCTGTTTGATTTACTGTTTGATAATTTGTTTGGTTTAATTTGGTTTTTGAAAGTTTTGTTTTCAAAAATATGGTTTGGTTTTTGGGAGTTTGGAGAGTTAATTCAGTTTGGTTTTTCAGGATTTTAGAGAGCAAATTTAGTTTGGTTTGGTTTGATTTTTGAGATTGTGTGGATTTTATTTGGTCTGATTTGGAGAAAGAATTTTGATTTGATTTTTCAATTACTTTTAGCCATTCAACATGAACACTTTGCAACTATCAGATGACAATCTGAATGCAGAGGTGGTATTGGCTATGAGGGGAGACTTTCAGATGGAGGAGGAGGCAGATTTGAAAGGTAGAGGATGGTATAAGAATTTATTACTATTTTAAGGATAATGGCCAGATAAAATACACATGGCCTAAATTGTATGGTAATATGTGCATATGGCATGTTACTTGAGGATTTAGGAGCATGACAATGACAATATGTGCATATGGAATGTTACTTGAGGATTTAGGAGCATGACAATGACATGAGTTCAATGGATATCAAATGTTATTGCAATTTCAAATGGCTCATGTTGCACCGTCATGTGATGCCACTTTAGCACAAACATGAGATTGGACTCTAGAACGATTAGCATGCCGTAACATAGTTGACTAAACCACTTCGAATGGTTTGACTTCATATAATTTGTAATAAGTTGAGCATATATGATGTGCATGCTTCTGCTTGATAAAGAGTGCTAGAAAATAATAAATTTTCAGTTTAGAATTAATAGAATTAAAAAATAGTTTTGGATTTTAGAGGTGAGGCGCTACAGCTTGCTTCGAGAACAGCGATATGGCATACATTGGAGGTGGCTGTGGTAATAGGTGTCAAAGGCAAATGTGTGCTGGGATCAGGATCTGGTCGACATGGATTGGTCTTTTAGGTCGAACATGGGAATATTAGGATCATGTCATGGATTTGTAGGGTGGATCAGGGTCAAGTCATGGACCGAACATGGCAGATCAGGGTTATGTTTGGTTTGGATTTAGATCGGTGTTGGATAATTGAAGAAATCAAAGAAGAGAGAGAATGTCATGCCCCAGTTCCCACCAAGAAGAAAATGGCACATGACAAGCTGCAATGTATTCTAAACCAATAGAAAAAGACTGAATTTTCAAATATTATTTTTGGGTTAGTATACACTAGGCGTCACAATAAAGGAAAAGAAGACGAAGATAGGGGAAGGTGACGTCAATGGTGGTGATTGTCGGCGGCATGAAATTAAGATGTGGCGGCGGCTGAATTTGGGTTGGACTAAGGTTGCTGAGCTGTGGGTTTAATTTGGGTTGGTTTTGGTTTTAATTGGGTTAGTAGGTTTTGGAGGTTGGGGCTTATGTTTGGGATTGATTTTGAGACTGGGGGTTGGGGTGAAAACTACAAGTCGGGGTTTATATAGGAAAATAATTATGTAAATTCAGGGCATGAAAAATAAAATTGTTATGATGGTAGCTTTGGCTTTGATACCATAAGAATTGGTAAAGAAGTCTATCTTTATTCTCATTGATATTAAAGAATAGATAATACCCTTTAGATATAAAATAGAAACTTGGTGCTTAAGGAACTTAAAAGCCTTCAAGAAAATAATTTGGTGCCTAAGAAACTACTATAATAAAAACTCCCTAAGATAGAAGCTATCAAATGAATTCAAAATAGTAATCCTAATAACATTCATATTCCTTACAAAGCAGATAAGGGCTTGGGCTTAGTCCGGACCAATCCACCCTTAAAAATCAAGCCGGAGCATGACTTGTCGAGTTATATGGCCTTGAGTAAGCCGTTCATGGATGGCTTTATACAGTCCTTACTACTGCCGTACTAGTGACTTTCTAGTAAATTGACTCCACTTGTAGATCCAGGAGATGTTTGAATAGTGATGAGGCCAATATCCTTGTAAGAAGTGAATATTTTTGAATCTGGTGAGGTGTCATGGATTAGTTTGGGACGCTTTGTTAGGTTGACATGGTGATCTTTTAATGAAGATATTTTCACCAGGGCGCTTTGGTCTATCTGTATGCTAATCACATTGTGATGCTGGAGTAATTTGTTCAGCCATGTTAGACTTACATTATACAGTGGCATATGCACAAGGGAATTTTGTAACGAGATGGAGAACGTCTAGGGCTGAATTTAGCAAAACTATCATGTATTTTGGCTTGATTTTGTAAAACTATTCGGTACTTTTAAAAAAACACAAAACTACCATGTTCTTTCATTTAAGATTTCACAAATATATCCATCGTTGGGCAACCATCAATGACATCAGCATATGACCATCACATTTTTAATGCCTAAAATATCATTCGCCCTATATTTAAAATATTTTCTGGGTTAAGATTGCATTTAGGCCATAACATTTTTACTTTATTTAATTTAAAACCTATATGACATGAAAATAGCCTAAACTTGGTTATTTTGTAAAAAATAAAGTTTTATTTTTTTACAAGATTATCAGCTGTAAATAAATATTATCTTAATGAGAGCATATATTTATGAACTTGCAGAAAAACCCTTAAATTTTGCGAAAATTACAAAAAGTCCATTTTTCATGATTAAATAGTATAAAAGATGCAAAAATGCCCCAAAAAATTTAGAAGAAATTTACGAGATTGAGGCAAGTGCAATTTGTAGTATTGGAATTTATTTTATAAAATTATGTAATTAAATATTGTATTCCTCATTTGCAAAAATTACATGATTAAAAACATTATAAAATCTGTAAAAATTCATAAAAAATTTAAAAAGTTTCCAAAGATTAAGATGCGTCCAATCTTTCTTATTGGAAGTAATTTTATTAAATTATGTGATTGAATATTATAATTCTTATTTGCAAAAAGGTCCCTTTACATAATTAAAAATATTATAAAATTTGTTAACATTTATAAAAATTCACAAAAATTCACAAAAATTTCCTAAGATGAGATCCACCTTCCCAATCTCTGCCGAATATGATCCTTCTCATCTCAGACACCCCCACGAACTTGGCCGACACCTAGAGGCGGCGTGCTCCTCGTTCTTAGTGGCCATCAAGTGGCGATGTTATCCTAGTCTTTGATGATGTGATCCTCATCCGTCGGACATGATTTTCTCGTTGTCGAAGGTGGCGTGCTCCTTGTCCTCGACGGCCATCAAGAGGGTGAATTTAGAGGGGGTAAGAAAAACCGTCGGAAAGAAAAAGGGAAAGAGAAAGAGAGAGAAAGAGAAAGAGAGAAAGAGAAAATAGTTTATATTAAAATGGAAGATGGGTATTTGGACTTCAAGTTGACAGACGTTAGGGACCAAATTGAAACTGGAAAGTATGCGTATGTTTTTGTATTTTTTTTGCAAAGTTTATGGTAGTTGTACCAAAATCAGGCTAAAGTACAGGGTAGTTTGCAAAATTTGGCCGAATGTCTGAGCATGAGAAAAGCTTACATTAACCTTGGCTCTTTAGAGTATTGTCAAACAAAATTCAGTGTATCATGGGAGATGACATAGAAGAACACAGAGAGCTGTGTGCCATATGATTTCCATCATTAACGGTCTAGAACTTTGGACTTGGCAGTGGAAGTTGACTTTTGATGTGGGATGATTGCGCTTTCCGTTATGGTGATTGCACATGTCAAATTCATGATGAGATATTTGACTCTAGCCGATTATCTGACGTTGGATCGATATATAAATTTAGTGTTTGATAATGTCACAAGGCATGCTAAGTCAACATCAGGATGGCTACTCAATGAGCAGTGTATAATTGAAAATGGCTCATGTTCTTCTGATGGCTTCTGGCTGTCTGCTGTTTCTATTTGGCTGGTGGAATGCTGGACTTTATTTAATTGAATGGGGTTCGGTATGCACCAAAATTCTTGAGTGAAAGTATGGGAATAATTTCTTGTCGTCCATGATACATGGAAAGCGACCTTTTTCTATGCATCGACACTAGACATTATATTCACTACCAAATACAGTTGACGACATATCCACATAATTGAATTCGACTATGAAAGAAATACAGTTTTTTCTTCGGTTTTCACCAGCTTCAAAATGGGAAAAAAATTATTTCCGTTATTATGAAGAAACATATGATTGAATTTTCGTTTGGTCCTTCTGCCCCACCTTTTGCTCTCTTTTTTATATAGAGCTAAAGAAGGGAATCATCTTGCGTTGCTTTTTATTTTAAAAGAGGAAATGATTAAAGGGAAACAAACAATGTCTTCCCATAAATAGTCCAACAGCTCCCCATCAACCTACTTATTCATTCATCATCATCGCCTTCAACCGTCCAACAATGTCTCCCCCCCCAGCCCAAAAAAAAAAAATCAAATTTCTGCTCTTGCTCCAAGAACAAAACTCGCTACATCAGAATAAACATCCCAAAACCCGTCGTCGTCGTCGTCATCATCCACACCATTCTTTCGAGCGACAAAACCCATCAAACCCCCAAGCTCAAACCCCCCTTATCAACCCTAGTCACCACCACGACTTCACTTACACATACTTAAACCGCCCCCTCCCATCCCAAACAAAACAAAAAAAAATACCATGCCATCATGCGTCGTCAACCACCCACCGCCCTCCCATGACGTCCTTGAGTGGTCTGCCGCCTCGTGGGGCCGCCAGTTTGACCGGATCTAAAACATCAAGCTCAAACCCCCCTCAACCCTAGTCACCACCACACGACTTCACTTACACATACTTAACCCCCCACCCCCCCCCCCCCCCCCCCCCCCCCCCCCCCCCCCAAACCAAAAAACCCCCCCCCCCCCCCCCCCCCCCCCCCAAAAAAACCCCAATCCCAAAACAAAAAAACAAAAAAAAATGCACTGCCCGCATTCATCCTCAACCACCCACCGCCCTCCCGTGCCGTCCTTGAGTGATCCGCCGCCTCCTGGGGCTGCCAGTTTGATCGGATCTTCAACATGTGGCTCTCTGTCGCCAGACTTCCTCTTCTTTTACTGTTAATACCGGCAACCACCCACTGCCCTCCCCTGTCGTCCTTGAGTGTTCCGCCATCTCATGCGGCTGCCAGTTTGACCGGATCTTCAGCGTCTGGCAATTGGGGATATTATTCAGGGATCTGGAAGGAAAGTATGGATGTCTTGTTTCTTCCACAGCTACTTCTATGTGAACATCCATTAAAAAAAAGAAAAAGTCAACAAAGCAAAACATTCATTGACGTGTTACATTTCATGAATCGTAATCAATTCACTGCACCTCCATTTTTCCATCGTTTTAAGTCCACTGAGTTCTCAAATTAATCGTGAAAATGATTGTGTGTGTGTGGAAAGGCACAACGTAAAACATGATTGCTTGTGTTTAATGCACGCAATAATGACTTTTCTTGTATGCTGTTATATTTTTGGCTTGAAGTTACATGTGTATTTGTTATTATTTGATTGTATCTTGCCGTTCTGTTTGCAGTTGAAGAAGCTCTTGCGCATCCTTACCTCGCATCTCTGCATGATATTAGTGACGAGCCGGTATGCACAATGCCCTTCAGCTTCGATTTCGAGCAGCATGCACTGTCAGAGGAACAGATGAAGGAGCTCATTTACCGTGAGGCCCTCGCGTTCAATCCGGAGCACCGACAATAAGAGGAGTTCTCTTCTTCTGTTTTGTTGATTGACCTGTAATTCGCTTAGCCTTTGATTTCTTGATGTAAATACGTGCTTCTGCAAGTCCATTTTGCCTCGTTTTATTCGAAAAGGGCATTTGGCACTTGGCGGGATTCAGGGGGGGTCTTGGTCCGGTGCTTGTGCTTTTGTAACATTACTGAAGATTCATTTGAATTAACAACTTAATTTGAGCTTTGTTGAAACCATTGCGTGACAAACTTAGCATTTGGACGAACAATAGCCCATTTTCATTCATCATAAATTAATGCGAGCTTGTTGGAACCAATTTTTGTTGACCTTCCTCGTGGGTTTTCTATGCATAGCATTGATTTCATTTGAAAACAATTTTTATGTGCTAGGTGAGAATTATCAGAAATATTGTTAGATATATTGATAAAAAAACAGGTTGGAGCATTGAAAAAACATGCAGAGAGATGGAAAACAGAAAACAATGCAACTTTATGATGCCATTGATGCTTAGATCTATGGAATCTTTTATACCAGTTCCAAAGGCAGAACGAACGAGGGATGTTATCGAGTCCTGCCTAGATCGACCTGGGTCTTCAGCCAACTGACTTAGAGACTCGTGCAGCAATTTATGGATGCAAATGATGTTAGAGTCATAAACCCATTACATTAGATGCAATACTACGGCAAATCTAGAGCTTTATGGATGCAATTGAAGCACTGGACCTCAAGCATGAATGAAAGAATGCAGATGAAAAGTAAAAGGCAAAGGGCTACCATGGGATAGGCGAGTCCCTAAAGAAAAGCCAATGGATGTTACAGTCTAGGAAGACCTTCGTTGCATTAGGAGAACAGTAGCCCAATCCTACTTGCTATAGGTATGGGCAAAATCCTCATGGAAGCAAGGCCAATGTATTAATGATGAAGGAGCACCCAAGATTCAAGGTGAGGCAAGGGAGTGTGATATAATTAGGTACCATGTGTACCACGTACGTCAATAATGGTTACATGATCAATGGATGCAAGTAACTTTGGCAGACATTAAGGCCCTAAGAAATTAAGAATGAGCAGCCATTGCAGTATGTAGTCAGAGGTAAGGTTGAGCCCAAGACTCAGATTCATCAGAAGAATCTACCAGATGGAGATGTGACTCCAACGTAAAATCCACCTACCAAAACCATTTATCTCATATCTGGAGGGCTTGGCCTAAGAAATGGAAATATATTTTTGGTGAATGGGTATGCTAGAGGGGTGTATGCAAAGAGACCAAAGGAGGAGGAGGTGGAAATTGGCTTCATTTCCAAGGACCTAGAAGGGATTCAGACTCTACATGATTCATTATTGCAATGAATATATTAGGGGTGTAGAGCTTAGGATAACTTGGTGTTGCTTGTCGACATAGAGAGCTCGTGCGATAACTTGGTGGCCAAAACATACGAGAAGATGGGACTTGTAACGGCTTGAATTCGTTGTACACGTATTTCCGTATTCAAAATGGTTTCAAATGAGTTCAAATATGATTATTTGATTATTATTTTTTCTAATTTTTGGTAGCTAAAAATTTTAAATGGATACTATTTTCAAGATACTTGCGAGGATACGAAACCGAGGTAATTTTTCTGGAATTTTTGTAGACCTTTAGTGTTAGGTGCAAAATCGTACATTCACATATTTAATTACTTTTTACTAATTACGTTATTAACGAAATTAATTACCTAATCTATTTTGTCGGTAGTAGCTCCCCACCCAGCTAAAAACATGGGTTCATTTCCACGCTTAGCCTTCACTCACCCACCTACTTGTTAAATAACCAAATATCATTATATTGTTGTAAAGGGATAATACCGAGTTGGTTAGTTGGTTGGAATCACGGCTTATCTTATAGATAAAACCGTATCTATTGTATCTTATCTGTATACGCTCCTCTATATGCCATAAATAAAGAGCTGGGGGGTTCCTCCCCCTGATGATGATTCATAACACATATTAGCACGAGACTCTAACTAAAAATTCCACAGAAAAATCGATCGTTGCGAAAGCGAAGGAAGGCGGGAGATCCACGCACGCAGCGTCATGTTGAGTATTGATTCCCCGGATTTGGTTTTGATGATGAACAAACATAAATATCGTGAACTAACTCTTTTTGAGCGCATTTATGGAGATCGTCGCCAAAATTCTATATACATAAAAAGCGACATCTCAAGACTTCTCAAAGCACGTGATCGTGTGCCTGAAGCTTCGTTGAAGCTCTAAGAGCATTATTGACGTCAAGAGATTCGGAATGAAGCTTTTGAAGACGGTTCGTCAAGTTTTATTTATAGTCTTCTAGCTTCTTTTCGTAGAATGTTAAGCCATGAGTACGTCTTACGTTTTAATCTTCATAACACTCATATCTTAGAGCTAGGATTATCTTAAAAGCCCATACAAACTTTCCCGAAGCTTCACGCTTCATTTCGCGGCTTCTGGTGCATCTTAGTTGGTTCAAGAAGAAGAACCAACCGACTAGATGGCAATCTAGTCGGTCGGCAATCCTTCTTGAACCGACTAGATCTCTTTGCTCAATTCAGCCTAGACACTGTTTATCAATTAGTCGGTCCAAGAAGGTTCACCGACCGACTAGTTGTCAAACTAGTCGGTTAGGAATCCTTCTTAGACCGACTAGTTGAGCTTTCATTTTCCAGCCTAACTTACTGTTTACAGTTAGTCGGTCAAAGAACAACGACCGACCGACTAGTTGAGAAACTAGTCGGTTGGAATTTGTTCTTAAACCGACTAGCTGTCTTTGAATTCAGCCTATTCTATTTCATCTATTAGTCGGTCAAAGAACACTCACCGACCGACTCATTATGAAACTAGTCGGTTGGCAAGTCTTCTTAGACCGACTAGTTCTTTATTGTCTGAACTTTCTCTTTTGGCTGTGAAGCTGTTAGTCGGTCCATGTTGAATCACCGACCGACTCGTTGTGAATCTAGTCGGTCAGTGATCCTTCTTTGACCGATTAGACTGCTTCAGAAATAGATCTGTTGGAGCATTAAATGCACGAATTCTCTCTCTCTCTCTCTCTCTCTCTCTCTCTCTCTCTCTCTCTCTCTCTCCTCTATCCTATATAATATTGAGATGCTTCTTCATAGCATTCAAGGCTGATACCTATATAATCTTGAGATGCTTGTTCATAGCATTCAAGGCTGATATTAATTGCATTTTAGAGAATCAAAGAGAAGCATTTATTTCTCATTTCCAAGCTCATTCATTTCTCAAGAATCTCTCCCTCACTCTTATTCCTCAAGAGAGATTCATTGATTGTGAGCCATTCAAGCTAGGAGCTTGATTCTAGGTCACCAACTCTACCCTAGGCTTCTATTGCTGGTCAACTTCTTGGAGCTAGGGTTTGGTGCCTTTCTTCTCCTCCAAAATCCTCCTTTCCCTAAAATTGTAAGTTTACTCAAGGCATATGATTTTGTTGGTAAGCATTTCGTATTTCATTTACTTTGATATTGCAAGTTTTACTCTCGGTTGTGAGAGTTGTTTGTGATCCCGGTTTGTGGGAGTCACATTTTCATTTGTGTATGATTTGATCTTGTAGAGGTTTTCTACAAGAATTTCATAGTGCAAATTTGAGTTAGAGGTTTCTAACTCAAGTATCCGGAAGGGATCCGGGTGTTTGGGACGTAGGATCACCTGGAACAAGTCGGGGAGACTTGGGTGGATCCGAACCCGTTATATTGTTTGTTTGCGATTGTATTTTATTGTTGTCACTTTTTCATTTCTGCATTGTTGGTTGAGTTTGCAAGATAATTAGGAATTATCTTCTTAATTATTTTAAAGTACTATTCACCCCCCTCTAGTACTTGTGCAGTAGCTATCAGGGCATTACATTTGGTATCAGAGCCAAGTTCATAGCTATGTCTACCAACGACAACAAGAACGTTCGTCCACCTTTAGATTATAGCACCTTCAGGAACCGTGAAGGAGCCTCTTCGGTGATGGAAGGACACTCCTCTACTAGACCTCCTTTCTTCAACGGTACCAATTACGGGTACTGGAAATACCGGATGGAAACGTTCCTCCGGAGCGCTTCACTATGGAGAGTTACGATGGCGGAGTATGTCGAGCCCGCCGAAGAAGATTTCACGAAGTGGACTACCGCGGAGGTCACCGTGGAGGTAACCAATGCCAAGGCAATGAATGCCTTGCAATGCGCTTTGAAGCCCGAAGACTTCAATAAGATATGCACATGTAAGAGTGCATATCAAATCGGGAACTCACTCCTCATCTTGCATGAAGGAACGAGTAGGGTAAGAGATTCCAAACTCGTTGTTGTAAATAAAGATTACGAATTATTTCACATGCAACAGGGTGAGAAGATGAAGGAGTACTATGCTCGCTTCGTTGACATCACCAATGAGTTGGAGGCTCTTGGAAAGACCTACACCCAAAAGGAGAAAGTCTCAAAGATCATTGATGGACTTCCTTCCTGTTGGGAAAAGCGTATCTTCGCCATCGAGGAAGGTAACGATATGAGTAAATATACTGTCATTCAACTAATGGATACCTTGATGTCTTATGAGGTATGCAAGAACAGTAAACTAAAGCTGCATGACAAGATGAAGTCTTACTTGAAGCAAGACGAGCCAAAGAAAAAGGCGATTGCTTTCAAGGCTGCTCCATCTACATCTACATCTACCGATGATGAAGACTCGGAAGACGACTTGGACTTGGAATCCATTGCCCTCATGGCAAATAAGTTCAACCGATTCTTCCGGAAAGGTAACTTCAAGAACAAATCTAAGTTTAGTTCTACTAACCCATCCGCTCCTTTGTGTTTTAAATGCAATAAGCCAGGCCACATGAAAGCGGATTGTCCTCAAAACAAGCAAAAGGAGAAATGGAAGGCGCCAAAGTTCGACAAGTCAAAGAAGTACAAGAAAGGGTACAAGAAAGGGCTTGTCGGCACATTCACCGATTCCGAGGATGACTCCTCAAGTGGAGAGTCGGACGATGAACAAGTGGAGCAAGCACACATGTGCTTCATGGCTAGAGAGGAACATGATCAAGGATCCTCCTACGATGATAGCGATGATGAAGGCGATGAGGTAACTATGGATGACCTTAGATTAGCTAACGAGCAAATTTGGTCTAAGTATTCTAAATTAGTAAATAGATATACTAAGATAAAAGATGAGCTAGCTAGTATCCAAATCTCGCCTAAGCCTATCATCATCAACAACGACACCGTTGTTGAAGGTTTGAGAAATGAGATTGTAAATCTCAAATCTCAACTTGAGCATGTTCATATTGAGGAATCGGATGAACGCGAGATGGCGGATTTGATTTCTCGAAACTCAACTTTGAGTATTGAGAATGAGAATCTCAAGTCTCGTGTTTGTGTACTCACCACTCAAGTGTCCACTTTGGATGCTTCTATACTTTCTCTCACCGAGAAGTATGAGTCCACATTAGGCCGGATTAATAAATTCAATAAAGGTAAGGACCATTGGATAATATCCTAAATGACTTACTTCCGGCTAATCATCGCATTGGCTTGGGGTATAAGATGGGAAATTCATCCAAATCGTCTACCACCTTTGTTAGGCCAACTTTCGATGCCTCAACGAGTGGGGGCAAACACCCCATTGGTAGTTCATCTACCAATGGTGCTTCCACTTCGTACACACCCTCATTTGGAAAGAAACCCACTTTGGATGGACCTCCAAAGAAGGGTCTTGCTTTTATGTACACCAATACCATGCCACGTAAGAACACACATCCTACTCCACATGTTCACACATATGATGATTTTTATGCACCACATCCTCGGGCACGTGCACACCATGTGAGACACACTCACGCACGTGTTCCTCCACATGCATATGTTCATCCACACCATCATATGAACAATTATCATCATGCACTATTTCATCATGTGCCATATGCCTATCCACGACATGCATCACGTAGAAATCAATAACGTATGCATGCTCCCAATAGGAATAGGGCTCCCAAAATATTCACTATTTGGGGCCCGAAGAACACTAACATGCATGAGAAACAAGCATACATGAATTCCTATTTTATGAATGTCGTTCATAATGATCATTACATTGGGAAGTCTTAGTCCAATTGAACTTGGCTTCCAAAGGTCCAATCTTTTAGGACCCAATGACCTTGGGTACCATGGAATGATATTTCTATCTTTAGGTACTCAAGAAAAAGAAACGGAGCAACAAATCCAAATTTAGCTCCAAGAATAATTTGATACTCGATAGCGGGTGTTCAAAACACATGACGGGTGATGCTCAATTGCTCTCCGGAGTGGTGCCTATTGCAAATGGGAACCGGGTAGTCTTTGGAGGCAACGAGAGCGGAACCATCATAGGTGTTGGTAAAGTTGGTAATCCTTCTAAACCACTAATAAGTGATGTTTACCTTGTTAAAGGATTAAATCACAATCTTATTTCAATAAGCCAACTTTGTGACAAAGGTTACAAAGTTAGCTTTGCGAAAGGAATGTGTCATATTTTGAGAAAAGATAATAATGATTTATTATTTTCTGGCACACGCCATAAGGATATTTATATATTAGATCTCCCAAAATCACATGAACAATGTCTCATTGCCAACACAAGTGAACAACACTTATGGCATCGACATTTTGGTCATGTGAACTTTGGAACACTTTTTAAGCTTTCCAAGTTAAATTCTATTAAAGGATTTCCTAAGCTTGTCTTTCAAAAGAAAAGCTTTTGTGACTTGTGTCAACGAGGCAAGCTTCCAAAATCGTCATTTAAACCTAAGAAAATCATATCCTCTAAGCGGCCTCTAGAGCTATTACATCTAGATCTTTTTGGGCCAACTAGAGTTGCTTCATTAGGAAATGCACGATATGGACTTGTCATCGTTGATGACTTTTCTAGATTTACTTGGGTATTTTCATTAAGTAATAAAAATGATGCTTTTGAAAACTTCACAATATTTGTTAAGAAAGTACAAAATCTCATTGGAACCACCATTGTCACTATTCGTAGTGATCATGGAGGGGAATTTGAGAATGAGTCTTTCTCAAATTTTTGTGATGAAGTTGGTATTACTCACACCTTTTTCTTCCCTCGCGCACCGCCTCAAAATGGTGTTGTTGAGAGAAAGAATAGGACGCTAGTGGAATGTGCTCGCACTATGCTTGATGATAGCCAACTTGGCCATCAATTTTGGGCGGAAGCGGTACATACCGCTTGCTATGTGTTTAATAGAATACTTTTGAGGCCCGGCACCAAACAAACTTGTTATGAATTGCTGTTTGGTAGATTGCCTCAAGTTAAACATTTTCGTGTTTTCGGTGCAAAATGTTTTATTAAAAACACATATTGTAGTTTGGACAAATTTGATCCAAGATCCGATGAGGGGATATTCGTTGGATATTCCTCCCGTAGCAAAGCCTACCGGATATACAACAAACGAACCTCAACGATCGAGGAATCACTTCATGTTTCATTCAATGAAAATTTTGTCCCTTCTAGAATTACTAATGATGATGACTCCATGGATGTTTTATGTGATTCTATTGGTAATTCTAATTCTATTGATTCTAATTATACTAACCCTACTAATGAGTCTTTTCAGAATGTTTCTAGTGATCAGGGAATTCCCAAACGGCTTCATACAGTTCGTGATCATCCCCATGAGCAAGTCATTGGCAACATACTTGATAGTGTTAAGACGAGATCTCAACTCAACTACTTCGCTCATTGTGCCTTTGCCTCCTCAATTGAGCCAAAGAATATTAACGAAGCGTGCGAAGATAGTGCTTGGATCCTAGCCATGGAGGAAGAACTCATTCAATTTGAGAGGAATGAGGTTTGGGAGCTTGTTCCATTGCCTTCGAAGAACCACACCGTTATAGGAACGAAGTGGATTTTCAAGAACAAGACCGACGAGAACCAAATCGTCGTCCGAAACAAAGCTCGGTTAGTAGCTCAAGGCTACCGGTAAGAGAAAGGTATAGATTTCAAAGAATCCTTTGCTCCGGTAGCTAGATTAGAATCTATTAGATTATTGTTATCTTTTGCATGCCATAAAGATTTTAAACTCTTTCAAATGGATGTAAAAAGTACGTTTTAAACGGAGATGTTGTTGAGGAAATTTATGTTTCTCAACCTCCGGGTTTTATAAATGAAAATTTTCCAAATCACGTTTTCAAACTTAAGAAAGCACTTTACGGTTTGAGACAAGCTCATCGAGCTTGGTATGACCGTCTAAAGAACTTTCTTTTGGATTTGGGTTTTAAAATGAGTGAAGTTGATTCTACATTATTTGTTAAGTATTCCAATCATGATATTATTTTAGTTCAAATTTATGTTGAATAAATCATTTTCGGTGCTACTAACTTCACTCTTTGCGAAGAGTTTTCTAATGTTATGAAGGATCAATTTGAGATGAGCCACATGAGTGAGCTCAAGTATTTCTTAGGTCTCCAAATTCGCCAAATGAACGATGCAATCTTCATCCACCAAACCAAGTACACGGTGGAGTTGCTAAAGCGATTTGGAATGGAGAATGCCTCAGGCAAGAAGACTCCAATGAGCACTACTACACATCTTGATAAAGATACGGGCGGCAAAGATGTAGACATTCGTCTATATCGAGGTATGATAGGTAGTTTATTATATCTTACTGCTAGTAGGCCCGATATTATGTTTGTTGTATGTGTATGTGCTCGTTATCAGTCTCAACCTAAGGAATCTCACTTAGTAGCGATAAAACGTATTTTCCGTTATTTAAGTTACAAACTTGACTTCGGATTACTTTATCCAAAGTCTAGCACATATGAGTTAATCTCATATAGTGACACAGATTATGCGAGATGCAAATCCGACAGGAAAAGTACTAGTGGCACTTGCCATTTTATTGGAAATTCTCTTGTATCTTGGTTTTCCAAGAAGCAGAATTCCGTATCACTTTCAACCACCGAGGCGGAATAAATTGCCGACGGTGCTGCGTGTGCTCAGGTTCTTTGGATGAGATGTTGGGGTTTTTGGCGGACCCCCAGAGCTCAGATCTGTGTCCGTCCTAAGTCGGACGGACCACAGAGGTACGAATGTGCAGCGGAAAACGGAAATTCAAAATTTCCAGACTAGCTAAACTATTTAGTTAGGCTCTGGGGAGCCAGAACCTAGCCCGATCTATGCCAACTTGGAGTGGATCTGACCACCCCAAGAGGGATCTACTCTAAAGCGACTAATTAAATCTACAATACAAATTACTTAACCACATAACCGGAATCTTGGCCCTGGAGCAGGCAAGATATACCGCACCGTCTTTAGAAGCTCCTTGTAGCCGAGCCGCTTTGACTCGATCCGCCTGAGCCGCCTCGCACCATCACACCGATCTGCCCGAGCCGACTTTTGCCTCCGAGCGATCACACGCGGTAGAAAGTTTCACTTGAGAAGAACCCGCGTCTTAGACGTCCGGATCAAGAATCCAAACCCCCTTCGTAGTCTTGCTAGGACTACTCCGGAGAACAGGAAGAGAGAGAGAGAGAATTTAGTCGCCGATCGAGCTTGCTCTAAAAATCTGGAGCTACTCGATCGATGGCTTGGTGTGTCTTTCAACGAAGAGAGTGCACCCCTATTTATATAGGGAGTCGGCACTCACTCTCTCGTTGCGAGCAATGTGGGACATTCCGCAAGAGGGAGAAAAACCAATTAAGCCAATTTGGCTTAATTTCAAGTTAAAGTGAGCTTTTCATAAAAGCAAACTTTAACTAATTAATTCTCATTGCATATTAAACCTTAGACACCAAACAAGCTATCAATCCGAAGAGCTTCGAATGGTGAACGCGTAGGAACCGACGGCAACGAATTTCGACTTCGTTTGACCCCTCAAACAATTGCTCAAAGTTTAGAAAATTATCAAAATTCGTAGCCGTCATTTGGGGTTTCTAAAAAACCCTAAATTGACTTAAGTTGCGGGCGCGCCCGCTAGGCTTAGCGGGCGCGCCCGCCCAACGGAGCAAGGGCGGGCCGCCCGCCTGCTGTCGCAGCGGGCATGCGCCCGCTGCAAGCAGCGGGCGCTGGCCCGCTGCTGCAGCGGGCCACGCCCGCTGTGCAGCGGGTGTACGCCTGCTACATTCAGTGGGCTGCGCCCGTTTGCCCTTGCCTATGGGCCTTTTATCCCAGTGGGTCTAACGCACTTCGCCTTGGACTGTTTTTGCGTTTCCGGGCTCGTTTGAGCTCCGATTTGGACACGGTTTGAACCTGTGTTTAGACCGAGACGATCCCGTCATCCAAGTAAACCTTTCCAATATATTTGTTCCTACTAAATTTGTCGTAACCAATTTACGACACGTTTAATCTTTGGTTTGCATCAAATGCAACGTTTGTCCCTATTGCTATTGCGACTAACTTTCACAACTTGACTTGTGAATATTTAATATCATCAAATGATATTTCTCTCTATTCTATCTTCCTATTACTAAGACACGAACACTACTCGGTGTGAGACCCTACAGCCTGACCTTACTACAGGTTGGGGCTCGGAACCCCTAGACGACGGTCACTACGAGCAGTAGCTGTCGTCCCTGTTTCAGAATCATCATAACATGATCGATCCTTTGACAAAAGTATCATTGGGTTTACATTGGCTGTGTCAGTGATGAACTTCGTTAGCCGTAGTCTCTTCGTCAAGACTGTGTTCTTGTTGGCCTAGGGTATGATTTACTGTCAACCCTATTAGACAACATTGGTCAGTATACGACGGTCTTTATTGTATACATGTTGTACTTCTTACAACGCACCCCGGCCGAGGATTTAACATAAAGACCGTACTGAGCCTGTAACACTAACTTCTCTTTAACAGAAGTGACGAATCCCATCTTAGTCATTTACTTGCCTCGAGAGCTTCGGGTGCAGCTCAACCTAAGATCTTTCAGCAGTCCTAGCCTCGAAGCTAGATCATAGGTCTAAGCTACACCATTCACTCACAGGTTTGTACAAATGACTTCAGGTTTTAAGGACCAGCTAACCTATCATCACCCTAGAGTTATTAAAGACAGTTCAGTTAAAGTCAACCATTTAATAACTCTAATTTGGTCGTTCAGTGAACTCATTCTCTAATGAGCACCTGTGTCTCGTCTCCGACTTCACCAAGTCGAATGACTATGAGATCATCATTACCCTAAGGTAAGACTAAGACATAATGGTCTATCCGATGTGTCGATATCCAGTTCTCGACACATCTATGACCACGAACCGTTTAAGACTTATGTTTATATTCGGTCGCTTACTTACTCATAATCGAGATCTCATCTAGATACGTATGGACCTAACTATAAGTCTATGGATATTATCTAAGTATATTAATACGAACGATTTATACTTAGAATAATACGTACCAGATACAGTATGAACAAGACGTATATCTAGGATAAATTTCCTTATGGGCACATATTCTCCTACATCTCCCACTTGCACTTAGGCTATTTATCTCGGTATCTCATACCGCTATAGCATATCAGTCACATTGACGTTTATATGACAAACCTAAGAGTGGTTTTACGAACGAGTATCTACAACTAATTTTAATGGATTAAATAATACATCTCTTGATCACACAGGGTTGATCCGTCGGAAAAATGATCTGGATCAATATTTCCTATCTTTGTATAGCTAACAATTAGCATATAGAATCTAGATGTAGGGTCTAACATTATAATCTATGAGTCAGTCTCAGCTCATTCCACTTTTCTTGTGTCAATATGTCAAGTACATACGTGACACCCTGAGTCTCTATATATTCGATTAAATCAAAACAATTTTGATTCAATGTTCTATATAGATGATTTATTTAAGGTGGAAATCCTTTTTACTTAGTCCGAAAGACCGGAACTAAGTATACGAGCTTGCTCCCACTGACTTTGAGAATTGCCTGGTTAAATACTTCAATATTATATCTAAATCATATTTTGATTATATATACGAAGATATAACCATTTGATAAGTGCTTTAGATGGAATGTACTAGTGTCAGGTTCGGTTTGACAAATGAGTCAAGTCAAGATCGGTTTAAGGAATCTTGACATTGACTCGCTCAATCAAAACGTCCTACACTGTACCTTTCCCTTAACCAACATTTAATATTAACCCTTTAATAACTGAATGTGGTTTATTAAGAATTAATCTTAATATGCGTATAATTGTGATCGCACACAATTTATATGCCCTTGGAACCTATACTTAACTACCAATTGACTATAAAATCAAGTCAGCTCGAAAATCAACATTTTCCGAAGCTTCGCATCATCATTCGAGAATTTCGCAACCATCTCAGAAAGCCACAATCACAGAAAATTTAAGCCAATCAAATTTCAACTCAACATCAAACGTAATTCCTGAGACATTATAAAACAACGGATTCATTAAGATGAACCGTAATTTGTTTATCCAAATAAACTTTGAGTGTAGAACACTCAATCATTGTTTTCAACTTAAAAGAAATGATACATCTTATTATTCTAAAAATAGTATCATCATCTTCTTGATCATGTCTCTCGAAGTCGTTTGAACGGTCCTAGCAGCAGCGATTGCTCAGATTGCCGACCGTCCTCCACACTTCTCCAATCTCTTCTTCATATCAGCCACCTGTATACATTACACAGATGTGTTTTAGTATCTCATACTATATGATTGGAAATAATTACGTTTTAATGAATTGAATTTGTACCTGAGGTAGAGGCATCCGTATGCCCCTTCTTTTTCTCTGCAAGATAGATCTTATAGTTCCTCTTCCAGTGGCCAATCTTGTGGCAATGGAAGCACTCAGATTTCGACGGGGCCCCTTTAGTCTTTTTCTTCCCTTTCTTTGCCTTTGCAGGTTGCGGGACCTGCCTCTTCTTACCCTTGCCTTTCGGCTGGTCGGAAGAAGTAGAGCCAACAACCAATGCAGTCGGCTTCTTCTCAATCTCCTCAAACTGCCTAAGCATATTGATGAGACCAGGAAGATCCGTTTCAAGACTGTTCATTATAAAACCAGTGATGAAAGGCTTAAACTCAGGAGTCAAAGACTTTAGGATAATGTCTATGGACATCTCATTGTCCAAGACAAATCCTAACTGGGCGACGTCCTCTACGTACCCGATCATCTTGATAACATGATCCTGTACGGGCCCTGCCCCCATCTTTGTGCCCCAGAGGTTGCTGGTGGCTTCGAACTTGGCAGCTCGAGATCGCTTGCCGTACAACTCTTGTGCATTGAGGAGCATGCTTTGAACATCCATATGTTCATGCTTCCTCTGTAACTCGTTGGTCATCGAAGCCAGAGTAAGGCACCTGGCCTTCTCTGCATCCCTCTGGTACAATTTGTAGGCTTCCTTTTCCTCGAAGGTCGAATCTTCATCAGGCTTATCCGGAGCGTCCTCGAACAGTACGTATCCTATCCCGGCTAGGGAAAGGACCAACTTGATGTTCCTAAGCCAGTCTTTTTAGTTCGTC
This sequence comes from Scilla litardierei, assembly GCA_030789695.1. NCBI lineage: Eukaryota > Viridiplantae > Streptophyta > Magnoliopsida > Asparagales > Asparagaceae > Scilla > Scilla litardierei. Next base: position 329,504,950 of record CM061133.1, on the reverse strand, counting down.
CCATCCAGCACGTTCTTCTCAACCATATATCTAAGACCCGAATCCATTCTGTATTTTATAGATACTTTAGTTAGTATTAGTTCGTAGTGTAGTTTTAATGGTTTTTATAAAACTATATGCTCCCACTAAATTTATTAAAGTCATAATAATAAACAATTTATTATAAAATAACATTTGTGAGAGAGGGATCCGACTACCCTGAGTCTGACAACCTTGAGTGTATCTCAACAAGTTGTCCGACTCTGCAGTCGATAGACGAACTCGTCGTCAATCATATTAACTATGATTCCCTATCGATTTTTACCCCTAGTCATTTGTGATCATGAGTGACTCAACCGGATCACAATGGCTAGCCTAGTCGGTCCCTTGTTTTCGTGTCTAGCCTGACTTGCCCCGCCGCTCGGTGTATGCACGACACGTCGGTTTGGGTCAGGACTTAGACTACATTCTTGGTTAGACTTATGCCGATGCTCGAAGGATGAGACAACGGTTTCAGTCAGGTCAAGATGTCAATCAAGAAATCGGTTTCTATAAGATTGACATAGCACGGCTTGAGTGTAGCTCAACAACCGTAACATGTTTCTTACAGTTGCCAACTCCTAAAACAAGGAGGGCTACGATTTATCTTGAACAAGATTATTATCGTATTGACTTAGGTATAGTCGATGGACTTACATAGTCATGAATCGACTCCTTGCGGTCCAGCGGACGCGGCCAGGGAATTGACTAAGCCAGGACCACTTGTTACCCAGTCTAGCTAGGTTGGTCCAGCAAACTTAGCCAAGCACATTGACCGACATCATGATCCATTGAAGGAGTTTTCATCAATTCTATGTTTTCCAAACAACTAAATGGCTTTTAATTAAGAAAACTAGTTAATCCTTATCAACTAGTGGATCCTAAAATTCGAATTTTTATGGATTGGTTGAACAATTTTTATTAAGTCCTTATCAACTATAAGGTTCATTTGTTCAACGTGCTACCCCAATCTAATTAGGATTTTATAAAACAATTCACCATTTGTCTTTTATGAAAATCATCAATTAAACGTTTTAATGAAATGATTTACAAACAAAAGGGACTAACCTATTCCGGTATTAGGTTTTGTTTTGTTTTATCAAACATAGCATGTCACTAACTTATTAAAATTTCATCTCATAAAATTTTAAACATTTAATGGCTAACCTAATAAGGTTCACATGTCCATTAAAAAGAAACAACTAATTTATCAACATAAATAAAATTTCATTTTGTGACATACATGAGTATTTGCAAGTTTAAATTATCTACATAATAAAAACATGCAAATCTAAATTTTAACAATTAAAATTAAAGATTAAAATTTAAAGCCCAAAAAAAAATTTCATCGCATGAAACTAGGTTGTATAAAATTATCAAATAATTTTAAACCTAGGCTTTAAAAAAAATTTAAACCATATTTCTAAAATTAAAATATCACATAAATAATTTTAGAAACATCTATGTAAAAAAGAAACTAGTTTATGTTTCATCTCATGAAAATAAAGTATTTCTATTATTTACATATTTTTAAAATAATTTTAAAACTCTTTTAAAGTCTTTCAGAAATCATTTTAGAGGCTTTCAAACAAAGTTTTTAAAGATTTCTAACCTTTATGTAACTAAAGAAAATTTAAATTTCAAAGATAAAATTTTTCTATAAAGGTACATAAACATTAAATACCCAAAATTTTTTTTTCATATCTCATAAAAAAATTATAAAGTATTTAAACATTGGTGACCTATTTAAAATTTATCGCATAAAATAAATAGTCCCAAAATTTTCGTGTTGCAAAAACAATTTTTAAACACAAAACAATTTTTTAAAAAAACTATTAAAAAAATAGTTTGTATGTTAAAACTTAAGCAATTTTAAAGATTTAAAAAACGCTTAAAAGATCAACATGCATAACCGTGGCTCTGATACCACTGTTGGGGTTTTTTGGCGAACCCCCAGAGCTCGGATCTGTGTCCGTCCTAAGTCGGACGGACCACAGAGGCACGAATGCGCAGCGGAAAACGGAAATTCAAAATTTCCAGACTAGCTAAACTATTTAGCTAGGCTCTGGGGAGCCAGAACCTAGCCCGATCTATGCCAACTTGGTGTGGGTCTGACCACCCCAAGTGGGATCTACTCTAAAGCGACTAATTAAATCTACAATACAAATTACTTAACCACATAACCGGAATCTTGGCCCTGGAGCAGGCAAGATGTACCGCACCGTTTTCAGAAGCTCCTCGTAGCCGAGCCGCTTTGACTCGATCCGCCTGAGCCGCCCGCACCCTCGCACCGATCTGCCCGAGCCGACTTTCGCCTCCGAGCCGATCACACGCGGTAGAAAGTTTCACTTGAGAAGAACCCGCGTCTTAGACGTCCGGATCAAGAATCCAAACCCCCTTTGTAGTCTTGCTAGGACTACTCCGGAGAACAGGAAGAGAGAGAGAGAGAGAGAGAGAGAGAGAGAGAGAGAGAGAGAGAGAGAGAGAGAGAGAGAGAGAGAGAGAGAGAGAGAATTTAGTCGTCGATCGAGCTTGCTCTAAAAATCTGGAGCTACTCGATCGATGGCTTGGTGTGTCTTTCAACAAGGAGAGTGCACCCCTATTTATATAGGGAGTCGGCACTCACTCTCTCTTTGCGAGCAATGTGGGACATTCCGCAAGAGGGAGAAAAACCAATTAAGCCAATTTGGCTTAATTTCAAGTTAAAGTGAGCTTTTCATAAAAGCATACTTTAACTAATTAATTCTCATTGCATATTAAACCTTAGACACCAAACAAGCTATCAATCCGAAGAGCTTCGAATGGTGAACGCGTAGGAACCGACGGCGACGAATTTCGACTTCGTTTGACCTCTCAAACAATTGCTCAAAGTTTAGAAAATTATCAAAATTTGTAGCCGTCATTTGGGGTTTCTAAAAAACCCTAAATTGACTTAAGTTGCGGGCGCGCCCGCTAGGCTTAGCGGGCGCGCCCGCCCAAGGGAGCAAGGGCGGGCCGCCCGCCCGCTGCCGCAGCGGGCGCTGGCCCGCTGCAAGCAGCGGGCCCGCTGTGCAGCGGGTGTATGCCCGCTACAGTCAGCGGGCTGCGCCCGTTTGCCCTTGCCTATGGGCCTTTTAGCCCAGTGGGTCTAACCCACTTCGCCTTGGACTGTTTTCGCGTTTTCGGGCTCGTTTGAGCTCCGATTTGGACACGGTTTGAACCTGTGTTTGGACCGGGACGATCCCGTCATCCAGGTAACCCTTTCCAATATATTTTTTCCTACTAAATTTGTCATAACCAATTTACGACACGTTTAATCTTTGGTTTGCATCAAATGCAACGTTTGTCCCTATTGCTATTGCGACTAACTTTCACAACTTGACTTGTGAATATTTAATATCATCAAATGATATTTCTCTCTATTCTATCTTCCTATTGCTAAGACACGAACACTACTCAGTGTGAGACCCTACAGCCTGACCTTACTATAGGTTGGGGCTCGGAACCCCTAGACGACGGTCACTACGAGCAGTAGCTGTCGTCCCTGTTTCAAAATCATCATAACATGATCGACCCTTTGACAAAAGTATCATTGGGTTTACATTGGCTGTGTCAGTGATGAACTTCGTTAGCCGTAGTCTCTTCGTCAAGACTGTGTTCTTGTTGGCCTAGGGTATGGTTTACTGTCAACCCTATTAGACAACATTGGTCAGTATACGGCGGTCTTTATTGTATACATGTTGTACTTCTTACAACGCACCCCGACCGAGGATTTAACATAAAGACCGTACTGAGCCTGTAACACTAACTTCCCTTTAACAGAAGTGACGAATCCCATCTTAGTCATTTACTTGCCTCGAGAGCTTCGGGTGCAGCTCAACCTAAGATCTTTCAGCAGGCCTAGCCTCGAAGCTAGATCATAGGTCTAAGCTACATCGTTCACTCACAGGTTTGTACAAATGACTTCAGGTTTTACGGACCAGCTAACATATCATCACCCTAGAGTTATTAAAGACAGTTCAGTTAAAGTCAACCATTTAATAACTCTAATTTGGTCGTTCTGTGAACTCATTCTCTAATGAGCACCTGTGTCTCGTCTCCGACTTCACCAAGTCGAATGACTATGAGATCATCATTACCCTAAGGTAAGACTAAGACACAATGGTCTATCCGATGTGTCGATATCCAGTTCTCGACACATCTATGACCACGAACCGTTTAAGACTTATGTTTATATTCGGTCGCTTACTTACTCATAATCGAGATCTCATCTAGATACGTATGGACCTAACTATAAGTCTTTTCATATTATCTAAGTATATTAATACGAACAATTTATACTTAGAATAATACGTACCAGATACAGTATGAACAAGACGTATATCTAGGATAAATTGCCTTATGGGCACATATTCTCCTACATGAGACACACTCTTAAAGACTTTGGTATAAACTGTGATACTTGCCCTATCATGGTGGACAACCAAAGTGCAATATGTCTATCTCAGAATCCTCTACACCTCCCGTTCTAAACACATAGATGTCCGTCACCATTTCCTAGATGATCATGTTGCTAAAAAGGACATCATTTTAGTGTACGTTGAAACCCAGAAGCAAATCGCTGATATTTTCACGAAACCACTCAAGGGAGACTCCTTTGTGCGGTTACGTCGAGAATTGGGGATTATGGGTGAATCCGAGATTTAGGATTCATTTTGTTCAATAATCTTGCATGATAATAAATTTCTTTTATATTTGCTCATGCTAGAATTGTTGAGATTTTCTGGATTTTTGGTTGAATTTTCGGAATTTGTGCTCGAAATATTCTTGAACGTTGTATTTAAGATTTTCGATGTTTTATGGGGTAGATTAATGATGTATGAGAGTTTTTCGATGTTTCGTCCAAGTGCGCGTAGGATAGAACTCAAAATTTCTGAATTTCAAACTTTTGAACTCTCTTAGTCGGTCCAAGTTCAATGGCCGACTGACTAGATTAAGTTCTAGTCGGTCAGTGAATGAACTCAGACCGACTAACTCTTGCTCAAAATTTGGCTTCAGTTACTGTTTGCACTTAGTCGGTTCAAGCTCATTGGCCGATCGACTAGATTTCATTCTAGTCGGTCAGCGCTTGAACTGTGACCGACTAAATGCGCCAGGGGCTATTGCGTCTTTTCCTCTCCAAGTCGATTTAATATCTCCCCGCACCGATTAGAATTCATTCTAATCGGTGCAATTTCTTCTCTCAGCCCCAAAACCCCTTCGACTCCTCTCTTCCTCCGCCGTCCGACTACCGTGCTTCGGCCATTTCCGACCATCTCCGACCGTCGATCATCCTCCTTGGGTATATCTCCTCCCTCTCTCTCAGCTCCTAGGGTTTCATTCTAGGTCAAAATTCGATTTCAGTTTTGTTTTAGGGTTTAAACTAGGATTTCAACTTCAAGGTTAATTTCTTCGTTCGATTTTGTGTTGATCTCGTGCGTTGGTTGTGTTGTCTCGTCTCGGTTATGGCGAAGACATGTATCCCCATCCGTCCATCTAGTCCGTCTCCTATGACCATCGAGTCTTCTCCTACGGACCCCCCACAATCCAAACGCCGTGCCAAATCGACCCATCCCTCTTCCTCTTCGCCTCCTCTTAAGAAGAAGACGACGACGACTTCGAAGCCTAGAGCCCGTTCGTCTTCGCAGCCCAAGTCCAAACCTACTTCATTTCGTACTCCCACTCCTCCCGGTGATTCTGACTTTGACGCCGAGTATATTCCCGAGTCTGAGCATACCGCTAGGGCTCCTACTCCTCCTCCTCGATCTAGCACTCGTCCGTATAAGGTGAAGGCTCCCATGCCTTTGGGCGGTGTCGATATATCGTTGTGTCGCGATGACCCGTTGTGTCTCGCGGCTTACAACCGTATTGAGCACTGTCCACTGATATTGGAGCACTTCGTTCAGTTCTCCGATTTTCCACATCTCGCCGATCTTCTTTCGTCTAGCGGCCCTTTGGACTATCTTCGCCATGGCCCCAAGGTGAACCCTCACCCGTACCCCCGTCTTGTCAAATTATTCTATGCGAATCGTGTTCGGGGTCAGTATGACGACACTCACTCCATTGAGACGACTGTCTTAGGGACACCTATTGTCCTCACGGCAGAAATCTTAGGGGAGTTGATAGGTGTCTCATCCTATGGCCTGCTTCCAGCTGATATCTCCGTGGATGATATTTCTGATCTTGAAAAGTCCATGCTTGCCGAGATGTTTCATGTCACCCCTCCCGCCATGATTGGCGTCCCATCAAAATCATTTAAGCCGAACGCTTGGGTTCTTAATCTTATCCTGAAGTCGTGCCTCCTTCCGAAGTACGGCTCATCTAGCTTGCCATCCCAGCCGTTCCTCAAGCTGATCTACGCTCTCTTCATGGGGAGTGAGATCAATTGGGCTCGTATCATCCTAGATAAGATGGACTCTTTTGAATGTATCCGAAAGTCCACCAAGTCAGCCCACATTCCATATCCTTGCCTATTGACTCTCGTTTTTCGTCACTTCGGCGTCCCTCTCCCTCCCGATGACCAGCGTCCTCTTGGTCCTCCCCTGAATGCAACGGACGTCAAGAAGTCTCTTGCGACGCTTCGTCACGTTCAGAGGACGCCCCCTTCAGCTTCTGCTTCAGCTGCTCCTGCTCCTTCTCCTACTCCCTTTCTCGCTGAGTTTTCAGTTGCCCTGAGACGTGTTGAGTCTCGTATTTCTTGTTCTGAGGAGATGCTAGCTCGCATCTGTTCCCACTTGGGCATTGAGGTTCCTCCGTCAGTTTCTGACGAGGAAGAGATGGATGAGGCTGAGCTCCAGGAGCTAGTTGGATCTGCTGCTCGTGCCCCTGAGGGTACATCTGGTGCTGCTACTTCTGCTGGTGCTCCCGAGAGCACGCCTACTGCCACCATTCCTTCGGTGGATACGCCTGCTGGTGCTCCCGAGACCACTCCTGTTGCCACTCTACCTTCAGTGGACACTCCAGTCGACCCAGTGACCACCACCCCTTCTGCAGAGCCTGCTGCTGCTGCTGATCCTCCCTCCGCCTCCCGAGCTTGCGTTGGAGGACTCTCCCATGTGCATCTGGATGATATATTTTGTAGTGAGAGAGTGGGTATGATAGTTGGTGGTTATGGATTTTTTGATATTTTTGGATGTTATGATGATACACTTTTTGTTGTATATTCATTTTGATGTCTGTTGAGACATATGTTGTATGTGTGCGCCGATCCTTCGATCGTTTTTATGTATGTTGGCAGATGTATACATTTTGTTGTACTATGTTATATATATATATATATATATATATATATATATATATATATATATATATATATATATATATGTATATATACATCGTGTTGACATTTACTTCTGTGTGCACATTATATATATTTTTTGTATCTGATGTTGATTTCGTCGCTCGACGATAATATTGGTTAAATAGAAATTATTTCTATGAAAACATAGAATTGTTTTCCATGCACTAATTTAGAATGTTGATATTGGAGAGTATGTTCCATAACTCAATATGTGCAATTGATTTGAGTTTTGATGATTTCGTTTTTCGATTTTCGACTATGGATTCGTTGGCACGCTTTGATTTACTTCGTATTTTCCTTTGATGTCATTTGGACCGTGGTTGTATTCTTCGACTCCCGTGCTTTTATTTGTAGCCATTGTTGTTTTGTTGATCTCCTCCCACTCTTTTTGCTAATGCCAAAGGGGGAGAGAATTAATAATGACGATGTGCTAAATGATAATTTAAAGCAATTTACCGTGAATCTAAGTTGATATGTTAGATTCAGGGGGAGTTAAGATATAAAAAAGGATTTCAAATCCGATATTTCAATAATTGAATTCTCATTTTATACTTTCCTCATCTGCTTGATGCGTATGATTATTACTTAATTTGGAATTATCGTGTCCTCAATGCTGGGGGAGTAAGTAAATTTCTTTTGATTCATTATTATTGATTATTATTTATGTTGGTTTGTCATCACCAAAAAGGGGGATAATGTTGAGTATTGATTACCCGGATTTGGTTTTGATGATGAACAAACATAAATATTGTGAACTAACTCTTTGTGAGCGCAGTTATGGAGATCGTCGCCAAAATTCTATGTACATCAAAAGCGACGTCTCAAGACTTCTCAAAGCACGTGATCGTGTGCCTGAAGCTTCGTTGAAGCTCTAGGAGCATTATTGAAGTCAAGAGATTCAGAATGAAGCTTTTGAAGACGGTTCGTCAAATTTTATTTATAGTCTTCTAGCTTCTTTTCGTAGAATGTTAAGCCTTGAGTAGGTCTTACGTTTTAATCTTCATAACGCTCATATCTTAGAGCTAGGATTATCTTAGAAGCCCATACAAACTTTCCCGAAGCTTCACGCTTCATTTCGCGGCTTCTGGTGCATCTTAGTTGGTTCAAGAAGAAGAACCAACCGACTAGATGGCAATCTAGTCGGTCGGCAATCCTTCTTGAACCGACTAGATCTCCTTGCTCAATTCAGCCTAGACACTGTTTATCAATTAGTCGGTCCAAGAAGGTTCACCGACCGACTAGTTGTCAAACTAGTCGGTTAGGAATCCTTCTTAGACCGATTAGTTGAGCTTTCATTTTTGTCACGCCCCGCTTCCCATTCTACCGGAAGCGAGAACGCGAGCGGGTCCGCGATGTGCTTAAAACAAAGAGGAGTACTTTTTTTTCTTTTTCTTTTCTTCCTCCTTGGTTTAAACACACTAAGCGTCCATGAAATAATATGGCAGGATCTTGCATGCTTATAAGAAAGAGTACGGATGACATTATTACAATACCAAAGCGTCTGAAAGTAAAGTACAACATAGGCCTAGTTTGGCCAATACAAGCATAGCACACAAATTACATTATCTCAAATATATAAAACGCAGTCGCGAAGGGGAATATCTAGTCTTCTGTGGGTAGGTACTCCACGTAGCCTTCGAGCTCTGGCTCGGTTCCTGCAGCAAAGACTTCAACGAACTCACTGTCGGTACCTGACGGACATTTCGTAAAAACAACAAAATGAAATGTCCGTCAGCGAGGTATACTCGGCAAGATATTCTCAAAACCAAAATGTTAGACATTTAAATTAAAAACTGAAAACACAAATAATAAGATAAGTATAAAAGAGTTATAGCGGTGTAAAGCAGTTAAAGCAGTTAAATGTTCGCAACTATTTGTAACCTGCAACAATTTAATAATCTGATAGCAATTGGCGATACTGCTAGCAACCTGCAACAATTTAATATTCAATAGCAATTTTCAAAGCCATCTGTAACCTGTGACAATTTAACAATTCAATGATAACACTAGCAACCTGCAGAAAAGATGTTAGAACAATTAATCAAAAACCAGTCTATCCTAGTGATAAGTCCATGGCCAAGAGTACTAGAGATAACCAACATGCAGCCTGCGACGGGAGCAACTCCGAGGCTTACCCACCGTTCCAATATGGCAACGGTCAAGGTTCTAACCCCCGTAATGTGTTGGAGGTAATTTAGTATGGCGCATCCAGTCATTCTGTAACACTTGTGATCATAGACTACCCCAATCCCAGGTCAAGTCAAGTGTCGGTCAAAAGGATGTGTACTATCTGTCTATTATTGAAATTCCATCTTCCATTCTATATTATTAAAGTTCCATCTTCCATTCTATATTGTTGAAGTTCCATCTTCCATTCAGTCAATTCAATCTCGGTGTCTCAGTAGTCCGTACAATAGTTTCACCAAAGTTCGCAACTTCACGATTTGATTCAGCAATTAAATGAAAACATAAAAATTCACTTAATTAGATGAAAGAACGGTTAAGATATGATTTTAACTAAGAAAATGAGTTTAAATTAGCTTAAAATATTTTCTAAGATTTGTAGTTATTTTTCAAGATTTTTAAACAATTTTAAACAATTTTTAAATAGTCAAAAAGCAATTTTAAATCAAGAAATGATTTTTAAAACATATGTTCAAGGAATTGTTTAGAGCAAACCGTACATCAGAATTCTTCAAACAAGGTGTCAAAATGATCGTATTCACTAGTACTGTAACATATATTTTTATCGTACAGCGGTATGTGTAAAAATTACAAGCTACGAATTTTAAAAGGATTTTTAAAACAAGAATTTATCATTACAACATATCTCAAAGATTTATTCCGGGCAAACCGTACGTCGGAATTCTGTAAACAAGATGTCAAAACGATCGTATTTATAAGTACTGTAACATATATTTTTATCGTACAGCGGTATGTGTAAAAATTGCAAGCTACGAATTTTAAAAGGATTTTAACCTATTTAAGTTTTGCCTTTAAAAATTCACTGTGAGAAATATACTTGCCTGATGGAGATGAAACTAGCGCCAATGGATTCGTTTCGACGTTTCTGATTTTCTGGGACTAGTCACACATTTTTCTGGCCCCTATATTATTTATTATGAATTAAAAACCAATAAATCTATTTATTAATTAATTAAAAATACGAAAAATACGAAATATATCGTATTTACAAGTTTGCCATTCGAACTTACGCACGCCGTTTACCTCGCGAGAGAGAGAGAGCGGGAGCGGGCGGGGTGTTTCGCCGGCGGCGGTGGCGGGGTCGAGAGGGGGTCGCCGGAGCTTCGGGGGCGGTGGCGCTGACGGCGGAGCTCAGGGCGGCGGGATCGGCGTCGTGGGTCTAGCTGTCGGAGGGGGACAGCGGCGAGGCGACTGCGGGGAGGCGTGGAGCTGCTCTCGGAGGGGGTGGCTGACGGCGCTGCACGACGTCGGACGGCGGTCGGGAGGGGCGGAGACCGGTCGGAGCTCCGGGGGTCGCTGCGGTGGTGAGAGGCCACGGCGGTGGCGGGCTGAGCGCGGAGGGGAGATGCGAGGCGGGGAGGGAGGCTCACGGCGGTGCCCCGGGGTGGCTGCAGTGTCGTACGGCGACGGCGGTTGCGTCGCCGTGGAGGAGGGTGGCGGTCGGTGGTCGGAGAACGAACGGGAGAGGAGAGGGGGAGTTGGGTTCGACGTGAAGGGGAAGAGAGCGGGTGGAGAAAATGGGTTACGGGCTTCGGAGCTTGGCTTGGGCGATTGGTTGCCTGGGGATTAATTTGTGAAAGAGAAGAGAACAAGCAGCTGTTTAAATAGGGTTAGGATTATTAGTTTAATATAAAAGCAATTAATGTTTAGTCAAATGAAATGAATGCAAAGTTAGCTTTTGAAAATAGGTAGGAAACTTAGACTAGGCTTCCTAATTGGAACGTGTGAGCTTGCCGACAGATGTGGGTGATTAGCAATGGTAATTAGGGAAACGTAAAACGGTAATTAGTGAAAGTAATTAGTGAAATTACAATTTTGCCCCTAAAGTCAAATGACTCCGAAAAATTACGAAAATATAGCCACGGGTTCGTATCGTCACGAGGATCGTGACTACGAGATCTATTTCGTAGTTTGGACTACGGAAATACGTGTTTTGGGCCAAAACGTTTAGGAAGCGGGTTTGCGGGTTCTCTATTGATCCGACTTCGGAAAATTACGAAATTAATGTGGGAGGCTCTAAATGATCTTAGAGTGACACTGTAGAAGTTTGAAATCATTTTGAAAACGTTTACTTAGAAAAATAATTGTTACGGCTATAATGTTAAAATTGAGTTTAAATAATTATAAAAATCATTTAGGGACTTAGGTTGATACTCGTATACCCTAAAATATGTTATAAATATATTGGTTCCACAAAACATTTTTTTATAAATGATTTATAAACTATTTTGATGTTCAACTCCTAACAAACCATTATAAAATATTATTAATTAATAAAATATATAGAAAATGGGTATTGCTGAATACGGGTCATCACAATTTTCCAGCCTAACTTACTGTTTACAGTTAGTCGGTCAAAGAACAATGACCGACCGACTAGTTGAGAAACTAGTCGGTTGGAATTTGTTCTTAAACCGACTAGCTGTCTTTGAATTCAGCCTATTCTATTTCATCTGTTAGTCGGTCAAAGAACACTCACCGACCGACTCGTTGTGAAACTAGTCGGTTGGCAAGTCTTCTTAGACCGACTAGTTCTTTATTGTCTGAACTTTCTCTTTTGGCTGTGAAGCTGTTAGTCGATCCATGTTGAATCACCGACCGACTAGTTGTGAATCTAGTCGGTCAGTGATCCTTCTTTGACCGATTAGACTGCTTCAGAAATAGATCCGTTGGAGCATTAAATGCACGAATTTTCTCTCTCTCTCTCTTCTCTATCCTATATAATCTTGAGATGCTTCTTCATAGCATTCAAGGCTGATATTAATTGCATTTTAGAGAATCAAAGAGAAGCATTTATTTCTCATTTCCAAGCTCATTCATTTCTCAAGAATCTCTCCCTCACTCATATTCCTCAATAGAGATTCATTGATTGTAATCCATTCAAGCTAGGAGCTTGATTCTAGGTCATCAACTCCACCATAGGCTTCTATTGCTGGTCAACTTCTTGGAGCTAGGGTTTGGTGCCTTTCTTCTCCTCCAAATCCTCCTTACCCTAAAATCGTAAGTTTACTCAAGGCATAGGATTTTGTTGGTAAGTATTTCGTATTTCATTTACTTTGATATTGCAAGTTTTACTCTCGGTTGTGAGAGTTGTTTGTGATCCCGGTTTGTGGGAGTCACATTTTCATTTGTGTATGATTTGATCTTGTAGAGGTTTTCTACAAGAATTTCATAGTGCAAATTTGAGTTAGAGGTTTCTAACTCAAGTATCCGGAGGGGATCCGGGTGTTTGGGACGTAGGATCACCGGGAACAAGTCAGGGAGACTTGGGTGGATCCGAACCCGTTATATCGTTTGTTTGCTATTGTATTTTATTGTTGTCACTTTTTCATTTCCGCATTGTTGGTTGAGTTTGCAAGATAATTAGGAATTATCTTATTAATTATTTTAAAGTACTATTCACCCCCCCTCTAGTACTTGTGCAGTAGCTATCAGGGCATTACACGTCATCCACATCAAACGAGCGTTGTCATCCACGTAGGCTTCGTTCAACCGTCGCTATATCCGGAGGACGGATATAGAGGTAATTCTCGCTAAAAATTTCATCTTTATCATACGTATGATAATTTTATCCATAGATCTCGCAAGATCGGAATGGAAATAGGGCTAATCGTCCAAATCGACGATTTTTATTGTCTAAAAATCATGTTTTAACATGATTCTATCAGAAAGTGTATAATAATATCATTTTTCCCCCTCTCCCCCTCGGCATCGCTGCTAGCCTTATCGCCGGCCGCCGCTTTTTACGCCGGTCCCCCGAAGGGGCGCCGCCGTCGTCCCCGCGCCGGTTCCCCCCAAAGGAGGGGGGTCACCCTCCCCCTCGCCACGGCGTGGGGGGGGGGGGGGCGGTCGCCCCTGTCCGGGGGCCGTACCCTTACCCCCCACGGCAGCGCGGGGGGGGAGGGGGATCCTCCTATTACCCCCTCCTCGACTGCAGGGGAGGGGATCCTCCTGCTCCCCCCACTACGGCGGGGCGACCGCCCCTCTCCGGGGGCGACGCAACAGGGGACGGCGACGGCGGAGGCAAATCCTATCCGCCCCACCCCATATACTATTTGGGCCGGCAACCCAAAAGAAAAATACCTCTGCGGGCCTGAAGCCTGCAGGACTATTTTCGAAAAAAATATACGAGACTGTGGGCTTGTAACCCGCAGCCACATTACGGGCTTCATGTCCGCAGGCCAGTTTTTCTTAAAAAACAGATTATATTTATAAAAAAGGGTTTTGGGGGCTAAAATAAGCTTTAAAAGGCTTTTGGGGCTAAAAATAAGTTTAAAAAGGGTTTGGAAGGGCCTAAAAATCATGAAAAATTATGATAAAATAAGGGGACATTTGGGGACATTTGGGGATAAATTGGGGATAAAATTAAAAGGAAAATTTCTTCCTTTTCATGAATAACATGTCATTTTGGGCTCTTTTCAATTTTTTTTGAATAATCCCAACTAGCACAACCTTTTTGCATTATATGATGCCTTTTAAGGATCATAATTATATGCACTGCATCACTTTTAATGGTTTATTCTGTGGATAAACTGATATTTTGTTGTGCAATATTAAACTTAATAAATAGGAAGATCCTGCGACCGCTCTGCCGTTAGTCACTTAACCTAACGGTGTATGACGTTGCCCAGTGGTCCAATAATTATTAAGTATTCAAGTTGTTTATCCTTCAGTGAATATGATGCATGTGATGCCTGTGATAAAAATGTCTGCTGTAAATGTCTGCTGTAAATGTTTTGATGAGCACAAATTTTTGCATGGATGGCTAATTGCGGTTTTGAAAAAGCCGTTTAAGTCCCACATTTTATTTCCTGCAGTTTTCTTTTTCTTTTTGAGAGAAATTGTAGTGAGAAATTTATGTAATGTCCAAGGCCGAAGACTACATTCCATGGAGACGAAGGCCACACTTGAAGCTGAAGATCTTATATGTGACCCACGGGGTTTCCAAAGGTGTAATTTATTTTTTAAAGCTTTCATTTGTGTAATATGGATTGTAATGGACTTTTGGATTTTTTATTTATGTGGGACTGGCCGATTCACGCAATTAGCTCTTCATATAAAAATTGCCTTCACATGAAAATGTTTATTGTGTAAATTATTAATTCATGCAAATTTGTGCTCTGCTAGATAAAATGGCTAAAATCGCACGTGTCGATTTCGAAGTGCTGGATGCATTAGGAAGAAACTATCTGAGCTGGCAGCTCGATGTGAAGTTTCATCTGCGTGCAAAGTCCCTTATTTCTACTGTGACTAAAAATGAAAATGTAAGCGATATAGAAAAGGCGCTAGCCATTATCTATATTCGCCGCCATGTGGACAAGACTCTAAAGGCTGAATACATTACGGTCGAAGATCCATTTAAACTGTGGACTGCTCTTGAGGATAGGTAAAAACATCAGAAAAATGTTATACTACCAAGGGCATGATATGAGTAGGGGAACCTGAGACTGCAGGACTTTAAGTCCATAGCTGAGTACAACTCAGCTCTTTTTAGCATCACATCATGCCTAAAGTTGTGTGGTGAAAAGTCTCAGAAGATTGCATACTGGAAAAGATGTACACGTCTTTCGATGAGAAAGATGCGATACTAATACAGCAATATCGTGAACGAAAGTTCACCAAGTATTCTAAGTTGTTGCCATGTTTGCTCATGGCTGAACAAAACAGAGAGCTTCTCCTCGCCACTCACAACATGCGCCCCCGGCAATGCCCCCTCCCAGATTCGCACAATGCATCTTCTTCTAGAAAGAAGAGATACAATACACGAAAAGAAAGACCACATCGAGGGGGACAGAACAAAAGGGCCAGGGGCCAAGTCCAGTAACAAAGAAATGAAGGAAGGCGGAAGTTCACTTGGTGCAAAAATGACAACAATAGAAATGATGCACCCCCACCCAAGAGGGAATGGGAAGACCAGATCCATAGCTGTGGCATGACAGGCCATTGGTCTAGAGTGTGCCGAACTCCGCATCATCTTCAGGAACTGTAACGACCCGCTCTCGGGGGCCCGTTACTTATTTGGTTTATTCGCAGGTTCCGCAGTTTACCAGTGAAATCAGCATAGCCACAACTCAGAGATGTACCAACAATACTCAAACCAGCGTACAGACGTTATTACAGTCCAAATTAAAGTACAACAACCAGCACTCTCTCTCACAAATACATGAAGGAAGTACTGAAAGGAAATGCGGAAAAGGAAATACACTGTACAACACACACACCAACAAAATAGTAACTAAAACTCTGCCGCTTCTGGGTCAATGTAGGCACCTCGATCTCTGGGGCAATCTCCTCGATCAAGTCTTCGTCTGCCGGTGCCATAAATGGAACCGAAGGTAAGTCACAACAATTCTAGCAATAGAAAAAGAGGAGTGCACAAATATGGAGCAGGCTATGGTAAACAAGTGCGGAAAGTAAAGTAGGGACAGACAAGCATGCAAGTGCGATAGGTAAAGTACATCTGTCAAGCATACAAGGGTGACAAGTAAAGTAATAGTGACCGGGCAATGACAATAGCAATAATGAGAGTAACTGTGCCTATTCTAGTTTGTGACTTATAACGGGAAGTACAGTGAGCAACCAAGAGGCCAACTCTTGCCGCGGGTGCTACCCGGGCGAACCAATTCTCTGAGTACTGTGCAATAAACTGTGATCTGTGATCTGTGATGGTTGTCACCGGCACTGTTATGGGTTGCTAGAACCCGCACGGTGACAACAAAGTCTGGACTAGTCGCTCCCGCACTTCCGCAATTATAAGTTACCCCAAAACCCGGTGCAGAGCTAACTACTTTTAATCATTCAATTTCAATATGACATTCCAGCAGTATGATGTCAGTGCAGTATATCACTCAGTCACTGTGTTGCAATACGGTATGTCAATCTGTTGTTCCAAAAGTAAAGCTGTTCACATGCATTAACAACACTTCAAAGATCTTCGCTTGTTGAAAAGTCAAGGCAGAAACCTCAAGAGAGAATGTCAGTCTTGAGCAATGATTTGAAGTCCAACAACTAAGTCACCGATCCATGCTTCGAGCATGCGGTATTCCCACTATTACACTATTTTCCATTACGTACACTATCTAAATTTCTAAGGGTAGAATTTACTGTGACTTACTATCTTCGAGGTGGTGGTAGTGATCCAGGACTGGATCTAGTGTCGATGCACGAGATTTGCTACCTGTAAACACAAGAGATAACTAGTTAGAGAATACCCTATTTTCTTATTTATTTAAGTTGAGTGTCTGATTTTAAAACTGGTTAAAACGGTGATGAAAAGTGTTCTAAATTTTTATATAGGCTATATATGATAAAAATAGTTTTACGGCAAGAGGGAATATTTTTCTGAAGTCTATAGTAATTTTTATAATTTTTAGAAACTCAAAACTAGTTTAAAAACCCAAATTATTTAAGTGACGCGTATCTTCCGTAAATTGTTCCGGGAGTAATACTCATCGGAATTACTCGAATGAACAGTCAAAATGACCGTCTCGAGGTTTACTTTCACATATAATTTTCTCACGTATTATTGTGAGTGAAAACAGCGAGTTACGATTTTTAGAAAGATTTATACGTATTTAAATTTTAGGTTCAAAAAATGATTCTGGGAAAAGTAGGCGTCTGCTCGCAGTGAGACTAGCGCCATTGGATCCGAAATATCGTTTCTGATTTTCCAGAGTTGGTTTCGCATTTTTCTGGTCCCTGTATAATTAGTTATGGATTTATAACCATTAAACCCAATTAATAATTATTTACAATTACGAAAATACGAGATAATTTCGTATTTACAAGTTTGCCATCGACAAACTTTCGCACGAATCCGACGCTTACCCGTCGGAGGGGGGCTGGGCTCGACGTCGGTAGCGGCGGCGGGAGGGGCGGAGCGGCGGCGGAGCGGGGGCGGAGCGGGGGCGGAGCGGGGGCGCCGTGGGGGCGGCCGTCGGCGTCCTTGGTCGGTCAAGGACGAGGTGGCGGAGGCGAGCGGGCTTCGGGGCCGTGCGGCAGGCGGCGGGCCTGTGCGAGGTCGGCAGCGGGAGGGAGCAACGGCGATGGCGGGGGGCTTTGGGAGGCGGAGCGGTGCTGTGGGCCGTCGGGGTACGGCGGCGTCGGCGGAGGAGGCGAAGGCGGCGTGGAGAGAGGGCGGAGGAGCGTGTGGCGGGGGCGTCGTGGGGCTGTGCACGGCGGAGGAGCGCGGGACGACGGCGGCGGTGGTCGGCGAAGGCGAACGGACGGCGGCGGCGGCAGCGGTCGGCGGTCGAGGCCCCGGAGGCGGAAGTGAGAGAGAGAGGGGGAGAAGAGCGTGAAGAGAGAGACGCGGGAGAGAGAATTTTGAAGGCCCGCGTTCGAAGATTATAAAGAGGAAGATAGAGATTACTGTGTGGGATAATTACAAGGAGGAAGGGGGTTTATATAGGAAATATAGAATGGCAAGCTCGTAATTAGGGGAGACAACAATTTTAATTGGGGAGTTGAGCGTTGGATCTGAATGATTTCAGATCCAACCAGTAATTCGGTGGGTTAAGAGGTGGTTGGGGGTTTAGGGTAAGAGTAAATAGTTAAAAGTAATTGTAAAAAGGTCATTAGTGAAGGTAATTAGCAAACCCGGAGGAATACAAACACGTTTTCACAAACGACTCCGAAAAATTACGAAAACATACCCACAGGATCGTATCGACGCGAGGATCGCGAATACAAGATCCGTTTTGGGATTTGAGTTACGGAAATACTAGTTTTAGGCCAAAACGTTAGAAATCGGGTTTGCGGGCTCTAGGCTAAAATGATATCAGAAAATTACGAAATTAATGTGGGAATCCCTAAATGATCATAGGATGCTACTGTAGAAGTTTGAAAACGTTTTGAAGACGTTTGAATAGAAAATAAATTCGTCGAATCAAAACGGTAATTTTGGGAGATGAATTTTTAACGGGAATGTTTTGGGTATTTGAGGAAATCTAAAATTGCTGAAATATCTTATCATTGTCTAGTGCTTTAAAATATTTTTATAAGAATTTTTGAAATCAGTTTTGTTAGAAAATTCTTGACTGACATTAATAAAGTAAAATTTAAAATACGTAAAAATACGTGAAGTGAAGTGTTGAAAATTTCCGGTCGTTACAGGAACTGTATAAAGAAAATAAGAAAAAGAAAACTGAAACAAACCTGATGATCACAAATGCTCTAGTCAAGTTTACATCTGACGACTTCGAAACAGATGACCTGCTTGATTAGCCTCTATTTTTATCTTAGCAATTTATTTTGAGAACAATTTATGTTATGAGAGCATTTGAATTAATTTGTTTTGAATGAAAATGTTTTTCTGAAAATGTGCTTATATGATTCATCTTTTAATAAGATGAACTGCTCTCATGACTGATTAGTAGACAATAAACACATATGATCCTTCAATATAAAGCTCAATACCGGGGCCATACTGAAGGTTATGGGAACGCGACATTGTTGCTCCCAAATGACATAGAAATAAAAACAAAGGATGCACTATTCTCTTCGAATTCCAATAGAAACTTTCTAAGTTTCAAGGACTTCAGTTTAAACGGATTCCATTTGGAAACATTAAATGTAAATGAAAAAGAATTACTCTATGTAACGTCTCAATAAAAATAAAGGAGTAAAATCCATACTTCAACGTTTTGAGAGTCTTTCAGGCCTCTACCATACAAAGATTCGGAGAGAGGAAGCGAATTTGACGGAGCACCTAAAGTGCCCGACATCAGCCAACTTTTTTACTTTGTCATGATAGACTTGGCCACCCTGGATCAGTGATGATGCACCGCATCTTATCCTATGGGTATGACTTGCAGAACCAGAAGATTCTTCAGAAGGGAAAATTCCCTTACATCCCTTATTATAAGGGAAAACAAATTACAAGGCCATCTCTATTAAAATCTGACAAAAGAATCTCCACGCTTCCTCAAAAAGAATATAAGGAGATATATGTGGACAAATCCACAGCCCTAGTGGGCTATTTCAGTACTTTATTGTACTGATAATTGCATCCTCAAAATATTCATATGTGTGTCTACTATCGACCAACAACCTAGCTGTTCCAAAGCTATTGGCACAAATAATAATGTTGCGGGCACATTTTTCCAGACAATCAAATAAAGGAAATAAATCTGGTTAATATTGGGGAATTTACCTCCCGGTCATTTCCAAAAGTATTGCTAAGCAACTGGAATAGAAAATGAACATCCAGTGCCACATGTTCATACCCAAAATGGGTTGGCAGAGTCATTGATAAAAGACTCCAATGGATTGCACGTCCATTGTTAATACCAGTTGCT
Source organism: Scilla litardierei (assembly GCA_030789695.1). Lineage (NCBI taxonomy): Eukaryota > Viridiplantae > Streptophyta > Magnoliopsida > Asparagales > Asparagaceae > Scilla > Scilla litardierei. The sequence goes on along the minus strand of CM061133.1, from coordinate 329,485,111 downwards.
AGTGGTTGCATGGGGACATGCATTTTTGCATGCTGCATCGAAAATGAAAATAAGACCTCTGGAGGTCAGCGTCTATCTCCAATGCAACTTGCATATGAAATGTCACCGAACATTTCTCACTTGAGAATCTTCGGTTGCACAGTTTACATCCCCACTGCACCACCACAGAGGACAAAAATGGGTCCTCAACGTCGCCTATGTATCTATGTAGGGTTTGACTCACCCTCAATTTAAAGATACCTGGAACCCCAAACGTGGGACGTATTTAAGGCACATACTGAAGACTGTGATGAGACGAGTTTCCCCAAAATGGGCCCAGATACTAGAAATTTGGTGCGAAGCAAAGTATAACGTGGGATACAAAAATTTTGACCCACTATGATCCGGTAACAAAACAATGTGAAGATGAGATCCTGAAGATCCTCCACATTCAGAATACCGTTCACCAATTACCGGACTCATTTACTGACAACCAGAAGATTGTCAGAACACGCATGCCTGCTACAAATACTCCAGCTAGGATTGACATCCCCGAGAATGGATGCAATCCACCAGCAGCAGAAGTGGCTGCTCCTCAACAGAAAAGAGTCAGACCAGCAGGCTCCAAGGATGAAAATCAAAGAACAAAGAAAAATACCTGGAGACCTTGAGACAATACTACCGCAGGACAATGAGCTCATGTCCACACACTCACCTCTTCTGGAATCCACTGCAGAAGAAAAGCCGGGAAAAACTAAAATGAAAATGAATATTGTACATACTGGGGAGGTGTTGGACAAATAGTACATAATTGTCGACAATGTATTCACGTATCATATTGCATATACATCGTAAATGCGATGATATTTATAAAATATTGTTCCATACTCCATTGCTAAAATGCAAACGTAGAGATTGGTCAAATATGGAACGATGCAATAAAAGATGAACTGGACTTACTTATGAAACGTGAAATGTTCGGACCTGAAGTCCAGACACCAAAAGATGTCAAACTTGTGGGTAAAAGAAATATTGCACACATAAGAAAAAAAAATACAAAATCGTATGCTATAAGGTACAACCTATAGCCCAAGGATGTTTTCGCTGAAACTAGGGAATGAACAAATTAGAATGAGCATGACTCATAAATTTTGGATATGCTGCTATTGGATGTTGTGACAGCATACCTTTATGGATATCTTGGTAAAGATAAATTCCACATTTCCTTAAATGCCTGAATAGACTTCGGGACGTCTATTCTATTGAAGAACAATAATAAGAATAATAAATAATGTACAACCAATAGAAACACTTGCCAAAGTAATGATTCCCACTAAGGGTTGCCTTTGCATCTGAGCAAATGACAGGATTTGAGATCATAGTTGTAAACAACTTAAATCTCATCGGATCTCCTGAAGAGAAAACCGAAATATCTGTTCAAGCCTGACTATTAAATATGAAATAAAAGACCTAGGAAAAAATAAATTAAGTCATGGCTCACAGATTTATTATTTTAATAGAATCCTGTTACATACGCCCAGAAGTGCGTTGAAGAAATTACAAGGACAATTGTCATCCAAAGTACACCTATGGTAGTACACTCTATAGATGTATAAAAAGACCCCGTCTGATCGCTGGATGGGTGGGAGGTATAATTGGTCCTAAAGTCCATTATCTAAGTGCAATCAGGCACTCCTAGCTAACTGCATGCGTTCCGATATAGCAGTTGCAGTAAATTCATTAGCCAGAGATAGTTAGGCACCTAACAAGGGCCATTAGACCGGAGTTAAGCTTCTTCTGTGCTTCCTCCAAGGGTCGAAAGATTTGGGCTTACATTATAAAGTATCATCTTACATGTTTATGCAAATGCAGGTTACAGGTCTGATCCATATACTGAGAAATCACAGATTGGGTACCCACATTGGAATGGCCATCTACTGCAGATCTGCAAAACAAATTATGAAGGCAACATCATCCAATCATTCCGAGATCCTCACCATTCCAAAAACACACCAATGGTGTATTTAAGGGCGCCTGGTGGTACATCACATCCCAATGACGACTGGAATAGAGGCTGGTATTGTGGAGCTGACCACATAGTCTGAAGACCACATCAGAGGCGACGAAACTTAGCACACCCCTCCAGAGTTTCTGGATTCAACAGCTGCTTAATGGTGATAATATTTGTAATCTGTGTATATTTTCGGAATGTTGTAAATAGGAGTGATGAGATAAGCCTAAGAGATCTGAAAGCCTAAGAGCTTTTACAGATCAGGGGGAGTTGAGGGAATTTGAACTCTTTTTCATTAGCTATGGTTTTTCCCACAGAGTTTTCCATAGCCAAAGGTTTTAATGAGGCAAATCACATCAACTCTGGATCCTGAATTATTCACCCCTTTGTGACGCTCAGAATCCTGACGTGTTCATGAGCAGAGTCGCTTAAACAAATCAGGAGGAGTTAGAGAGCGTTTGTACTCTTTTTCCTTAACTATGGCTTTTCCTACAGGGTTATCCATAGCTAAAGGTTTTAATGAGGCAAACCTCACCAATTCAGGATCCTGAAGTATCCACCCCATGTGGGACTCCTACTACACTTAGAATCCTGAAGTATTTATGTGCAGAGTCCACACCTATGGCTGGATAAGGGGGAGTGTTGTGAATGGATAATACCGAGTTGGTTAGTCTGTTGGGATCACGGCTTATCTTATAGATAAGACCGTATCTATTGTATCTTATATGTGTATGCTTCTCTATATGCTATAAATAAAGAGCCGGGGGTTCCTCCCCCTGATGATGATTCGTAACATATATTATATAATTTCTGTTATAGAATTCACGACTCTCTCCTCACTCATCCAGCATCGAAAACAACTAGGCTTTTTCTATTCCACAAGCTCACTTCTCCTTCTCGTTGGGAGCACAACCAAGTTGAACCCAACACACCAAACTCTTCAATCCTCATTCTTCCTCACTCTGAACTACCCTATCTCTATCTCCCCTTCAGCTTCTCACCCACATCAATTCCACCCTTGAGCTTCGACCTACGGAAATCCTCTCCCACAACGAAGCTACGCTCAACTCTATGCCGTAAGGCTCGAACCGACGAGACGAAAACTCCTCTACAGCTCTCCTCCTTCCCCCGACGCTGATCTTCCACTCCTCATCCACGGGAACCCACCACCGACGCCCCCTCTTGGCCACGCCAACAGCTCCCATGCTCAGCCATCACCGCCACCGACCTCCTATCAACACAGCTGATCATCGTCGTTCAATCTCTCTGTTCGGCAGCCAAGAGGTCGCAAGCTCCCCTTCCTCGGCCGCACCCCAAGCCTCCTCCATCTACCTTCTCGTCGCCAACCACCAGAGCCGCCCGCCCTCCTCCGGTCGTCGTCTCTCCGCCAATCGCCTGAAGCCCAAGCACCGCGACAGCCGCTTGACGAGGCACCAGACTCTCTCCCTCACTCGCATGCGCTCCTCCCCCTCTATACTCGCCGCGCCCTGCCGCCAGCGCAGCCGCCGTTCTCGCAGCCGCCTCTGCGCCGACCCAGAGCTCCGATACCAACCGCCACCGACTGCTCTGGCCAAGTCCCACCGTCGCAGCACGCGCGTGAGCGAGAGAACAAAAGATAGTAGAGAAAGAAGAAGAGAGGTAGGAGAGAGAAAGTTAGAGAGAGAAATAGAAATTAAGAAAAGCTAAAAATAAAAATATAGATGTGATAAAAGTTATCCGAAGATACCGAAAAATTCTATGTGTTGCCACGAACGGGAAAAAATAGAAAAAGAAAGAATTGGAATTGATCGAGCTGGAATGACACTTCTTAACTAGCCTTTAGGTCCGTTTACAGGCCAGGGGCATAAGGGTAGACACCCGAATCGTATGAATCGGGTATGTATTTTTATAGTTATGAATTTTCAAAGTTTTCGGTATTTAATCCTAATTTGCTAAAACGTGTATAATTTTCATACTACACGTAAGTAAACTTTGTAATATAAAAATATCTTAGTATTCTACTTGAAAAGAGAAATTTTTTGACATATTGTGCATAAGTTTCTGACGTGTATATCTCTCTAAATAAATCACCGAGGGTTAACGATAGTTAATTTTTAATTTCGAAAATTAGGTTTTAATTGGTTTTAAATCTACAAAATTGATTTTAATTGTTTTGAAATTATAAAAAATTACCTTAGAGCTTTAGAAAATTATTTTCTACTTAGATAAAATTATATTCTTCACTTCTAGCATTTCTAAAATTATTTGTATGCGTTTTTGACCCCTTTTCAAGCGATAATAAAAAAATAAAACGATTAAGAAAAATAAGTAGCTTATATCTTATGTCTGCAAGAGTCAATTCTCGAGCACGATCAACTACCCTAGCTCCAGACCTGTCTTCCAACGACGATTTCAAATCAAATACGTCACTCTAATTGTAGATTCGAAAGTTTAAATAATGTGTTAATGTGTGCATGTTAGATATTGTGACACATAATGTAGCCTAGTAATGACTATTTGGTGTTTGGAATATTGGACCAAGGCTTTACCAACTTAGCGACCTAACTTAATATGGAACTATGTGAATGCATCTTAACTATAAGTAATTCTTACTATACATGCTTACGAAAATTAATACGCTTCATGCACGTAAATCCATGCCATCTACATTCATCATATGTAAACTCATGCTCATCGTGCTTGTTACACTTTTCACATACATCCATACTTGCCATGTATTTATGCTTGTCACATGAGATTTATCCATAAAATATTGTTACACTTATTACACGTTGGCCACGTTTTAATAGACACATCACCTGCTGCATGTCATCCAATATTAAATGCATGATATTGAAATATCGCTTGGAATATCGTGTGGAATATCATGTTGAAATCGCATGTTGGAATCTCACGTTTGGAACATATACATGACACTTGACACTTCACTGGGGTTTACGGTAACTTATAGTTGAGAGAGTATGGAAGCAGCTGGAGTTCATTTACATATCATGCTGCCTGTGACGGTAAACACCTCATGCTGCATGTGTCGGTAAACTTATAATGTCACCTATGTCGGTAAACACCTCATGCTGCATGTGTCGGCAAACACCTCATGCTGCATGTGCCGGCAAACCCCTCATGCTGCCTGGTTGGACAACGCTCTGCTAAGCACACTCGAGTAAGAGATGAACTCAATGGTTGCATACTATACTCTCCTGCTTGAGTCACATAAGTTCTAGTTTTACTACTGTAGGGTTTTCTCCGACCCTTAGGGCTCTAATATCCACGTCCGGCCTAAGTCGGGAAACGACGAAATCATAAAAGCAGCGAAAAGAATAACTTAAAACATTTTTAAGTAAGCCCTAAGGAATTAAACCCTAGCCAGAATCTCTACTATCTCGGAGTGTGTCTGACCAATCCCTAAAGATAGATTTATAAAATAATAACTGCAATTAAAATGCATAAATATTAAAATATATAACCTTTGCCTTGCACGTTAGCAAGGCGCAGAATCCCACGAACCAGTGCCCCACGTTGGGGCTGAGCCACTTCTCCCAAACCGAACCGCGTCCCGAGGCGAGTAATCCCCTTGTCGCCAAACCAACCACGTGCTCCAGAAAGTTTCACCTTGAGTGGATCATCCATCAAGACTTTGGATCCGAATCCGAACACCTTCGTAGCTTTGCTAGAGTCCGAGCAGGAGCAAGAAAGAATAAAGGATAAAGATGGAATATTATTTTAGCATACATGATCTAGGTTTGCTCTTAACTTTAGAGAGCTCCATTTATCAAAGGCTTTGTGCGAGTTTCAAGGAGGGGATTAAGTCCCTATTTATATAGGGAGCTGACCCCTCCTTTTCTCAAAATAACCGATGTGGGACTAATTAATATAGAGGAAAAAATCTATTATTAGTTTGCTTTCTATGAATTCCAAATTTTAACGAAGTTTCCTCTCACACCATTAAACTCCGGAAGTGATATCTTATATCAAATCGAAGAGCATTGACCGGTGAACACATATGAACAAACATTGCTCAATTCCGACTTCGTTTGACCCCTCAAACGACGACTTAAAGTTGGCCCAAAAATTGCAGAAAGCTGAATCTGGACAGATTTGAGTCCAGATTCATTCTTTCTTTAATCAATTGTTTCTCCCTCACAAGTGATCCCCGAAGGCATACAATATGTCGTCTCGAAGGCTTTACATGTTGAACACATAGAAACAAACATTGTGCAATTCCAAGGTCGTTTGACCCCTCAAATGCGTCGTCGAAGTTGACCCCCTTCCAAAAACCGAATCTGGAAATTTCCAGACTTTTTCTTGACTAGGGTAAACCCTAGCTAAGACGCCTCCCTCAAATCTCTAATGGGTTGCACCAGACCCAAGCTTGTGCAGTCGGTCCGGGGCATTCCCGGACCCCGTTTTGTCGAATGGATTCTTTCTATGCATACTGCATCATATGCATTCTAAAATATGTTTGTAAACCTTTTGCAACATATTTAATTTATTTGCATCATATGCTATTATCCCACATCAATAATATTCTAAAGCCTATGTCGCAAACCTTTTGCCACATAATTAATTCTCGTACATCTTATGCATAATCTCCCTTAGACTTCCTATTACTCGACGAAGGTCCCACTCTGTGTTAGACCCTACATCCTGACCCTACTACATGTGGGGCTTGAAACCCCAGATGGCAGAGACCACGAGCAGCAGGTGCCGTCCCTGTTTCGATATCATCATTATGTGGTTAACTCATTAATATGATTATTGTCGGGACCGCCCTGACTGTGTCCATGATGAATGCCACAGTTTTAGTCCCTTCCTCATAACTATGTGGTCTAACCAAGCCTAGGCTATGGTCAACTATCAACCCCAATAGCTTGAACTTGGTTATTTGCATCATTCTTTAGTCCAATAATGTTGGCCTTCTTCCGACATACTCTGGCCAGATTTTTTACTAAAGACCAGACCAACACATGCGACACTAACTCTCTATAAACAAGGGAGACGAACCCTTTCTTTGTCATAACTCTCCTCGCACGCTTTAAGTGTCACCCAACCACAGGCCTTTCGACAGGCCTTGCCTCGAAGCTATGTCAGAGATCTAAGTGACATCGTTCACTACAGGTTCGTACAAAGACCTCAAGTCTAAGGACCAACTTTCCTATCATCACTGAGAGTTATTATTGACCAATTACTTTATGTTAACTATATGATAACCCTTGTTGGGTCGTTCAGTGAACTCATTCTCTAATGAGCACCTGTCTCTCGTCTCTGACTTCACCAAGTCGAACGACCATGAGATCATCGTCCCCACTCCATGGCAAAGACAAGATACAATGGTATATCCGATGTGTCGATATCCTTTTTTTGAAACATCTACGACCATGAACGATTCTAGACTAATTATACAAACGGTCAAGCAATTCTCCATGATCGAGATCCTCATCTCGATACTTGTTTGACCTCACATTAAGTCTTGGAACTTTACCTGGATTCTAATGAAGGCTACATTATTATTTACTAAGGCAAATACTTACCAAACAGCTTACTGTTATTTCTAACAAGATGTTTGTACATATACACAGAGATAAATTGCCTCGAGAGCATACACATCTCCCAACATCTGCCACTTGCACCAGGCCCATTTATTCCGGTATCTCATATCGCATTTACACATAAGTCTCTCCAGACTTCATGTGATAGAGCCATCGTGAGTGAATCTGCTAAACTGTTTTCTGTATTGACTTAAGGAGTTCTATGTTCCTGCTAGATCACGCATTTGAATCTCATCCAAATCATTTCCTTGGTCTCTTGGAATCTGTATCATTAGTCTTGCCTTGACCTTATCCAGCTCATCGTCCTCACTTGAGACTTAAAGTAATATTCTTTGCATACTTTACGAGAATGATCCAAAATATTCACTAGTCATCTGCACGGTTCATAATCATTTCTAATGAAGTGTTAAACTGTTTGACCACTTTGTCAAAACATATGTTCTGGCTCCTTTATGCCTCGCATGCCTTTCATTCACTCCCACTGACCTTGAAACGCTCTGGCTGATTCATATAAATTTGTTCTTCTAAACCATATTTAGAAAACAGACTTTATATGCATATTCCAGATTTCATGGTCATCATGAACAGTGGCAGCGAGTCTGATCAGAATAGATCTGTAGATGGCTGTTGGCGAGAGAGTTTTATCATAATCCATTTATAGGAGTTCTGATGATAATATTTCTTAACCAGCATAACATGTATTCCCTAATTTCAATATGCACTAATCTTTTTTCTTGAATATTCACTTGCAGTCAATATGAACACTTCCTTTGGTCACGTTTTCTAAGGTTCATACCTTATTTACATCAAGGATTTTTCGGATTGCATCAATCCTTTTCTCATAGTCCTTACTCCGAATGGCATCCTTGAAGTTGACTAGGCCATCATCAACTATGACGGTTTTACTCGACTCCGTTGTTTTATAAGGCTCGAGTAATCTTGTGACTTCCTAACGATTGATTTGAGGAATATCATATTTGTTGGTTCCGACGGATGTGTCTTCCAGTTAGTCAGGAGTAAGCCACTTGACTTTCGTAGGAAAAGCACACACATCGGTTGGGTTTCTCACTATTCCATATCATATATGCAGTCAATGGCACGACCCTTATCAAGACCTTATCAAAAATCTAGGCATTATTATCTGGGGCTAAACCTAGAGTTAGGATGGTAACCAGAGTCACTTGCTATGTATCGCACCACATCTAACAGAGTACGATTCATACTCTCCAACACACCGACGTGTTAAAAGACTTGACCTGAGAGAAAATCTCATTTTATTTTAATTACGCAAAGAATTACATAGCTAAGTATTCGTCTCTTCGATCTGATTGAAGTAGTTCAAACATTTCTGTCATTGTGTTCTCTATTTTATCGGACTTGTATTTCATCAAGAACATGTGTCATAATAAAATAAGAATATCATATCTTGGCTAATTTAGACTTGGGTCCGGATACATCCGTATGTATGAGACCACGAGTTCTCTAACTCATTCTCCCATTTTCCCACTGTCTTACAGAAGGAGTTTCGGCCATCATACATTTGAGACAAGATTCACAAGTGTCTTTTGATGTGTCCATATTTTCCATGCATTTACTGCATCATTTCATATCATTTTCGTCATCCAAAGTTCACATTTATATATATTATCGCGCTTCTAACGATATATTCGAGTTTCGTATAGAACTATAGATTTTCGGGAACTTTGTAGCGATTTGGAGCATTTATAGGACATGGACACATCCGAGCCATCTGGAGCATCATTGGCCAGGTTCAACATGTGTTCGGCAAGATGAAGAAGAAGATTGGAGGAGAAGAAGAGAAGAGACTCCAGTCTATTATCAACCAAGACTCCAATCCGAGTTCTTGAAGTTCACATAAGCTATTGCATCTTCTTCGGTTGATCTTGCACCGTTCTTTGCATCTGGTCCATGCATCGTCCTTTGTTGGTCTCGCATCGTCCTTTGCATTCCTTTGCATTCCTTTGTATTCATGTTGTCTCCTCAACCTTTGTGGATTGATTACCCATAGATACTTCCATCATCTTCAAGCGATCATACATCTCGTTAATTATTTTCACTCGGACCTCCTTTGATTTCAGAAAAATAAGTAGCTTGTATTAGCAGCAAGCCCATCTCGGGTGTTTTCCCTTGGCTTGGATTTGCATCCGTCACTTTTGGTTTGATGGGAAAAGGAAAAGGAAAGAATTAAAAATATGTATACAACGAGTAAAGCACAAAATTGAAAAGGAAATCAAGATACGAGTATGATTTGATTGATGTACAGAGAAAAACACGAGATATACAAACATGGATTATTAACAAGCAAATTAATCCAGAGAAATTTCCAAGCATGGATAAGCAATTCTCAACGTGTGGAGGTAAAATCCTTAATTATGTTGGAGTCCTCTGGTTGCGTTTCCTCCGTTAATAGTTTCATCATGTTGGAACTGCGCGGCCTTGTCCCCGCCCATGGCACCGGCAGCTTCCAAGTCTCCGTCGGACTGGTAGGGGGCGTGATCCCTCCGGTGCCTGGGCCGCAGGCAGCGCCGTGCGCACACCTGCCCTATCAAGCAGGCCATCGCCGTCAGCGCCGCGACCACCGCCAGCACGACGAGGACGGGGACGAACGATCCCATGGGGCCGGCGGAAGGATGCTGCGAGATCGAACGCGGGTCCCACGCAACCATTGATTGTTGGTTGGACGAATACATGATGCTAGCTAGTGGTTGGGAGTTTCTCTGCTTGAGGTTTTGCTTGCAATGCGCGCTGCATGCGTTGCCCAATTTTGATGATACGCACGTATGTGCTTTGAGTGAGGCCGAAGGATGCACATGGAGAGCTTTCTTTTGTTCGAGTTTCAGGAGATTCTCTCTCACGCAGACGAGGAAACGAAGGAGAACGCCATGGTAGGGCTTTACTCGTAGACAACAAGGAAGGGATATTGTTGATGAAAAAGGAAGTTGTACAGCTACTGCTCACGAAATGAAAGCTAAACATTCTGGTGTTTGAACTTGAATTCAAATATGTGTGGGTGTTGCATGCATCTACGGAACAATGGTGTTTCAGAGTGTTTTCTCACCACAGTTCGGTAGTCTCGAGGGTCGGAGGCCAACGTGGTCGCGTGAGACACGTGCGTCCTACGAGATCGGGTAGCGGCGCGTTTGCTTGGTCGGGAATGCGCGTATTCGTGCGTCGGGATCCCGAAGGACAGCTTCGGAAGAGCGACGGCTTCCTCGAGTGGGGAAGCGAACGAGCTCAGCTCCGGTGGATGGAGCGCCGAAGGGTAGCTTCGGCGAGATGGAGTCTCCTTGACCTGCACGGAGAAGAAAGCTCGTCAGGGGGTCGGACCTTGGTTCCGACCAAGTCCCCTCCGATGCCTAAGTCAGATATGATCTAAGGGATGCCCGGTGGGATCGAGTGCAGTTCACGGGGAGACCGATGCACGAATCCTCAGGCCAGGCTATGGAGAAGAATAGTGAGGTGGAAGAAAATGTTGTAGGAGTAAGAATACCTGAGTCTAGAGTATTCAGAATTCGGTCCCTTCTTCTTTCGATCTTCGGGTCTTTTGTAGGGATTGAACCGCCCACGTCCCCCCCATCCTCCCCCCATCTCGCCCCAAGCATCCGTCGCTTTGATCGTCCCTTGATGGGTCATCAAGGTGGGAGTAATGGGGCTCTTGAATGGTAATGAAGGTGGGCACAATTCGGGGGAGCTGTTACCTCCACCTACAAGGGTCAGCGGTTCCTTCCACGTCAGTCTGGGGCCGCCATGGCTCGAGTCCTTCGCGGGGCTTTTAGGCCGGGGCCTAATCCCGTCCTGGCCCATGGGCTCGGATCGTGGGCTCGGCATGTTCCGTCTTAGCCCGTTTTGGGAGGGTCGTATCAATTTTCCCCATCGCTCGGGCCGTTCGGATTTTGACAGTTCGGTCCGAGGGATGTGATTCATGTGGATCTGATGAGCGCGTCAGTCGAGGCGACACATTAAATGAAAACCATCATGGTGATGTCAGGTTGGAATTCTCCCGCGCTTAGGGAGCGGGATTCGAAGTGCCGCCTTCCGCGAGATGTCGCCATACGTCCCCCTTTGAACGGCTTGGCTTCGAAGATGCTTTCCGTATAAAACCGTTGGGGTTTGGATTTCTTTTCTCGTGTTTCCTGATTCAGCTTCTGCCCTCTCCTTGTTGGCGAGTCCCTCTTGGTTCTCTCTTTCAACATTCTCTTCTTCGAACTTCGCAAGGTAATCCCCTTCTCTTGCTCCTGCTTCCGGTTTGTTCCATTGGCGATAGCATTGAGGATAGGGTCCCCGTCGTTTAGGCCCGACGGCTCCTCTGAGCCCAGGTTGCTCCCTGATAAGGGCAAGGGTCTGCTATTTGCAGATTCGGTCCAAGGAGGGGATCCTTCTGGAACGGGAGAGTCCGGTATCCCTTCGACGATCCTCGAGTCGGCTTCCACCGTCTCCTATTCCACCGCCGAGAGAATTAGGGCGGAATACCTCTCTCACCCATATGGTGTTTTGGTGCCTTTTGGGGATGAGAGGATCTGTTTCCCCAGGAGCCGCGAGGTCGGGGTGTATGTTGAGATGTTCCAGACAGGGCTTCGCTTTCCCCTCCACCCCTTCATCATTCGGGTCCTGGAATGTTTGGTGGTGGCCTTATGTCAACTGACTCTGTATTCGATCCTAGCTCTGGTCGACTTCATCGTGATCTACCACATGCACGGGTTGGAGCCGATCTTGCCGCTCTTTTTCTATCACTTTAGAGTCCGGACTGTTGCTCGGGGGACGTGGCTTCATATCTGCTATCGGGCGGGCAGAGAATGTCTACTGAGTTTGCCCCGCTGGGTTGGTGACTGGAAGAATGACTATGTCTTCGTCACTTTCCCAGAGGATGCTGTAATCTTGACCGGTTGGGGGAACCTGGGGGCCTACGAGCTGACGCTATCCCTTTCTGAGTCCGATCGGGCTGCGGTTAGGCTTTTGGCGGGCTTGCCTAGAGGAGAGAGATCGGTCTGGCCTCTGTTGGACAGCCTCCTCCTCAAGAACGTCTTGTGGTCTCCTGGTAAAGGAGCCTTTTAGATTTCGATTTCCTCCCTTGCTTACCCTGATTTTCCTCTCTTTTGCAGAAATGGCGGGTCGAAAGTTTAGCCATGACATGCACCAACTTATTCACGCGAGTGAAACCTCCGCCTAGATTTCGGATCTGAATCCGAACTCCTTTGCGGCTTTGCTAGAGCCCTCAGGAGCAAGGCAGAAATTTATAGGGAGAGGAGAAATATTAATTTAGCTTAGATCCGAGCGTGCTCCAAACATTTACGAGAGCCGCTCAGATCTAGAGCTTGGGACGAGTTTTGAGGGAGGGGGGAGACCCCTATTTATATAGGCGGTGGACTCTCCCCTTTTCTCAAAATCCGATGTGGGACTAAATAATGAGTTAATTAAAATCAAGTTAGTTTGCACTTCACAAAGTGTAAACTTCCGTGAATTTTAACTCACTTACCGTTGAGCTTCAAGATTGATACAACCTATCAATACGACAAGCGTTCAACGGTGAACGCATAGGAAAAAACCGTTCGTCAATCGGAGTTTGTTTGACCCTCCAATTGAGTGTCCAAAGATCAGCCCAAACATTGTATTTCACAAATACATACAGCCGTCAAAAATCAAAAGAGCACGGAACCCTAGGTTCAATGGGGGGCCCACCGCGCGCGCCAGAAAACAAGCCTAGCGCGTGCAGCTGCACGCGCCTCGAGGCGTGTGCGCTGCATGCGCCTCAGGCGCGCGCGCTGTGCACGCGCCTCAGTGAGGCGCGGGCGCTGCACGCGCCTCACAGAGGCGCGCGTGCGCTGCACGCGCCTCACAGAGGCGCGTGAAGCGCCTTGGGCTTCCGCCCGCGTCTGCTGACGCGGGCCCCGCTGACGCATGTGTCAGCGGGCCAGGCCTGGGCCCCACCCTCTTTTATTGGTTTAATCAGCCTAAAGGGGCTAATTGGCTTGGTTTGATCCTTTGGGCTGTTTTGGCTCTAACTTGAGCATTTGGTGTCCGATTTGGACGTCGTTCGAACCTGGGTCTAGACCGGGACATTCCCGTCTGACCCGTGAACTTTTCCTTGCGTTTATTTTATTAAATATTGTATTAAAAAATTTAATACACAATCTCTTTTGCATCAAATGCAAAATAGTCCTTATCTAAGCTTAAATTATCATTTGCATCAAATGCAAATGATCTGAGGGCATATATCCCTACATCTCCCACTTGCACTCAGGATCATTTATTCCGAATGCTGGAGATTATTGCAAACATCTTTTGCAATATTTTATCCCTTGCATCAAATGCAAATTATTCTCCCTAACTTATTTCTACCTATTACTAGACGAAAGATCGCACTCCGTGTGAGACCCTACAGCCTGACCCTTACAACAAGTTGGGCTCGAAGCCCTATACGGCAGTGACCACGAGCAGTGGCTGCCGTCCCTGCTTCAGGAATCATCATTATGTGGTTAACTCATTGACATGAGTATTGTCGGGACCACCCTGACTGTTTCCGTGATGAATTCCGCAGTTATAGTCTCTTCGTCTAAAACTATGTCGTGTAGATCAAGTCTGGGGGTACGGTCAAAATATCAACCCCAATAACTTGACTCAGGTTAGTTTCTATCAATCTTTAGTCAAATCATGTTGGACTTGTTCCAACATACTCTGGCCAGAGTTTTTACCAAAAAGCGAACTAACCCTACGACACTAACTCCCATTGACCGGGAGAGACGAATCCTCTCTTGGTCATTACTCTCCTCATACGCTTCAAGTGTCACCCAATCAAAGCCCTTTCGACGGGGCTTGCCTCGAAGCTAGGTCATTTGATCTAAGTGGCACCATTCACGCACAGGTTCGTCAAAATGACCTCAAGTCAAAAGACCAACTAGCCTATCATCACTCAGAGTCATCATTGACAGATTGGTCAATATAACCATATGATAACTCTTGTGGATCGTTCAGTGAACTCATTCTCTAATGAGCACCTGTGTCTCATCTACGACTTCGCCAAGTCAAGCGATCATGAGATCATCGCCACCGCTAAACGGTGAAGACTAAGACACAATGGTCTATCTGATGTTTCGATATCCTTGTCTCGAAACATCTACGACCACGAACCCTTTTAGACTTATGCTACAGACGGTCAAACATTTCTCCATGATCGAGATACTCATCTCGATACCTGTTTGACCTTGCATAAAGTCTCAGGACTTTACCTAAGTTAATGTCTAATGTTAACTGCATTATAAAATAACTTAGATAAATTATTACCAAACAGCTTACTGTTATTTCGAACAAGATGTTTGTGCTATGCACACATGAAGATAGATAGCCTCGAGCGTATCATCTCCCAACATCTCCCACTTGCACTCAGGCCCATTTATCTCGGTATCTCATACCGTTTTTACACATAAGTTTTCCCCGACTTCATGTGGTAGAGCCTTCATGAGTGGATCTGCTAAAACCGTCTACATTATAGACTTAGGGGTTTCTATGTTTAGACCAACCATTTGAATCTCATTCAAATAATTCATTTGTTCTTTCAGAATCCATAATATTTTAATTTACTTGGATCTTATCCAATTCATCGTACCTTACGATAATCATTTAAATTAGTTACTGGTCATTTCAAATGGCTCGTATTTATTTCTGATAAAGTATCAAACTCTTTGATTACTTAATCAAATTATATGTTCCATCTCTTTGATGCCTTGCATGTAATTTATACGCTCCCACTGACCTTGAAAACTCTCTGGCTAATTCATATAAGTTGGTCCGTCTAAATCATATTTAGAAAAACGAACTTATAAGTGAATGCTCCAATTTTCATGGTCAACATGAGCGTTTTACATCGGATTTGGTCCGAGTAGATCTGTACACATATGTTAGCGAGACGATTTCAACTAATCCGTTTTAAAGAAATTAGGGTGGAAAACCGTTTTTCGATCAACAAGATTGTACTTTACTATTCTCTTTCTGCACCAATCTTTCAACTTAAAGATTTACTTGCAGAAAGTGAGGAAACATTTTCCTTGGATACGTAAACTAAATTCTCAAATTTATTTACGCACACGGACCTATTTTGATTGCATCAAGTTTTAAATCGGAGTTACTACTCCGAATTTCATCCCGGAAGTTGACTAAGTCATCATCAGTTATGATGTCTAACTCGATAATTCGTGTCATGAAATTCGAGTAATTATACAACTTCTTTAATGATCGATTTAACGAATATCTTATTGACAATGTCCTCATAGGACATTATCAAAACCTAGGCATTACGATCTGGGACTTAACCCAGAGAGAGGACTTAACTCAGAGTCACTTACTATGTATCGCACCAAGTCTCACTAAGTGTGATTCATACATTTTAACACACGGATGTGTTAACAGACTTGACCCGAGAGAAAAATCACATTTTCTTTTAATTACACAAGATTTTATGTAGCTAAGTATTTGACCATTCGATCTAATCGAATCAGTTTAAATACTTTCTACTTTTCGTTCTTTATTTTATCAGACTTGTGTTTCATCAAGAACACCTGTCTTAATAAAATATACGAATAACTTATTTTGGTTAAAATAGACTCGGGTACATCAGTATGTACGAGACTGAGTTCGACAACTCATTCTTCCATTGTCTTACAGATGGTTTTCAGCCATTATATCTGAGAGGATAAGATTCACAAGTGTCCGTAGACTTCATAATACGAGAGGTCAGACCCCTCTTTATGTGACTTGTGAAGCTTAGTCTCTCGACACGGCCTAGTCTATTTTACCATATAAGTTTGCTACTATCTTGTGTATTTATATATTAACATTTAATATATATATAGTTATTACAAATTACTTAACACAAAACATTGCTTCTGAAGCAAGGTGATGACATTCGTCAAAAAATGTGTTAGACGTTTTTGTATAACTATTTATTCTGAAATCGTGACATCAAAATATATCACATTTTCATTTCCTCCTACTTATGCCTTTACTAATGATAAATTAAACTAACTTTCTCAATTGACTTTCCGGAGTGCCTTCTTCCTTTTCTAAATCACATTTAAATATTAATTAACCCAACATAAATAGCTATGCAAGCATCTCATGTATCCAAACGCTTGAGCTTTGCAATCTCGAGTTTAGCTCAAGAAGTTGCTTGTCTCAAGATCCGGTTGGGATACATAGTCTTGCACCGTTCATGCACTCGTATTCGACTCAAACGGTTTGATCGAATTCTCGAACTTTGCGGATCGGAATTGTTTATCCATACAACCTTGAGGGTAGCTCGACAAGTTGTAGGGAGAAACATACTTCGAATATCCTATATGTTCAAGCTGCCTCATATAGAGAAGAGTGACATGTAGCTTTAATTTATTTGTTGGACCCAGAACTTAATGAAATCATATTTCTTAAGTCTGTTCTTTAGAAGGTCATTTAATGTCAACGAGAATATAGTTTAATTCCATCAATTAGAATTTAACTTGATATTCAATTAATCAACTATTTGACCAGTTAACTTATTCCAATATTATATTTTGATTCCTTCGGTAAACATAGTCTTGCCCTAGTTTTTGCATATGTTCAATATTAAATATAGGTAGATTGGCTTTCATCTATCTATATCCTCCCACTATTTTTACGATCGTTTTAAAGCTTAATAACGAACGATTTAATCGAATTTAAAAATTAGTGAAAGAGGGATCCAATCATCCCGAACCTCACAACCTTGAGGAGACTCAACAAGTTGATTGGTTCCATGACTGGTAGACTAACTCTTGGTCAATCACATCACATGTGATTCCCTGTCGTTTTTTTTTACCCACAGTCACTTATGATCTTGAGGAGACTCAACAAATCATAATGACTGGTCTGTTCAGACCCTTGATTTCGTGTCCAGATTTGACTTAGATCGATACTCGAGGAGACCCGACGCATCGATTTGGGTCAAGTCTAGACTACATCACATGTATGTTGGAGTTTGTTCCTTAAAGAAAAACAAATCACAGCTTGAGGAGACTCAACAACTATAATTGTCTTCTTTGAGTTACCAAGCTCCAAAATCAAGGAGGGATACGAATTAATCTTTAATAAGATTTATAACGCATTGACTAGATATAGTCCAGGGTGTCATACAATCATGATTCGCGACATTGCGGTCCAGCGGAACACAGCCAGGGAATTGACTAAGCCAGGATCACTGCCCCTTGTACTAGCAAGGGTTGACCCAGAACTCTTAGCCAAGCACATTGACTGGATCATGGTCCATTGAATGAAGCTTGTCATTTTTGTATGTGTGCCATAGACTAAACAGATTTTATTAACAACTAATTAATCCTATCAACTAGTTGCATCCTTAAATTCAAAATTTTAGGATTTGTTTAATAACTTTTATTAAGTCCTTATCAACTATAAGGTTCACGTGCTATCCTAATCGTTATTAGGATTTTAATAAATTATTAACCAACGCTAAAAGCGAAGTCCTTTAATGATTTAATAATAACAATTAAAATTAAAATTTTCATTAAAAGCACTACCCTAATCAGGAATTAGGTCTTGAAGCATTGTTAATGTTTTATTAAAACATAGCATGTCATTAAAATTCAAGTAATAAATTTTAATCATTACTTAATGGCTAACCTAAAGGGTTGTCTTGTGTTATCAAATAGGGACAAGATGACATAGCCATTAAAATAATGTTACCTAATTTTATCGCATAAAAAGGTGTACAAATATTTAACAATTTAAATAGACTAAAGTTTATCGCATAAACAGTTTTGGCATGCATTCTTAAATTTAACATTTAAATTTAAAATATGATTTTAAAACATTTATTTCATCTCATAAAGTAAAAGCTTGTTTTAAAATCATAACATTTGCATGCTCCTTTGAAATATTTATCGCATAAAAATTTTAAACTTTTAAAATCAGTTTTTAAAAATATCTTATAAATTTAAAACATCATTTAAAAAATTCCATGCTTAAAATTTATCACATAAAATTTTAAACAACCTTTTAAACTTATCGCATAAAGCTTTAAAGCTTTAAAACAATTTTAAAATTTATCACATAAATTTAAAATTCCATTTTAAAACTTTCATGTTTAAAATTTATCATATAAAATTTTTAAACATTTAAAAATAATTTAAATTTATCGCATAAATTTAAAGAAAACATTTTTTTTTATTAAAAAAAATTAAATTTATCGCATAAATTTAAAGAAAACATTTTTCTGTAAAAGCATTCAAATAATAAATTCGCAGTCCTAGATCAGCATACAGAGATGGCTCGGATACCAATGCAGGGTTTTCTGGGACCCTTAGGGCACAAAAAACTCCTAGTCCCGTCCTAAGTCGGACGGAACATAGACAGAAATGCAGCGGAAAAATTTTATGTTAATCTAATTAACATGCAACCCTAAGGAAACCCGACCCTATTAGCCAGGATCTCTGCCAACTTGGGATGGATCTGACCACCCCAAGAGGGATCTAACTACTGCGAATAATTAAATGAAAACTTAAACACATACCCGGAATCTCAGCCCTGGGGCAGGCGAGATGTTCCGCGCCGTCTTCCGAGCTGCTCCCGTCCCACGCCGAGCCGCTCCTTGAACCGCTCCCCGAACTGCTCCTCGAACCGCTCCGCATCCCGAGGCGATCAATCCCATGTCGTCGAGCCAACCACGCGCCGAAGAAAGTTTCACGCGAGTGAAACCTCCGCTTAGATTTCGGATCTGAATCCGAACTCCTTTGCGGCTTTGCTAGAGCCCTCAGGAGCAAGGCAGAAATTTATAGGGAGAGGAGAAATATTAATTTAGCTTAGATCCGAGCGTGCTCCAACATTTACGAGAGCCGCTCAGATCTAGAGCTTGGGACGAGTTTTGAGGGAGGGGGGAGACCCCTATTTATATAGGCGGTGGACTCTCCCCTTTTCTCAAAATTCGATGTGGGAATAAATAATGAGTTAATTAAAATCAAGTTAGTTTGCACTTCACAAAGTGTAAACTTCCGTGAATTTTAACTCACTCACCGTTGAGCTTCAAGATTGATACAACCTATCAATACGACAAGCGTTCAACGGTGAACGCATAGGAAAAAACCGTTCGTCAATCGGAGTTTGTTTGACCCTCCAAGTTGAGTGTCCAAAGATCAGCCCAAACATTGTATTTCACAAATACATACAGCCGTCAAAAATCAAAAGAGCACGGAACCCTAGGTTCAATGGGGGGCCCACCGCTGCGCGCCAGAAAACAAGCCTGGCGCGTGCAGCTGCACGCGCCTCGAGGCGCGTGTGCTACACGTGCCTCAGGCGCGCGCGCTGTGCACGCGCCTCAGTGAGGCACATGCGCTGCACGCACTTCACAGAGGCGGCGCGCGCGCTGCACTCGCCTCAGTGAGGCGCGTGCTGCGTGCACGCGCCTCACAGAGGCGCGTGAAGCGCCTTGGGCTGACGCCCGCGTCAGCCGACGCGGGCCCCGCTGACGCATGTGTCAGCGGGCCAGGCCCGGGCCCCACCCTCTTTTATTGGTTTAATCAGCCTAAAGGGGCTAATTGGCTTGGTTTGATCCTTTGGGCTGTTTTGGCTCTAACTTGAGCATTTGGTGTCCGATTTGGACGCCATTCGAACCTGGGTCTAGATCGGGACATTCCTGTCTTACCCGTGAACTTTTCCTTGCATTTATTTTATTAAATATTGTATTAAACAATTTAATACACATTTAATCGCTTTTGCATCAAATGCAAAATAGTCCCTATCTAAGCTTAAATTATCATTTGCATCAAATGCAAATGATCTGAGGGCATATATCCCTACAGTTTCCCCCTTGCTTACCCTGATTTTCCTCTCTTTTGTAGAAATGGCGGGTCGAGAGTTCAGCCATGACATGCACCAACTTATTCGTCGGGGGGCTCCGGGCGCTCAGGGGAGTTCCTCCGGCCATGCACCATGACGCATCATGGAGGAGGAGATCCGTGCAGCCGACCCACCGATCGGGACGCTGGGGCCAACGAGCATCCCCCTCCCCTGCCTCTGGTTATGGCCAGACCTACTCCCGTGGTGGCGGATCCGCTTGATGTCCTCGTCGGTCTTGCCCCCGGAGAGAGGGTCGCTGCGGCCGCCAAGCAGGGCCCCCGTGCACCGATCACGAGTCAGGGGGAGAGGAAGAGACGCTCTCACTCGGGGTCTGAAGGGCCTGAGGGGAAGAGGAAGAAGGAGGGGGAGAGGGCTCCCCCGGCGGTGCGTGATTCGCCGGTTGTCTCGGGGGCGAGCCCCCAGGCCTTGGCGGAGGTCCCCCTGTGCATCAAGCCGAGCATACCCCGGTTGAGGCAGGACGGGCCTTGTCTGTGTTCGGCATCGGCCTAGAGGCCCCGCCCAGGGGGTCGGTCTTCTTGGATGTGACATGGCCCTCCAGCTGGCGCGGGATTCTGCCCTTCCAGGGGACCGCGCCCTCCTCGAGAGGGTCCGCTCCTCAACCCTAGTGGACTGCATGGTATGGCAAATCCAGCAGGTGTGTTTTCTTCTTCCCTTATCCCCATTTTGTTTTTGAATGATCTTCATTCCCTTCTTCTCGCAGGCGTCTTCGCTAGCTGTAGAGGCACGGCGACGCTCGGAGATGGTGGGTGGGCTCAAGGCGACTCTTGTGCAGGAGCGCCTAAGGGCCGAGGCGGTCGAGCGAGCGGTCGAGGAGGCCCGTGGGGAGGCCCTCCGGTCCCAACGTAGGATCGTCGAGCTCACCTCGGAGGTGGCAAGCCTGAGGGAGGCTTGGGCGATCGCCGAGTCTTCTGGGCGGTTGCCGAGAGGTCGGCCAAGGAGGCTGAGGAGGCATTGCCCCTCGTCCAGGAGGTGCACAGGAAGGAGAGAGCCAAGCTTTGGTCCAAGCTAGGTGCCTGCGGTAAGTGGACCCCGCCTGGCTCATTGATGAGGTCCAGAGGGGTTATGAGGACGTCCTGGCCCTGAGGATCGCGGAGTCCCTCCGGGAGGGATTCCAGGCATACCAGGCCATTTTGGCTCCGAAGATTGTGAGGTCCTTTCGGGAAGGGTTCCTAGCATTCGATGAGTGGGTCCGGAGAATGCTTCCCCGTCCTCCAGTTGCCCCTGGGCATCCTACGGGTTCGGGAGGAGATGAAGCGCCTGGGGATGCTACCTCGTGAGCTCCTGGGTCATAGGCGGAGCGGCCCCAGGTTTGTTCTTTTTAATGTTTCCTTTTTTTTCTTTTTATCAAACTGTAAAAAGAAACATTCTTGTTGAAATGGATTTTTCTTTTCTTCTGCGTCACCACCGTGTTTGTGCTTTCAGAATTGTCTTTGATCTGGTTTGGTGTTGCCCCCTATCGCTGCTCAAGTTGGGATCATTCGCTGACTTGACCGGTGGGAGGTTTTCCCTAAGGGGATTGTTCCCAGCTCTTCGTGGCGGTCCATGGTCATTCTGCCAGGGGGTTGCACCTGGTCTCATGGCCATGTTAGGTCCGATCCGCTGGGGGAGTTGCCCCTAGCCTTATGATTGGTTTGTGACCGACCTGCTGGGGGGTTGCCCCCCAGCCTTATGACTGGTTTATGGCTGACCTGCTGGGGGAGTTGCCCCCAGCCTTATGGCCAGTTTAGGACCGACCTACTGGGGAGTTTCCCCAGCCTTTTGGTCGATGCGATGTCGATCTGCTGGGGGAGTTTCCCCCAGCCTAACGGTCTACGGGTCGGTCGGATTGCTGTAGGAGCTACTCCCAGACTCACAGTCGACCAGGTGATCGGCCTACTGGGGGAGTTGTCCCCAGCCTTATGGTCGATGTGGTATCCATCTGCTGGGGAGTTTCCCCCAGCCTGACGTTAGACGGGTCGGTCGGCTTGCTTGGGGAGCTACCCTCAGACTCACGGTTGACCGGGTGATCGGCCTGCTGGGGGAGTTGTCCCAGCCTTATGGTCGACGTGGTGTCAATCTGCTGGGGGAGTTGCCCCCAGCCTGACGTTCGACGGGTCAGTCGGCTTGCTGGGGGAGCTACCCCCAGACTTACGGCCGAACCAAATGATCGGCCTACTGGGGGGTTGCCCCCAGCCTTACGGTCAATCGAGCGACCAGCTTGCTAGGGTAGTTGCCCCCAGCCTTATAGTCGATCGAGTGATCGGTATTGTGGGGCAGTTGCTCCAGCCTTACGACCGATTTAAGTGATCGGCCTACTGGGGGGGTTGCCCCCAGCCTTACAGCTGCTTCAGGAGGTTCGACACGATGGATTGTTGAGTCAGATCTCAAGAGACATGTAGTTATTGGTGTGAACTCGTACCACATTCTTGAAAGTAAAAACTGGGGATACATTCAAAAAGGAATACAGAAAAGCAAGGAAGATAACGGCGGGCGTGCAAAGCTTTCCCGGGGGAGGAGTCGCAATTGATTAGCCCGTCTCCTCACTTAATCATGCGCAGGGGGTCTGGATGACATTCATCTTCTTCCCTTTGTCCATTTGCCTTGATGTGCCCTCCCCGGGGGTCGCTTTTGAGGCATCGACAAAATTCTTCAAGTACCCTCGGCTGATCAGTTGGTCGATGTCCTTCTTCAGGTGCCTGCAGTCGTCAGTGTCGTGGTCATTCTCCTTGTGGTGCCTGCAGTATTTTTCCTCGTCCCTTCAGCCGCCCTTCATCTTTGGGGGCGGCTTGTTGATGTGGCCTTCCTTCTAAGCATGTGTCAGGACGGCGCCCTGAGTCGGGTTTAGCTTGGTGGGCGGCGCTTCCCCTCTGCGCTGCTTCCCCCTTGGCTTTCTCTCCTGCCTGTGATCCTTTGGCTCGCGGTGCTCACTTTTCGTATGCTTGGAGTTCCGCTTGGTTTCCACCGGGGGACCCCCTTCTTCCGTAGCCAAGGCCTCTTCGGTCAGCATGAACCGTTCCAGCCGAGCTATGACCTCGGTGAGGTCCTTTGGTGGGTCATTGTGTAGGTTCTTCTTTAGACCCCTATATTGGAGCCCTTTATTTAGGGCCGTTGTTCCAACCAGCTCAGGGCAGCTCTCGACGTTCAGCTTCTTGGCGTTGAAGCACTTCATATAGGCCCTCAGAGTTTTGCCTGGCCTTTGTACCACGTTAAATAAGAGTTCAGAGCCAGGCTTCCTCTGCCGCCCAGCCATAAACTGTTGGAAGAACATCCGGGACAGGTCCTGGAAGTTGTTGACGGACTGGTCAAGGAGGTTGTTGTATCAGTCCCGAGCGGACTTCTTGAGAGTGGTGTAGAAGTCGTGGCAGAGCAGAGTGTCGTCAGCCCCTGGAACCTCATGATCCCTGTGTAGTCTAGAACATGTTCCTCGGGGTCCCCCGAGCTGTCGTACTTCTCCAGGGCTGGCACTTTGAACCTGGAGGGCACCCGTGCTTCGATGATGCTTCTTGCCAATGGGCAGTGGTCGATCGCTAGAGGTCCTAGGTTAGCATGGCCGGCTGGCACCTCGCCTTGGTGCTTGGGTTGTCTAGGCAGGTCGGTGGAGGTGCGGGGAGGATTCCCTCGGTGGCCATCCCAGCTGGGGATATGCGTAGGTTGCTGAGTGTGCTCTCTGTGGGGGCATTCCTTGCGGCTTCTCAGCCTCTTCCGGCATGGGCTTCTGCTTCGTCCCGGGTGCCCTTCAGTGGCCGTGCGGCTGGATGACCGATGCTCGACCGAGCGGGACCGTTTGGATGAAACCGATGTCGACTTGCCCTCGGTCCACCTGGCCCCTCCTCCTCCCCTTGTTCGCAGGGAAGTGGGGGTCGGTGAACGCTCCCGGTTCTAGCCTCCACCCTCGCGGTCTGTGACTACGACTGAGCGTAGCAGGGGGCGCTGCCCCGAATGGTCAGTAAACCCCGCCTGGTTCCCCGCGAAGGGGTATTACGGGCCCGTGAGTTGCTGGATGGCCGTTGCCAGAGTCTGGAAGCTGGCCTTCATCTCCTGGGTGATATGGTCGAGTAGTTTGCAGGTTACTGAACGTGAGTCGTCAATTCCCTCTGTGGAACGACTGTGCCATGTTCCGTTCGGAACGTAGCCACCATTCTTGGGGATGGTCGGCAAGCGGGTGGACCCATTGTCGTGTTTCTCCATACTGCTTGTAGTGGATGACGTGGGTAAAAATTTCTTTCCCACGGATGGTGCCAGATGTTTCAGGGTGTTTTCTCACCACAGTTCGGTAGTCTTAAGGTTCAGAGGCTAACGTGGTCGCGTGAGACATGTGTGTCCTCCGAGATCGGGTAGCGGCACGTTCGCTCGGTCAGGAATGCAAGTATCCGTGCGTCTGGATCCCGAAGGGCAGCTTCAGGAGAGTGACGGCCTCCTCGAGTGGGGAGGCAAACGAGCTTGGCTCCGGTGGATGGAGAGCCGAAGGGTAGCTTTGGCGAGGTGGAGTCTCCTTGACATGCGCAGACGAGAAAGCTCTTCAGGGAGGTCGGACCTTGGTTCCGACCAAGTCCCCTCCAATGCCTAAGTCAAATATGATCTGAGGGATGCCCGGTGGGATCGAGGGCAGTTCATGGGGAGACCGATGCACGAATCCTCAGGCCGGGCTTTGGAGGAGAATAGTGAGGTGGAAGACAAGGTTGTAAGAGGAAGAATACCTGAGTCTAGAGTATTTAGAATTCGGTCCCTTCATATTTCGATCTTCGGGTCTTTTGTAGGCATTGAACTGCCCACGTCTCCCTCATCCTCCCCCATCTCGCCCCAAGCATCCACCGCTTTGATCGTCCCTTGATGGGTCATCAAGGTGGGCATAATGGAGCTCTTGAATGGTAATGAAGGTGGATGCAATTTGGGGGAACGATTACCTCAATCGACATGGGTCAGTGGTTTCCTCTACGTCAGTCTGGGGCTGCCATGGCTCGAGGCCTTCGCGGGGCTTTTAGGCCAGGGCCTAATCCCGTCCTAGCCCACAGGCTCGGATCACAAGCTCGGCATGTTCCGTCTTAGCCCTTTTTTTTTGGGGGGGGGGCGTATCAAGTGGGTACAGTGGGTGTTGCATCTCTCGCGTGATGGTAATCTTTCTCTTTCTCCTGTGAACTCCTTATGGACGCGTATTAAGGTGCAGTTCAGGTCCGCATAAACCCCCACATGTGCTAGGGTTTTTTTTCTTTGAAGATTTCCATGATTTTTTTATTCTGTCGCTTGGTTACTTCAGAAAAGTGTTCAGAAAAGATTGAATTTTAGGAAACAATGTGTTACACTAGATCTCTAATTCAGATGAGAAAAAATCCACAAGTGGATATGTTTTTGCACCTAGTGGATATGCAGTTAGTTTCGGGGTGTTTTCTTACCACTGGTCGATAGTTTAGAGGCATGGGGGTTGTCGCGGTCACGTGAGACGCGTATGGCCTCTGGGGTCAGTTATCCGAGCGTTTTCTTGGGTGGGAACACACGGATTCGTGCATCGATGTGCCAAATGGAAGCTTCAGCAGAGCAACATTTTCCTAGGATGATGGGTCAGACGAGCCTGGGGCTCGAGAGCGCTCGGACCCGAACGGTGGAGCGCCGAAGGGTGGCTTCGGTGGTTTGAAGTCTCCTCTAACATGCACAGACGAGAGAGCTCGTCAGAGGGGGTCGGACCTTGATTTCGACCAAGTTTCCTCCGATGCCTAAGTCTGCACTTGTCTGAAGGATGCTCGGTGGGACCGAGTATGGTTCACGGAGAAACCAATACGCGAGTCCTTCGGCCGAGCTATGGAGGAGAAATATGTTAAGTGGAAGAAAGGTCTTGGAGAGGTGGAATACCTGAGATCTGAGTATTCAGGATTTGATCCTTTGGCATTTCATTTTTCCAACCTCTTATAGGAGTCCGCATGTCAACGCCTTTATGGCGTCTTGTCATCTCGCCCTTCGTGCCCGCCCGCTTTGATGGTCCCTTCAATGGTGATCAAGGCAGGCGTGATCTGGGGAGCGGTTTCCTCGAAGGGAGGGGGGCCAACAGTTCATCGGCTGGCGGTGCTAGGCCGCGATGCCCCGGGGGCCGCTTATGGGGCCTTTTGGGCTTGGGCCCAGTTCAGCTTCTTGGTCGTGAGGTTGGCCCATCTCTTTTCGGCCCATTCGGGGGTCGTATCAATTGCCCCCATTGCTCGGGCCGTTTGGTCTTGGCGGTTCGGTCCGAGGGATGTGATACGCTGGGATTTGACCGGCGCGTCAGTCGAGACGACGCATTAAATGAAAGCCATCATGGCGCTAGATGTTAAGGATCTTCCCGCCCTTTGGGTGCGGGACTCGGTGAGCCGCCTCTTCTGGGATGCTGACACGTGTGTGCTCACGAACGGTCGGTGATTATGCAAGGGGTTTTGAAGAGGGCCATAAAAGAAGGAGTGGTTACCTTTTGAGTGAAGGTTCTGCCCCTCCAATGCTATTCTCTCCTCTCTTGCTTTCTCATTCACCGTCGATTTTTGTAGTGCTTTGCCATGTGTCCTTCGTTGTCTTCTTCCTCTGCCTCAGGGGCGAGTCAGTTGGTGGCCGTCGTCGGTGGTGTCGGGGGATCGTTATTGGCCTCCGTTGTCGTGGCCATCACTCTTCCTAGGTCAGGCCTCGAGATCCATTTGGCTGGGGGTGACCCTTCTAGTGCGCCTCCGGTGGTGATGGAGTGATCATCAGTAATTAGCGCCACCTCCGTTGGGCCGCTCCGGGCTAGGTACCTCCTTCCTCTTCATCGTGTCAGGGCACCCCAGATTAATGAGAGGATTTGCTTCCCCGGTAGTTGTGAGGTTAGGGTGTATGTAAAGAATTTACATTTGGTTTGCGGTTCCCTCTCCATCCCTTCGTGGAGATGTTCTTGAGGGCCTTTGGGCTCGCCCTGTGCTAGTTTAGCCCCAACTCCGTCGGGTCTTTAGTGGGGTTCCTTGTGCTGTGTTTGCTTCAGGGGGTGGAGCCGACTCTCCCCCTTTTCAACCATTTCTATGTCTGAGCCATCATAAGTCGGGCACTTGGATTTACATCACCGCTCGGAAGGGGATGAATATGGGTGTCAGGGTTGTTGTCCTCCTTGAAGCATTGGAAAGAGGACTATGTATTTGTGACCCTCCCCAAGGAGGCAAACTTTTCGATTCATTGGGGTAGTCTGTGCTCGCTGACCCTCACGCTGGAGAGTCTCACCAACGCAGACCTCGTGGCAGTTAGCAAGCTGTCTGCAGTCCCCCTACCGAGCAGCACGTCAAGGTCCTCTTCCAAGATCATGTTCTAAGAAAGACCGTGTGGCCCCTCAGTGAGTCTTCATTTATCTGGTTCAGATTTTTCATCGTTTCTTGGTCGCTTCCTTACCTCTGTATTGCTAGGTGGGTTTGCCTCCGGTTCTTCCCCGCATACTCTGTCGGTCGTGCTTCCTGACCCCAGCCCAAGGATGGGGGATCAGGTCTTAGAGGTTCGGCCGAAACAATGAGTTGGGGCTTCCCAGGTCAACAAGGGTCCGTCTGGGGAAGCTGTGAAGAGGGCAAGGGATCGCTCGTCGCCGGGGCGAGGGAGAGCCAAGAGGAAAAAGGCTCGGGTTCCAGCCTCTGGTGAGAAAGCCACAGCTCCCAAGGCCCCTGCATCCCCCCCTTCTCGACGGGTCGAGGACAAATGGCCTTGGGGCGGTCTCTCCCCGGCCTACGCAGGCTCGCTCCCCATAGACTACGAGACGTCTTTGGGCATCTTTCGGTCGACCTAGACCGATCTTTCGTAGTCAGGCGATGGGTTGCTCGACTCTCGGTTCCTAGTGGAACTGAAGGAGTCTGCCTTCACGAACTGCGGGGTCGTGGACCTGTTGGTCGAGAACTCATGCATGCCCCAAGATCAATTTGTGCTGGATGGGGTGAAGGGAGATAGGCTCGTAGCTTTCGTAGTGCTCACCGGCCATCAGGTAAGCTTATTCGCAACCTCGTGCATCATCTACTTTGGTGTGCAGTCCTGACCTACAGTTTTCACTTGGTGCAGCTGTCCTCTACCGGCCTGTTGATGAGGCGGCAGTTGTGACGCTCGCCGATGCGGAGACGAGTCTCGCCCGAAAGTCGGCATCAGAGGGGACAGCCGAGGAGGAGGCTCAGGAGGCCGAGGCATGTGTAAGGTCGATGGAAACCAGGCTCTCCGAGGTTGCTATAGCCTTCGAGAGGCTGGACGTTGAGAGTGTTGGATATGGAAGACGTTTGTACACCCTTGTGGGGGATGTACGAGGGAATACGGACCTCGAACGTCGCGCACACGAAGTCGTGTGCAAAGGGAATCTGTTCCCTTTCGGAGAGGATCTCTGGATGAGTGGAAAAGTCGCATTATATATGCATAAGTGCATGCGACATATGGCTAATAAAGGGGGAATATCTTAAGCTTATGTTGTACCATGCATATGGTACAACTTAAGCTTATAATGTGCCATGTATCATGGTACACCTTAATTAAGTTGTTCCAAAGGAACAACTTACCCTAAAATAACTACCTTGGGGGCTATAAATAAGACCCAAGGGTAAGCCATTTCTTACACTTTTTGCATGAAATTCATGCATGCATCTTCATCCTAGCGAAGCTCTGCAGAAATATTTCCTCTCCCTCCATCCAAGTTCTTAATCTAAAATAGAGATTTAGATTGTGGATTAGTAGCCTTACTCCGTTCGTGAGAAGACTCGATCCGTCATGGCGAATCCGAAGGCAAAGTTCCGAGACTACCGTTCCGCATACGCTAGCGTAAGTCTCAACTTTAATTATCGATCCTAACTCTGTTTTGGCAGGATCCTACATTGGTATCGGAGCCATATGGGTTCGCCCCGGTCAAACCGCCGTCCCGTCGAAACTATGAACGAGTCGTTGTCTTTTTCACGAATGGGTCTCCTACCATTACGGATATGGTAGGAACGCTTCGTGACGGAGAGAACGCAGCGGTTGTTCTTTTCACGTTAGGGTCTCCTATCATTACGGATATGGTAGGAACTCTCCGTGACGGGAAGAACCGACCGTTCACGTAGTATGTTATTTTTCATTTTTGGCACACGGCCATTAGGAAATAACTAATTTCTCGACGAACGGGTGCTTCATCGACGAACGGGTGCTTCATCGAGGAAGATGATGGTAGTTATTTCCATCGGGTAAGAAGAAATTTGGTGCATGTGCACCATGGCCAAATGGGCTATGAAGGCCATGCACCCCCCCTTCCCATGCGGAGGGGGTTGGCTACGGCCAATAACCACCGCGGCAACCCCCTCCGGCGGGGGTGTGCGGCCACCTATGAAAGGGGAAACCGGCCATGGCCAAAGGGCCATGGCCGGTCAAGGCAAAAATGCCATGGCCGGGCCATGGCCGGCCGGCCCTGGCCGGCCACTGCCAGGGCCAGAAGGCCCTGGCCGCGGCCAGGCCAGGGCCTGGCCTCCCTGGCCGAGGCCAGGGCAGGGGCCCTGGCCCCGGCCAGGGCCCGGCCGCCCTGGCAGAGGCCAGGGCAGGCGCCCTGGCCTCTGGCCAGGGCTCGGCCGCCCTGGCAGAGGCCAGGGCAGGGGCCCTGGCCCTGGCCAGGGGCCTCTGGCCTAGGCCAGGCCAGGCACAGGCCTGGCCGGCCTCTGGCCGAGGCCAGGCCGGCCCTGGCAGTGGCCAGTGCTGCCGCAGGCCGTCCTTGGCCGGCCAGGGCAGGGGCCCTGGCCGGGAGTGAAGAAAACCAGATTTTGGTCGACCAATTTTGGTGTTTTGGTCGACCAATTCGGCAAAAGGCCTTGGTTGAACATGAACATGCCAATTAGCCCATACGGGGCCAAACAACAGTCGTCTGCATCAAAATTCTCTCATACGGGGGGGAAACGCCTGGATCCATACGGGAGCCAACGACAATAGTTTGCAGAAAATCCCCAAAAAGGGGGATCCGACCTTGGCACGGCTACGGCTCATTCCCGACAAATGGTCAGGAAGTGCCGAATATTTCACTAGTATCATAAGGGTACTAAGTTGAAATATACATATTTTTTTTTGAAAAATACGTTTTCATACGTTTTGAAAAATACGTTTTCAAAAACGCTTTTCCGTTGCAAAGTACTATAAGAGTACTAACATTTGATAAAGTGAGGGAGAAATATTGAAAGTTACTCTAGATGGTGATTGGAAACATAGTGACCTTTCCGATTCTAGAGTAACATCTTCAATATTTTTCGAAAGTAACTTATCAAATTATGAATATCATTCCAAGTGGGAGTTGATTTTAGAACTATCCATATGGGATATTCTATTATCATTTCAAGTGGGAATTATATTTGAAAAATACGTTTTCAAACTCGTTTTTCCGCTGCTAGTACTATAAGAGTACTATTGTTTGATAAGTGATGGGGGAATATTGAAGGTTGTTCTAGATGGTGATTGGAATCAAAGAGACCTTTTCGATTCTAGAACAACATCTTCAATATTTTTCGAAAGTAACTTATCAAATATAATATAATTCCAAGTGGGATTTGAATATTTAGAACTATCCAAATGGGATATTCTATTATCATTTCAAGTGGGAGTTATATTTTAAGAATTTTTATGCAATGTTTTGATCAAACCTTCGGTTTTGTGTTTTTTGCAGCATTTTAAAAGTAAAATGTCTTCCGCTTCAAAGAATATCGTCGCTGAGTTAAACAAAGGTGAAAAACTCAACGGCGATAATTACAAACTTTGGTCCATTAAGATACAATACGTTTTAGAGGAGCAAGAAGTGCTCGAAACTCTAAAGAACGTAATGATTGAACCCGAGTTGGGCACTACGGCCCAACACCGACGAGACAAGGAAGCTTTTGATGCTTGGTCTCGGAAGAACAAGATAGCGCGCATTACGTTATTAAGCAGTATGGCTAATGACATAATGCGCATCTTCCGAGAACATGACCTAGCCATGGACATATGGTCCAAGCTAGAGGAGAAGTTCGGTGGCACATCGGTGTCCAAACTTTGCTCCTTAACTATAAGGTTCGATTCATATAAGAAATGTCCAGATCATTCCATGGGGAAACATCTGCGACATATGACGAACCTTATCTCGGAGTTAAAGGATGCAGGTCATGTGCTCACAGATGAGCAACAAATCCAAGCAGTCATACGTTCCCTACCAAATGGGTGGGATCAGATGAAGATGCATCTCACTCATAATGAGTGCATCAAGACCTTCAACGATGTTTCCAAGCACCTCGAATTAGAGGAAGAGCGGCTTGCGGCTGCCAAGCCAAGTGCAGAAGTGCACATGGTTGCTAGTTCCTCACACGGGAGAAAGAAACGTAAAGATCGTTTGAAGTCTTTTAATGAACGTAATAAGCAACCTGAGTCTACCAAGGAACCCAAACATAAGGGTGGGCACAAGAAATGGCACAAGAAGAAAGACTTGAAAAGGATCAAGTGCTTCAAGTGTAACAAGCTCGGTCACTATGCTCGTTCGTGTACGAGTGGAAGTGACGAGGTAACTTGTAATACTAGTTACATATGTGTTTCTAGTTCACTATTTCTTGTGGAATTTAATCCATTTTGGGATAATTGATTCAGGTGCCACCGACCACATAGCAAAGGACAGACGGTCCTTCGTGGAGTATCACCGGATACCCCAAGGAATGAAGTGGATCAATGTAGGAAACAACACACGTGTTGAAGTGAAAGGCGTTGGGACTCACAAGCTAGTCTTGGACAACGGCCACACTTTCCTACTTCATGAAGTTATCTTCATTCCATATATTCAAAGGAATATTATAACTGTGGTCAATTTAATAGGTCTTGGTTATAGTTGGTTCCTTCATGATTGTAATATGGACCTATTTTTGTAATAATTCCTTTATTGGTAATGGGTTTGTATTTAAAGGATTTATTGTAATGAGTACAATGTATGATTCCTCATGTAATGAAAATTTCCTTATTGCAAATTCTAAGACTTATGAGTCTGATGTGAATTGTTGGCACGCAAGGCTTGGTCATATTGGACCAACGCATATGGATAGACTTGCCAAACGTGGCCTTCTATCCAATGTTTCAAAGGTTGAAATGTCGACCTGCGAACATTGCCTTGTGGGGAAATCTTGTCGCAAGCCGTTTGGAACCGGCACAAGGGCCGAGGTTCCATTACAGCTTATCCATTCGGACATATGTGGTCCGATGAATGTCAAGACAAGACGCGGGAAGTCCTATTTCATCACTTTTATTGATGATTTCACCCGATTCGGTCATATCTATTTGATATCCCACAAAAGTGAAAGCACTAAACCTGCTTTAAAAACTATATGAGTTTAGTGGAGAATCAATTAGATCGCAAGATTAAGGTCTTGCGAACCGATAGGGGCGGTGAATATCAATCAACAAGTTTTAAGGAACTTTGTGATGAAAAAGGCATAGTACATCAGGTAACTATGCCTTATACTCCTCAACAAAACGGTGTTGCAGAAAGGAGAAATAGGACTTTAATGGAAATGGTCCGTTCAATGATGGCGCAAGCTAACTTGCCAATCACCTTTTGGGGTGATGCATTATTGACGGCCGCTTTCATTTTGAACCGTGTACCCTCGAAATCAGTTAGCTCCACTCCTTATGAGTTGTGGAACCAAAGGTCTCCTGACTTAAACATTTTGAAACCTTGGGGTTGTGCATCCTACGCACATATTTCCTCCCATAAGTATGGCAAACTTGGGCCAAAGGGAAGGAAATGTATCTTTATACGATACGCAGAAAACTCCAAAGGTTATGTTTCATGTTAGTCAGGAAGACAATGGTGGGCTAATTGAGTTTGAGTCGAGGGATGTCACTTTCTTGGAAAAACAAGTTTCCAAGACAGGGCGAGATAAGTCAGGACTTATCTCTATTTGAGATTTATGATCAAGAAGGATTACCTCATTCGAGTGGGAGAATTCTTGGTGAAAACGAAAATACGTTTCAACCTTCACCAATGGATTATACGAATGACGATTATCCTATTCCATACGGGAATAATGATCCAAGTGGGAGCAATTCTAACGACATTCCAAGTGGGAGTGATATTAGAATTGATCTAAATTCGAGTCAACAAGGACTTGAAGAATCTCAAATACAACGTAGTAGTCGTACAAGGTTGGCTCCTCTAAGATTTGAGGATGAATTTCCGCAAACCTTTATGACTTTACTACAAGATGATGACAAGCCTGCTACTTTCAAACAGGCCGCATCATGCCCTGCGAAAGACAAATGGATGGAAGCGATGAAGGAGGAATTGAAATCCATGAAAGTTAACCAAGTCTGGGACTTAGTTAACTTACCCAGAGGACATAGAGCAATTGGGAACAAATGGGTTCTCAAGATCAAGCATAAGGCTGATGGCTCTATTGACAGATATAAAGCTCGCCTTGTCGCGAAAGGTTTTACACAACAGGAAGGGATAGACTACGAAGAGACCTTCTCACCTGTTGTGCGTTTTACCTTGATTCGCATGATTCTGGCAATGGTAGCTTGCTTATACCTCGAATTACATCAGATGGATGTAAAGACTGCCTTTCTCAATGGAGAATTGGACGAGGAAATCTATATGGAACAACCAACAGGGTTTGTAAAAGAAGGAAACGAACATAAGGTTTGTAAACTTCGTAAATCCATATATGGTCTTAAATAATCCTCGAGGCAATGGTATATACAATTTCAAGAAGTTGTCTTATCAAATGGATTTTCCATGCTTGATGAAGATAACTACGTATATATCAAGAGGATTAAAAGCAAGCATGCTAATATGTCTCTATATGTAGATGACATTTTAATAACCAGAAAAAGACAAGGGCTTTGTGATTGATATCAAGGCTTGACTTTCATCAGTTTTGAGATGAAAGACATGGGGAAGCCACATATATCCTTGGAATTAAGATTTCAAGGAATCGTTCGAAGAAACTTCTTTCTCTTTCACAAGAGACTTATATAAAGAAGGTTCTAGAACGATTTAATATGCAGGACTGCAAGTCCATTGATATTCATATAAGCATATGCGATAATTTATATCTGGAATCGTGTCCAAAGAACCAAAAGGATAAGGAAATTATGGAAAAAGTTCCATATTCCAGTGCAGTTGATAGTCTTATGTACGCTATGGTGTGTACGAGACCGGACATCTGTTTTGCCGTTGGAAATGGTAAGCTGTTACCAATCCAACCCAGGGCAAGAACACTGGAAAGCGGTTAAGAGGATAATGCAGTATCTTAAAGGAACTGCAGATTTGCAAAAGACTATGATAAAACCAAGAAGGTAGACATAAGGTACATATCTACGCATGAGATGATAGAGGATCAGCTTACGAAAGCGATCCCCAGAAATGTGTTTTATAAACACTTATCATCCCAAGGATTGCGTATGAGCTGAGTTGTACCAATATATATTCCCATGTCTAAGAAAGATCAAATTTAATAAAAGAATAAGTTCTTTTTCAAACATTGCATATGAATTTCTTAAGAAATGTTTGTGTACATTTTTTGAAATCTCAGCTGAATTGTGTGTATGTCGGACAGATAAAGGTTGGCTCTCTCACATGAGCAACCGCCTTATCTTATCAGATGGATAAGATAGAGATGAGACTAGTTTAAAGTCAAAATCATTAGACGAATGATTTAGAGTCATGACTTAAACAAGATAGTCGAATGAAAGATCTGCATCATATGGATGCTTACAAAAGATCTGAGATCTGTATCACAAGGATATCTGAAAGAGATCTCGTAGGATTTTTTTTAAATCCTATCTGTCTTATGCAGGATGAGAGTCCGTGAATATTTCACGAGTAGTAAAGGGACTCAAAAAGATAGGCACTGTGGTGTCTGATCTTTTCATCCGTACAACATCATTAAGACATACTCTCCCTGGGAAAGGAGTGATGTTGTAATACGTGTTCATACCACGTATGCATTTCGACCACTGAGTTAGTAGCAATAGTGTTTGCTATTATGTGAGACTCAAAAGGCCATACGGGTCTTAACTCTTACCCTCAAGGACTCCAATTGATTCCTTTAGATTTGACGAGATGATCGCTATCTTAGCGTGTTACTTATGGGCTATGATAATTCGGCTCGGCGGGGCACGTTAGAAAAGCGAATCAAGTCAAGATCAGAAGGTTCGCAAGAAGAGGAAGATTGATTTCATATTCACATTTGGACTTTAATGATTCAAAGCTGGCCAGCCAATTGTGATCCAGATGGGATTCAATTGTTGAATATAAAGTATAAGAAATGTGAAGAAATAATCTAGGGTAAAGCATGCGTTGAACTACTCAACTTTGCACCTTCGAGGTCGTTGTGTATCTCTAACAAGTGCACAACAACAGACTCTAAGCGCATGACGGTCGCATGGTCTATTTCTCGGTATGATAGATGAAAGAACTAAGGGAAAGACGTTCTCTTACAATCCCCTCAAGTGTGAGTGGGAGATGTTGGATATGGAAGACGTTTGTACACCCTTGTGGGGGATGTACGAGGGAATACGGACCTCGAACGTCGCACACACGAAGTCGTGTGCAAAGGGAATCTGTTCCCTTTCGGAGAGGATCTCTGGATGAGTGGAAAAGTCGCATTATATATGCATAAGTGCATGCGACATATGGCTAATAAAGGGGGAATATCTTAAGCTTATGGTGTACCATGCATATGGTACAACTTAAGCTTATAATGTGCCATGTATCATGGTACACCTTAATTAAGTTGTTCCAAAGGAACAACTTACCCTAAAATAACTACCTTGTGGGCTATAAATAAGACCCAAGGGTAAGCCATTTCTTACACTTTTTGCATGAAATTCATGCATGCATCTTCATCCTAGCGAAGCTCTGCAGAAATATTTCCTCTCCCTCCATCCAAGTTCTTAATCTAAAATAGAGATTTAGATTGTGGATTAGTAGCCTTACTCCGTTCGTGAGAAGACTCGATCCGTCGTGGCGAATCCGAAGGCAAAGTTCCGAGACTACCGTTCCGTATACGCTAGCGTAAGTCTCAACTTTAATTATCGATCCTAACTCTGTTTTGGCAGGATCCTACATAGAGGGCCTTGGCGTTGGCCGAAAAGTCCCAGGCCGAGGAGAGGGCTGCAAAATCAATGGTGTCCAGGGAGGCCGAGGATGAGGCTAGGATCAAGGAGCTTGGGGAGCTACTGAACGCGGCAGAGGAGAGGGAGGGTAACCTCACAGCCATGCTCGTCGAGGCTTCTCGTGCGAACAAGGCGGAGAAGACAGAGAGGTTGAGGCTTCATGGTCATGTAGCCGTCCTTGAGGCCCGGGTCAGGGAACTGGAGAAGGTGGACCCCACACAAATAGCGCAGGAGGCAGTGAAGGAATATTCCGAGACCTTCATCGCCCCAGGTAGGGCTGTTGACGAACAGAATGTTCGACGAACTACTCGTGAACAAGCTCGGTACATGTTCGTTTACATTCGTTTGGGAAGCTTAATGAACAAGCTTGAACAGATTTTTAGAGATGGTTAGTAAACAAACAGAGCTTGAACATAGCTGTATTCGTTCATTTATGTTCATGAACAAGCTCGTTAAGTGTTCTTGAACAAGCTCGTTAAGTGATGTTCATGAACAAGCTCGTTAAGTGTTTGTGAAGATGGTCCGTATTTCGGCACATATTAAATCCTTTTATTTAATTGATTTTGTCATTGACAATTATGGTTAAATAATATTAGTCCTGATTAAAAAATTGACGTTCATTTGTTTATTTGAAAATCTGTTCATGAACAAGATTGATTGCGTGTTCACGAACATGTTCCTGGACATGTTCACGAACAAGCTCGATAAGTCTTGTTAACAAACAGAACGTTCGATGAACTACTCATGAACAAGCTCAATAAATGTCCATTTACATTCGTTTACGTTCGTTTGATAAGCTTAATGAACAATCTTGAACAGGTTTTTAGAGCTCGGTTAGTAAACGAACAGAGCTTGAACATAGATTTTATTCATGAACAAAACCAAGCTCCATGTTCAAGCTTGTTCAAGCTTGTTCAAGCTCGTTCATCAACAGCCCTAGCCCCAGGGATGTTCAGGGCGTTTGAGGAGGGGTTCCTTCACTGTCGACGCGAGATCGAGTGTAAGTTCCCAGGCTCAGGGGTTGCGTTCGAGAAGCTCGTGATGGTTCCTGGCAAGGGTGTGGAGGTCACCGACGCCACCTGTCCAGAAGACGCTCCAGAGGTGGCTACGGACGCTCGGCCTGAGGCGTAGCCTTTTTGTGGTGTTTTTCTTTATTTTGTTTATTCTGTAAACTATCTCGGATTTCGTCGTTTTTTGTAATGGGAATCGATGATCATCCCTTGTTTGTTGTCCACATCTATTGTTTGTTTGTAGTTGTGCCCCCTTCCTCAATCTTGGTTGTGCTCTAGCTGTCATATGGTCGGATTTAGGGAAAACCGATAATTGCCTGTTGATCGTTTTTCTCACGGTTGGTCGGATGATCGGCATGTCAGGGGAGTTACCCTAGTCTGGAGATCAATGCGCAGTCGATCTACTGGGGGAGTTGCCCCAGCCTTACGGTCGACGTGGGGGTCGACCTGCTGGTGGATTGTCCCCAGTCTTACAGCCGACGTCGGGTCGGTCGGCCTGCTGAGGGAGCTATCCCCAGGCTTATGGTCGATCGAATAATTAGCCTACTGGGGGAGTTGCCCCAGCATTACGGTCGATGCATGGTCAGCCTTCTGGGGGAGTTCCCCCAGCCTTACGATCGACAGGTCGGTCGGCTAGCTGGGGGAGCTACCCCCAGACTTACGGTCGATCGAATGATCGGCCTGCTGGGGAAGCTGCCGCAGCCTTACGGTCGATGCATGGTCGGCCTGCTGGGGGAGTTGTCCCAGCCTTTCGGTTGACAGGTCGGTCATCCAGCTGGTGGAGCTACTCCCAGTCTTATAGTCGATCGAATGATCGGCCTGCTGTGGAATTTGCCCCCAGCCTTACGGTCGACGTGTGGTCGGCCTGCTGGGGGAGTTGCCCCCATCCTTACTGTCGGCAGGACGGACAACCAGCTGGGGGAGCTATTCCCAGTATTGGGGTCGACCGAACGATTGGCCTGCTGGGGGAGTTTCCCCCAGCCTTATGGGTGATCGGGCGATCGGCCTGCTAGGGGAGTTTCCCCCAGCCTTACGGTCGATAGATTGATCGGTCTACTGGGGAGTTTCCCCCAGCCTTACGGTCGATCGAGTGGTCGGTCTACTGGGGGAGTCATCCAAATTGTCACCCTGCTGGGGGAGTTGCCCCAGCCTTATGGTCGATAGAATGGTCGGCCGGCTGGGGAAGTTGACCCCAGCCTGACGGCCAAATATATTTTACTATACGGGATTCAGGACGCCTATGTGGAAAAGGGGCTCCTTCTTTTCTTTATTTTGAACATTTTCCTGTTTTGGTACAATGTTTCAGATGGGGTCCATACATTCTTTGCCTCACTGGTAGTATTTACACAAGTGCTCCGTGTTCCAGGTGTGGGTGAGCGCTTTACCTTCTAGGGTCTAGAGCCGGTAAGTCGTCGGGCCGAGGACCTCGGTGATCTTGTATGGCCCTTCCCATTTCGTAGCGAGCTTTCCCTTGCGAGCAATCTCCGGGTTGAATATGGATTTCATCAGGACAAGATCTCCTTAGTCGAAACCGCTTCCCTTGACCCAGGATTTATAGTAGCGGGCCACTCGTTGCTTCTGTCGGATGAAGGAGGCTAGAGCCTGGTCACGCTGTCACGCCCCGCTTTCTATTATACTTGTGAGCAAGGATGCGAGTGGGTCCGCATGGGCTGAAGCGGTGAAGCTCAAACCCAATAAGCATCTGTGAATAAAACCAATCACAGGAACTTACATGCATTCAGAAGAAATAGAAATAACTTTTTATTTAAGCCAACATCTAGAAGAAAATACACAAAATAACTAGGCCCCAAGCATGGCCAACAAAACAGAGTTCTACAAAGACAATAGGTACACACCCTACAAAAATGCAGTAAGAAATATGATAAGCAGCAGCAGGTAAAGCTCAGCAGCTAGTCCTCAGTGGGGAGGACTTCTGGATCAGCATACTCCTGGTCCAGTGGTTTAGTCTCCTCCAGCAGTTGCTCTTCTATATAACATGTCTCGTGACTTGACACATTTCAAACAACATGAAAATGTATGTCAGCAAGGGTCCTTGGCAAGCAAAAGTGAGAGAGGGACCCTTGGCAAGGTTTTCAAAATAGTTTGTATGGCAGTTAAAACATTACAAAAAATGAGCAGTTATGAATTATAAGCAGTGTGAACATGAATCATATTAGCATGGCAGTTCTAATATAAGTAAAAGCAGTAACAATTTACATGTTATATATTTTAAGATGGCAGTTTTCTAGCTATTCTTGAGTGTATCTAACTAGTGACTAAGGTCCACGTCGTTAGGCGGATAGTAAGTGAAACTACCTTCTCGTGCCCTCGAAGGTGACCCTTTTACTTCTGCCTAGTGCCCGCGAACCCAACACCACCCACATGTACTTTCTGGACCACGAGCCAGAATCAGCCAAACCGGCCATCACGATTAATACTACTAGAACACGAGCCAGACTAGCCAACCCGGCCCACAAGATAGCCAAACCGGCCCACAAGATCTATGATTTAGCCAAACCGGCCTGCAATATTCATGATTTTTCAAGTGGTTCGAGCAATTCATATATGTCCAACTGTGTTTTGCATTCCATATTATTACAAGGCATGGAATTTTAACATGTTAGTTCGCATGGTGTAAAAACATGATACAACAGCATTATCAGCATTTCTCAGTTTAAACAATTAAATGTAACGATTTTAACAGCATGTAAAAATGCACACTTGCGTGATTTTGATGATTTTAGTATCGTTGTGTTCGTATGAAAGGCGCGGATGTTTCTGCCTCAACAGATTTTCAATTTTAGGCTAAACGAATTTAACTTATTAAAATATTATAACTACATACATATAATATATTGTTTTTATAAAATAACAAACTGTTTTTATAAAATAATTTCCTGTTATAAACTAACTTACATTTATTTTAACATAAAATAATTTACTGTTTTTATAAAATAATTTACTGTTATAAACTAACTTACATTTATTTTAACATATATAATCTATTATGTATAACAGTACACACTTATTATAAAACTAAGTATATTAAGTTATAATTTAAAACTAACATACTCTTACAAAGCTAACTACACTGTTCACGTATTAAAACTCCCCGTTTGTAGTTTTTTATCTTGTTTCGCTTGCAAGGGAATGGGTTGGATGGGACTTGCGGCGGCGACTGGGGCTGGTGGTTAGTGGCTGAGCGATGCCGACAGTGATCGGCACAGGCGACGGTGCAAGCATCGGATGAAGCCTTCGGGTCGCATGGAGGGCGAGAGAGAGAGAGAGAGAGGGAGGCGGACTGCGGGTCGT
The DNA here is from genome assembly GCA_030789695.1 of Scilla litardierei. Taxonomy (NCBI): domain Eukaryota; kingdom Viridiplantae; phylum Streptophyta; class Magnoliopsida; order Asparagales; family Asparagaceae; genus Scilla; species Scilla litardierei. The sequence continues at coordinate 329,444,297 of CM061133.1, read as the reverse complement.
GTGGAGGGCGAGAGAGAGAGGGAGACTGACGGCAGTGAGGGCGGTGGCTTGGTCGGCGGTTGCGGCGGAGAAGAAGGAGGTTGAGGGTGGTCGAGGCTTGTGGGGGCTATCAGAGATGAAGGTTGATGGGCGGTCTTAGAGAGAGGGGAGGACGGTGCGGGGGTTGCAGGGTTGAGGGTGGTTGGAGGGGTGGTTGCTACGGTGGGACGGCGTGGAGTTTGTGGCTGAGGGTGGTTGGAGGTGTAGGTTGAAGGGAGGAGGCTGGTCGCAGGTTGTTGCAGGCAGAAGGAAGGGGATTGAGGTTGGTACCGGTGAGGGGAGATCGGAGTTTATGGCTGCCGAAGGTGAAATCGGAGTTGAGGAGAAGGGGGTGGCGGCTGTGAGATGTAATAGGGTTAGTGTTTGTTTGGTTGAAGGGAGAGGAGAATGAGTTACATCGATTAACTTTTGTTTAGGGTTTGTTTTTGTAGAGTAGTGTGTGCCCGAGTTTTAACGTAGGGTAATGTTTAGGGAGGTTAATTGCTAAGGGAAAGAAAAGGAAGGTTTGAATTAAAAAAAATTATTAAGGCGTGATTAGGGGGATTTAGTGAGAGGAAAACTTCCTAATTGGCTCCAGATTTTATTAGGAAGAAAGTGGTGCTATTCGCAGAGTGCAGCGCCATTATTCAAAGGAAGGCGGTGGAAAAGCTGGAGGATTCGGGGAGCTTCTCAATCCCGTGTGCCATAGGAGATTTGAAGATCACAAGCGCTCTATGCGACTTAGGGGCAAGCGTCAGCTTGATGCCTATAGGGATTTGCGAGAAGCTCAATCTAGGAGTGCTCCAGCCTACAAACATGTCGCTCCAACTGGCGGATCGCTCGGTGAAGTATCCTTTCGGAGTGGTCGAAGACGTGCCGGTAAAAATTGGAAGGGTAGTGGTTCCATGTGACTTCGTCATCATAGATATGCCCGAAGATGCACGCATCCCGATCATCCTTGGGCAACCATTCCTAGCCACAACAGGAGTCCTTATCGACGTGAAGGGAGGAAGACTCTTCCTTAATGTCGGAAAAGATAAGGTCGAGTTCGACCTCAAAAAGTCGATGATGAGCTTTGCAGAAGTCGATCGCATAGATCAAGTGGATCTCCTTGATGAAGCCATCAAGGAGACTAACTTGGAGGAGCTCTTCCTTAGCAACAACGTGGAACCCCCCATTGGGTGAGAGGACAAGTTGAAAGAGAATGCGACAAAGGAGGAGCATGAGGAAGCCTCCAAGGGGAATCTTAAGGAGAAGCCGCCGCGATGACACCCATTTGACTCAGAGGAGACGAATAAGTGAGGAGAGAAACACCATGAGCTGAACGAGAAGATGGAATATGGAGATGACCACATCTGGGACCTCTCCACCCTCAAACCCCCATGACGACACCAATAGAGGGAGTCGAGCTCATGACTTAAAACGAGCGCTTCATAGAAGGCAACCCAAGTGTTTTGATTTAGTTTTTTCATTTAAATTTTCATCTTCATTTTTGACGATGTTTCGAAACATTTCACTATTTCTTGTTTTCATCTGATTTCAGGAGATATGGAGCAATCAGGAGTGATTTGGAGCCTAGAGGACTTGCACGCATGCCGAAGCATCGCTCATGTTCATATCAGAGAGCTAACGGCGTTGGAGGATGAGTGGAAGAAGGACATCGAAAAAACGTCGAGAAAGCGAGGAGGAGAAGAAAGGAGTTCTGAAACAGGCCACTCGTCTGAGTAAGGCAGCTCACTCGCCCAAGTGGAGCAGCTTACTCGGTCGAGTAAAGCTGACACGAAACACATCTGCCTGCCTTAGTGCCACAATGTACTCGGCCGAGTGGTGACTTCCACTCGGCCGAGTAAGAACTCCACTCGCCCGAGTGGAGGCAAAGATTTGAAGAAATCCAAGGTGACTTCTCTATTTTTGGAGCGATCTGTAGACTATCTTACTCGGTCGAGTAGCTTTCTCACTCGGCCGAGTGAGATTCTTACTCGGCCGAGTAGCGCAGACAGCCAGTCGGGAAAACATGGGTTTCTAGCGGCGCAGGGGCAGTTTGGTGTGTATTTTTTGGTTCTTTTGGGCATTTATTTAAGCCCAATTTTGTCTCCAGTCTCAGGGAGACGAGATAGACTTCTTAGAGTAATTTTTCTTAAGTTTTTAGTTGAAGTTAAGCGTTTGTATTGGCGAGAAATTGAAGATTGGATCTTAATTTTCTATTTAGAAGCTTCGTGGTGACATTGGTTTGTCTTAATCTCTTGCAAGTTTCGATTTTTATGCTATATCTCTTAGTGAATATTGATTGCATGATGTTTTCTATTATTAATCTTGCTTTTTTCTCGATTTCTAATATGATTTGTGTGTAGTTCCTTTGCTCTAGGGCAAAAGGATGAACCCTATGGATCTAATGTTTAATTTGTGAGATTTATTGAATTGCTATGAAATTGGGCTTGCTAGAAAGATTAGATCTTGATTGATTTATGATCGCGCTGGGATGTACTCCCAAAACAATGTAGTTTACCGCAAGCACACGGTCTAGTGGCGATCAGGTATTGTATCCACAAGGAGGTGGTGTTGGCTCCAAGCTATCTTAGGTTGGCTCGACTACTAAGGTTTAATGGTGGAGATGGTTATGGTATGATGTAATGGAAACGGTGATGGATGTCGGTGTCGATGATAAAGAAGTCGGTTGTGTATTCAATCAAATAAAAATGTCTAAGGCTCAGGAATCCCCACTATGGATGTTCAAGTAATCAATGTGAGTTATGAATTAACCATGCAATTAAACTTGGTTTTAAGGTGAACTTATCGCAACTCTATGGAGAACCGACGCACGCTATATCGCTTTTGTAAGTCTATAGCAATCTAAATTAGAGCCTCGCTGTCGTGCAAGCCTAACCCCACTAGCATTCAGATCGACAATTATGCACAATCCCAACTCAAGCTCGCTGTCGCGCAACTTGAGTTCAGATCTAGATAGTGATAGTTCATACTCGTTCACCGTCGTGCAACGAATATGAGTATAGGAAAACAATAAAAAATGCTAGCTTTGATCGTTGTCGTGTACCAAGTCTAGGAAATTTCGATTGTAGTCCTAAATCGAATATCTAGGGCTTTCCTTGGATCAAGATCCTCTGTCGAGCTCTCAAGATCCAAGAGAAATCCATATCTATCCGTAGTAAATTAATCACAATCTAACCCTTTAACAAGTTTAGCAACATGGGTTTTCAATAGATTTCACATATCAAACCCTAGATCCATAGGGTTCATCCCTTCCCTAGAACAAAGATCAACCAAGCATAGCAATAATGATATAGAAATCAATAGGAAACATTGCTTGCATGTTAAAAGATAAAAATTCAATGATTCAAATAACAATAACAAAGATACTTAGCTTTCATGAAGAAATCCAATCCGAATACAAGCTTTTAGATCCAAGAGGGGGCCTAGGGCATGGCCTAACCTCTAAAAAAGTCTCCAATAATAATAATCGGAACTCCCCCTTTAATGACGGCTACAATTCCTATATATAGTCCCCTCAAACCCCTAGCAAATAACCTAAGAAACCCTCTGAAATTCGTGCCCAAAGTCAGCTCTGGCCGCAACTTAAGTTCTGGGCCCGCGCCTGCTCGGCCGAGTAGAACACAGCTCGGGCAGAGCAGCGATTTCAGCACTGCAGCGTCAACTTGAAGAAATTCTCCAGATTTCATCCGACCTCCGATTGATGCGTTCTTGGCGGCTTTGGAACCTTCATGAAGTCTAATATCCATAAACAATATGATAAAAATACTTTTCCAATTGGAATGAAAGCAGATCTTGAAAGAGTGAGAGGCTATCTGAAAATCTGGGCACTCATGCCCCTCGGGCGAGTAGGATTTCTTACTCGGGTGAGTGGACTTCCTACTCGGCCGAGTAAGATCCATTGCAGACCTCCAAAAAGTCAGAGAGTCGGCTTGGCTCCCTTCAAAATTTCTGACTCCACTCGGGCGAGTGGAGTTCTTACTCGACGTAGTGGAATTCACCACTCGGTCGAGTACATTGTGGTATTCAGGCTGGCAGATGTCGTCGTGTCAGTCTTGCTCGACCGAGTAGGTTGCGTCACTCGGCCGAGTGAACTGCCTTGGTCGGCCGAGTGGCCTGTTTCAGAGCTCATTTCTTCTCTTTTTGCTTTCTCGTCGATTCCTTCGACGCCCTTCTTCTTCCACTCATCCTTCAGTGCTGTAAACTCTCCGATATGATCATGAGCAACGCTCCGGCACACGTGCAAGTCCTCTAGGCTCCAAATTGCACCCGATTGCTCCATATTTCCTGAAATCAGACGAAAACAAGAAATATTGAAAAGTATCGAAATATCGTCGAATAATCGTGAAAATCGCGATATGAGCAATCGAAATGGCATGTGAATATACAGAAATAAAGTGTAAAATATAAGCTTATCAAAATACCCCAAGCTTTCCTCTTACTCGTCCTCGAGGAAGATGAATACAAAGCTCACCGAGAGGTAAAAATAAGAAAACGAAAGAGAATACGAAGTGGAAGGGATCGCTAGATTATTCTCTCAGATCTCAAGCCATAAGCTACACATCACGATAACTCGAAAAACATGAATCATATGCTATAAAGATTTCATATCTTACTTAAACATGGTACTTGCAAGCTTTTAAGAACAACAAAAGGGACTCTCTAAATTCATACAATCAATTCATATCCACATCACACATTTCATAGAATTTAATATACAAATTATTGGCGACGCACTTTTCAATCAAGAGTTATAACAGAAGCATATCAGAATCACACCAAGCATGAAATGGAGAATGGAATAAATCATGGCATTCACATATTTATATCGAATCATAAGAAATCTCCATAACTAAAGTATTTTTCTAGGTTTCAACATTATCAAACTTTCCTATTTGTGCACCTCTCCACTCTAATGTCGCACTCACACATATGGTCAAGTGAATTCACCCCTCCCCCCTCCCCCCAAGCTTAGCTTAAGGCATCGCATCTAAAGAAATATGATAGTGGAAAATGGGATTTTTGCCTTGATTTTCCCAAGTATTTTGTGGCTCCAATAATGAGATAGAGAAACATTTTTCGTTTTCTTTTTGAACTTTTTGTTTCTCATTTTTCTTTTTGGATTTTTGTAGGAGCTATATGATTTGTATTTTTGGTTTTGGCTCCTATTTGGCTTTTTGTACTTTTTGGAGCTAACTTTTTCTTTTGTATGGAGTTTTGGAAAATAGATGCGATATAAGTTGCTTTAGGATGTGAACTCAAGTGACATGTAGAGAATAAAAAGATATATGTGGAGAAGGAAATGGTGTACCACTCGGTTCACTCTAAAATATGTACAAATGGTTAAATAAGATAATACATCAACTAAACTCATATGTAAGCATGGATATTCTCAATCATTTCAATAAATAGTGAAGTCAAGCAGTAAAAAGTACAATCATATCAAGCATGCAACAGAAGGTGAGTAAGACAATAAGGCAGATGCTTCCGTTATACAATTGATGGGTGAATCTTGGTGCACTTCCAACAAAAGCATACTAAACACTAATCCATACATTCAGCTTCAATTAATATCATGCATTCATATAGAGGAATCATCAAAAGAATATATAAGCAAGCACAGGAATAGCAGGATACTGAAATACTTCAAATAGCAAGGCAAGAGTAGTAAGCATCGTGATGGCTACTAAAGCAATAAGAGATATCATCATAAGGAACATATCTAGCAAAAGGAGGAAAAGAAAATAAAGAAATAAAAATAAAAGAGAGGAAAGAAAAGAAAAACAAGCACACAATATGATGCATGAACACACATAAAAGGAAAATAAGATGGAAAAATCAAAAAGATGATGCAAAAATTTTGAAAAATTCTAAAAACCCTAAAAATAGAGTAATAGTGTAACTAAATGGTATGGAAATGTACTCTCCCAACCTTAAACTTCACATTGTCCTCAATGTGATCATAATGGAATAATATGAGGAACAACGATAAATATGGGGGAAATAAAAAATGATGAAATGAATGCCATGAAATCCTAATGCAAATATATGTACATACAATGATGCATGAGAGCGCCTTCCCCCAAGCTTATACCAAACAGTCTAATTCAAATAACTTGATCAAAAATGTCACGGCTTTGCTAAGCGAGATCGAGTCAAACGAATAAGAATGTGAGTAATTACTTGAAAGAGATGCTCGATAGGTGGTGAGTAAAAAGGATGTGACACATCAAAATGTGAAGAGGGAAATTAATATAGCATATAAAGGGTAGGGTGTAAATGATTATTGTTTCCGTCATACGAGGTAATATTTATTCTGAACAAACTAATCAAGAAAATCTATACGGTCCTCTCGCTGTCGAGAGGATTCGTGTTTATTGAAAGCATGAAATACTACACTACTGGATTGATGTCACCTATAGCAAAAGGCGGATCCGGTATCTTTGCCGGTGCATGCAATTGCTCCAACTGCTCCTTCCGTGGCTCCGCCAGGCGCGTGCGACCATAAACACCAACGAACTCCAGTAATGCATCCTCCAGCATTCCCACAAGGACTCCACCTGTACCCTGCAGTGAATATGATGCATCAGTTCGCTACGAAAATTTCATCCTCATAATAAAAGTATTCCAAAGAGGATCATCTATAGAAATATATGAAATAAATAGTGGTGGACGATACTTCCCTGGAAATAATTCAATATCCTCTTGTGTTGTGATAGTTATCTCCGTGGTGTCCTCTCTCAACTACTCAGGTAACTTCAGATCATATGTGTGGACCTCCTCGGCATGTTCGTCAAGCTGTGACACGTCCAAGCATACCTCCAGTCCATAATCGTAGTGTAATGCAAAAGGTACGATGTGTCAAAAATATCTAAATCAAAATAAATATCAAATGGAATACAGGATTCAGAAATGGAATGTGTAAAAATATCTCCATGAGTGGGAGCAGTAAGCTCTGGTGAATGCCCCTCAAGTGGATGCTCAGCCTGAGTGGAAGGTAGAGGTGGCTGCAGAAACTCAACTGCAGGTGAGCAAGACTCTGGATTTATCTGAATGAAGTTATCCTTTTCCTAAAGTGCTGCCTCCTTAGTGGTACGCTCTGGCTCTGCAGGTGAGGCCTCCTCATCAATATGCTCTGGCTCGACAGGGTTCTCTTTTGCCTTCTTATCAACTATCAATGTAGGCTCTCTCTGGTATGGTGATGCTGGCTGCTCATGTGTGTCAACTCGTGGGGATGTATCATGTGGAGGAGAATGCCCACAAGCAATCCAAAATTATAGTCTATCCTCCTCAAGACTGACATAGATGTCTTCCTCAATTGTTCCTGCAGCCGAAACATGGTTCACAACAAAATCTGTAAATCGAAGCTCAAATGCATCACTTGCTGGAATGATCTTCGAACCGGTGAACCTCATTGACTCCAAGATGCCCTCCAATAGGTTCTAAAATGTGTCCTCCTCTGGCAGCGTATATGACTCAATTTCTGCTTCCTCCACTGCATCTTCGTCTATCCACCCTTCATATGCAATAGATGTATCGTAGGATGGGGGATCAACGACAGCACATCCTGGCTCTGGTAATATGATTGGCGATGCTTTTTGCACATAAGATGAAGAAGCCGAACTGATATCCTTGGAAATCCCTGCAACCTTAAGCATGAGCGCACTCATTTCAAGGTCCATATTCATCCATTCCAATTGAAGGTTGCTCTTTTCAATACTGGCTAGCATTTCAACCTGGTGTGCAAGAATCCCATCAAGAAATTATTCTCCTGTCTGAGCACTCTGATCAAAATTTTTTGTCCACATAATATTACCCATAACACCTGATCAACAATGATAAATACCTGGAGAAAAATATCAGTGGCACAAAAGAATATAGAAATGATAATAATGGTGGCATGGTTGAATTTTTCTTTTTGTTAATTTTATTTTTTTATGTCGTAGTCTAATCAACCTAATTGTGACAAATTGACACCCAACGGGAAACACCTCCCGGCAACTGCGACAAAAACTTGATCGCTTCCGGATATACACCCAGAAAACAATGTAGCTTTACCACACGTGCACAGTTAAGTGGCAAGCTGGTATCGAATCACAGGGATGACTAATGATAATACTCTATTTTGGTTACTAAGCTATTTGGTGGAAAAGTCGTTTGAGAATGGAAGGTGTAACAATCGTTTGAGTAACAATGAAAATTCAATATAATAAAGATGTCTAGGCCTAGGGATCCCCACTATGGATTTTCAAGTCATCGACGTGAGTTATGAAATACCAAGCAATCAAACTCAAGTCAAGGTGAACTTGCCGCAACTAATTGGAGAACCAACTCACACTGACGCACTATTGTAGGTCTATATCACTCTAAACTAGAGCCTCACTGTCGCGCAAGCCTAGTCTAGAGTACTAGCATTAAGATCGACAATCTTGTCCAATCCAAACTCAAGCTCGCTGTCGCACAACTTGAATTCAGATCTAGGTCTTGGTAGTTCATATCCATTCACTATCGTGCAACGAATATGAGTATAGGAGAACAATAAAAATGCTAGCTTTGGTCACCATCGCGCACGAAATCTAGGGAATTTCGATTGTAAACCTAAATCAAATATATAAGGCTTTCCTTGGATCAAGATCCTCTGTCGACTCACGAGATCCAGTAGAAATCCATATCTATCCGTAGTAAATCAACCAAGATCTAACCTTTCAATCAAGCCTAATAGCATAGCAATTCAATAAATCTCACAATTCAAACATTAGATCCATAGGGTTCATTCATCCCTTTGCCCCAGAGCAAAGGAACTACTCATAACTCAAATTAGAAATCGATAGGAAAACAAGATCAACAATGGAATTCATCATACAATCAAGATTCAATAAGAGATATAGCATAAAAATCAAAATTTGTAAGAGATCAAGACAAACCAATGTCGCCAAAGAAGCCTTCAATAGAAAATTATGGTCCAATCTTCAATCTCTCGCTAATACAAAAGCTTAACTATGATTAGAAACTAAGGAAGAATAGTTCTAAGAAGTCTATCTAGTCTCTCCTGGGGCTGGAGACGAAACTGGGCTAAAATACATGCCCAAAAGAACCAAAAACTACAGAGCAAACTACCCATGCGCCGCCAGAAACCCTAGTTTTCCCGACTGGACGTCTGCGCCACTCGGCCAAGTGGAAGTATTACTCGACCGAGTGAGAATTTTGACTCGGCCAAGTACGTCAGTCTGCTGATCATCCAAAAAAATGGAGAAGTCATCTTGGCTCTCTTCGAAATTTCTGACTCCACTCGGGCGAGTGGAGTTCTTACTCGGCCGAGTGGAATTCACCACTCGGTCGAGTACATTGTGGTACTCAGGCTGGCAAATGTCGTCGTGTCGGTCTTGCTCGGTCGAGTAGGCTGCGTTACTCGGCCGAGTGAACTGCCTTGCTTGGCCGAGTGCCCTGTTTCAGAGCTCATTTCTTCTCCTTTTTGCTTTCTCGTCGATTTCTTCGACACCTTTCTTCTTCCACTCATCCTCCAGTGCCGTTAACTCTCTGATATGATCATGAGCAACGCTCCGGCATGCGTGCAAGTCCTCTGGACTCCAAATTGCACCCGATTGCGACATATCTCTGAAATTGGAAGAAAAACAAGAAATAGTGAAAAGTATCGAAACATCGTCAAATAATCGTGAAAATCGCGATATGAGCAATCGAAATGGCATGCAAATATGCAGAAAAAAGGTGTAAAATATGAGCCGATCAATTTACTACAGATAGCTAGGGATTTCTCTTGGATCTTGAGAGCTCGACATAGGATCTTGATCTAAGGAAAGCCCAAGATATTCGATTAAGGTTTACAATCGAAATTCCCTAGATTTGGTGCGCGACAGCGACCAAAGCTAGCATTTTTATTTTTCTCCTATACTCATATTCGTTACACGGTGGAGAACGAATACGAACTATCACGATCTAGATCCGAACTCAAGTTGCGCAACAGCGAGCTTGAGTTGGGATTGGACATAATTGCCTATCTTAATGCTAGTGATCTAGGCTAGGCTTGCGCGACAGCGAGGCTCTAGTCTAGATTGCTATAGACTTGTGTAGCGCGACAGTGTGCACCGATTTTTCAATTAGTTGCGGCAAGTTCACCTTAAATCAAGTTTGATTGCATGGTAATTCATAACTCACGTTGATGACTTGAAAATCCATAGTCGGGATTCCCTAGCCCTAGACACTTTTATTATATTGAATTTGCATTGATACTTGAACGATTGTGACCATCCATTCTCAAACGATTTTTCACCCAGTAGAATAGTAATTGAAGTAGAGTATCGTCATTAGTCCTCCATGTGATTCGATAACCGCTTGCCACTTAATCGTGCACTTGCGGTAAAACTACATCGCACCCCCGGGACGTGTATCCAGGGAGCGAGTAAGTTTTTGGCACTGTTGCCGAGGAGGTAATGGTATTTTATTTTCTTTACTTAGCTATTTTTCTTTCTTTAATTTTATTTTATTTTTCTTTTATTCATCTATTGCGTTAACAAATCTTTCTAGTCTCTCTTTTTCTTTGCATGAACACGAGGTCGAGGGCATCCGAAGAAGACATATTATTTGATCCCGAGATCGATCGCACGGCAAGAAAACTGAGAGCAGAGAAGAGATCAATTCTAGAGGAGACCCAAATGGCAGAGGAAACCAGAGATGAGTGATTACGGTGGACCTCTAGGCGTGTCTCCATCTAGGATAGGCTTACCTCGAATAATTCGGCCACTACATCTTCCATACTTATGCCAGAGTTGGCGGTCGACAAGAAATTTGAATTGAAGACGGGACTTATTATACTGATGCAACAAGACCCCTTCCATTGGAATTCTCAAGAGAACCTGCATTATCACCTACAAATGTTCTTGGCAAAGTGTGCCACTTTTCAGATGTCGAATGTGCCGGTGGATACATCGATTGCGTCTCTTCCCTTTCACTCTTCGTAACAAGGCTTTATATTGGCTAAGGACGCAAGCTCATGGGACATTCACTACTTGGGACGAGCTAGCGAGTGCGTTCGTCAACAAATTTTACCCGCCATCCAAGACCGTAAAGATAAGAAACTCTTTGATGTATTTCAAGCAAGGGTCCCAAGAGTCCCTCTATGAAGCGTGGAAGCGGTTTAAAGATCTCCAACATTAATGTCCCCACCATAGCATCGACGATTGGGAGCTTGTGCACAGTTTCTACAATGGATTACGGCCGAACACAAAGATGATAACTGACGCCACGTCCAACAGAGCTATTCTATCAAAGACGTCGGAGGATGCCACGACATTGCTAGAGAAGATGGCATCTAACAATCAGCAATGGGCTGACGAGAGAGGCCAATAATCATCATCTTCGAAGCCGGCAAGTATCTGTGAAGCAAATGCAGTGGCGGAGTTGACCACAAAGTTTGACTCTCTCTCCAACGTTGTAGAGAGGATTGAAGAGAGGATGTGCGAGTCATATAGAGTGCCCAACACGTCGACATCCGGATGGAGCATGAGTGATTGGCAAGACCAAGTCCAAGTCATGTTTGTTGTAAGCGAGCAAAATGGAGCCATGGAGCAAGTGCAATACGTTGCCGATGGGGGTAACAATGGTTATTGGGTGAACCCGGCTACCAAGGGCCACCCCTGATTTTCTTATGCCAATAATGAGGGAGCCTTGACTCCCCCAATTCAACAACCACCACCTCAGCAACAACAAGCCCGGCCCCCTCAACAACAACAACCGTATCAACACAGGCTGCCAGAATAACAACAATATCAACCAAGACAACAAGTGGGGCCTTATAGACCCCCCGGATATAATCAAGGATGGAGGCCACAAAACCCTCCACCAGCACCACCAAGATCTGAGCATGAAGGTAGAGTTGAGGAGTTCATGGCCGAGCAAAAGAAGATCAATGCAAAATTGACGGCAAGCCAAGATTCTCTGAATACTTTGTGGCATAATTGGCGGAGCAAATCACTTTTCTCAACAAGACTCAACAACAATTACCGGCTCAACCGGAGCAAAACCTGAGGAGCAACACCTGCCACGTTAATGTGGAAGTGGCGGTGACTACGAGAGGTAGGAAGGATACCACTCCCGCTATGGTTCAAGCTAAAATCCTAAGGGAGGAAATTCCGGTTGAAAAGGAGCGAATCAATGAAGAAGAGAGCCCCAAGACGGCAAATAATGAAGTAAAATCTGAAGCATATGAACCTCAAAAAGAGCGAACCTATAAGGCACCCATACTGTTTCCACAACGGTTGGTAATACCAAGATGAAGAAGAAGTTCACCAAATTTCTGGAGTACTTGCGAGGGATTAGCCTAAACATCCCGTTCTTGGACGCGATAATTGAAATCCCGATGAATGACAAGTTCCTCAAGGACTTGATCACGGGGAAGAAGCGAACGAAGAAGATCATGCTAGCCTAGCAAGGTACTTGGTTTGTCAACAAGGAGAAGATGCCAAAGAAAATTGTCACGCCCCAGTCACCCAACTACCGGGGATACTGAGGTAAATGGGAAAGGGGGGTTAACAGGCCGCGATATGGTACCAAGCGTAGAATCAAAAGAAATACTACAAGCAGGCCATTGCGCATACTAGAACAACACAGATATCTAAGTAAGGAAACTCAACAATGCTCCAACACAAATTGCAATAAGTACTACTCATCACAGAAATGTACACTAGCAAAAGTACAACTGAAGGTATGTACAATTACAAAGGTGAAGATGTCCCACATATAAGTACACATGAAGTCCATGGCTCAAAAGTACAAACTATGTCTACAACCCTCAAGGCCCATAAAAGTACAACTCACACTCTATCCTAACCCTGGGAACCAGTGTGAAAAGCAGCATCTCCTGTAGGGTCCACATCTAGCTCCTGCTCCGAAGTCACCTGTTCTGGTCCTAAAACCACAAGAGGGAGCACGTCACTGCGTGACCCAGTAGGAAACCCAAATCGTGTAGAAGTAAATGTTAATTAGGGATTGTTGTTAATATTACTTTATTAGATTTATTTTTATTAGCTTAATTTCTCTTGTCACAATTAAAGCAAGCACGGAAGGAAACATGGTCAGGCAAAGAAAAGAGAAATCACACATTAAAAATTTAAAGCACATAAATATTTAATTAAATTTCATTTGAAAATCTGGGTGTGTCGTTGAATACGAGGAACTGGACTCCACCCCAAGGTGGGGCGGTAAGGAGGACCCGCCAGTGGACACGAGCACTGTTTCCTTGTGGCCTCTCACTCCACCCATACCATCCCGCATCGGAGTGCGAGTGATGAAAACTTCCACAACATCACAAAACCTCGTACCTGAAACTGAGCAAGGTACGGCAAATACCTCAAGTATATCACAACATCACCACACATAGTCCAGTTCCCCTTATTCTACTAGTACCCAGTTTTCTCCCAACCCCTTTCTAGGGCGCTCACCCGCCATGTGGCAGACTGAGACAACCCTATGCTTTATTAGTATTTGGGATAAGTAAACTCACTTACAATACCAAGGATGTGATAAAAGACTAGTAAGGATAAGAATTACATGTGATCTATGAAGCTAGCATGCAATATGAAAGTGAACATAAAAGGGGAATAGCAAGAGTAAGCATGTTCTTGACAAGAGGCTAGCAATTTTAATATTGACATGCAACATGAACCATATTCATGAAACATCATTACTTGAGTTAATATTAGCATGCCACAATAACCACCTTCCATGGAACATCATTATAAAGATGAAAGACTTGCATGCATGATGAACCCTTATGGAAGTTGATATGAGTATGCAACCTAAACCATGAGCAAGCACTCATAAAGCATGCAAGCAACATAAGGCATGCTAGCAACATGCCCCACACAAATTAGCAAGCAAGCAAAAACTATAAAGCGAGCAACCCATGGCAAGTGAGCAACTACATCTCTCTTTTCCTTTGTCACCACAAAATCTATCATTACTTAGTAGAAGTCATGAAGAGCAACTTGCTTAGCAACCTACTTAGGAATTCCCATCAAAAGCAAACTTGTAAGGGAATTAATTAGAGATCATTTGTGATTTGCTATAAACCATGGTCCATAAGTTGCTAACCTCATAAAAATGCAAGGTTACATGCAACATCAACCACTCATTGCAATCGTGATAAAAGATATTAATGAATCTTGTTAAAAATGTCACCTTTAATACTAATACTTAAGGGTCTAACTTGAACATGCAAACTTTTAAGAGAAACTCCTTAAGATTTAGCCTAAAGTAAGAACTTTAAGTGTCTTAATGACTTTTGCACCTCTCCAAGAAAATTGCATAAAGTTATTGTCCTTCTAATTGGCATATTAACCAACTAAGGGCATTAGCTCCATTAACAATACTAGCCCTTACAAAAAATTCCAACTTGAGTAATTCTAGCTTAATAACAATGCTAGCTTTACAACAATTGCCAACTTGATTCAACTCACATCATGATTCATCCCCAAACATAAATTTTTAGCACAAATACACTAACTTTTCCAAAAAAGACAACTTTATCATGGAGCTTCATGGAGCTAGCATATCCTACAAATTTAATGCATCCTACAAATTTTAATGTTCTACACTAAGATGAGAATCCTACCTTGATGAAGTTGAATGCGAGCTCCTTCTTCATTGTGTTCTCCTTCTTGATGCTTCCCTTTTCTTTCTTTCTTCCTTTCTTCTTCTCTTTTCTTTTTGTTTTCTCTTCCCTTTTTTGTATCCTAGGACAAGTCGGCAGCCAAGAGAGAAAATCAAGGAAAAAACACAAAGAAAAAGAAAAAGGAAGGAAGAGTGGAGAAGGAAGGAAGAGTGGAGGAGGATTCTACAAAGAGTATTTTCTTTTCTTTCTTTTCTATTCTTTCCTTCTTTCTTTTCTTTTTTTTACTTTTTTTCCTTTTGTTTTTGTGTTGCCTGGGAGAGTTTCGGCCCAGCAAGTCAAAAAGGAAAAGGAAATGAAAAATAAAAGGGAAAGAAAAGAAGAGGAGGGAAGTGTGTAGAGAAAGCTAAAATTTGTCATCTAGAGCCTCCTTATTTCCTAATTTGCCATGACACTAAGCCCATTTCATTAGCATTATTATTTATTATTATATTATTTACCTAACCTCACCATTAATCTATAATTACGATGATGCCATTTGTGTAAAAATGGGAATAAAGGTGCACAGACACTTGTTTGGTTAATTATTACTCTTGACATCCCAAATATAAATCACAAATGGCCATTCACACACATGTCACTTGGCATGAATTGTAAGTGTAGGGACTAATTTCAACATCCCCATACACGGTTCCAGGGAAGTATACGCAAAAGAGTGCATTACAGTCGTATTACATTCTACGAGGGGTTACATCCTACACTCCTTAAAATAAATTCCGTCCTCGGAATAACAAAAGTACTATAAGAGGGTAGCGGTACATTTATATAGATTGGAAATTAAAGGAGTTCAAAGCTACGAGAGATACATAAAGATGCTACGTAAACAAGTGAGTGTACTTCTCCCGCATCTCATCTTCCTGCTCCCTCCCATGTGGACTCTCCTGGGGACTCTTGGTGCCACATGACCCTCACAAGATTAATGACTTTCATCCGTAGCATTTTCTGTCTCCGATCCAAGATGGCCACCGGCTGTTGTTCGTAGGTCATGTCTGGGTGCACTTCAATTTCTGAGTAATCCACTACATGACTGGGATCCCCTACGTATCTTCTGAGCTGGGATACATGGAACACGTCATGAATACCCTCGAGGGACGGAGGTAACACCAGTCGATAAGCCACTTCACCGACACGTGCTGAGATTTCGAAGTGGCTAATGTATCTGGGGCTCAGCTTTCCATGTCGGCCAAAACGTATGGTTCCCCACGTAGGTGAAATCTTTAGAAATACAAAATCACCTGGCTGAAATTCCAAAGGACGCCTCTTAGTATCCGTCTAGTGTTTGTAGCGATCTTGAGCAACCCGAAGATTTTCACGAACCGTCCGTACCACATCAACCGCTTCTACCACCATGTCGGGTCCAAGAAGTTCATGATCCCCAACGTCATCCCAACTTAAAGGTGATCGGCACTTCCTCCCATATAAAGCTGCAAATGGTGCCATACCAATACTTGCTTGGTAACTATTGTTGTAGGCAAATTCCACCACGTGCAAATGATCTTTCCAGGACCCCTTGAACTCTAGCATGCATGCCCTCAACATGTCTTCTAGAATTTTTATGGTGTGCTCAGGCTGCCTGTCTGTCTAGGGATGATACGCAGTACTGAAGCTGAGATGAGTTCCCGGACTGGCTTGTAAACTTCGCCAAAAGTGAGATGTAAATCTGGTGTCCTGATCAGAAACTATACATACAGGGACTCCATGAAGTCTCACAATTTCCTGGGCACAAAGTTTGCATCAGAACATGTTAAAGAGACAACTAGAGATAACATGAATGTAGTAAGAACCATACCTCCATGTATCTTCTGGCCAGTGCTTCTGTAGACTGACCCACCTGGAACGGTATGAAATGTGCTGATTTGGTCAATCGGTCAACAATCACCCAAATCGCATCATGACCTCTGGGAGTTCAGCGTAGACCAGTCACAAAATCCATCGTCACATGTTGCCATTTCCACTCAGGAATGGGGAGGGGTTGTAACAGACCTGCAACTCTTTGGTGTTCAGCTTTCACTTGCTGGCAAACAATACACGAGGCAACACTCCTGGCCACACTGTGTTCATACCATGCCACCAGTAATGCTGTCTCAGGTCACTGTACATTTTTTCCCTCCTGGGTGGATAGAATACGGAGAGTTGTGTGCTTCCTTCAACAGTTCCTCCATACATTGTCGGACGACACACAAATTCTATTCCCAAACCTTAATTAGCCATCCTCATGAATGCAAAAATCCATCCGAAGCCCGGCTTCTACCTGTTCTTGTATCCTTCTCAACTTTGCATCTCCCAGTTGTGCAGCTTTAATACGGTCCACTAAATCAAACCGAACTTGCAACCCAAGCATAATTGTCTGCTCACCCGGAAGTATGACTTCAATTTCCATCTGACGTAGCTCCCAACAGAGTTGTGGTTGGGAGGTCAATTACAACACAGCGGGGAGTCAACTAAGAGCATCTGGAACTACATTCACTTTCCCAGGGTGATACTGAAAGTCAATGTCATACTCCGCCATCAACTCTAGCCACCTACGATGTCTCATATTGAGTTCCCTCTGTATAAAGACATACTTCAGGCTCTTATGATCGGTGTATATTTTCACCCGCTCTCCAAGAAGATAGTGTCTCCACAACTTCAAGGCAAAGACTACTGCCGCCAACTCCAAATCATGAGTAAAATAATTCTGTTCATGCACCTTCAGCAACCGGGAGGCATAAGCCACCACACAACCATGTTGATGAAGAACATAGCCAAGGCCTCTACCAGACGCATCACATAAAACCTCAAACCCCCCTGACCGGTCGGGAATAGTCAGAACCAGAGCAGCCGTCAATCTCAGCTTCAACTCCTCATATGCACGCTGACACACATCCGACCATACATAGGCAACCTCCTTCTTGGTGAGATGTGTCAGTGGAGTGGCAATCTTGGAGAAGTATCGAATGAACTTCCGATAATAACCCGCAAAACCCAAGAAGCTCCTAATCTCAGTAACCGTCTGGGGAACAGGCCACTTCTCCACTACAGTAACCTTTTCTGGATCAACCGATATTCCCTCTCCTGAGACTACATGACCAAGAAAAGCAACCGTATATAACCAGAATTGGCACTTGCTATACTTGGCATATAAGCGGTGTTGTCTTAGAGTCCCCAACACAATTCTTCAAGTGTCTAGCATGCTCTTCTTCATCCTTTGAATATACCAAGATGTCATCAATGAAGACCACTATAAACTTATCCAGGTAGTCAACGAAGACTTGATTCATCAATCTCATGAAGGTGGCCGGTGCATTGGTCACTCCAAAAGGCATCATCAAGAATTCATAATGACCATAACTGGTCCTGAAAGCATTCTTTGGAACATCAGATCCCTGAACCTTCGCTTTGTGATATCCACTACGCAAATCCAACTTCGAATACACTCGGGATCCATCCAGCTGATCAAAGATATCATCGATATGAGGGAGAGGATACTTATCTTTCACGGTTACCTTGTTCAACTCCCTATAATCATTGTACATCCTTCGAGACCCATCCTTCTTATTTACCAGAAGCACTGGTGCTCCCCACGGAGATACACTAGGGCGGATCAAGCCTCGTTTAGATATGTCCGTTAACTGATTACGAAGCTCATCTAACTCAGGTGGGGCCATACAATATGGAGCCTTCATGATCGACTGGGTGCCTGGTACTAAGTCTATGGTGAACTCTAAGGATCTATCTGGGGGCAGTCCATAAATGTCATCAGGGAACACATGAGGAAAAGCTTGGACGGCCCATGGTAGAACTAAGTCTGCCTCCATGGTCATCTTCTGAGCTTCTACTGGCGCTGCCCTAAACTTCACGGGTTCAAGGGTGTTACTTCCACTGTGAAACTCAAACTCTGGGTGACCCGGAATCCTAAAGACTACCCTCCATAGTTTACAGTCAATTGTAGCATAAAACATTCCCAGCCAATTCATCCCAAATACAGCCTCGAAACTAGGCACTTAATAATCAAAAAGTCTGCATATAACTCTCTCCTGCCAATCTCCACAGGACAGTTTCAATAACTCGAGGTGCTACATATCACAACATTCCCATTATGAACATTCCAACTAGCGACAAAGGAATCTACCCTTATCGTATGCTTGATCACAAACTCTTCAGAGAGGAAACAATGGGATGCCCCAGAATCAAAAAGCGACATAACGGGAATGGATGCTATTCTAACGGTGCCTACGGCCAAAACAAACAAGAGCAACTAAAAAACTACACAAAACAAGAAGGGAATAAACATAACTGACATAAAAGAGTAGAGACTTACCGGTAATAACCTGGCCGGTGCCATCTGCCTCTACTGCAGTCATCATGAAGGTCTGGGGCCTCTGAGGATTCTGTGTCGCCCTCCTAAAAGCCCACTGCTGAGGAATAAGGGGAGGCCCTCTCGGTGCTACGAGATCAGCTCTAGGCGGTGCTGGAAGTGTGGGCCTCTGAGGTGCCGGTGGAAGGGCTCGTTGTTGTGGTGCTGGTTGAAGGGCCCGCTGCTGAATCAGCCTGGCTGCTACAGGTGCTCCCGACCCCGAGGGACGACTGTGATGATGGGGCAAAACCTACTGATGATTCCTTCTCCTCCGCATGTGAAGCACCGTCCGGATGCCCAGAGCCGACAATCCTTCCTCTCATGTCCCGCCTTACCACAGTAACGGCAGGACACCTATCTTCGAATCAATGGTGGAACTCCTGGCCTCTTGAATTGGGTAGTCTGCACTGGTCGAGAAGGAGTCATCTGCTGTCCAGGTGGTCGTATGTCTCCTGCAGGCATCCTCCCTACACTTCGCAAATAGACCTCGTGTAACCTGGCCGCCTTCAGGACGGCCTCGTGTATGGGCAGATCCGTGGTAGACATCGCGCCTCTGAACTCTGAGTCAAGACCCAAACGAAAGCACCGAGATCGGTTGGCATCTGTTTGTACTAGCTCCGAGGCATACTTACTGAGTATCGAAAACTCATCATCGTACTCATCCATGCTCCTCCCACCCTGAGTCAAATGCTCAAACCTCTGCCTCAACTCATCTCTAGCAGTCTCTGGAAGATACTTGGCCTCAAAGCGCTCCCGAAACATATTCCAAGTGATAGTAGTCCCAGCCAAGTGGCCACCCACCAATCACAGGCCTGGAAGGTCAAACACCTCCTAGCTGCCTCCACCCAGCCCTCTCGGGGAAAATCAACCATAGTCAGATCATCCTCCATATGCCTCAGCCACTCTTCCACCTCCAAGGCACTCTCCTTCTTGGAGAAGGACTTCGGATGCATCTCCTTGAACTGCTTGTAGCCTGGCTTCTTCTGTGTCGATACACCATCCAACTTCTCATCCAGCTGGCACATGTGGTCTAGGATCCCCATCAGTATCTTCACCATCAAGGCAGACTCAGAGGACCTAAATGTCCCGTCCCCATATCCCCCGGATCCGCCAGTCCCAGATCTCTAGTGCCCGCCTTCCATCTGTGAAGAAGAGCAAGATAGTTCAGATTAGAATCATATGTTGAAGTGTCAGAGCACTGTTTGTGTCATCCTTACGCATGTCGCAGGTTCGAGACCTGCATGGGCAACCACAAAACCTGTCACACCCCAGTCATCCAACTACCTTGGATACTGAGGTGTAATGACCCCAACCATTATGTACGCGTATTTATACGTTTTTGGAATGAATACATGCGTATAAAATTTGGGGGTATTTCCACTATTTTTCTTTTAATTTCTGGATGAAGGAATTATTTTATTGAAAAAAATTTTAAAGCTCAATGGAAAAATTAAAACTAGTATTTGGTATAAATACTTGTATTGAAACAAGTATTGGGTAGAAATACATGGTATAATGGTACAATGGAGTATTCAGTTGATTAAAAGCCCAAAATCCTGATATCAAGCCACCTCCACCTTGTTAGGTGGCAAAGCCTGGCTGAGTATCACCTAACCAACATGAGGTGTCAATCCTGGAGTAAATCATGGGAGCTTGAGGTGGCAAGAGGGGGGATCAAAAGAGAAATCTGAGGAAAAAAGGAAACTCACACACTCTCTCTCAATCTCTCATCCCAGTTCCCAGTTACTCTCTCTCAATTTCTCTTCACAGTTCCCAGTTCCCTATAAATTTCTTCACAAATCCACGACCAAACTTGAAACCTTAGTTCTCTTGAAGAAGAAGAGGGAGCTAGCATCAGAAAGTCGACAAACAAGGATTTAAGAAGGGCCCCAGAATCTATAGGAGGATTGCTGAGGTAGAATCCTAAACAAGCTAGTTAGGATTTAGTTTAGTTGTGTTTTAGTTTCGTCGATGCCGATAGTTAGGATTTCGACATGAGCCACGCGGCAGTATGGCCTGCTCTGTACGACCGTGTGGTTGTTATTTTGGTCTAATATGAGTTGTGCAGTTGTGTAGTTTGATACAACCGTATAAAAATTTTAATCCACACGGCCGTATGGAATTTTCTATACGGCCGTGTGGCCATCAGCCCAGACGATCGTATCATTTATAATCCATATGGCCGTATGATTTCAAACCATACGGCCGTGTGAATTTTCAGCCTCCCTATTTGAATCCATACGGCCGTATGGATTGATCCATACGGCCGTATGGATGATAAAAATTGAAACTGTGATAACAACTTGCATCCTTGCATCAAATTGTCAGGATACCAATACATAGGATACTAATAAATGCTTATATTATTAGATCTTTGTATTAGAGGGGGGACTCTTTGGTGCTTGTTGGGTTAATAATTGAAATATATGACATTTCCCTTAATTAGGAAATTGTGAACTGATGATGACCCAGGATTTGCATTAAACAGAAGGGTTTCACTCTTTTAGAAGTGAATTATCTCATGATGATGAGATGATGAAATTGGTGTACTGTGAGCTGTCCATTCAATATTTTAAATTATCATTTTCACATGTTTGCAAACATAATTTTGTTAGAGATAAGTGCACTCAGATATATAATTATATTAGTTAGCTTCCTATTGCCTAATTTCATTGTGCTGTCAACCTGTAATTCAATATTCCATGCGAAATAACACATTGTAGGATGTTATCATTATACTGATCATGCAAATAAAGTCATGCAGTTCTATTATAAAAAAATGATGCAAGGATGTTGTTAAGAGACACGAAAGTTATTTTTGTTGAGATTATATGAAGCAAGAAGAATGAACCAGCAATGCCATACACTAATGAAAGCAAGAGTGAGATGAGAGAAAGCATCTGGAGTCTTCAATCCATTTCTAAAATGGGTGAAGCTCTAGATATGGGTTGGGGGGAACATGTAAAAAGTAGGCTCTTATGGAGTGGACACTGATGATCATTTCTCGCCCATACTTCCGACAGCCGGCAGCGGGAGTAGACAGAGTTAGAGAGGCCGGTGGTGTACTCGTGATACACCATGACGGTAACTGATGGCTTGCTCTATGTTCCACTTAAAAACCGAGATTTCTCACTCCCTTCTGAGGAGTTACGAGAGGCCCCTCCAGTGCTCGTATCGCTGGTTGCGGTATCACTTTTCACCCACCTTGGGTTAAGTCCAGCTTCTTAAGTGTCCTATTACTTACACGGGTTCCCAAACATGTAAATTGATAATCTAAAGTAATTGTCTTTAAACTTAAATGTTGTTTACTTGTTCCTCTGTTACTTTAGTGCTATTAACTCATGTTGAGCTATTCCACTGTTTACTTTTAAGTTACTACTGCATATCAACATGCATATGAACATGTTCTTCTGTTTATTTTCAGTACTTGCCTGTCATAATGTAATTATTTATGCATGGTTCCAAGTTTCCCTTTAATGCATGCATGTAATGTTGTGAATACTTTTTATGCACTGTGACCCTTACTTGTTAGACCACCCTTCGTAGATAAGTAGTTCAGTTCTAAACTGGGTCCTACCTAGCTTAGTTAGGATTTCTACTGGGTCACGTGTTGACGTGTCCCATTCACACTTTCAGGTCCTGAGGCTGTGACACCAGAGTCAGGACGTGTACAGACTCCTACTTCTTCCTTTCCTCAGGTACAGCTAGAGACTTCTGACGGAGGTTTTGTCCACCTGGACTCCCCTGGGGTAGACTAGGGAGTGCGTTGTACCGGTGTGGACACCTTTTGGGTTTTCTTTAGGGCGGGTTCCCCTTTTGTCTTTTCTTTCTTTTGTTACCCTTTTGTACTTGTACAGAGACATATGATGTATCCTAAATAAATGATGTTCGGTACATTTTACTTTTCAACACTTATAGTTTTTTTAATTTGTTGGAGCATTATATTTCTTACTCCTTGTACTTTTCCAGTATATCGCAGTGGCCTGCTTAGATAATTTTATTTTAACCACAATTAAAGCCTAGTAGCATTTGGACGTTGGGGCTCGAAGCCTAGTGTCTGAATACTACGGCAACCTTGTCTACCACGTATTTCCTGTATTTCGGGAAGCAGGGCGTGACAGGTTTTTTTGGTGGCCCATGCAGGTCCTCTCGCACTGCGATATGCATAAGAAAAGTACGAGTAACGCTCCAACATTATAACATGTAAATTTTGTACTGAACATTATTTTCCCTTGTTCATTCTTGTAGAATGGATACTGGGAATGGATCATCTGAGAACAAGACTCCCGCTTCGGATGCAGCATCATCTGAGGCATCCTTGATGGGGAAGATTCTGATAGGGATCCTGGAGCATATGAGTCAGTTAGAGGATAAAATGGCTAGTGGTGTATCACCAAAGCCTGTAGGTATCCGACAGTTCAGGCAAGGAGAGTCCCCTGGAAGTGGATGAGTGGATCAGACATTTGGAGGATGATTTAGCGGCTGTGGGGTATCCGAGAGATGGATGGGTGGATGCGGCAAAGAGACAGTTGACGCATCAGGCACGAGATTGGTGGGATGCACAAGAGATACATTTGACCAAGACGATCTCATGGGAGAAATTGAGAGAGCTTTTTGAGGCACAGTTCCTTCCAGAGACGAAGAAGGATGAGTTGCGTCTGAGGTTTGAGCATCTGACTCAGGGACGACGGAGTGTGGATGCTTATGATGCTGAGTTTTCATTATTGAGCAAGTTTGCTCCGGAGTTGGTGAAGTCAGAGACTACTAGCGCCAGACGATTCAGGATGGGATTGGATTCTGAGTTCTGAGCAGCGATGTCGACTATGGTTTTGACGACTCATGGGGCCGTACTGGAAGCGGCCAGGATGCATGAGAATCATCTGAAGAGTGTGGGTAGAGCACCAGCAGCAGCAGAGAGACGCCCTATAGGTCAGCAAAGGAGTTTTCCCAGACCTACCCAGACTACTCAGTTCAGGAGGCCTGGAGCACCACCAGCACCACATCGGTGAGTGTCCTACAGATGTTGTGGGAAGACTGGGCATGAGCAGAAAGATTGCAAGTTCATGGTAGGGAGGTATTTTACCTGTGGTCAGTTAGGACACATCAGTAGGCAGTGTCCTCAATAGGGGCAGACTTCAGGCCCAGTGGCACCAGTGGCATCCCGGCCGGTGCAGCAGAGGATCCTTCCGCCGGCTTCACAAAGGCTTCCACTGCCGCCACCACCACCACCTGGTACAGTGACCCCGAGAGGACCACCTAGACCTCCACAGTAGCAGCAGGCCCCCAGGAGAGTGGTGCCAAGGCGTCAGGCTTTCACCATGTCAGCTGTTGAGGCAGAGGACACCGGTCGTGTTATCACTGGTATCTATTTATTTTCAGTGATGAATGATTTCCTATTTCTATTATAGTATGATATATTTGTTGTTGTGATTAGGATGATTAGACTCTTATGTTAGTTTGTGTTATTTCTCTTAGGTGTTATTAGGGTTGCTCCCTTCCCTGCCTTGTCACTTTTTGATTCAGGAGCATCCCATAGCTTCTTGTCTCAACAGTTTGTGACTAGGAATTCCTTAATCCTTAGTAGTAGACTCCTTTGCTTCTAGTTGGAATATCCATACAGTAAGTGGAGTGATCTGTAGTTCTTCAGGATACCGACAGTGCCCTGTAGAGATTTGTGGACATAGACTGTATGCAGATTTCTTAGTGATAGAGATGCCTCACTTTGAAGCAGTATTTGGAATGGATTGGTTAGGGATGTTCTATGCCACTATAGATCGTAGACTCAGGAAGATAGTATTTCAGATTCATGATCATCCAGAGTTTGAATTCCTTTGTGGTAATAGTTCCCTTGAACTGTTGAAGTTTAAGGCCAACCCAGTGGAAGTGATGATGGACATGGAAGCTGAACATGTACTGTCAAGGGTAGTCCGGGATTTTCCTGATGTCTTTCCAGACGATATCTATGGACTTCCTCTGGATAGATCTTTGGAGTTCACCATCGATCTGATTCCTGGCACTCAACCGATTGCGAAGGCTCCATACCGAATGGCTCCTCTAGAGTTAGCAGAGCTTCGTAATCAGTTGAAAGATTTGTCAGAGCGTGGCCTGATTCAGCCGAGTGTTTCACCATGGGGTGCGTCAGTGCTTTTGGTGAATAAGAAGGATGGATCTCGAAGGATGTGCATCGACTACCGGAAATTGAACAAGGTTACAGTGAAGAACAAGTATCCCCTTCCTAGGATTGATGACATCTTTGATCAGCTGGGTGGATCACGAGTATATTCGAAGCTGGATTTGAGAAGTGGGTATCACCAGGTATTGGTCAGAGGATCAGATGTTCCAAAGACTGCATTTCGAACCTGTTATGGCCATTACGAGTTCTTAGTAATGCCTTTCGGCGTTACTAATGCACCAGCCACATTCATGAGATTGATGAACCAGGTCTTCTATGAATACTTGGATAAGTTTGTGGTCGTCTTCATTGATGATATTTTGGTGTACTCAAGGTCAGAGGAAGATCATGCTGAGCATCTAAAGATAGTCTTGGAAACTCTGAGGCAGCACTAGTTATATGCTAAATATAGCAAGTGTTAGTTTTGGCTGACCATGGTTGCTTTTCTGGGACATGTTGTGTCTGGAGATGGGATAGCTGTAGATCCAGAGAAGGTTGTTGCAGTAGAGAAGTGGCCAGTTCCTAAGACAGTTACAGAGATCAGAAGCTTCTTGGGATTAGCTGGTTACTACAGGAAGATCATCAAAGATTTCTCTAAGATCGCTGCACCGATGACTCATCTAACCAAGAAAAATGTTGCTTACAGTTGGTCAAAGGAATGTCAGCGAGCATTTGATGAACTGAAGCATAGATTGATCACTGCCCCTGTCCTGACGATTCCAGACTGTTCAGGTGGATATGAGATTTATTGTGATGCGTCAGGCAGAGGATTGGGATGTGTTCTACATCAGCATGGTAGGGTAGTAGCTTATGCTTCTAGATTATTGAAGACTCATGAGAAGAACTATCCTACGCATGACTTGGAGTTAGCAGCAGTGGTGTTTGCATTGAAGTTGTGGAGACATTTTCTTCTGGGTGAACGTGTAAAGATATACACGGATCACAAGAGTTTAAAGTACGTGTTCACTCAGAAAGAGTTGAATATGTGGCAGCGCAGATGGCTTGAGTTGATGGCTGATTATGATGTGGATCTTCAATATCACCCTGGAAAGGTCAACGTAGTACTTGATGCTCTTAGTCGCATGCCGACAGTAATGATGTTGACTGTGCAGAGAGAACTTTGGGGTGATATTCGGCAGATGGAGATTGAAGTTGTCTTACCTGGTTCATCAGCGGTGATGATGAATTTGCAGGTTCAATCTGATTTAGTTGAAAGGATTAAGGCAGCTCAGTCTGGAGATGAGAAGTTGAAGAAGATTCGAGAGCAGACAGAGGCCGGACTTCGTAATGATTTCTGTATTCATGAAGATGGGTCTCTGCGTTTTGGGAGCAAGATTTGTGTGCCATCAGGTGACATTCGGGATGAACTGTTGAGAGAAGCTCATAGCTCACCTTATTCTATCCATCCTGGAGGCACCAAAATGTATCGTGATCTGCGACAACATTTTTGGGGCACGGCATGAAGCGTAGTGTGGCTAAGAGTGTCGCATCATGTCTGACATGTCAGCAAGTCAAGGTCGGGCATCAGAGAACGACAGGACTTCTGCAGCCTCTTCCGATTCCAGAGTGGAAATGACAGCAAGTGACGATGGATTTCGTAACTGGCTTACCTCGCACTCCTCGAGGATATGATGCTATTTGGGTAATCGTTGACCGATTGACCAAATCAGCTCACTTCGTAACTTTTCGAGTGGGCCAGTCAACAGACCATCTTGCTAAGAGATATATGGAGGTGAGATTTCTTGTTTTATATCTCTCTCTGTTTTGTTGTTGTCTAGATTCTGATTAAGTCATGTATGCAGGAAATCGTGCGGCTTCACGGAGTGCCTGTATGCATAGTCTCCGACCGTGGCACTAGGTTTACGTCTCAGTTTTAGAAAAGTCTGCATGCTAGCTTGGGAACTCAACTGAGATTCAGCACTGCATACCATCCACAGACAGACGGACAGTCGGAGAGGACAATTCAGATTTTGGAAGATATGCTGAGGGTGTGCATGTTGGATTTTAAGGGCTCTTGGGATGAACATCTACATTTGGTATAGTTCGACTAAAACAATAGTTTTCAGGCAAGCATAGGCATGGCGCCATTTGCAGCATTATATGGGATGAAGTGTCGATCGCCTCTTAATTGGGAAGATGTTGGAGATCGTGAAGTGTTGGGCCCAGACATGATTGCTGAAACGGTGGATGTGGTGAGAGTCGTCAGAGATAATCTCCGTATAGGCCAAAACCGTTACAAGCATTGCTCAGATGCGAAGAGACGACACTTAGAATTTCAGCCAGGTGAAAAGGTGTTTTGAAGATCTCGCCGACTCGAGGACTGATCCGTTTTGGTAAACAAGGAAAGTTGAGTCCAAGATACGTCGGAGCCTTTGAAGTTTTAGCTCGTGTTGGCGAGGTGGCTTACAGGCTTGCATTGCCAACATCTCTTAAAGGAGTGCACAATGTGTTTCACATATCACAACTCAGGAGATGTATCGGAGATCCTAGCCACATCGTCGAATTCTCAGAGATCGAAGTACGACCTGACTTGACTTATGATCAGCAGCTAGTAGCTATTCTGGACCGAATGCAGAAGATGCTGAGGAAAAAGTCCATCAACCTTGTGAGGGTTATGTGGCACCGAGAGTCACCAGGAGAGTCTACCTGGGAACTCGAGGATGAGATGAAAGAGAAGTACCCTCACCTATTTGTATGATGTTGTGATTTTGTTTTAAGAATATGTAAGATGATATGATGTATAGAACGAATCCTCCCCTTTTTATTTTGAAATTCTGAGGACAGAATTTGTTTTAAGGGGGATAGTATGTAATGACCCCAACCATTATGTACGCGTATTTATACGTTTTTGGAATGAATACATGCGTATAAAATTTGGGGGTATTTCCACTATTTTTCTTTTAATTTCTGGATGAATGAATTATTTTATTAAAAAAATTAAAGGTCAATGGAATAATTAAAACCAGTATTTGGTATAAATACTTGTATTGAAACAAGTACTGGATAGAAATGCATGGTATAATGGTATAATGGAGTTGATTAAAATCCCAAAATCCTGTTATCAAGCCACCTCCACGTTGTTAGGTAGCAAAGCCTGGCTGAGTATCACCTAACCAACAAGAGGTGTCAATCCTGGAGTAAATCATGGGAGCTTGAGGTGGCAAGAGGGGGGATCAAAATAGAAATCTGAGGAAAAAAAGAAACTCACACACACTCTCTAAATCTCTCATCCCAGTTCCCAGTTTCTCTCTCTCAATTTCTCTTCACAGTTCCCAGTTCCCTGTAAATTTCTTCACAAATCCACAGCCAAACTTGAAACCTTAGTTCTCTTGAAGAAGAAGAGGGAGCTAGCACCAGAAAGTCGACAAACAAGGATTTAAGAAGGGCCCCAGAATCTATAGGAGGATTGATGAGGTAGAATCCTAAACAAGCTAGTTAGGATTTAGTTTAGTTGTGTTTTAGTTTCGTCGATGTCGATAGTTAGGATTTCGACATGAGCCACACGGCAGTATGGCCTGCTCTGTACGACCGTATGGTTGTTATTTTGATCTAATATGAGTTGTGCAGTTGTGTAGTTTGATACAACCGTAAAAAAATTTTAATCCACACGGCCGTATGGAATTTCCTATACGGTCGTGAGGCCGTCAGCCCATACGATCGTATCATTTATAATCCATACGGCCGTATGATTTCAAACCATACGGCCGTGTGAATTTTCAGCCTCCCTATTTTAATCCATACGGCCGTATGGATTGATCCATACGGCCGTGTGGATGATACGAATTGAAACTGTGATAACAAACTTGCATCCTTGCATCAAATTGTCAGGATACCAATACATAGGATACTAATACATGCTTATATTATTAGATCTTTGTATTAGAGGGGGGACTCTTTGGTGCTAGTTGGGTTAATAATTGAAATATATGACATTTCCCTTAATTAGGGAATTGTGAAGTGATGATGACCCAGGATTTGCATTAAGCAGAAGGGTTTTACTCTTTTAGAAGTGAATTATCTCATGATGATGAGATGATGAAATTGGTGTACTGTGAGTTGTACATGCAATATTTTAAATTGTCATTTTCACATGTTTGCAAATATAATTTTGTTAGAGATAAGTGCACTCAGATGTATAATTATATTAGTTAGCTTCCTCTTGCCCAATTTCATTGTGCTGTCAACCTGTAATTAAATATTCCATGCGAAATAACACATTGTAGGATGTTATCATTATACTGATCATGTAAATAAAGTCACATTTCTATTATTAAAAAAATGATGCAAGGATGTTGTTAAGAGACATGAAAGTTATTTTTGTTGAGATTATATGAAGCAAGAAGAATGAACCAGCAATGCCATACACTAATGAAAGCAAGAGTGAGATGAGAGAAAGCATATGGAGTCTTCAATCCATACTAAAATGGGTGAAGCTCTAGATATGGGTTGGGGGTAATGTGTAAAAAGTAGGCTCTGAGTGGACACTGATGATGATTTCTCACCTATACTCCCGACACTCGGCAGGGGGAGTAGACAGGGTTAGAGAGGCCGGTGGTGTACTCGTGATGCACCATGACAGTAACTGATGGTTTGCTCCGTTTTCCACTGAAAACCCGAGATTTCTCACTCCCTTCTAAGGAGTTACGAGAGGCCCATCCAGTGCTCGTGTCGCTGGTTGTGGTACCACTTTTCACCCACCTTGGGTGAAATCCATCTTCTTAAGTGTCCTATTATTTCCATGGGTTCCCAAACATGAAAATTGATAATCTAAAGTAATTGTGTTTAAACTTAAATGTTGTTTACTGGTTCCTATGTTACTTTAGTGCTATTAACTCATATTGAGCTATTCCAATGTTTACTTTTAAGTTACTACTGCATATCAACATGCATATCAACATGTTCTTCTATTTATTTTCAGTACTTGCCTGTCATAATGTAATTATTTATGCATGGTTCCAAGTTTCCCTTTAATGCATGCATGTAATGTTGTGAATACTTTTTATGCACTGTGACCCTTACTTGTTAGACCACCCTTCGTAGATAGGTAGTCCGGTTCTAAACTGGGTCGTACCTAGCTTAGTTAGGATTTCTACTGGGTCACGTGTTGACGTGTCCCATTCACACTTTCAGGTCCTGAGGCTATGACACCAGAGTCAGGACGTGTACAGACTCCTACTTCTTCCTTTCCTCAGGTACAGCTGGAGACTTCTGACGGAGGTTTTGGCCACCTGGACTCCCCTGGGGTAGACTAGGGAGTGCGTTGTACCGGTGTGGACACCTTTTGGGTTTTCTTTAGGGCGGGTTCCCCTTTTGTCTTTTCTTTCTTTTGTTACCCTTTTGTACTTGTACAGAGACATATGATGTATCCTAAATAAATGATGTTCAGTACCGTTTACTTTTCAGCACTTACAGTTTTTTTAATTTGTTAGAGCATTATATTTCTTGCTCCTTGTACTTTTCCAGTATATCGTAGTGGCCTGCTTAGATAATTTTATTTTAACCACAATTAAAGCCTAGTAGCATTTGGACGTTGGGGCTTGAAGCCTAGTGTCTGAATACTACGGCGACCTAGTCTACCACGTATTTCCCGTATTTCGGGAAGTAGGGCGTGACATGAGGTAAGTGGGGATGTGGGTTTAACATGCCGCGGTATGGTACTAAGCGTAGAATCAAAAGAAATTCTACAAGCAGGCCACTGCACATACTAGAACAACACAGATATCTAAGTAAGGAAACTCAATAGTGCTCTAACACAAATTGCAATAAGTACTGCTCATCACAGAAATGTACACCCGCAATAATACAACTGAAGATAAGTACAAGTACAAAGGTGAAGATGTCCCATATATAAGAACACCTGAAGTCCACAGCTCAAAAGTACAAACTATGTCTACAACCCTCAAGGCCCATAAAAGTACAACTTATACTCTATCCTAACCCTGGGAACCAGTGTGAAAAGCAGCATCTCATGTAGGGTCCACACCCAGCTCCTGCTCCGAAGTCACCTGCTCTGGTCCTAAAACCATGGGAGGGAGCATGTCACCACATGACCCGGTAGGAAACCCAAATCGTGTAGAAGTAAATGTTAATTAGGGATTTTTGTTACTATTACCTTATTAGATTTATTTTTATTAGCTTAATTTCTCTTGTCACAATTAAAGCAAGCACAGAAGGAAACATGGTCAGGCAAAAAAAAGAGAAATCACACATTAAAAATTTAAAGGACTTAAATATTTAATTAAATTTCATTTGGAAATCTGGGTGTGTCGTTGAATATGAGGAACTGGACTCCACCCCAAGGTGGGGCGGTAAGGAGAACCCGCCAGTGGACACGAGCACTGTTTCCTTAACGTGGCCTCTCACTCCACCCATACCCTCCCGCATCGGAGTGCGAGTGAGGAAAACTTCCACAACATCACAAAACCTCGTACCTGAAACTGAGCAAGGTACGGCAAATACCACAAGTATATCACAACATCACCACACATAGTCCAGTTCCCCCTATTCTACTAGTACCCAGTTTTCTCCCAACCCCTTTCTAGGGCGCTCACCCGCCATGTGGCAGACTGAGACAACCCTATGCTTTATTAGTATTTGGGATAAGTAAACTCACTTACAATACCAAGGATGTGATAAAAGACTAGTAAGGATAAGAATTACATGTGATCTATGAAGCTAGCATGCAATATGAAAGTGAACATAAAAGGGGAATAGCAAGAGTAAGCATGTTCTTGACAAGAGGCTAGCAATTTTAATATTGACATGCAACATGAACCATATTCATGAAACATCATTACTTGAGTTAATATTAGCATGCCACAATAACCACCTTCCATGGAACATCATTATAAAGATGAAAGACTTGCATGCATGATGAACCCTTTCCATGAAGCATCATTATGGAAGTTGATATGAGTATGCAACCTAAACCATGAGCAAGCATTTATAAAGCATGCAAGCAACATAAGGCATGCTAGCAACATGCCCCACACAAATTAGCAAGCAAGCAAAAACTATAAAGCGAGCAACCCATGGCAACTGAGCAACTACATCTCTCTTTTCCTTTATCACCACAAAATCTATCATTACTTAGTAGAAGTGATGAGAGCAACTTGCTTAGCAACCTACTTAGGAATTCCCATCAAAAGCAAACTTATAAGGGAATTAATTAGAGATCATTTGCGATTAGCTATAAACCATGGTCTATAAGTTGCTAGTCTCATAAAAACGCAAGGTTACATGCAACATCAACCACTCATTGCAATCGTGATAAAAGCTATTAATGAATCTTGTTAAAAATGTCACCTTTAATACTAATACTTAAGGGTCTAACTTGAACATGCAAACTTTTAGGAGAAACTCCTTAAGATTTAGCCTAAAGTAAGAACTTTAAGTGTCTTAATGACTTTTGCATCTCTCCAAGAAAATTGCATAAAGTTATTGTCCTTCTAATTGGCATATTAACCAACTAAGGGCATTAGCTCCATTAACAATACTAGCCCTTACAAAAAATTCCAACTTGAGTAATTCTAGCTTAATAACAATGCTAGCTTTATAACAATTGCCAACTTGATTCAACTTACATCACGATTCATCCCCAAACATAATTTTTCAGCATAAATACACTAACTTTCCCAAAAAAGACAACTTTATCATGGAGCTAGCATATCCTACAAATTTAATGCATCCTACAAATTTTAATTTTCTACAATATGATGGGAATCCTACCTTGATGAAGTTGAATGAGAGCTCCTTCTTCCTTGTCTTCTCCTTCTTGATGCTTCCCTTTTCTTTCTTTCTTCCTTTCTTCCTTCCTTTCTTCTTCTCTTTTCTTTTTGTTTTCTCATCCCTTTTTTGTACCCTAGGTGAAGTCGACAGCCAAGAGAGAAAAACAAGGGGAAAAAACAAAGAAAAAGAAAAAGGAAGGAAGAGTGGAGAAGCAAGGAGAATTGATGAGGATTCTTGAAAGAGTATTTTCTTTTCTTTCTTTTCTATTCTTTCCTTCTTTCTTTTCCTTTTTTTCCTTTTTCTCCTTTTTTTTTGTGTTGCCTGGGAGAGTTTCGCCCCAACAAGTCAAAAAGGAAAAGGAAATTAAAAATAAAAGGGAAAGAAAAGAAGAGGAGGATGGAAGTGTGTATAGAAAGCTAAAATTTGTCATCTAGAGCCTCCTTATTTCCTAATTTGCCATGACACTAAGCCCATTTCATTAGCATTATTATTTATTATTATTATTATTATTATTTACTTACCCTCAACTTTAATCTATAATTACGATGATGCCATTTGTGTAAAAATGGGAATAAATGTGCACAGACACTTGTTTGGTTAATTATTACTCATGACATCCCAAATATATATCACAAATGGACATTCACACACACGCCACTTGTCATGAATTTCAAGTGTATGGACTAATTTTCAACATCCCCATACACGGTTCCAGGGAAGTGTACGCAAAAGAGTGCATTACAGTCGTATTACATTCTACGAGGGGTTACAAAAATTAAAGACCCCGGAAGCTTTCGGATTCCTTGCACTCTTGGCGGAGTCCCCCTCCAAAAAGCTTTGGTAGACTTGGAAGCGAGCGTAAGCCTCATGCCGCTCACTATGTTCAAGAAGCTCAACACGGAGACCGACCTCAAAGCCACCGATATGAAGATCCAACTGGCTGATAGGCGAATTACTAGGCCGGAGGGGATTGCCAAGAACGTGCCACTTCAAATACCGGGAGGTCTTTGTGTACCATGCGACTTCGTCGTCATGGACATAAAAGAAGAGGGTGATACATCGCTTATACTCGGACGTCCCTTTTTAGCCACCGTCGGAGTCATAGTAGATGTGAGAGAAGGAATGTTGTCTCTTAACGTTGGCAACATCGCGGTTGAATTCCATCTTCCCAAGACAAGGAAGCAAAGATCTTGGCCGGAAGAAGCGGACTATGTGGATCTCCTTGATGAAGTAATAGATGAAGTCATGCCTTATGCCGTTGGAGCCTTGCACACGGAAAGTCTTGATGGAGTCCCAAATACTGAGGACGGCACCTCAATTGGAGAACCACCGGATCCTCTCGTTAAAGAAGTGATCACATTCACCGATGAAGAAATGAACGATGCTGATGTCGTGAGGATTGGAGAGCTCTGCAAGCTCTCTATAGTGAAGCAAATGGAGAAAGTGCCACCGGTGAACACATCTCCACCGTCGGGAAAGACTGACGATGTCAAGAGCACAAGCTTGGGGGAGTCATCCCTCAACACCATTAGAGAGGAGACACACACTAGGGAGGCCAAAGAAGAGCTAGTGCTATATCTGAACCCTCACGGCCTTCCCGGAAAATTTGACATGCGCATCTCCTATGCGCCAAACATCACGCGTTAAACGCTAAATCTTAAGGGTCTAGCTCAATACATTAAACGAGCGCTTGTCAAAAGGCAACCCGACGGTTCTATCTTAGATTTTAGTTGAATTTTACTTTCATTTTTTGTTTTAGATTTTTATTAGTTTATAGAGTCAAGAGTCTAAGAAGAATCTGACGACGGGCTATGCTTTTCGTTGCAGGAAGAAGATGATAAGAGTATATATGAATAGAGGACAGCCATAGCGATGGAGAGCACTTAAGGGATGCGCTTAAATGCCAAAGGAAGGAAAGAACTGAAGGGAGAGAAAGAAACAGAAAGCATAGCAAAACAGAGAGTAGGAAGCTGAAGTAGACAGCCTACTCGGCCGAGTGATATATATCACTCGGCCGAGTGGAGGAGCCACTCGCCCGAGTGACTCATTGACAGGAAAGTCTCTAAAACCCCCTCTCTGGAAAATATATGCCACTCGACCGAGTGACTTTGTCACTCGACCGAGTGAATGTGACACCATAAGCTCTAAATTTGCTCTGTGAGGCCTGTTTACTCGGCTGAATGGAACTTGTCACTCGCCCGAGTGACTCGAACTACTCGGCCGAGTCGATCAACCCAAGTGACGCAACAAAATTCAAACTCTTTTGGTGCGACTCAACCGAATGATGACTGTCACCCGGTCGAGTGACTCAAACCGACTTAACGCTATACATATCTAAATCGACAGCGCTCGGGATTAAAATCCCCAAATCACCAAAACATCTTCCCTCTTCCCTTCGACTCACCCAAACCCTCACTCGACTCGCCCGAGCCACCACGCCCCACCCCGAGCAGTCCCGGTGACACTTACTCCGGTGATCACCGACGACCTCTCCGGCGCCGACTGATGGCGACCGCCTCTCCCCATTTTGCCCAATTTCTCCATCTCTTCCCCTACCCTATTTGTAAGCCCAATTCAACCCCAATTCCAAATTGAACCCTATTTATGCCTAATTCTCTTGATCAACCCCATGATTATTTGATATTCATTGTTAATCAATTGTTTTTGTGCTTCAGGGTAGCTTGGGGGAGATACATCGCTGATTTGGAGCTGCAAGGGAGGCGTCTCTCATTCATGTTTCTACGAGTAGTCGCATCGTTCTCGGTACACTCGTTCCCTATTC
Organism: Scilla litardierei; assembly: GCA_030789695.1. Lineage (NCBI taxonomy): Eukaryota > Viridiplantae > Streptophyta > Magnoliopsida > Asparagales > Asparagaceae > Scilla > Scilla litardierei. The sequence goes on along the minus strand of CM061133.1, from coordinate 329,408,572 downwards.
CATCTTGAGCACATTGTGATTTTCTGCACACCACCATGCCCCTACGCACTAGGTCTCGTGCGAGGTAGCCTGCTTTTAAGCAGAAGAGGACTAGCGACCCCAGTCCCTCTTCCTCTAGAGTGGACTCCCCGCCTCCTCACGATCCACCTCCCACACTTTCGGCACCCACTTCACCCATTCCACCCCCACTAGCACAGTCCGCCATGGTGATCGACACGCTTGGGATCACCTTCAGAGATGACGCATACCGCGTCAAATTTGAGAGGCTCTCTCAGTGTTCGATCATCCCCTCTAGGTTCGCACACATAGATGACCTTGAGCGCCTAGGGGTACTTCAGGGGCTGCTCCAGTTGTACGACAACGTGGGGTGGCGTAACTTTCTTTTGGTGTTGACAGACACATACGTCTATCCGACCCTCGAGGTCTTGAGTTCTATTCGTAGGACTACCAGGGGTTGCAAATTTCGCTTGATGGATCGGGAGTGCGAGATTACTCTCGATATGCTCCGAGCCTAATTCCACTGGCCCCCTGTCACTGACCCCGACCGAGCTTATGGTCCCGTGCACTCCACCCCATCCTCCTTTGATGCCCACACATACTGGGCCTTGATCACGGGATCCCCACTGTACTTTGACCCTAGCCAGGCCAATGCCTCCTTTATCATCCACCCTTGCCAACCGATTGCTCAGTGCCTTTTGGCGACCACCATTCTGGCGAGGTATGAGCCTGGGATGATGTCTACGCCTGAGCTCTACATGCTTTACATGATGACCAGATGAAGAGAGCCTTCAAGGGTGATGCGGACGTCTTAGTCCCTGCCATCTCTATTGACATAGCTAGCTGGTATCTTGATCGCATCTTTCCCTCTGTCACCGCCAGGACGGCAATTTGTTGCGACGGTCTGATTACCCTGCTAGCTCCCATGTGCGGGATTGAGCTTCCTGCCAGCTTACCTCGACCTTCGGGCCCCACTTCACTATCTATAGATGTTATGGTCCGTATGAGGATGTTGCGTCCTCACGGATAGCGCCATTGGGTTTGGCTACAGGGTCTGTTTTCAGCTGATTATATGGTTCTTTCGAGCCCTGCTCGGACCCACATTGGACCCGCAGGTGGGTGTGGAGACCAAAGATGGACCTCATCATCCCAGCTGCCTACGTACTCGAGCCCGATGGTGCCCAGTAGGAGCCCCTTCTTGGCCCTCTAGACCCGAAGATCCCCATTCCACAACATGCCCCTGATCTGATTCTCGAGCCCGACACATCTGTCCCCACCTCTGCTCATGCCAGAAGCTTGTCTGTTGCTGTTTCTGTCCCCACCACCACCTCTGTGCCACTGAGCGTAGATCACATTTCCTACATGAGCCTTGAGAGCACCGCCCCGCAGCCTTTGTGAGAGGCAGGCCTTCCTCCTTTGCGGCCGTCAAGACCCTATCTTCATCCCATTTTTCGACCCCTGGGGAGTCATTCTCTACTGCTTTCACGACATCCCCAGACGTTGACCTGTTTGTCTCTGCAGCCGCCATTTTCACCGAGAGTGTCGTGACGTGTGTCTCCCATTTATGTCCAAGACCTCTCTGCCTGCCTCATCCCCCTCTACCACTGCTCACACTTCTGAGAGCATTCCTGCGTCTCAGCCTCCCACCGAGGCTGAGCATCTTTTAGTGATCACTGCCCCCACACCCTCACCCACTAATGGTCCCACTTGTCTACGGTGGCCGTGTGCGACAGCCACGTCCTCCACTTGCACGACCCTCTGATCCCGCTCCTGACGCCCTTGTCCAGTAGCTCCGTGCTGTCGAGGGGGTCGTGAGTGGACTCAAAGTGGATATTAGGGCTCTTGTCGCCACCGTTAGCTCCCTACAGACCAGCGTTGCCATGATCCCCGATATTTAGGTCACCCTGAACCAGATCTTAGCTCGTCTACAGCAGCCACCACCACCACCACCCCAGCCTGCACCACCACCACCACTGCCCCCACCACATGGAGGTGACGGCTCTCCACCACCAGTCTAGGCACATATACTTGATGCCTGCCATATTTTTTGTTTTTGCTCCACCTCTCGCCCCATCATTTTGCCATCATTTTGCCTTCCGACATGTTCTGATCACTTTTTGCAGGGCATTATTATATACATATATCGGTTTGGGGGAGAGTTTGCACTTCTAGCCCACATTTTGTGTTCATTTTGCATATTCCATCCGTCATCTGCATGCCTGCCGCATTCATCTTCTGCATATATCATGCTATATTTTACTTTCTTTATTTTCCATTTATTTTGCATCACGCATGCATCCACGCCCACCCCCTATCTTATGCGTCCTAGTGCCACACTTAGCACATTGAGGACAATGTGATGTTTAGCTTGGGGGAGTGAGTGCACACACGCACTTTTTATTTTCTTCATTTTTACCTTTATTTTTCACCTTTCTTTATTTTTCACCTATTTTCACTCACTTTTTCATTTTCTTACCATGCATCACGTTTTCTTACTTTTGGAGTGACTTGTATTTGTGTAGTTAGTTCTTTTTAATTCCGTCCTTATTTCATTTGCTTTATTTGCTAGATATGAATTCCCAGTGATGAATATATCTTGGAGTTTGCTTTACTCTTATGGATGTATTTTCTTACCATGCTATCGTTTTCATTTCTGATATCATATCCGATACATTGGTATGCATTTGAGAAAAATAACTTCCATCGTCTGCAATATGAATTTGAATGAAATTTTAGTGTTAACTGAGTCTGGGAATTATTATTGTATACTCTTCGTAGAAAACATACCAAGCTTCATGCATTGATTGCATATACTTGGAGTACTGCTTTGCCTTTCTATTATCACTTCTTTTTGCTTGAAATGTGTTTTGAACTTCCAGCTTGAATGAATAATTGCCATTTGATATGATTGGATTAGTTTACTTTTTGTTATCAAACTAAGTAGATTACATTACCCTGCTGAAGTTGTTGTGCTCATACAAAAAGTGAACCGAGCGTTATGTATATTTCTTTCTCCATATATCTTGAACATCATTTCTATACTTATAGTCATTGGTGAATCTCCCCTAGGTGAATCCAGTATTTGCATCTTCCCCATGCTGAAAAGAATAAGCTCCATAAATTACAAAATCTCAAAAAAAACATTTATATCTATCTATCGTATTTGGGATTGTTCTTGTGTAAAAAAGAGAAAAAAGAGAGAAAGAGAGAAGAAGAAAAAGAAAAAAGAAGAGAAGTTCCATTGTATATACACAATCCCTTTTTTCCTCTTTCTTCCTCATCTTCCTCTTATTCATTTGGAGCTACAAAAATATGGGAAAAAGTCGTATTGTTATATCTGATGCCACCACACTTATAGATAAGCTTGAGGGAGGGGATCCAATGACGTGTGAGAGAGTGACTACCTATATGTGCATGACAACCTAAGCTAGGTAATTTTTGATACTTAGGGAGATTACTTAGAGTATAACGACGCTTATGAATTGAAAATTGGCATGAAATTCATGAAAACCATCTTTTTCTATTCTTATTTCCTTGAAATTTGTGATATCTCTTATACTCCAAGTAGAAAGCAATCAATTGAAAAATGTGTGATCTACGATTATGTATACTGCTTTATATGCCCTAGACGATATTGATTCTAAAATGATTTCATATTTCATATGATTTTCGATGTTTTTATTTTTTCTATCAAATGCACATATATAAGATGATATCGAAGTGAAAAGCTTTAGCATGTTTATATTCATTGTTCGTGCTATTTGCGTACGTAACTCTGAGTTCTTAGAGAATGATCTAGCATCTTCGCCTCTTCACCTTCCCTTTCTTTCATTTCTTTTTCTTCATTTTTATTCGCCAAGTTCGTCTCTTTACTCATCTTCATTGAGGACGAGTAAGAGGTAAGCTTGGGGGATTTTGATAGGCTCATATTTTACACTTTATTTCTGCATATTCGCATGCCATTTCGATTGTGTTAGTTCTTGGGTTCAAGACTAACGTTGTTTTAATGATGATCAATACATTATATTAGTGTGCTAATCAATCTTATGTTTTAGTCTCAGTTTATCCTAATGATTATATGTTGATGAGACAAAGCATAATGCTTGGAGGATATTACAAGGGATATCTTAAAGACCTCCAAGAGTGATGGAGTGATCAAGCTTGGATGAAGTCATGAAGATCATCTAATAAAGCCAAAGCTTGGAGCATGATGATGGATGGACATCAAGAGGAGCAATGACAAAGTTTGGAGCTTGATGAAGGGAAGCTCATCAATGGGTGCCAAAGCTTGGAGATGTTGGGGAGCATCAAGGTATCAAGAGCTTGAAGACTTAGACTCTAGGAGATGCAATATGTAATCCATGTAATTTCTATTACTTGCATTTCTCTTTTTGAGTCTAGGATTATTGTAATGCTTTGATAGATGGTCATACTCTCATGCATATGCATTTAACCATATTAGTCAGCCTTAGGATTATCATAGAATTCAACCCAATAGGTTCTCTTGCCCAAAGACTCAATTAGAGTCTCTGGCTCTCCAACAGTCGCCTGATGAAGGTTTTACAGTCGACTGGGTGATTCCAGGTCAAGGTGGCCAAATGGCCCGTCGGCTCGGAGCCTGACCCGCCCGGCCCGGACTTCAGGCCGGCCTGGCCCGGCCCAGTCTGAAGGGTTTTGCGGTACCCTTAGGACACAAAAACTCTATGACCGTCCTAATTCGGACGAAACATAGACACAAAAAAATTTGCAGCAGAAGAAGAACTAGTTAATCTAATTAACATGCAGTTAAAACTATTTTAACGTAGCCCTAAGGTCTAAGACCCTCAGCCAAGATCTATGCCGACTTGGGATGGATCTGATCATCCCAAGAAGGATCTAGCCTACTACGATTAAATTAAACTAATGCTAATAAACACATACACGGACTCTCAACCCTGGAGCAAGCGAGATGTTCTGCACCGTCTTCCGAGCCGCTCCCGTCCCACGTCGAGCCGCTCCTAGAACCGCTCCCTGAACCGCTCCTCGAACCGCTCCATATACCAAGGTGATCAATTCCGTGTCACCGAGCCAACCACGCGCCGAAGAAAGTTTCACGCGAGTGAAACCTCCGCCTAGATTTCGGATCTGAATCCGAACTCCTTTGCGGCTTTGCTAGAGCCCTCAGGAGCAAGGCAGAAATTTATAGGGAGAGGAGAAATATTAATTTAGTTTAGATCCGAGCGTGCTCCAACATTTACGAGAGCCGCTCAGATCTAAAGCTTGGGACGAGTTTAGAGGAAGGGGGCAGACCCCTATTTATATAGGCAGCTGAACCCTCCCCTCTACTCAATTTCCGATGTGGGACTAAAGTTGGAGTTAATTAATTCAATTTAGTTTGCCTTTCACAAAGTGCAAACTTCCGTGAATTTTAACTCCCTCACCGTTGAACTTCAGGATTGATACAACCTATCAATTCGAAGGGTGTTCAACGGTGAACGCATAGGAAAAAACCGTTCGTCAATCGGAGTTCGTTTGACCCTCCAATTGATTGTCCAAAGATCAGCCCAAGGCTAGTTTTTCGCAAAAACTGAGCCGTCAAACAATTCTGCACAATAAGGGTTCAAAACCCTAGAGCTGGGGCCCACAAGTGGGCCCCACGCGTTCAGCGCGCGCAGAAACCCGCCTGGGCAAAGCCCAGGCCGCGCCTGGGCTTGCCCAGCGCCTGGGCAAAGCCCGCCTGGGCTTGCCCAGGCCCGCGCCTGGGCTTTGCCCAGGCGCTGGGAAAAGCCCAGGCCCCGCCTGGGCCTTGCCCAGGCCCGCGCATGGGCTTTGCCCAGGCGCTGGGCAAGCCCAGGCCGTGCCTGGGCCAAGCCCAAGCCGTGCCTGGGTTAGCCCAGGCCTGTGCCTGGGTTTACTATTTCTGTTGGGCCTGGCCAGCAGTCCAGACCCAGTCTGGCCTGATCTTGTCCTTTGGGCTGTTTTGGGCATAACTTTGGTATTTGGTGTCCAATTTGGACGCCGTTCAAACCTGGGTCTAGACCGGGACATTCCCGTCTTACCCGTGAACTTTTCCTTGCGTTTATATTATTAAATATTGTTTTAAACAATTTAAAACACATTTAATCTCTTTTGCATCAAATGCAAAATAGTCCCTATCTAGGCTTAAATTTGCATCAAATACAAATGATCCGATGGCATATTCCTCTACATCTCTCAATTGCACTCAGGATCATTTATCCCGAATGCATGAGATGATTGCAAACATCTTTTGCAATATTTTATCCCTTGCATCAAATGCAAATTATTCTCCCTAACTAATTTCTACCTATTACTAGACGAAGATCGCACTCTGTGTGAGACCCTACAGCCTGACCCTTACAACAGGTTGGGCTCGAAGCCCTATATGGCAGTGACCACGAGCAGTGGTTACCGTCCCTGCTTTAAGAATCATCATTATGTGGTTGACTCATTGACATGAGTATTGTCGGGACCACCCTGATTGTTTCTGTAATGAATTCCGCAGTTATAGTCTCTTCGTCTTAACTATGTCGTGTAGATCAAGTCTAGTGTACGGTCAAACTGTCAACCCCAATAACTTGACTCCAGTTAGTTTCTATCGATCTTTTAGTAAAAAATGTTGGACTTCTTCCAACATACTCTGACCAGAGTTTTTACTAAAGACCGGACTAACCCTACGACACAAACTCCCATTGACCGGGAGAGACGAATCCTCTTTTGGTCATTACTCTCCTCATACGCTTCAAGTGTCACCCAATCAAAGACCTTTCGACAGGCCTTGCCTCGAAGCTAGGTCATTTGATCTAAGTGGCACTGTTCACGCACAGGTTCGTCAAAATGACCTCAAGTCAAAAGACCAACTAGCCTATCATCACTCAGAGTCATCATTGACAGATTGGTCAATATAACCATATGATAACTCTTGTGGATCGTTCAGTGAACTCATTCTCTAATGAGCACCTGTGTCTCGTCTACGACTTCGCCAAGTCAAGCGATCATGAGATCATCGCCACCGCTAAACGGTGAAGACTAAGACACAATGGTCTATCCGATGTTTCGATATCCTTGTCTCGAAACATCTACGACCACGAACCCTTTTAGACTTATGCTACAGACGGTCAAACATTTCTCCATGATCGAGATACTCATCTCGATACATGTTTGACCTTGCATAAAGTCTCAGGACTTTACCTAAGTTAATATCTAATGTTAACTACATTATAACATAACTTTAGATAAATTATTACCAAACAGCTTACTGTTATTTCGAACAAGATGTTTGTGCTATACACACATGAAGATAGATAGCCTCGAGGGTATCATCTGTCAACATCTCCTACTTGCACTCAGGCCCATTTATCTCGGTATCTAATACCGTTTTTACACATAAGTTTTTCTGACTTCATGTGGTAGAGCCTTCGTGAGTGGATCTGCTAAAACCGTCTACACTATAGACTTAAGGAGTTTCTATGTTCATATTAGACCAACCATTTGAATCTCATTCAAATAATTCATTTGGTCTGTCGAAATCCATAATATTTTATTTATTTGGATCTTATCCAGTTCATCGTACCTTACGATAATAATCTTAAATTAGTTAATGGTCATAAATGGCTCATATCTATTTCTGATAAAGTATCAAACTCTTTTGATCACTTCATCAAAATATATATGTTCCATCCCTTTGATGCCTCACATGTAATTTACATGCTTCCACTGACCTTGAAAACTATCTGGCTAATTCATATAAGTTGGTCTGTCTAAATTATATTTAGAAAAACGAACTTGTAAGTGAATGCTCCAATTTTCATGGTCAACTTAAGCGTTTACATCGAGTTTGGTCTGAGTAGTTCTGTACACATCTGCTGGTGGAAAAACGGTTTCATTATAATCCGTTTTATAGGAATTAGTATGGATAAACCGTTCTCGACCAACATGATTGCACTTCACTATATTCCTTTCTGCACCAATCTTTCAACTTAAAGATTTACTTGCAGAAAGTGAGGAAACATTTTCCTTGTGCACATAAACTAAATTCCAAAATTTATTTACGCACACGGACCTATTCTGATTGCATCAAGTTTTTAAATCGGAGTTACTACTCCGAATTTCATCCCGAAAGTTGACTAAGTCATCATCAGTTATGATGTTTAACTTGACTCTTCGTCTCACGAAATTCGAGTAATTATACAACTTCCTAATGATTGATTTAATGAATATCTTATTGATAATGTCAATGTCCTCACAGAACATTATCAAAACCTAGGCATTACTACCTGGGACTTAAACCAGAAGGAGGACTTAACTCAGAGTCACTTACAATGGATCACACCAAGTCTAAGTGTGATTCATACCTTTTGACACACGGATGTGTTACCAGACTTGACCTGAGAGAAAATCATATTTTCTTTTAATTACGCAAGATTTAATGTAGCTAAGTATTTGACCATTCGATCTAATCGAATCAGTTTAAATACTTTAGTCATTTCGTTCTTTATTTTATTAGACTTGTGTTTCATCAAGAACACGTGTCTTAATAAAATATACGAATAACTTAATTTGGTTAATCTAGACTCGGGTTCATCAGTATGTACCAGACTGAGTTCGACAACTCATTCTCCCACTGTTTTACAGATGGGTTTCGGCCATTCTATCTAAAAGGATAAGACTCACAAGTGTCCGTAGACTTCATAATACGATAGGTCAGACCCCTCTTTATGTGACTTGTGAAGCTTAGTCTCTCAATACGGCCTGGTCTATTTTACCATATAAGTTTGCTACTATCTTGTGTATTTATATATTAACATTTAATATATATATATTATCGTTATACATATTACTCATTGCTTCAGAAGCAATGTGACGACATTCGTCAAAATGTGTTAACCTTTTGTATAACAATAATTATAAAATCGTGACATCAGAATATGTCACATTTTCATTTCCTCCTCATTATGCCTTTACTAATGATAAAAACTAACTTTCTCAATTGACTTTCCGGCTTTTCTAAATCACATTTAGATATTAAATAGCCCAACATAAATAAATAGCTATGCAAGCATCTCATGTATCCAAATGCCTGAGAGTTGCAATATTGAGTGTAGCTCAAGAAGTTGCTTGTCTCAAGATCCGGTTGGGATACATAGTCTTGCATCGCTCACGCACTCGTATTCGACTCAAACAGTTAGATCGAATTCTCGAACTTTGCGGATCAAAATTGTTTGTCCATACAACCTTGAGGGTAGCTCGACAAGTTGTAGGGAGAAACATACTTCGAATATCATATATGTTTAAGCTGTCCCATATAGAGACGAGTGACATGTAACGTGCAATTATTTTGTTGAACCCAGAACATAATGAAATCATATTTCTTAAGTCTGTTCTTTAGAAGGTCATTTAATGTCAACGAGAATATAGTTCAATTCTATCAATTAGAATTTAACTTGATATTCAATTAATCAACCTATTTGACCAATTAACTAATTCCATTAAAAATTATATTTTGATTCCTTCGGTAGACATAGTCTTGCCCTAGTTTTGGCATATGTTTAAAATTAAATATAGGTAGAATGGCTTTTATCTATCTATATCCTCCCACTATTTTTACGATCGTTTCAAAGCTTAATAACGAACGATTTAATCGAATTAAAATATTTAAAATTTAGTGAAAGAGGGATCCAATCATCCTGAACCTCACAACCTTGAGGAGACTCAACAAGTTGATTGGTTCCATGATTGGTAGACTAACTCTTAGTCAATCACATCACATGTGACTCCCTATCGTTTTTTACCCACAGTCACTTATGATCTTGAGGAGACTCAATAAATCATAATGACTGGTCTAGTCAGACCCTTGATTTCGTGTCCAGATTTGACTTAGATCGATGCTCGAGGAGACCCGACGTATCGATTTGGGTCAAGTCTAGACTACATCACATGTATGTTGGAGTTTGTTCCTTAAAGATAAACATGTCATAGCTTGAGGAGACTCAATAACTATAATTGTCTTCTTTGAGTTACCAAGCTCCAAAATCAAGGAGGGATACAGATTAATCTTTAATAAGATTTATAACGCATTGACTAGATATAGTCCAGGGTGTCATACAATCATGATTCGCGACATTGCGGTCCAGCGGAACACAGCCAGGGAATTGACTAAGCCAGGATCACTGCCCCTTGGACTAGCAAGGGTTGATCCAGAACTCTTAGCCAAGCACATTGACTGGATCATGGTCCATTGAATGAAGCTTGTCATTATTGTATGTGTTCCATAGACTAAACAGCTTTTATTAACAACTACTTAATCATATCAACTAGTTGAATCCTTAAATTCAAAATTTTAGGACATGTTTAATAACTTTTATTAAGACCTTATCAACTATAAGGTTCACATGCTATCCTAATCGTTATTAGGATTTTAATAAACTTTATTAACAACGCCAAAAGCGAAGTCCTTTAATGAGAATTAATTATAACAATTAGAATTAAGATTCATTAAAAGGACTACCCTAATCATGAATTAGGTCTTAAAGGGTTGTTAAAAGTTTTATTAAAACATAGCATGTCATTAAAATTCAAGTAATAAATTTTAATCATTTTTAATAGCTAACCTAAAGGGTTGTCTTGTGTTATCAAATAAGAGACAAGAAGAACTAGCCATTAAAATAAAGCTACACTAATTTATCGCATAAAGATAGTGCACAACTATTTAACAATTAAATAGATTAAGTTTATCGCATAAACAATTTTAGCATGCATACATAAATTTAACATTTAAATTTTAAAATATGATTTTAAAATCTTTTATTTTTATCTCATAAAAACTTGTTTTCAAAATCACAAATTTGCATGCTACTTTAAAAAATTTATCGCCTAAAAATTTTAACCTTTAAAATCAGTTTTAAAATATCTCATAAAATTAAAACATCATTTTAAAAAACTTTCATGCTTAAAAATTTATCATATAAAATTTTAGGCACTTTAAACTTATCACATAAATATTAAAAGATTTAAATTTAGTTTAAAAATTATCACATAAATTTTAAAACGTCATTTAAACATTTCCATGTTCAAAATTTATCAAATAGAATATTTGAACATCTAAAACATTTTGAAAATTATCTCATAACTTTAAAAACATTTTTAAAAGCATTTAAAAGCATTTTATAGTTTAATAATAATCGCAGGCTAGATCGTTACGCAGACATACGCTCTGATACCACTGAAGGGTTTTACGGTACCCTTAGGGCACAAAAACTCTATGACCGTCCTAATTCGGACAGAACATAGACACAAAAGAATTTGCAGCGGAAGAAGAACTAGTTAATCTAATTAACATGTAGTTAAAACTATTTTAACGTAGCCCTAAGGTCTAAGACCCTCAGCCAAGATCTATGCCGACTTGGGATGGATCTGACCATCCCAAGAAGGATCTAGCCTACTGCGATTAAATTAAACTAATGATAATAAACACATACCCGGAATCTCAACCCTGGAGCAGGCGAGATGTTCTGCACCGTCTTCCGATCCGCTCCCGTCCCACGCCGAGCCGCTCCTCGAACCGCTCCTCGAACCGCTCCGTATCCCGAGGCGATCAATTCCGTGTCGCCGAGCCAACTACGCGCCGAAGAAAGTTTCACGCGAGTGAAACCTCCGCCTAGATTTCGGATCTGAATCCGAACTCCTTTGCGGCTTTGATAGAGCCCTCAGGAGCAAGGCAGAAATTTATGGGGAGAGGAGAAATATTAATTTAGCTTAGATCCGAGCGTGCTCCAACATTTACGAGAGCCGCTCAGATCTAGAGCTTGGGACGAGTTTAGAGGAAGGGGGCAGACCCCTATTTATATAGGCAGCTGAACCCTCCCCTCTACTCAATTTCCGATGTGGGACTAAAGTTGGAGTTAATTAATTCAATTTAGTTTGCCTTTCACAAAGTGCAAACTTCCGTAAATTTTAACTCCCTCACCGTTGAACTTCAGGATTGAAACAACCTATCAATTCGAATGGTGTTCAACGGTGAACGCATAGGAAAAAAACCGTTCGTCAATCGGAGTTCGTTTGACCCTCCAATTGATTGTCCAAAGATGAGCCCAAGGCTAGTTTTTCGCAAAAACTAAGCCGTCAAACAATTCTGCACAATAAGGGTTCAAAACCCTAGAGCTGGGGCCCACAAGTGGGCCCCACGCGTTCAGCGCGCGCAGAAACCCGCCTGGGCAAAGCCCCGGCCGTGCCTGGGCTTGCCCAGGCGCTGGGCAAAGCCCGCCTGGGCTTGCCCAGGCGGCCTGGGCAAGCCCAGGCCCGCGCCTGGGCTTTGCCGAGGCGCTGGGCAAAGCCCAGGCCCCGCCTGGGCCTTGCCCAGGCGGCCTGGGCCTTGCCCAGGCGGCCTGGGCCTTGCCCAGGCCCGTGCCTGGGCCTTGCCCAGGCGCTGGGCCAGCCCAGGCCGTGCCTGGGCCAAGCCCAGGCATGTGCCTGGGTTTGCTGCTTCTGTTTGGCCTGGCCAGCAGTCCAGACCCAGTCTGGACTGATCTTGTCCTTTGGGCTGTTTTGGGCATAACTTTGGTATTTGGTGTCCAATTTGGACGCCGTTCAAACCTGGGTCTAGACCGGGCTATTCCCGTCTTACCCGTGAACTTTTCCTTGCGTTTATATTATTAAATATTGTTTTAAACAATTTAAAACACATTTAATCTCTTTTGCATCAAATGCAAAATAGTCCCTATCTAGGCTTAAATTTGCATCAAATACAAATGATCCGATAACATATTCCTCTACACGGTCAACCCAGGCCCGGCCGTTGACCAGGCCCGGCCCGTCCGCCCGGCCGGGCATTTTCCCTGTCCGCGGCCCGCCCGGCCTGCCCCCCTTCCCAACAGCCATTTTATAGCTGTTGGGTGGGTTTTTTGGTCTTTTTGACCAAAATACCCCCCCAACAGTTATAAACAGCTAATTTGGGGGGTAGTTTGGTCAATTTTGGCCAAAATGACCAAAAAAAGCCCCAACAGCCATAAAACGGTCATATTGGAGGGTTATTTTGGTCTTTTTGGCCTTAAGAAATCCTATAAATACCCCACCCATTCATACCAATTTCTTCACACACCTAAAATTCTCTACTCTCAAATTTCTTTATATTCTCAAGCTATTGCTCTCATCTCACGGCGCTCTCAAGATACGGCTGCTATCTCTACACTTCCGCATCTCAACTTTCAAGCTCCGTCTCCTGCAACCGACTCAGGGATCTGATCAGCTGCTAGACTGCTACCTCAATGCGGCTCTATCTGCAATCAGGTTCCTTGTATTATTAAATTAGCATAATGGCCGGATCAAACAACCCACATAGATCTGTTACCGCTAATTTTAACACTGAAGAATATGGTTTTTTTTCAAAATTTGCTGAACAACCCTTTTGAAACACCGGACTTTCCAGAAATGACTCCAAATGAACAACAAGAATGGAACGATAGTAATAGCCCCATAGTGGGTACACCAGGATTTTCTGCTTCTGCACACACTTCAACCCCTTCTACTACTGCTGGCTCCACTGCTTCACAAGCAACCCAAACCAGAAAACAGAAATCTGCTGTTTGGGATAACTATTCACTAGAAACAATGCCTGGAAAAGGACTTAGGGCTTTTTGCAAAATCTGTAGATCAGATTTCAATTGCACATCCAAAGATGGCACAACACATCTTAAAAGACACACAGAAGCACATAAAAAAAGAGAGGCTAGACAAACAACGTTAAACTTAACAGCTAATTCTAGCTCTGTGTCTACGTTTGCGTATTCTTCTGACACAAAGTGAAAGGAGATGGCTAGACTAGTTCTATGCCAAGAATTACCTTTAAGTTATGGGAAAAGCTCCTCAGTAGAACGTTTTAACCAAGTAGCACTGAACCCCGCATTTAAAAGGTGCCTAGAAACACACTTAGAAGAGATGTTATGGCAGCTTTTGAAGCTGGCAAAGCTAAAATGATTCAAACTTTTGTGGTCTTAACATCTAGGATAGCTTTAACATCCGACATATGGACAACGAAATGGGGGTTATCCTACATATGTGTTACGGCACATTATGTAGACAACGACTATACTATTCATAAGATGATTATCGGTTTTAAATTGTTAGCTTTTGGTCATACTGGTGTTGTTATTGCTAATGCGATTATGCATGTTATTCGTGAGTATGGCATTTCTGATAAAATCATTTCATTTACACTTGATAATGCATCTAACAATACAACTGCGATATCATTTTTAAAAAGACACCTGAACCCTGATCTGGACGGTCTTTTATTTCATCAGCGATGTGCTTGTCACATCTTGAACTTGATAGTATAGGATGGGCTTAAATTTGCTGCTGATTGGGTAGAAAAGGGTAGGAACCTTATGTTATACATACAGTCTTCTACCAATAAGAGAAGTTTATACAGATAAGTATGTAGAAATTGCCAACTTCCTTACCGGAAGTTTACATATAGTGTTCCACATAGGTGGAACTCAACGTATCTTATGATGCGTTGCTTGCTTAAAAACAAGGTGCAGCTTAGTTATTTTGCTAGTACACACATTCCGTATGAGACGGATTTCAACCTTACTGATTTAGAGTGGAAAACATTTGAGCAGCTATGCGATTTTTTTGAGGGTTTTTATTATGCTACAAACAAATTTTCGGGTATGTATTACTCAACATCCATTTTAGGCCTTGGTCAATTAGTTATAATTTCAGACACTTTAGCTAGGTATAGAGGCACTATGGACACTACACTTATTCTTCAACCAATGATCGAAGAAATGGATACTAAGCTAGCAAAATATTGGAAGCCTGTTCCTTTGCTTTATTCATTAGCTAAGGTTTTTTATCCAAGATTTAAAGAGGATTTAGTAGCTAGATTATTAGAAACCTTTTATGAAAACATGCAATTTGAAGTTGAAGACCATATAATGCATTTTAAAACTCGCTTAAGAGCTCTGTTTGCGACGTATGAGGCTAGATATGGAACTTCATTAAACACTTTTCTGTTCCTGCTAGTTCTAATATTACATGCAAACTGAGGCAGATTTTAGGGAAGAAAAAACAAAAAACCGTAGCTTCAGAAAGTTCGTCTAATAAGTTGACCAAGTATTTAAAAATTACTTATCCTTTCACTGAGGAAGAATTGGATGATCCAAATTTTGACATTCTGGGCTGGTGGAAAATGTATGAACCTAGGTTTCCAATTCTTACCATTATTGCTCGTGATCTGATATCAATCCATATTTCTATTGTTGCGTCCGAGTCTGCTTTTAGTGCAAGTGGCAGGGTTATGAGTGATAGGAGATCAAGGCTTAAAGAAGATGTAGTTGAAGCGGCGGTATGTGCAAAGGACTGGTTTCATGATGAAGACCGTACGCAAGATAAAAAGGACCTTTCAGAAGATTCTGAGGACGAAGCGACTGACGATGAATGATTTTCTCTTTTTTTCATGTATTGTTGTTTTCTATCTTGTATTAGCTTGTAGAAGTCCTATGTGTTGGCCATTATACGAGGGGTAAGGCTGGCCAATGTAAATCCCCCCCTCAAATAAAATTTTAATTAATGAAAGTTAAAGGTTCAACCCGGGACCTTCGTGAATTTCGGGCTAAATTATCTAACTTAGGTTTATAAATAATATAAGTTAATTTAAATTTTTTTAACCTTTGTAAAATATTTTATATAGGTCTTATAAATTTTTTAAAACTTTAATATCATTCTAACCTTATTTTTACTTCTTTAGAACAAGTTATAAGTAATAAAAAATTTGTTCTAAATAAGAAAACATTAGCTAACAATTATTTTAAATTTTTAAAAAAATATATAAGACATATAAAAAATTTTACTAATGTTAAAAAAAATTATAATGAGTTAATATTGTTTTTACAGATTTTAAAAAAAATTCCATTTTTTAAGTTTTTTTAAACTCTTAAAAAACGGGCCGGCCCGCTTGGCCCGCCAGGCCGCAGGCCGCGGGCCGCAGGCCGGGCATGGGGGGTTTCCCACCCCCAAGCCGGGCCGGGCCGGCCCGTGGCCCGGCCACGCCCAGCGGGCTTCGGGCCGGGCCGGCCCGATGGCCGCCTTGAATTCTAGGCGCATGTCGAGCCTTCTACAGTCGACAGTAGTGCACTGCTCAAGTCAACTCTTTTCTTGACTCTTCTTGAGCTTTTTGCATCAGTCGACTGATGTTCAATTTACAGTCGCATGTGTTTCTGTCACCTGTAAATTGGTCTACAGTCGACTGTGCGCATCTTGCATTTTCTAGTCTTCATCCCAATTTGCAAGACAGTCGACTGATGAAGTTTTTACAGTCGCTTGTATATTTACAGTCGCCTAGAAATGGCCATCAGTCGCCTGAAAGGCGTAAGTGCGAAAGTTGCATCTCTCTCTATTTTATTTCCATCCCTACAGCAGTCGCCTGATGAAGGATATACAGTCGACTGTCTGTTTTACAGTTGACTGTGTAGTCTTCTACAGTCGACTGTCCTAGATCAGATTATAGCTTTTCGGATTTTTCTAGACGTTGATCAGTCGACTGTCATTTGTTCATCAGTCGACTGTATGTACCATAAACTGCCAAAATCTAGACGTTGCAGATTCTTCCCTTTGTGTTTTTGGCTCGTTTTATAGGGTCTTCTTGGCTTCTTATATATAGGAGATGGCTTAGTTCATTTAGAACTCTTGGTTAATATTGAATATCTTTGTGAATCAATATCCACTCCCAATCTCTCCCATTCCCTCATTAGAGCTTACATCTAAGCTCTAGGGAATTTCTCCAAGGGATTTCAATCTCATTTCTTTTCTTGGAGAACATCTTTCTTCTATTCATTTCATACACTCAAGTGAGAAGTGTTAGGATTTATTCCTAGAAGAGAGAAAGATCACCAGGTGCAATCAAAGCCTCATCTCAAGCACTTGACTTTCACTTGCATGCCTTCTTCTTCACATTGGTAAGATCATATCAAGGCATAGGTAAGTGTTATTTCGTTTCACCTTTGTGATACCCCTAATTCTCTTTGTGGGAATTAGATACTCTCTTTGTGGGAGTTACTCTCTTTTTGGGAGTTACTCTTTTTATGAGAGTTTGGTTCTTTCTGTGTGAAAGAACAAATCCTCTGTGTGAGGTCTCTCTGTGTGAGAGTAATGATATCTCTTTGTGGGAATCCTAAACCCTCTGTGTGAGGTGTCTCTGTGTGAGAGTAAGGATATCTCTTTGTGGGAATCCTAAATCCTCTGTGTGAGCTATATCTGTGTGAGATTGTATTCACTTCTCTTTGTGGGAATTATAGTGAATATTGATGTGGCTGGACGTACCCAAGTTTTGGGGAACCAGGGTAAAATATTTGTGTTTGCGTTTGTTGTTGTTAAGCACACTCTGCTTATTTTCCGCTGCTTAATGTGCTTTAATTTCAGTAACTTTTAATTAAGCACTTTGCTTGCCATTACACTATTCACCCCCCTCTAGTGTGTGTGTGTGTGTGTAGCCCCGCAGGGTCCTTACAGATTGACCATATCGTAATTTTCACGATTATTTGACGATGTTTCGATACTTTTCACTATTTCTTGTTTTTGTCTGATTTCAGGAGATATGGAGCAATCAGGAGTGATTTGGAGCCTAGAGGACTTGCACGCATGCCGGAGCATTGCCCATGTTCATATCAGAGAGCTAACGACGTTGAAGGATGAGTGGAAGAAGAATGACGTCGAAAGAATCGTCGAGGAAGCGAGGAGGAGAAGAAAGGAGTTCTGAAATAGGCCACTCGGCCGAGTAAGGCAGCTCACTCGCCCGAGTGGAGCAGCTTACTCGGTTGAATAAAGCTGACACAAAATACATCTCCCTGCCTGAGTGCCACAATGTACTCGGTCGACTGGTGACTTCCACTCGGCCGAGTAAGAACACCACTCGCCTGAGCGAAGGCAAATATTTTGAAGAAATCCAAGGCGACTTCTCTGTTTTTGGAGAGATCTGCAAACTGTCTTACTCGGCCGAGTAGCTTTCTCACTCGGCCGAGTGAGATTCTTACTCGGCCGAGTAGCGCAGGTAGCCAGTCGGGAAAACTAGGGTTTCTGGCGGCGCATGGGCAATTTGGTCTGTATTTTTTGGTTCTTTTGGGCATGTATTTAAGCCCAGTTTTGTCTCCAGCCCAAGGGGAGACGAGATAGACTTCTTAGAGTAATTTTTCTTAAGTTTTTGTTGAAGTTAATCGTTTGTATTGGCGAGAGATTGAAGATTGGATCTTAATTTTCTATTTTGAAGCTTCGTGGCGACATTGGGTTGTCTTGATCTCTTGCAAGTTTTGATTTTTATGCTATATCTCTTATTGAATCTTGATTGCATGATGTTTTCTATTGTTAATCTTGCTTTCTTATCGATTTCTAATATGATTTGTGAGTAGTTACTTTGCTCTAGGGCAAAGGGATGAACCCCATGGATCTACTGTTTGATTTGTGAGATTTATTGAATTGCTATGAAATTGGGCTTGCTAGAAAGGTTAGCTCTTGATTGATTTACTATGGATAACTAAGGATTTCTCTTGGATCTTGAGAGCTCGACATAGGATCTTGATTTAAGGAAAGCCCTAGACATTCGATTTAGGTTTACAATCGAAATTCTTTAGATTTGGTGCGCGGCAGCGACCAAAGTTAGCATTTTATTATTCTCATATACTCATTTTTGTTGCACGACGGTGAACGAATACAACTATCACAATCTAGATCCAAACTCAAGGTGCGCGACAGCGAGCCTGAGTTGGGATTGGACATAATTACCTATCTTAATGCTAGTGATCTAGGCTAGGCTTGCGTTACAGCGAGGCTCTAGTCTAGATTGTTATAGACATACGTAGCGCGACAATGTGCACCGGTTTTTCAATTAGTTGCGATAAGTTCACCTTAAATCAAGTTTGATTGCATGGTAATTCATAACTCACGTTGATGACATGAAAATCCATAGTGGGGATTCCCTAGCCCTAGACACCTTTATTATATTGAATTTGCATTGATACTTGAACGATTGTGACACCATCCATTCTCAAACGATTTTCCACCCAGTAACTTAGTAATTGAAGTATAGTACCATCATTAGTCCTCCCTGTGATTCGATACCCGCTTGCCACTTAACTGTGGACTTGCGGTAATACTACATCGCACCCCCAGGACGTGTATCTGGGGAGCGAGCAATTCCCCTTGCCCTAGAGCTTTTATTCCTTGATTCACACATTTCCCATTTTCATCGACCAATCACGGATCATATTGCGTAGCTTTCCCTCGAAGACTCACAAACCAATACTTACTGACCGCCTCCTCGTGTTTGACCCGTTAGCGATTACACACGACCCGTGCGCTGCGGTATTTTATTAGCATCATTCCCTTGAGGACGATCAGGCGCCTTCGGCACGGAACAACAAATTCGACGTAGAACAACACATTCGGTGCGGGGGCCTTCGGTGTGGAACAACAAATTAGCATAAAAAATTTAGCGGGCGACTTCGATGCGGAACAACAAATTAGCGTAAAAAATTAAGCGAGCGCCTTCGGCGGTAGCATTCGATCTGCAGCATTAAGTGCAAGTTAAGGTTTTTTCCAATGCATTATTTGTTTGCACTCTGCTATTTCCCAGAAACTTTCATTCCCCAGAAATTTTCATTTCCCTAGAAACTTTCATTTCCCCAGAAATGATTTTCCCTCCAAAACTTTCCACAAAATCTCATCTTAACCATTCATTCCTCAAGATTAAATCTCGGCCGTTCTTTTATCAACCCTTTTGTCCTAGTCAGCTTGTCATAGTCAGCCCTATAATTCAAAAATAGTCATCAAATGTTATATATATATATTATATATATAAAGGTAATTGATGTCATAAATATATTCGAAAGGTACA
This sequence comes from Scilla litardierei, assembly GCA_030789695.1. Classification (NCBI taxonomy): domain Eukaryota; kingdom Viridiplantae; phylum Streptophyta; class Magnoliopsida; order Asparagales; family Asparagaceae; genus Scilla; species Scilla litardierei. The sequence continues at coordinate 329,388,693 of CM061133.1, read as the reverse complement.
AGTAGCTAGGCAGATTTTAGAGTACATGGGGACTAGGGAAAAAGAGTGAAGTTCACCCAAAAGCCTAGATCCCAAGCACCCCAAAACTAGCTAATCCCAACTACAACCCACACATATAACAGACCCATAACCATGGTCCATCGAACAGGAATACCAAGGAATTCAGTGACGGGACAAAAACCAAGATTACCAAAACATGCTCCAAGATCGCAAAACAATATAGGAGGTTCAGTAAATGAACTAGCGTGAGACTCACCCCACCCGGATCCGAGAACTCCTACGAGAAGGAGGTGACAACTGGAGTTTCTTCTTCTTCACAGAAGTAGCGACCAGCCGCTCCCATTCGGGATTGTCGGTGACAAGGGGAGATGGTGGCAGGTCGTCATCATGGCAGATGTCATCGAGAAGTGATGGAGAAGAACGAGCGGCTCCAGCTGTCACCGAAGAAGCTGGCTGATCCTCAGAGTAAGGAGCCGATACAAAGGCCATCGATGCCATATCAGCCTGCAAATAGTCCCCAGTGGTAGAGACCATCCCCCTAACATCATTCCCAATAAGGGGAACTGAAGAACAAGAAGCTTCCCCAGACGGAGAAGGTCGAGAGAGCTTATGCCAGTGCTCTTCAACCAAATCTTCTACATCATCAGCATCAGATTGCAACTCCACCCCCACAATCAACTCCCTTACCTTTGTCTCTAGCCTCATCAGGGACAATAGGCTTGGAATTAACCACAATAGTGTCTCCAACTCCAGCAGCTACCTCACTAGTACCACCAACGATGATCGGGTCAACCATAGACCCCTCAAGGACATGCCCACCATCACCATGCACTGCCAGCACTCCCCCACTCTCTGTTGCATCCTTCCCATCATCTTTAAACACCATAGAGGGGCCAGACCCCCCCCAATGACACCAACGGGCACTGAACGACAGTATGACCAAATGACTAACACTTGGTGCACCGCAGAGGCTCACCTTCATACTCAACTGCAAGAGCAAGTGATGATCCTTCTTCAAACAGTAGGTTGACCTTTCTAGGGAGCGACAAGGAGGCGTCGACATCAATGAAGCATCGGGCAAATTCGAGCCGTTCAAGATTGGCCGTCGCTCGATCCATGCAAATATGGTCACCAACCAAACTGGAGATGATGTTCAGGATCTCAGGCGACCAAAGATTGAGAGGAAGATTGGGGAATCTCACCCAAACTGGGACGCAGACGGAGGAGATCACGCTCAAGATTGAGCTCAGGGGACCAGCATCGTAGAACTATCAGACGACCGTCGAAAAGCCACGGGCCTCCCTGTAGCACGTTTTCACAATCTTTAGACCGCTCAAATTTGAAGTAGAAGAAACCGTTTTCACGGGAGAACACCCTTAAGCCCGACTTCAACTTCCATAAGCGACTGACACAAGCTCGCACTTGGTTGTAGAACAAGTGATCGCCAACGACGTGGTCGACGAGCGTGTTATCCCAACGTTTCGCAGTGGCAGAAATATGATGATCAAGTATTAGCCCCGTCGGCACACCGTCACCTCCGAACATCGGGGATACAAACGAAAGCTTACGACTGGGATCGCTAGATTTGATCCCTGAACATATATCTCTCCAGGAGCCTGTCGGAGTCACCATGCTGAAGTGTAGAGGTAGATTTGGCCTCACTGTACGTTTCGTGTGGAGTTGATTCAAATCTGAACGAGACAAATAAACCCTTCGTTTGCCACCTCTGGCTCATGGCTCACCCAATTTCTCTCCCACATAAGTGGTAGCTCTAGCTCTAGACTGATTAGACGACTTCCATCCCTGCCTCTGAACCACCTTCCAAGCACCCCAGCCCTGTCTGAGACTAAAGCAGCCGACGCCATCTTCTTAAAGCAAAAATCAGTGCATCAATGATACAGATTAGATGCATTGATACAATTTTCCATCCTCAATCAACAGAAGAAACCGACAGCAAAGTCTTTATTGCAAGTAGCCAGCAGCATCCGTGACACTCGAAGCGCCGTGAACTCGGATCTGTAAAACAGACAGCAGGATCGAAACGCTTGGAGCACCGGATATGTAGAACTCAGAGCAGACTGGAAACTCGACTGGATCTCACCGTGAACACGTTGTGATCTGGACTTGGAGCCAAACAGAAATATAGAACGCGTCGTGATCTGAATCTTACTGGATCTCAGCGTGACTTCATAGCGCCGTGAACACACTGGATCTGGAGACCACCCGGATCTCGACTACTGGAATCGATGGCGAGAGGGCACCCTCGACGACCCAACCACCCTGAGAACGGCTGGAGACGTCTGCGAGGCGTCGGAGAACGACTGGAAGGCCGGCAATGCCACCAGAAACCCCAAGCGCTTTCTCTATCCTAGGGTCGGCTCACTTAACTCGCATATGTGTGTGTGTGTGTGTGTGTGTGTGTGTGTGTGTGTGGGGGTGGGTGGGAATGTGCCGGTGCACATGGGCAAGAATATTATCTGCGCATGCGCACATTTTCCCCCATTTAAAATTTTTTTGGAATTTTTTTCATAAACTTGTTGTTCACCTTATGGATGATCAACATATCAAAAATCAAGTGACTCCAATACTTCTTGAGCCCACATCTAACACTTGCAACTTCAACGGCATGAAAACTTACTTAAAAACCGTTGAAGTTGCAAGGGATAATTGTGGGCTCAAAAGTATTGGAATCACTTAATTTATGGTATGTTGATCATGCATGAGGTAAACAGCAACCACATGAAAAATAATTCCAAAAAATAAGTGGAAGGGGGGAAAATGTGCACATGCACATGTAATTTTTCTGTGCATGTGCACATGCACATCCCCCCAAACACACATAGGGAAAAGTGTTCCTAAGGTGACACCTTGGGAAATTATTTAAGGAGTCGGCCTAAAATCATATAGTTTATCTACTTTATGGATGATTCGATCTGTCCATCATGATCTACACGTCAACATATACTTATTTATAAAAAATCATGCACTTTTAATGTCTTTTTGCCATGCATTATGTGGTTGCAAAATGAACGGTTTCTTAACAATCGAACAAATAAAGTCACTTGATCAATGGTCAAATGGTATCTAAATCACAAAATTTTTTAAAGACAAGTATTTTGAGTTATAAATATCATGATGGACATATCAGATTATCCATGAAGTAGCTAAACTATATGATTTTAAGCCGACTCCTTTGTAATTTCATAATTAGTCACTTTAGGAACACTTTTCCACACACACACATACACACACACACTAGTCATAACCCGTGCCCGCGGGCACGGTTCATTTAAGATTTTCACATGCGAAATCTTTTCCCCAAAAAATTATTTCCGCAGCCAAAATTTAAAGAAAAACAACAAATTAGCGTAAAAATATATTGCGACACGGGCGCTGTAATGCATGTATGTGTGAAATACTATTTGTGTGTGTGTATAGAAATTTTGTTGTGTGTACAGTAATTTCCTGCATGTATGGCTATCAGGTGACTACGGTATGCTTCGGATATATAAGTGAATGCGTGTGGTAGGATAGTAAATTGATATTATTGTTAGCATGCTAATATAGTTTATTAGCGTGATTGGCGATTTTAGGTGGTGAGTAGGCATAGTAAAGCGGTATGTTCATGATAATGGGTGATGCGTTATTAATGAATGACATTATTATTAGTGATGTTGGTTGTTATTTTTGGTATTAGTATTGTTATTATCGGTGATGTTGAATAATATTATCAGTGTTATTGGTTGGGCATATAGTTAATTTTAGTAGCCTAAGAGTTGGTTGTTGGGCTTTGCCTTTTGGCTTGAGTTAAGAGACTTGGTTGTTTTAGGGGTGGGCTTGGATTATTATTTGGAAGATGAGAGGAGAGATTTGAGAATGGCAAACTTGTGAATATGGGATACCTAAGGGAGATATTGCATTAATCTATTAAAACCTCTCTTTCTACATTCTTCCCCTAAATTTTTATTCATTTTCCCTCTCCCAATTTCCTCCCCAAGCCTAGCCGTAAGTTTCCCCCTCACTCTCCATTTTGGCCTGCCAAACTCTCCCAGCAAAGGAAAAAAAAGAAAGAAAAAAAAAGAAGTGGCCGAATGTTGCCAGGCCAAAGAGGAAGGCAGGAGAAAAAGAGAGAAAGGGGAGATTGAAGAGAAAATTGGAAGAATAAGAAGAGAAATTGAAGGTGGATTCTCATGGAGGAGTTCCAAGGGTTAGTAGATGGCTTTGCTCTTCTAATGAGGGCTTGGTGTAGAAGAAGGGGATTCTTGATGGATTCATTGCACTCAATGGGGGATTTCATTTAATTGGAAGAGGAATTGGCATCTTAGTTAAGGTAGGACTCCAATCTCAACTCTCATGTTTATTCCCTTCATTTTTGATGAGTAGGGAATGCAATGTTTAGGGTTGTTGTAGGAAATCTTTCTTCATATAGTTTGTTGTCCTTAATGTCATCCAAGCATGTTAAGGAGGCCACCTCTAATTTTGAGTGAGCATGCATTTAATTTTGAATGAGCAATTCTTTACTTGTGATGAAATTAATCAACATGCTCCCAAGTTATTATCTTGCCATTAGTTTCATGTAGCTTCAATGGAATTTTTAACTCTTGTTAATATGCCTACTATGTGTTTGTAAAAATGTCTATATGGAGTCAAGTTGTCATTTTGCTATTGGCTTCATGTTGTGTTCATTTGAATTAATGGCTTGTTATTATGCCCACCATAAGCTTGTGAAAATATTTACATGAAGTTGAAATGGAAAAAGAGAGTTGCTTTGCATAATTTGGCTATGTTGGGGTGTTGTGGTTGGAAAGTTATGTGTTGGAATGAGAATTTGTGAAGAAGGGAAAATGTTGTTTCTAATTGGATTTTATATGTTGATTCCAAATGAATTATGGACAAGCATGTTATGAAAATGAATTATGAACAAACACTTCTCCTCGTGCCATGAACTTAATCCTTCCACTAAAAAGTTGTTATCTTGCTAATAGTTTTATGTTGCCTTCTTTGAATGTGTTAGTTTGCTTAAAGTTGCTAAATTGCTTGTGTTTAAACAAAGGTGATATTTTTGACTCAAGGGTGTGATCTTTATTGCATTTCTTGCAAGATGCTCTCTTTGTCATGCAAGGAATAATGTTGATCCCAAGTTCATGCTTATGTTCTCATTTTTATGTAATATGCAAGCTATATGAAATATTGGGTTGATGGTGGTTATTATGATGTGTTAGAAGTTTAACATTCAATTTATCTTGCATGAAACAGCTCTCATTTTGTCTTATGAATTAAATAAGATTGCTTCCATATTCCTTGTAAGAAAAATGTGAAGTAGGCTATATTGAACTGAGTAGTGTAATATGAGGCTATGATATGAACCGTGATGTTCCACAATGTCATGTTTCAATGACGGATGAAATTGCTCTCATTTTGCCTTCATTTACTTTGTTGGAAGCTATTTGTGCCCACTTTTATGAAATTGCTTTCATTTTGGGGTGTTGGTAACTATTTATTCAATTTAATGTGGATGAAATGAGAAACATGTGAAAATGAAATGAATTGGAAAATTGGAAAGGTGATGTTGGAAACATGCGGAATGTGGAACGTGTGACATGGTCACGTTAGGACACGAGGTGGAGCGCACGGGCATGGACAAAGTGCAGCGGTAGGAGGCGGGTGAATACGCCGTTGGCCACCTCTTGATCCATTAGGTGGCTCCACGTTGATAACGGAGTAGAATTATTTGCACGTGCACGCCGGCTCACTCATGGGATCCCATTGCATTGCATTGCATCGCATTACTCGTGCATCACATGCATCATGGCGTCATTTAGCATTTTTGGGTGCTTTGTGGTTGGATGTATGGAATGGTTAACTTTGAGAATGAATGTTGCCATGGATGTATTTAGTGCTTGAATGGAGGTATGTTTGAAGGTGTGGTTTGTTAGTTGTTAACAAATATCGTTATCCTGGTTGTTATTGTTAGTAGTGATACTTGAGATCCCAATGTGGGTTCCTCATTGAGGTAGGAAACCAACTTCACTAGGGTGGGATTTCGTTACCCTTATAGTGAATAATAGTGGAATTTGTGTAATAGTTGTTGGATCCTGTCAAAACAGCGTTAGGATCGATAAATAAAGTTGAGACTTACGCTTGCGTATGCGGCACGGTAGTCTCGGAACTTTGCCTTCGGATTCGCCACGACGGATCGAGTCTTCTCACGAACGGAGTAAGGCTACTAAATCCACAATCTAAATCTCTACTTTTAGATTAAGAACTTGGATAAAGAGAGAGGAAGGATTTCGGCAGAGCTTCGCTAGAATGAAATTCATGCAAGAATGCCATACAAAAAGTGTAAGGAAATGGCTAACCCTTGGGTCTTATTTATAGCCCCCAAGGTAGTTATTTTAGGATCAATTGTTCCTTTGGAACAATTTAACTAAGGTGTACCATCGTACATGGCATATTATAAGCTTAAGTTGTACCATATGCATGGTACAATATAAGCTTAAGATATTATCCCTTTATTAGCCATATGTCGCATGCACTTATGCACATATAATGCGACTTTTCCATCAATCTAGAGATCCTCTCCGCAAGGGAACATATTCCCTTTGAGCACGACTTTGTGTACGCGATGTTCGAGGTCCGTATTCCCTCGTACATCCCCTACAAGGGTGTACTAACGTCTTCCATATCCAACATCTCCCACTCACACTTGAGGGGATTGTAAGAGAACGTCTTTCTCTTAGTTCTTTCATCTATCATACCGAGAAATAGACCATGCGACCGTCATGCGCGTAGAGTCTGTTGTTGTGCACTTGTTAGAGATACACAACGACCTCGAAGGTGCAAAGTTGAGTAGTTCAACGCATGCTTTACCCTAGATTATTTCTTCACATTTCTTATACTTTATATTCAACAATTGAGTCCCATCTGGATCACAATTGGCTGGCCAGCTTTGAATCATTAAAGTCCAAATGCGAATACGAAATCAATCTTCCTCTTCTTGCGAACCTTCTGATCTTGACTTGATTCGCTTTTCTAACGTGCCCCGCCGAGCCGAATTACCATAGCCCATTAGCAACACGCTAAGATAGCGATCATCTCGTCAAATCTAAAGGAACCAATTGGAGTCCTTGAGGGTAAGAGTTAAGACCCATATGGCCTTTGAGTCTCACATAATAGCAAACACTATTGCTACTAACTCAGTGGTCGAAATGCATACGTGGTATGAACATGTATTACAACATCACTCCTTTCCCAGGGAGAGTATGTCTTAATGATGTTGTACGGATGAAAGATCAGACACCACAGTGCCTATCTTTTGAGTCCCCTTACTACCCATGAAATATTTCTGGACTCTCATCCTGCATAAGACAGATAGGATTTAAAAAAATCCTATGAGATCTCTTTAAAATATCCTTGTGATACAGATCTCAGATCTTTTGTAAGCATCCATATGATGCAGATCTTTCATTCGACTATCTTGTTTAAGTCACGACTCTAAATCATTTGTCTAATGATTTTGACTTTAAACTAGTCTCATCTCTATCTTATCCATCTGATAAGATAAGGCGGTTGCTCATGTGAGAGAGCCAACCTTAATCTGTCCGACATACACACAATAAAATAGCTGAGACTTAAACACAAATGTATAAAATCATTTGTAAGAAACTTGTATGCAATATATAAAAGAACTTCTTCCTTTTATTTAAACTTTGATCTTCTATAGACATGGGAAATATTACATGATACAGCTCAGCATCTACGCATTCCCATAGATGATAAGTGTTTGTAGAACACATCTCTGGGGATCGCCTTAGTAAGGGGATCCGCTATCATCTCATGCGTGGATATGTATCCTATGTCTACTTCCTTCCGTTTGTCATAGTCCTTCGCAAACTTGAATCAAATATCAATATGTTTGGTCTTACAATGAAATTTAGGATCTTTGACATAGGCAATCGAAGCTTGACTATCACTGTATATAGGAACAGTGCTCGAGTCAGTGGCATTTGTCAGCCTGTCTAAGAATTTTCTAAGCCAAACAGCTTCTTGGACCGCCATGCTGAATGCTACGAATTCGGCTTCCATGGTTGATAGGGCGATGCAGGTTTGCTTCTTGCTGCTCCAGGATATTGCACCATTCCCGAGCAAGAAAACAAAGCCTGAGGTAGATCTTTGCTCGTCGAGATCACCTGCCCAATCAGCATCGGTATAGCCTTCGAGTCTCAAGGTATTGCCTTGATAGCACAACGCATAGTCCGCAGTCCCTTTGAGGTACCTTAATATCCTCTTCACCGCTTTCCAGTGTGCCTGTCCTGGGTTGGATTGGTAACGGCTTACCATACCAACAGCATAGCAAATGTCCGGTCTGGTACACATCATGGCGTACATCAGACTCCCGACAGCACTGGAGTATGGAACCTTTTCCATAGCTTTCTTTTCTTTTGGATCTTTGGGACACATTTCCAAACATAGACCCTCGCCTTTGCTTATTGGAGTATCAATTGGCTTGCAGTCCTGCATATTAAACCGTTCTAAAACTTTCTTTATATATATCTCTTGAGAGAGAGAAAGAAGTTTCTTGGAACGATTCCTTGAGATCTTAACCCCAAGGATATATGCAGCTTCACCCATGTCTTTCATCTCAAAGACGGATGAAAGCCAAGCTTTGATATCCATGATAAGATGCTTATCATTTCCGGCTATAAGTATGTCATCTACATAAAGAGACATAATTACATACTTGTTTTTAATCCTCTTAATATATACGCAGTTGTCTTCATCGAGCATGGAGAAACCATACGACAAAATGACTTCTTGAAAACGCATATACCACTGCCTTGAGGATTGTTTAAGACCATATATGGATTTACGAAGTTTACAAACCTTATGTTTGTTTTCTTCTTGTACGAACCCGTTTGGTTGTTCCATGTAGATCTCCTCATCTAGTTCTCCGTTAAGAAAAGCAGTCTTTACATCCATCTGATGTAACTCGAGGTCCAAACAAGCCACCATTGCCAGAATTAAGCGAATGGAGGTAAAACGCACGACAGGAGAGAAAGTCTCTTCGTAGTCTATTCCTTCCTGTTGCGTGAAACCTTTCGCAACAAGGCGAGCTTTATATTTCTCGATGGAGCCTTCAGCCTTATGCTTGATTTTGAGAACCCACTTGTTCCCAATGGCTCTACGTCCCTTAAGTAAATCAACCAAGTCCCAGACTTGGTTTGTTTTCATGGATTGAAGTTCTTCTTCCATTGCCGCTATCCATTTATCTTTAGCAGGGCATGTGACGGCATGTTTGAAATTTGCAGGTTCGTCATCATCTTGTAGTAATGTCATGAATGTTTGAGAAAATTCATCCTCAAATCTCAGAGGTGTAAGCCTCGTTCGATTACTACGTCTTGCTTGAGTTTGATCATTCCCACTTGGAATGACATCACTCCCACTTGGAATAATATCACTCCCACTCGAAATAGGATTGGTATCGTTCGTCGCATCCATTGGTGAAGTTTGAAACGTATTTTCTTGATCCTTCTTGATCCCAAGTCTCAAACAAGGATAAGTCTTGACTTATCTCACCCTGTCTTGGAAACTCGTTTTCCAAGAAGACAACATCCCTCAATTCGAATTCTATCAGACCCCCATTGTCCTCTTGACCGACGAAAACATATCCTTTGGAGTTTTCAGCGTATCGGATGAAGATACACTTCCTCCCACGTGGCCCAAGTTTGCCATATTTGTGAGAGGATAAACGTGCGTAAGAGGCACAACCCTAAGGTTTTAGAATGTTTAAGTCTGGAGTTCTATTGTTCCACAACTCATAAGGAGTAGAACTTACTGACTTCGAGGGTACACGGTTTAAGATGAATGCTGCCGTCAATAATGCATCACCCCAAAAGGTGATGGGCAAATTTACCTGAGACATCATTGATCGGACCATTTCCATCAATGTCCTATTTCTTCTTTCCGCAACACCGTTTTGTTACGGAGTATAAGGCATAGTTATTTGATGAACTATGCCTTTTTCATCACAGAGTTCCTTAAAACTCGTTGATTGATATTCTCCACCCCGATCGGTTAGCAAGACCTTTATATTGCGATCTAGTTGATTTTCTACTAAACTCATATAGTTTTTGAAGCAAGATAAAGCTTCATGTTTGTGGGAAATCAAATAAATATGACCGAAACGGGTGAAGTCATCAATGAATGTGATGAAATAGGACTTCCCGCGTCTTGTCTTAACATTCATTGGACCGCAAATGTCCGAATGGATAAGCTGTAATGGAACTTCGGCCCTTGTGCCAGTTCCAAACGGCTTGCGACAAGTTTTCTCTACAAGACAATGTTCGCAAGTTGACATTTCAACTTTTAAAACATTAGATAGCAAGCCACTTTTGGCAAGTCTATCCATTCTAGTTGGTCCAATATGACCAAGTCTTGCATGCAAACAAATGATCTACGATTCAGAGTTAGAAGCATTTGTCAAATGGAAACTTTCATTAATAGAAGAAGAATCAGCATACATTGTGTTTAAAACAATTAATCCATTACAAACATTACCCGACCCAATTAAAGAACTATTACAAACAAGGTCAACATTTTGTTTATAGAACCTCCATTCATAATCTAAAGACATTAACATGACCACGGAAACGATATTCCTTCTAATATCTGGAGCAAAGAGGACGACGTGCAATAATAGAGTCCGGCCGTTGTCGAGAACTAGCTTGCATGTTCCGACGCCTTTGACTTCAACACGAGTGTTGTTGCCGACGTATATCCACTTTGTTCCTTGAGTCATCTTTCGATACTCTACGAAGAACCTTCTGTCCTTCGCTACGTGGTCTGTGGCCCCTGAATCAATCAACCAAAAATAGTTAGATTCAGCAAGAAACACGGAACTAGAAACACATATGTAACTAGCCCTACAAGTTACCTTATCACTTCCATCCGTACACGTACGGGCGAAGTGACCGTACTTGTTGCACTTAAAGCACTTGATCTTTTTCAAGTTTTTCTTCTTTGAGTGCACATTCTTTTGCCACTTTTTGTTCTTAGTCTTCTTTGAGGTTTCCGGTTCTTGCTTTCGTTCGTTCACAAACCTTAAGCGTTTATTCTTCCGCTTATTTCCTCCATGTGAGGAACTAGCGGCCACGTGCACTTCTGCACTAGGTTTTGCGGCTTGAATCCGCTCTTCCTCGAGTTCGAGGTGTTTTGATACATCGCTTAAAGTTTAATGCACTCATTATGAGTGAGGTGCATTTTCATGTTATCCCAGCTATCTGGGAGTGAACGAATTACTGCTTGGATCTGCTGTTCGTCAGACAGCGTAACACCCGCATCCTTCAATTCAGATATGAGATTCGCCATGTGGCGGAGATGCTTTTTCATAGAATGATCTCGCCGCATCTTGTACGAATCAAATTGAATATTTAAGGAGCGGAGTTTGGTAACCGAAGTTCCACCAAACTTTATTTCTAGCTCAGACCATATGTCTTTAGCTAGGTCGAATTCTTGAAATAGACGCATTATGTCATTGTCCATTGCGGACAGTAACGTAATACGTGCTATTTTGTTCTTTCGAGTCCAAGTCTCATAAGCTTCCCGGTCCCTCTTGTGTTGGGCCGTATTGCCCAACTCATGTTCTTCCATTATGTTTTGGAGTGTTTCAAGCACATCTTGCTCCTCCAAAACATATTGGATTTTTATTGACCATAGTTTATAATTGTCGCCGTTGAGCTTTTCACCTTTGTTAAGCTCTGCGACAATGTTCTTAGAAGCGGTAGACATATTCGAATCAAAAAACTGCAAAGAAAATGAAAAACACGATCAAAATTCTATGCATAAAGTTTCGATTCTTTAATCACTTGATAAGTTCCTTGGACGCGTTGAAATGTTACTCTAGAATCGAGAAGTTCACTGCGTTCCCAACTACCATCTAGAAGTAACTTTCAAAGTATCCCTCTTACTTATCTCAAGTAAAAAGAAATCAGAAATGATACCCGTATGGTATCTGCAGCGGAAAAATACTTTTTGAAAACATATCTTTCAAAATGGAATAGGTGAGAGTTTGCGCAAAGAATTTTAGCGCAACAATTGCCAAGTCACGAGACCTGTTCTACACACCCATGGGTTAGATAACCATGGCCGGATCGTGGTAGGACTTGGAATTCTAAATTGCGCTATCCCGATTTAAGGACGGGACATAACCTATTTGAAAACATCTTTTTCAAAAAATTATGAAATACATTGGCTAATCTCCGTAGAGTAGAGCACAACGTCATAAGTACATTGGCTAATCTCCGTAGAGTAGAGCACAATGACATGGCTAATCTCGCATGAAGTAGAGCATTACGGCTAATCTTCAAGGAGTAGAGCACTACGGCTAATCTCGCATGAAGTAGAGCACAACGGCTAATCTTCAAGGAGTAGAGCACTATGGCCAATCTCGCATGAAGTAGAGCACTACGGCTAATCTTCAAGGAGTAGAGCCCTTAGACACCCCGTATGGGCTAGTCGGCACGTTCAAATTCGACCAAGGCCTTTTTGCCTAATTGGTCGACCAAAAAACCCAGATTGGTCGACCAATGTTAATTGGTCTGAAATTTACTCCCGGCTAGGGCCTCTGCCCTGGCCGAGGGTGGCCAAGGGCCGGCCAGGGCCTCTGCCCTGGCCGAGGTCGGCCAGGGCCGGCCATGCCCTGGCCGAGGCCAAGGCATTGGCCCTGGCCTCTGCCAGGGCTGGCCAGGCCGGCCCTGGCCTCTGCCAGGGCGCCGGCCCTGGCCACTGCCAGGGCCGGCCAGGCCGAGGCCGAGGCCGGCCATTGCCGGCCTGGCCTTGGCCGGCCACTGCCGACCTGGCCATGGCCGGCCATGGCTTGGCCATGGCCGGTCATGGCCAAGGCCATTTGGCATTGGCCGGCCATGGCCCCTTTGGCCATGGCCGGCCACCCCCTTTGAATGGGGTTGCCGCACACCCCACCGGAGGGTGGCCGTGGTGGTTATTGGCCGTAGCCAACCCCCTCCGCATGGGGAGGGGGGTGCATGGCCTTCATAGCCCATTTGGCCATGGCGCACATGCACTAAAATTCATCTTCTCCGATGGAGATAACTACCATCATCTTCCTCGATGAAGCACCCGTTCGTCAATGAAGCACCCGTTCGTCGAGAAATTAGTTATTTTCTAATGGCCGTGTGCCAAAAATGAAAAATAACATACTATGTTAACGGTCGGTTCTTCCCGTCACGGAGAGTTTCTACCATATCCGTAATGATAGGAGACCCTAACGTGAAAAGAACAACCGCTGCGTTCTCTCCGTCACGAAGCGTTCCTACCATATCCGTAATGGTAGGATACCCATTCGTGAAAAAGACAACGACTCGTTCATAGTTTCGACGGGGCGGTGGTTTGACCGGGGCGAACCCTTATGGCTTTGATACCAATGTTGGATCCTGTCAAAACAGCGTTAGGATCGATAAATAAAGTTGAGACTTACGCTTGCGTATGCGGCACGGTAGTCTCGGAACTTTGCCTTCGGATTCGCCACGACGAATCGAGTCTTCTCACGAACGGAGTAAGGCTACTAAATCCACAATCTAAATCTCTACTTTTAGATTAAGAACTTGGATAAAGAGAGAGGAAGGATTTCGGCAGAGCTTCGCTAGAATGAAATGCATGCAAGAATGCCATGCAAAAAGTGTAAGGAAATGGCTAACCCTTGGGTCTTATTTATAGCCCCCAAGGTAGTTATTTTAGGATCAATTGTTCCTTTGGAACAATTTAACTAAGGTGTACCATCGTACATGGCATATTATAAGCTTAAGTTGTACCATATGCATGACACAATATAAGCTTAAGATATTATCCCTTTATTAGCCATATGTCGCATGCACTTATGCACATATAATGCGACTTTTCCATCAATCTAGAGATCCTCTCCGCAAGGGAACATATTCCCTTTGAGCAAGACTTCGTGTACGCAACGTTCGAGGTCCGTATTCCCTCGTACATCCCCTACAAGGGTGTACTAACGTCTTCCATATCCAACAATAGTTGTGGTAGGGTGTTCCCTCACATGAATTATAGGAAAAGAGAGAGAGGAAAGATTTTCAAAGCTATTGATAGAGAATTTGAGTGTTAACACATGTTCACGAGGTGGATCATTTTGTAAAAGGAAGTTATGTTTTGTGCTAACCTTGGAACTTTCCTTCCTAAACATGAAAAAAAAATCCCTTTTGTGAAATTCTAACATGAAGTGGATGACTTTCATGTAGACCCCTTTGTGATTGTTCCATAGTTGCACCCTTAGGTGGAAATCCTATATTGCTTGCTCATACAAGCACTTAAGAAGTTGTTATGGTTGCATTGTGGTGACAAAAATTATTGAAGTGAGCATCTTAATGTGAGTTCCTAGGTGGGTTACCCAATGTTGCTAAGATACTATCTTTGTAAGCATGCTTATGTTGGGACAATTTCTTATTGCTTATTGCTTGGTTGGTACATCTTGGTGATGTTACTAATGTTACATCTTGGTGATATTACTAATGTTGTATTACTAATGAACTTGGTGATATTACTAATGAACCTAGTGTTGGTATTGATACTATTGCTAATGTTTCTTAAGAACGAGGCTGTGTCGATATTGATAGTGGTGTTGTTGGTGTTGTTGGTGTTGCTGGTGTTATGATTATACCAAGTTTTCTTTTAAATGATATTCATGTTGTATTTGGAAACTCGATAAATACAAGAGAAACTCTGCCGAAATTTTTAAGAATTCCTTGACATCCGAAGTGTTAGAAACTTAAGCTAGGAAAACTACCCAAATTCTACATTGTCGTAAGTGGTTAGGGAATGCTTTAAATTTGCTAAGAATGCTAAATGGCCTAAAGCTTGAAATATAGGTTGTAGCCCAAGGGTTGTAACGATAAGTTCCAGATTCTTATTATTGCAGTTCACTCTTTATGTGTTGTACTCACTTTGCCTTGCAGGCCGCCCTCTTCCAGCAGGTACGTGTTTCGTTAAGGAACCTATTTACATTTCCATATGATTTTACCGGGATATGCTATGAGTTAACTTCCCGTATGGTACTTAGTGTATTGCATTTTTGTACACCATGTGAGTTGGGTTTGGACATCCTACTGGGTCACGCTGGGACGTGTCCCCGTTGATACTTTTCATGTGCTGGATCGTGGAGTTGGAGGCCTACTAGTCCGGTTGGTTGGAGTTGAGTATTTTGAGAGGGTGTGAGTGGGGTGGAATATGTTTTTGTACTTTAGCAAGTTGTGGGTTCATGTTGTATGTATGAGATTAGTATGGAGACGTTGTATAAATAGTTGTGTGTATATATCAGCATTTGTGATGTTGGTCCCTTTTGTGTTTATGTGATGTCTGGATGCTACAGGTACTATCCCAGCAGTGCGCAGTGGGCCTGCTTGAGTATGAAAATTTGTACTTCTCTTCTGTAGCACCCGCCTCTCGGGAATAATTGATACAGATTCGTATTTATTGGGTATCTCGGGGAGCGGGGCGTTACATTTGGTGGCACATGCAGGTCACCGCACTGCGGCTGTGTAGGAATAGTATGTGTAGTACCCAGTGTCGCGAGTAGTTGAGTCCTAAGGTGGGTAGAGTCCAGCTTTGGGTTATGACCTGGGTATCTGAAGCTTGAGGTGTAGAACCCCTGAGAGTGGACATTAGAGTGTTGATTTAGTATGTATGTTTATGCATATGTATGTGTGTTGGTATGTAAACTTATGTGTTGATAGCTATATAAGAATTGAATGGTCTGTCGAGTATCTTGAAGCGATATACTCCTATGTGTAGTTATGATCGTGTATGACTATGGTATGCGTATGAATGATTATGTGGCTATATGATGGCGTTTGAATTGTATGTGTTAATAAATGGTTAACATATGGGTGGTGTGAAAGAGTGAGTTCTCTACTTGATTGAGGTGCATGTAGTGTATATGTCCATTACTGTATGTGATGTGCACATGTTGAGTGCGCAGATACATGAGCGGATCCTTGAGCTCCACCCATGCATGTGTGGATATGCCTTAAGAGCATTATTGTTGTGAGTTGATATATGTGATGAGTATATGAAACACGTATGCACGAATGAATGTATGTTTGCATGGTTATCTGTGTATATTACTATTGATATGGTAGATCTCGAGTGCTGATACATCTATGAATGTTGAATGGATATTAAGGGACATACATGATTGTATGTCCAGGTTTAGAGGTGCATGTGTTTGGGTGTTAATGAATGGTAGCCTATGAGTAATGTGTATCATGATATTATATAACTGATTGATCTATAGGCCGTCTATAGATATGGTGTGTTGTCTGTATGGATCCTTGTGTTCCACTCAGGTATGAGTGGGCATGCCTTTGGCGTATTAGAGTTGTGTGTTTGATATATGTATATATGTAAGATGTATACGGTTGCATGTCTGGGTGTAAGCGGGTGCGCTTACACCGGTGTTCGGATAGATATAGTGATAGCTGGGTGAATGGATGGTGATGTGTAAGACTCCATGTATGACATGTGTGAGTATGTTTAAATGTGTACCTGGTGACATAGGTGGTTGTATGTCTCAGGTTGGCAGTGCATGTGGGTATGTTTGAAATGTTATACTTGTGTGTATTTGAACTAGTAAAGGTGTTGGTATATGAATATGCTTTATCTGTATGATGGGGTAGAGTAACCCTAGATATCTCTATTCACTCTCAGCTCTGTCCGAAGTTGGAAAGTTCGGGGACGAACTTTATTTTATGGTGGGTAGATTGTAATGCATGTATGTGTGAAATACTATTTGCGTGTGTGTGTATAGTAATTTTGTTGTGTGTACATTAATTTCCTACATGTATGGCTATCCAGTGACTACGGTATGCTTCGGATATATAAGTGAATACGTGTGGTAGGATAGTAAATTGATATTATTGTTAGCATGCTAATATAGTTTATTAGCGTGCTTGGCGATTTTAGTTAGTGAGTAGGTATAGTAAAGCGGTATGTTCATGATAATGGGTGATGCGTTATTAATGAATGACATTATTATTAGTGATGTTGGTTGTTATTTTTGGTATTAGTATTGTTATTATCGGTGATGTTGAATAATATTATCAGTGTTATTGGTTGGGCCTATAGTTAATTTTAGTAGCCTAAGAGTTGGTTATTGGGCTTTGCCTTTTGGCTTGAGTTAAGAGACTTGGTTGTTTTAGGGGTGGGCTTGGATTATTATTTGGAAGATGAGAGGAGAGATTTGAGAATGGCAAACTTGTGAATATGGGATACCTAAGGGAGATATTGCATTAATCTATTAAAACCTCTCTTTCTACATTCTTCCCCTAAATTTTTATTCATTTTCCCTCTCACAATTTCCTCCCCAAGCCTAGCCGTAAGTTTCCCCCTCCCTCTCCATTTTGGACTGCCGAACTCTCCCAGCAAAGGAAAAAAAAAGAAAGAAAAAAAAAGAAGTGGCCGAATGTTTCCAGGCCAAAGAGGAAGGCAGGAGGAAAAGAGAGAAAGGGGAGATTGAAGAGAAAATTGGAAGAATAAGAAGAGAAATTGAAGGGGGATTCTCATGGAGGAGTTCCAAGGGTTAGTAGATGGCTTTGCTCTTCTAATGAGGGCTTGGTGTAGAAGAAGAGGATTCTTGATGGATTCATTGCACTCAATGGGGGGATTTCATTTAATTGGAAGAGGAATTGGCATCTTGGTTAAGGTAGGACTCCAATCTCAACTCTCATGTTTATTCCCTTCATTTTTGATGAGTAGGGAATGCAATGTTTAGGGTTGTTGTAGGAAATCTTTCTTCATATAGTTTGTTGTCCTTAATGTCATCCAAGCATGTTAAGGAGGCCACCTCTAATTTTGAGTGAGCATGAATTTAATTTTGAATGAGCAATTCTTTACTTGTGATGAAATTAATCAACAAGCTCCTAAGTTATTATCTTGCCATTAGTTTCATGTAGCTTCAATGGAATTATTGACTCTTGTTAATATGCCTACTATGTGTTTGTAAAAATGTCTATATGGAGTCAAGTTGTCATTTTGCTATTGGCTTCATGTTGTGTTCATTTGAATTAATGGCTTGTTATTATGCCCACCATGTGCTTGTGAAAATATTTACATGAAGTTGAAATGGAAAAAGAGAGTTGCTTTGCATAATTTGGCTATGTTGGGGTGTTGTGGTTGGAAAGTTATGTGTTGGAATGAGAATTTGTGAAGAAGGGGAAATGTTGTTTATAATTGGATTTTATATGTTGATTCCAAATGAATTATGGACAAGCATGTTATGAAAATGACTTATGAACAAACACTTCTCCGCATGCCATGAACTTAATCCTTCCACTAAAAAGCTGTTATCTTGCTAATAGTTTTATGTTGCCTGTAATGCCCTACAAGCTACTGCACAAGTACTAGAGGGGGGGTGAATAGTACTTTAAAAATAACAAGGAGTATAATTCCTAATTACAATGCAAACAACTACCAAATCAATTTGCGGAAGCTTAAATTGAATGACAACACAAAATTAACAACGCTAACAAGAGATGTTACTGGGTTCGGATCCACCCAAGTCTCCCCGACTTGTTTCCGGTGATCCTACGTCCCAACCACCCGGATCCCCTCCGGATACTTGAGTTAGAAACCCTAACTCAAGATTTCCACTATGAAATACTTGTGAAAAAAACTCCACAAGTCAAATCATACAAAATGTAACTTGTGACTCCCACAACCCGGGATCACAACCACACTCTCACAACCGAGAGTGAAATCTTATAAATCAAATATGAAATGAAATAAGAAAACTTCTTACCGAACAAAATACCTATGCCTTGAGTATTGCTTACGAATTAGGGCAAGGATGATTTTGAGGAAGAAGTGGCACCAAACCCTAGCTCCAAGATGTAGAACAGCGATGGAGAGCTTTGGGGATGTTGGTGACCTAGAATCAAGCACTTGGCTTGGAAGGCTTCACACTCAATGAATCTCTCTTTGGAAGTAAGAGTTAGGAGAGATTAATGAATGGAGGGAATGAGCTTTGAATGAGCTTGGATTGATTTCTCTTGAACTCTAAACTTGCATAAATATCAGCCTTGGCAGCAATGAATGCAGCCCAACAAGTATTTATAGGAATGAAGAGAGAGAGAGAGAAAAACGTTTCAATTAGGGCTCCAACGGCTCTTTTCTGAACCCAACTAGTCGGTCAAAGAACAATCACCGACCGACTAGTTCATCAACTAGTCGGTCGGTCAATTAACGTAAACCGACTAATGGGTGAACAGAGAAAAGATCAAAGCACAGACACATGGAACTAGTCGGTCTAAGAAGAGTCACTGACCGACTAGTTTCACAACTAGTCGGTCGGTTACTCAACGTGGACCGACTAACAGATAAAACTGAAGTCTGAGAAGAAATAGACTTAGTCGGTCCAAGAACAAATGTTGACCGACTAATTCATCAACTAGTCGGTCACCAAATGAACATAGACCGACTAACAATAAACAGTAAGTATGGTGAAAATTTTGGCATGTACAGTAAACAAAACTAGTCGGTCTAAGAAGAAAAGTTGACCGACTAGTTCATCAACTAGTCGGTCGATCAATGAGCACAAACCGACTAATGATAAACAGTAGCTCAAGCTCAAATGTGCATGAAAAGGGAAAGCTCAACTAGTCGGTCACATAAGCATCACTGACCGACTAGTTCACAAACTAGTCGGTCGGTGAGTCAACTTAGACCGACTAACTGTAAACAGTAAAGAGCTATGATTTAACTGAGAAGAACTAGTCGGTCCAAGAAGCTTGGCCGACCGACTAGATCACCATATAGTCGGTCAGTTCTTCTTCTTGAACCAACTAACATGCACAAGAAGTCCCGAATCGAAGCGCGAAGCTGCGGGAAGAATTGTATGGACTTCTACTAAGATCCTAGAGCTAAGATATGAGCGTTATGAAGATTTAAAACGTAAGACCTACTCAAGGCTTAACATTCTACGAAAGAAGCTTAAAGACTATAAATTAAACTTGACGATACCGTCTACAAAAGCTTCAATCGAATCTTCATGACTTCTAAATAGGTCCATAAGCTTCAACGAAGCTTTAGGCATACGATCACGTGCTTTGAGAAGTCTTGAGACGTCGTAATTGTTATTCATGTGAATTTGGCGACGATCTCCATAACTGCGCTCACAAAGTGTTAGTTCATATTATATTTATGTTTGTTCATCATCCAAAACCAAATCCGGGGAGTCCAATATCCAACATTCTCCCCCTTTTTGGTGATGACAACCCATCATAAATAATAATCAAAAATAATAATTCAAATGAAATTTACTTACTCCCCCTGCATTGATGACACGTTAATTCCAATTTAAACAAAAATAATACGCATCAAGCAGACGAGTGAAGTATATTAAATGAGAATCGATTGTTGAATTATTGAAATACCAAATGTAGGTTATTGAAATATCGGATTTGAAAATCCATTTATATATCTTAACTCCCCCTGAATCTAACACAACAATTTAGATTCTTGGAGAAATGCTTTAAATTTTCATTTGGCACATCGTTATTATTATATCTCTCCCCCTTTGGCATAAGCAAAAAGAGCGGGAGGATAACAACGACAACAATGGCCTCAAATTAAAAGCACGGGAGTCGAAGAATACGACGACGGCTCAAGTGACACCAAATAGAAAAGTACGAGTAGAATCAAGGCGTGTCAATGAAACCAAAGTCGGAAAATCGTAAAACGAGATCATCAAAACTCAAATCTTTTTAACGGATTGAGTTATGGAATATACTCTCCAATATCAACATTTCTTGGTTAATTTAGTGCCTGGAAAATAATTCTATGTTTCCATAGAAGAAATTTCTATTAAACCAAGTTAATATCGTCGAGCGACGAATTCACACATCAGAGACATTAAAAATTAGAATTTGCACAATATAATGAAATGTCAACAGCGACGCATATATATATATATATGAAATGAAGCAAAGTACATCACCGACATACAACAAAAATACATCATCATATGACAAAATATCGGAGTGTCAACAAAAATACATCATCACATATATCAAAATGACATCAAAAAGATCCAAAAGACACAGCCACCCACACTATCCTACCCAACATCTCTCTCAACATGATATATCATCCAATGAGTATCAGGAGAGGCCTCGGAGAAACTCAAGAGGCAGCGGGAGGACCGGAAGCAACTGCAGGCTCAGCAGGAGCAGAAGAGGTGACTGGATCAGCAGAGACGTCCGGAAGATCAGCAGGAGGAACGGCTGAAGTGGCAACCTCTGAAGCAGCAACCGTAGTGGCCTCGGGAGCACCAGTCGGAGTATCCACCACAGGAGTAGCGGCAACAGGTGTGCTCTCGGGGGCACCAGCAGAAGAAGCAGCAACAGCATCACCGGAAGTGGAAGCACCAGCAGCAGTGCCCTCGGGGGCACGAGTCGAAGCACGACAGAGCTCCTCAACGTCCTCCTCAGCCATGTCAGCTAACTCCTCATCCTCAGAAACTGATGGAGGAACATCAACACCCAGCAGACGAGCTATACGGCAGACTACCTCCTCGGTACAAGCCAAGCGAGACTCGTGACGACGAAGCAACCGTACGACCTCATCCAGGGTGGCAGAGGGAGCAGTAGAGGCACTGGCAGAGGCAGGGGCAGACGCTGAAGGTGTCGTCCTCTGAACGTGACGAAGAGCCGCAAGAGATTTCTTGACGACCGTCGCATTCAGGGGAGGACCAAGGGGACGCTCATCGTCACGAGGCAACGTGACACGAAAATGACGAAAGACGAGGGTCAACATGCAAGGAAATGGGATATGAGCCGATTTATTGGACTTTCGAATACACTCGAAAGATTCAATCTTATCGAGTATAATTCGAGCCCAATTAATCGAGCTCCCCATGAAGATCGCATAGATAAGCTTCAAAAATGGCTGGGATGGTAAAGATGAGGAGCCGTACTTGGGAAGCAAGCACGACTTCAGAATCAGATTGAGGACCCACGCATTAGGCTTGAATGATTTAGATGGCACGCCAATCATGGCAGGAGGGATCTGATGGAAAATCTCTGAAAGGATGGTCTGATCAAGAGAATAAATGTCATCTACCGAGATATCAAAGGGAAGAAGGCCAGACGAAGAGATACCCAAAATCTCTCCTAAGATTTCCGCAGTGAGGACTATAGGAGTCCCCAAAACGGTCGTCTCAACAGAGTGGGTCTGATCATACTGACCCCGGATCCTATTCGCATAGAAAAGCTTAACTAATCTAGGGTAGGGGTGAGGATTCGCCTTCGGGTCATATCGAAGGTAATCGAGAAGACCCGACGACGACAGAAGATCAGCTAACCCTATAAAGTCGCTAAACTGGACGAAATGCTCCAGAAGCAGCGGGCAATGTTCGATACGATTATACGCCGCGAGACACAAAGGGTCATCGCGACATAAGGAAATATCGACACCGCCCACCGGCATCGGACCCTTTCCCTTAGGCTTACGGGTAGACGTACGAGGGTGGGTGCTAGACTCGGGATGAGTAGGAGGAGTGGGTTCCCTATGAGTCTCGGTCTCGGGGTTATACTCCGTATCGGAATCGGTAGGAGTATGGAACGTAGAGGCAGAGGCAAGAATTTTGGCCTTAGGCTTAGGCTTGGGTTTGGGTTGACCTCTAGGTTTAGCGGTCGTCGTCCTCTTCTTCTTGAGATGAGGCGAAGACGACGAAGGAAGGGTGGTCTTGGCTCTACGCTTCGGAGGGGTTGGAAGCTCGGGATCCGAAGGGTTTTGCTCTACGGTCATCGGCGAGGGGCTAAACGGAGTGATCGGGATACGTGTTCGAGCCATAATCTCTGCACAACACGACACACGAGATTGGAAAGAAGAGATCCTAGCCGAAATTAGAAAACCCTAATCGAAACCCTAGGAAATGAAATCAACTGGAAAACCTAACCCTAGAGCTGAAACCGAACCCTAGAAAGGAGAGGGAGGAAGAGAGGATACCCTAGGTCGGAGATCGGCGGACGGCGACGGCTGGAATGGTCGGAAAGTGGCCGGAAGACGAAGGGTCTCGAGGGAGGTCGGGGTTTTGAGCGGAGAGAGAAGAGATTTCGATCGATTAGAATGAAAATCGATCGACTAAACTGAGTTTAAGTCGGTCGATTTCGCAAATGACCAAACAGCCCCTGGCACAACTAGTCGGTCACAGTTCAAGCACTGACCGACTAGATCACGATCTAGTCGGTCGGTCAATGAGCTTGAACTGACTAGTTGCAAACAGTGGCTGAATCCAAGATTAACTGACAAGAATTAGTCGGTCTGTGTTCATTTACTGATCGACTAGATCTCAATCTAGTCAGTCGGTCACTGAACATGAACCGACTAAAGAGTTTAAGATGGAAAGGAAACTCAATAAGCTTGAGTTAGTCGGTCTAAGTACTTCTACTAACCGACTAGATGAACATCTAGTCGGTTGGTGGTTAAACTGATACCGACTAACAGAGTCCAAAAAATGATAATCAAGTTCTCTCCTCAAATCACTTGGACGATATATCTCAAAACTCTCAATAATCATCTAAACTACCCCATTAAACATCGAAAACTTAAAATTTGACGATTACGCACAAATCGAACGAAAAATCAAAAATATCACATAAATTCCCGAAAAATCCAATAATTCTAGCATGGATGAGATATTGCCAAATATAATAGCATGCAAAATTATTGAATGAAACATGAATCCTATATCTCGGATTCACCCATAATCCCCAATTCTCGACGTAACCGCACAAAGGAGTCCTCCTTTAGGGGTTTCGTGAAAATATCGACGATTTGCTTTTGGGTTTCAACGTACATTAAAATGATGTCCTTTTTAGCAACATGATCATCTAAAAAATGGTGTCGGACATCTATGTGTTTCGAACGGGAATGGTGTACCTGGTTCTTGGAAAGACATATTGCACTTTGGTTGTCAACCATGATAGGGCAAGTATCACAATTAATACCAAAGTCTTTAAGTGTGTGTCTCATCCAAAGAACTTGAGCACACGCGGCACCGGCGGTAATATATTCCGCCTCGGTGGTTGAAAGTGATACGAAATTTTGCTTCTTGGAAAACCAAGAGACAAGGGAATTTCCTATAAAATGGCAAGTGCCACTAGTACTTTTCCTGTCGGATTTGCATCCCGCATAATCGGCATCACTATATGAGATTAACTCATATGTGCTAGATTTCGGATAAAGTAATCCAAAATCTAAAGTGTAACTTAGATAGCGAAAAATACGCTTTACCGCTACTAAGTGAGATTCCTTAGGTTGAGATTGATAACGAGCACATACGCATACGGCGAACATAATATCGGGCCTACTTGCGGTAAGATAAAGCAAACTACCTATCATACCTCGATATAGGCAAATGTCTACATCCTTACCGCCCGTATCTTTATCGAGATGCGTTGTCGTGCTCATTGGAGTCTTTTTCCCGGAAGCACTCTCCATTCCAAATCGCTTTAGCAACTCCACCGTATACTTCGTTTGGTGGATGAAGATTGCATCGTCCATTTGGCGAATTTGGAGACCTAAGAAATACTTGAGCTCACCCATGTGGCTCATCTCAAATTGTTCCTTCATAACATTAGAAAACTCTTCGCAAAGAGCAAAGTTAGTAGCACCGAAAATGATATCATCAACATATATTTGAACTAAAATTATATCATTATTCGCATGCTTAACAAAAAGTGTAGAATCGGCTTCTCCCATTTTAAAATTTAAATCCAAAAGAAAATTCTTTAGGCGATCATACCAAGCTCAAGGAGCTTGTCTTAAGCCGTAAAGCGCTTTCTTTAGTTTAAAAACATGATTTGGAAATTTTTCATTTATGAAGCCCGGAGGTTGAGAAACGTAAACTTCCTCAACGACATCTCCGTTTAAAAATGCACTTTTAACATCCATTTGAAATAATTTAAAATCCTTATGGCATGCAAAAGACAATAATAATCTAATTGATTCTAATCTAGCTACCGGAGCGAAGGATTCTTCGAAATCAATACCTTCCTCTTGTCGATAGCCTTGAGCAACTAACCGAGCTTTGTTCCGGACGACGACTTGGTTTTCGTCGGTTTTGTTCTTGAAGATCCACTTTGTCCCTATGACGGTGTGGTTCTTCGATGGCAATGGAACAAGCTCCCAAACTTCATTTCTCTCGAATTGAATGAGCTCCTCCTCCATGGCTAAGATCCAAGCGCTATCTTCGCATGCTTCATTAATATTCTTTGGCTCTATCGAGGAGGCAAAGGCACAATGAGCGAAGTAGTTCACTTGCGATCTCGTCTTGACACTATCATGGATATTGCCAATGACTTGCTCATGAGGATGGTCACGAACGGTATGAAGCCGTTTGGGAATACCTTGATCACTAGGAACATTCTCAACAACTTCATTAGTTGGGTTAGTCTCAATAGAATCAATAGAATCGTGAATCACATAAAACATCCATAGAATCATTTTCATTTGAAATTCTAGTTGGAACAAAT
This sequence comes from Scilla litardierei, assembly GCA_030789695.1. Lineage (NCBI taxonomy): Eukaryota > Viridiplantae > Streptophyta > Magnoliopsida > Asparagales > Asparagaceae > Scilla > Scilla litardierei. Next base: position 329,363,134 of record CM061133.1, on the reverse strand, counting down.
CCTTCATTAAATGATACATGAAGCGACTCCTCGATCGTTGAGGTTCGTTTGTTGAATATCCGGTAGGCTTTGCTACGCGAAGAATATCCAACAAAAATCCCCTCATCGGATCTTGGATCGAATTTGTCCAAACTACCATACGTGTTCTTAATAAAACATTTCGAACCAAAAACACGAAAATGTTTAACTTGAGGCAACCTACCAAACAACAATTCATAACAAGTTTGTTTAGTGCCGGGCCTCAAAAGTATTCTATTAAACACATAGCAAGCGGTGTGTACCGCTTCCGCCCAAAATTGATGGCCAAGTTGGCTATCATCAAGCATAGTGCGAGCACACTCCACTAGCGTCCTATTCTTTCTCTCAACTACACCATTTTGAGGAGGTGCACGAGGGAAAGAGAAGGTGTGAGTAATACCAACTTCATCACAAAATGTCTCAAAAGACTCATTCTCAAATTCACCTCCATGATCACTACGAATAGTGACAATGGTGGTTCCTAAGAGATTTTGTACTTTCTTAACAAAAATTGTGAAGTTTTCAAAAGCTTCATTTTTATTACATAATGAAAATACCCATGTAAATCTCGAATAGTCATCTACGATGACAAGTCCATATCTAGCATTTCCTAATGAAGCAACTCTAGTTGGCCCAAATAAATCTAGATGTAATAGCTCTAGTGGCCGTTTAGTAGAAATGCTTTTCTTAGGTTTAAATGAAGATTTAGGAAGCTTGCCACGTTGACAACAATCACAAAAACTTTTCTTTTCAAAAACAAGCTTCAGAAAACCTTTAATGGAATTTAATTTTGAAAGCTTATAAAGTGTTCCAAAGTTCACATGTCCAAAGCGTCGATGCCATAAGTGTTGTTCACTTGTGTTGGCAACGAGGCATTGTTCATATGACTTAGGGAGATCCAAAATATAAATGTCTTTATGACGAGTTTCGGAAAATAATAATTTATCATTATCTTTTCTTAAAATGTGACACAATCCTTTCGCAAAGCTAACTTTGTAACCTTTGTCACAAAGTTGGCTTATTGAAATAAGATTGTGATTTAAACCACTAACAAGATAAACATCACTAATTAGGGGTTTAGAAGGGTTACCCACTTTACCAACACCTATGATGGTTCCGCTCTCGTTGCCTCCAAATACGACGCGGTTTCCATTTGCTATGGGAACCACTCCGGAGAGCAAACTAGCGTCACCCGTCATGTGTTTTGAACACCCGCTATCGAGTATCCAATTTCCCTTGGAGCTAAATTTAAATTTGTTGCTCCTTTCCTTTTTCTTTTCCTTGAGTACCTAAAGATAGAGAATTTCATATCATGGTACCCAAGGTCATTGGGTCCAAAAGATTAGACCTTTGGAAGCCAAGTCCAATTGGACTTAGACTTCCCCACATAATTTCTACTATGCACAACATCCGAAAAATAAGCATTCATATACATCTGTTTTTCGTCCATGCTTGTGTCCTTTGGGCTCCAAATTGTGAAAATCTTGGGAGCCTTCATCCTATTGGGTGCATGCATTCGACGTTGATTTCTATGTGATGCATGTTGTGGATAGGCATACGGAACATGATGGAATGGTGCACGATGAGAATTATTCATATGATGTTGTGGGTGAACATATGCATGTGAGGGAACACGTGCATGAGGGTGTCTCACATTGTGTGCACGTGCCCGAGAATGTGTTGCATAGAAATCATCATATGTGTGAGCCGGTGGAGTAGGACGTGTGTTCCTACGTGGCATGGTATTGGTGTACATATAAGCATGCCCCTTCTTTGGAGGTCCACCCAAAGTGGGTTTCTTTCCAAAAGAAGGCGTGGACGAGGTGGAAGCACCATTGGTAGATGAACTACCAATAGAGTGTTTGCTACCACTCGTAGAGTCACCGGAAGTTGGCCTAACAAAAGTAGTGGCCGATTTGGATGGACATCCCATCGTATACCCCAAACCAATGTGGTGATTGGCCGGGAGTAAGTCACTTAGGATTTTATCCAAATGGTCCTTACCCTTATTGAATCTATTGATTCGGCCTAATGTGTTCTCATATTTCTCTTTGAGAGAACGCATAGAAGTATCTAGAGTAGATACTTGCGATGTGAGCACATAAACACGAGATTTAAGATTCTCGTTCTCAATACTCAAAGTCGAGTTTTGAGAAGTTAAATCCGCTATCCTATGTTCTTCCGGATCATCTATGCTAACATGTTCAAGTTTAGATTTGAGATCAATAATCTCATTTCTCAACTCTTCAACAACGGTGTCGTTGTTGGTGATGATAGTCTTAGGCAAGGTTTGAATGCTAGCTAGGTCATCTTTTACCTTAGTATATCTATTTACTAATTTAGTGTATTTTGACCATAATTGAGAATTAGCATTCCTAAGTTCATCCATAGTTACCTCATCGTTGCCTTCGTCATCACTATCATCGGAAGAGGAGGATCCTTGATCACGCTTCTCTCTTGCCATGAAGCACATGTGCGCTTGCTCCACGTGCTCATCGTCCGACTCTCCGCTTGAAGAATCATCGGAGTCGGTGAAGGTAGCTCCGACAAGTCCTTTCTTGTACCCCTTTTTGTATTTCTTGGACTTATCGAATTTTGGCGCCTTCCACTTCTCCTTGTGCTTATTGAGGGGACACTCCGCTTTCATGTGTCCCGGCTTATTACACTTGAAACACAAAGGAGAGGAAGAGGCGTTAGTAGAACCAAATTTAGCTTTGTTCTTGAAGTTACCTTTTCGGAAGAAACGGTTGAACTTCTTGGCCATGAGTGCCATGGACTCCAAGTCCAATTCGTTTTCCGATTCTTCATCATCGGAAGATGTGGATGAAGCCGCCTTGAATGCAATCGCCTTTTTCTTAGGCGCATCTAGGTTCAAATATGACTTCATCTTTTCTTGTAGCTTCACCTTGCTATCTTTCCGTACCTCGTATGACATCAAAGTACCCATTAGTTGAACTACGGTATATTTGTTCATGTCATTACCTTCCTCGATGGCGAAGGTACGTTTTTCCCAAGAAGAGGGAAGTCCTTCAATAAGCTTTAAGCACTTCTCCTTTTGAGTGTAGATCTTGCCGAGGGCCTCTAACTCGTTTATTATGTCAACGAAGCGAGCGTAATATTCTTTCATCTTCTCGCCCTGTTGCATATGAAACATTTCGTAATCTTTGGTTACGACTACGAGTTTAGAGTCTCTTACCCTACTCGTCCCTTCATGTAGAATGAGGAGGGAGTTCCAAATTTGATATGCACTCTTACATGTGCATATCTTATTGAAATCCTCGGGCTCCAATGCGCATTGCAAGGCGTTCATTGCCTTGGCATTGCTTACCTCCGCGGCGACCTCCGCGGTAGTCCATTTCTCAAAATCTTCTTCTTTGGGCTCGATGTACTCCTTCATTGTAGTCCTCCATAAAGATGCACTTCGGAGGAAGGTTTCCATCCGACATTTCCAGTACCCGTAGTTGGTACCGTTGAAGAATGGAGGCCTTGTAGAGGAATGTCCTTCCATCACCGATGACGCTCCTTCACGGTTCCTGAAGGTGTCATAGTTGGAAGGTGGAGGCACGGTCTTGTTGTCGTTGGCAGACATAGCTGAGTATCTGGCTCTGATACCAAATGTAATGCCCTACAAGCTACTGCACAAGTACTAGAGGGGGGGTGAATAGTACTTTAAAAATAACAAGGAGTATAATTCCTAATTATAATGCAAACAACTACCAAATCAATTTGCGGAAGCTTAAATTGAATGACAACACAAAATTAACAACGCTAACAAGAGATGTTACTGGGTTCGGATCCACCCAAGTCTCCCCGACTTGTTTCCGGTGATCCTACGTCCCAACCACCCGGATCCCCTCCGGATACTTGAGTTAGAAACCCTAACTCAAGATTTCCACTCTGAAATACTTGTGAAAAAAACTCCACAAGTCAAATCATACAAAATGTAACTTGTGACTCCCACAACCCGGGATCACAACCACACTCTCACAACCGAGAGTGAAATCTTACAAATCAAATATGAAATGAAATAAGAAAACTTCTTACCGAACAAAATACCTATGCCTTGAGTATTGCTTACGAATTAGGGCAAGGATGATTTTGAGGAAGAAGTGGCACCAAACCCTAGCTCCAAGATGTAGAACAGCGATGGAGAGCTTTGGGGATGTTGGTGACCTAGAATCAAGCACTTGGCTTGGAAGGCTTCACACTCAATGAATCTCTCTTTGGAAGTAAGAGTTAGGAGAGATTAATGAATGGAGGGAATGAGCTTTGAATGAGCTTGGATTGATTTCTCTTGAACTCTAAACTTGCATAAATATCAGCCTTGGCAGCAATGAATGCAGCCCAACAAGTATTTATAGGAATGAAGAGAGAGAGAGAGAAAAACGTTTCAATTAGGGCTCCAACGGCTCTTTTCTGAACCCAACTAGTCGGTCAAAGAACAATCACCGACCGACTAGTTCATCAACTAGTCGGTCGGTCAATTAACGTAAACCGACTAATGGGTGAACAGAGAAAAGATCAAAGCACAGACACATGGAACTAGTCGGTCTAAGAAGAGTCACTGACCGACTAGTTTCACAACTAGTCGGTCGGTTACTCAACGTGGACCGACTAATAGATAAAACTGAAGTCTGAGAAGAAATAGACTTAGTCGGTCCAAGAACAAATGTTGACCGACTAATTCACCAACTAGTCGGTCACCAAATGAACATAGACCGACTAACAATAAACAGTAAGTATGGTGAAAAATTTGGCATGTACAGTAAACAAAACTAGTCGGTCTAAGAAGAAAAGTTGACCGACTAGTTCATCAACTAGTCGGTCGATCAATGAGCACAGACCGACTAATGATAAACAGTAGCTCAAGCTCAAATGTGCATGAAAAGGGAAAGCTCAACTAGTCGGTCACAGAAGCATCACTGACCGACTAGTTCACAAACTAGTCGGTCGGTGAGTCAACTTAGACCGACTAACTGTAAACAGTAAAGAGCTATGATTTAACTGAGAAGAACTAGTCGGTCCAAGAAGCTTGGCCGACCGACTAGATCACCATCTAGTCGGTCAGTTCTTCTTCTTGAACCAACTAACATGCACAAGAAGTCCCGAATCGAAGCGCGAAGCTTCGGGAAGAATTGTATGGACTTCTACTAAGATCCTAGAGCTAAGATATGAGCGTTATGAAGATTTAAAACGTAAGACCTACTCAAGGCTTAACATTCTACGAAAGAAGCTTAAAGACTATAAATTAAACTTGACGATACCGTCTACAAAAGCTTCAATCGAATCTTCATGACTTCTAAATAGGTCCATAAGCTTCAACGAAGCTTTAGGCATACGATCACGTGCTTTGAGAAGTCTTGAGACGTCGTAATTGTTATTCATGTGAATTTGGCGACGATCTCCATAACTGCGCTCACAAAGTGTTAGTTCATATTATATTTATGTTTGTTCATCATCCAAAACCAAATCCGGGGAGTCCAATATCCAACATTGCCTTCTTTGAATGTGTTAGTTTGCTTAAAGTTGCTAAATTGCTTGTGTTTAAACAAAGGTGATATCTTTGACTCAAGGGTGTGATCTTTATTGCATTTCTTGCAAGATGCTCTCTTTGTCATGCACGGAATAATGTTTATCTCAAGTTCATGCTTATGTTCTCATTTTTATGTAATATGCAAGCTATATGAAATATTGGGTTGATGGTGGTTATTATGATGTGTTAGAAGTTTAACATTCAATTTATCTTGCATGAAACAACTCTCATTTTGTCTTATGAATTAAATAAGATTGCTTCCATATTCCTTGTAAGAAAAATGTGAAGTAGGTTATATTGAACTGAGTAGTGTAATATGAGGCTATGATATGAACCGTGATGTTCCACAATGTCATGTTTCAATGACGGATGAAATTGCTCTCATTTTGCCTTCATTTACTTTGTTGGAAGCTATTTGTGCCCACTTTTATGAAATTGCTTTCATTTTGGGGTGTTGGAAACTATTTATTCAATTTAATGTGGATGAAATGAGAAACATGTGAAAATGAAATGAATTGGAAAATTGGAAAGGTGATGTTGGAAACATGCGAAATGTGGAACGTGTGACATGGTCACGTTAGGACACGAGGTGGAGCGCATGGGCATGGACAAAGTGCCGCGGTAGGAGGCGGGTGAATACGCCTTTGGCTACCTCTTGATCCATTAGGTGACTCTACGTTGATAACGGAGTAGAATTATTTGCACGTGCACGCCGGCTCACTCATGGGATCCCATTGCATTGCATTGCATCGCATTACTCGTGCATCACATGCATCATGGCGTCATTTAACATTTTTGGGTGCTTTGTGGTTGGATGTATGGAATGGTTAACTTTGAGAATGAATGTTGCCATGGATGTATTTGGTGCTTGAATGGAGGTATGTTGGAAGGTGTGGTTTGTTAGTTGTTAACAAATATCGTTATCCTGGTTGTTATTGTTAGTAGTGATACTTGAGATCCCAATGTGGGTTCCTCATTGAGGTAGGAAACCAACTTCACTAGGGTGGGATTTCGTTACCCTTATAGTGAATAATAGTGGAATTTGTGTAATAGTTGTGGTAGGGTGTTCCCTCACATGAATTATAGGAAAAGAGAGAGATGAAAGATTTTCAAAGCTATTGATAGGGAATTTGAGTGTTAACACATGTTCACGAGGTGGATCATTTTGTAAAAGGAAGTTATGTTTTGTGCTAAACTTGGAACTTTCCTTCCTAAACATGGAAAAAAAATCCCTTTTGTGAAATTCTAACATGAAGTGGATGACTTTCATGTAGACCCCTTTGTGATTGTTCCATAGTTGCACCCTTAAGTGGAAATCCTATATTGCTTGCTCATGCAAGCACTTAAGAAGTTGTTATGGTTGCATCGTGGTTACAAAAATTATTGAAGTGAGCATCTTAATGTGAGTTCCTAGGTGGGTTACCCAATGTTGCTAAGATACTATCTTTGTAAGCATGCTTATGTTGGGACAATTTCTTATTGCTTATTGCTTGGTTGGTACATCTTGGTGATGTTACTAATGTTTCATCTTGGTGATATTACTAATGTTGTATTACTAATGAACTTGGTGATATTATTAATGAACCTGGTGTTGGTATTGATACTATTGCTAATGTTTCTTAAGAACGAGGCTGTGTCGATATTAATAGTGGTGTTGTTGGTGTTGTTGGTGTTGCTGGTGTTGTTGGTGTTATGATTATACCAAGTTTTCTTTTAAATGCTATTCATGTTGTATTTGGAAACTCGATAAATACAAGAGAAACTCTGCCGAAATTTTTAAGAATTCCTTGACATCCGAAGTATTAGAAACTTAAGCTTGGAAAACTACCCAAATTCTACATTGTCGTAAGTGGTTAGGGAATGCTTTAAATTTGCTAAGAATGCTCAATGGCCTAAAGCTTGAAATATAGGTTGTAGCCCAAGGGTTGTAACGATAAGTTCCAGATTCTTATTATTGCAGTTCACTCTTTATGTGTCATACTCACTTTGCCTTGCAGGCCGCCCTCTTGCCGCATGTACGTGTTTCGTTAAGGAACCTATTTACATTTCCATATGATTTTGCCGGGATATGCTATGAGTTAACTTCCCGTATGGTACTTAGTGTATTGCATTTTTGTACACCATGTGAGTTGGGTTTAGACATCCTACTGGGTCACGCTAGGACGTGTCCCCGTTGATACTTTTCATGTGCTGGATCGTGGAGTTGGAGGCCTACTAGTCCGGTTGGTTGGAGTTGAGTATTTTGAGAGGGTGTGAGTGGGGTGGAATATGTTTTTGTACTTTAGCAAGTTGTGGGTTCATGTTGTATGTATGAGATTAGTATGGAGACGTTGTATAAATAGTTGTGTGTATATATCAGCATTTGTGATGTTGGTCCCTTTTTGTATTTCTGTGATGTCTGGATGCTACAGGTACTATCCCAGCAGTGCGCAGGCCTGCTTGAGTTTGAAAATTTGTACTTCTCTTCTGTAGCACCCGCCTCTCGGGAATACTTGATACGGATTCGTACTTATCGGGTATCTCGGGGAGCGGGGCGTTACAGGCGCCTTTGGCATGGGCGCCTTAGGCGCTTCGGCGCGGAACAAAAAATTAGCGTAAAAAATTTTGCGGGCGCCTACGGCGCGAAACAACAAATTCGTCATAGGATAACAAATTCGGCGCGGGCGCCTTAGCATGGTTAATTAATACTGAAAATAGAGTTACCTTCATCGCTGTTTAATATTTTTATTAGAATATATTCAGTCAGTGATATGCGTTATTTTCAAAGAAAAAATCTTTAAAAAGAAGTTCTGGGTGGTAATGCTTAATTTGTGTGTTGATCCAGAGCTTCTGCATTGGACAAACAAACGTCTTCATCTTCGAGCTCGCGTCAAGTTTGGTCATGATTTTATAGACGGTTTCATTGTTGTCTCAAGATTTGAAACTCAAATCTTTTTAGCCGGTGTTTCAAACCTTTTTTTGTGGGAAAATGACATTATGTCCCTCGGTTCCGAAGTAATGGGTTTCAAAGTTTCAAAAAATTTCATTTCTCCCTACATTTTTTCCCACCAAAATTTAAGTCCCCCCCCAAAAAAAATAATTCTATCAAAACCTCATCTCAACCGTTCATTTCTCAAGATTAAATCTGAGTCATCTTTCTATAAACCACATTGTCCTAGTCAGCCTGTCATAGTCAGCCCTAGGATTCAGAAACAGTTGCAATTTAACTCCTTTTACCTCCCAACATACCACACACTTCAATCTCTTTCTCGGTTACACGCCGGTCCCGTCTACTTCCGACGATACCCATGGGTTATTTCTAGCAAGTTTACATCTGACAACCCACATGACGGGAGTATCTAGCGGCTTCATCAAGGGATCCCTATCATGGGCCAAAATGGGCCAGGCTGGGCCTCCTCAAGTCCTCCTTCACCAGTTGATTAAGCACAAGTACAAAATTGATGAAAATGTCATTAGCTGGGTTAAGAACAATACTGAAAATAAAGGAAATTGGTCTTCACAATTCAAAGCCATCCTACTTGGATTTAGAGCTCTCATGAAAGGCATGATATGTAGGATTGGCTCTGGAAAAATGGTAAAGTTCTGGACTGATTCATGGTTAGGAAAGCCTTTGTTGGAGTTGGGATTGTTTGATGCTGAGAAAAACTCTATATTGGATAGAGTGAGTGATTTTATTTCAGATGATGGAAATTGGATTTTGGAGAAACTGCTGTTGGCTGTGCCGGATACTCTTGCACTTAAAATAATGGCTTACCCTTTGCATAGTTTGGATGGGAGGAATGATGATTATATATGGAAGGGGACGGCAAGTGGAGTTTTTTCAACTAGTTCAGCATATTTAGAATTGCTGGAGGAGAGGAGCACTGAGGACTTTTCCTGGATCTGGAAGGTTAGGATGCCAATGAGATGGAGCTTCTTCATATGGTTGGCTGCTAGGAAGAGGCTAGTGACCGCTAATCTTAGAAACCGTAGAGGGATCTCAGATAATGAGGAATGTAAGCTTTGTGGAGCTTTGGTGGAGGATGTATTACATGCGGTCAGGGATTGTGTTAGAGCAAAGGAAGTTTGGAAGAGGTTAATTCCGGAGGAAAAGCAGAGGGGGTTTTTAATGCTGAGCTCTTGGATTGGCTGAAGGCTGGACTGGTGGAGGCTAATGACAATGGAATGCGGAATAATTTGTTGTTTGCTGCGGCAGCATGGAGAATTTGGACAGCTAGATGTGATGCAGTTTACAATATTAATGCTACTAGTAGAAGTGTTGAGGATGTTGTTTGGGGTATACGGTCTCTTGCTGCAGAAGCATGCCGGGCTTTCAGGTTGGAGAGGAAGGAAAGAATGGTGGAGGCTATTGTTCGTTGGATACCCCCGGCTGAGGGATGGGTTAAATTGAATGTTGACGGAGCTGTGATGAGAGGCGAAGGATTGGCTGGAGCTGGAGGAGTTATCAGGTGCTGTGCAGGTAAGTGGATAGGGGGATTTTCCGCTTTTCTGGGTATTTGTTCACCTTTGGGAGCGGAATTACACGCAATTAATTTGTGATTGAAATGGGCTTGGAAAAGAGGAGTTAAGAGGATTATCTGTGAATCGGATGCCTTGGAAGCCATCAATTTGATAGAAGGAGGAGATGTTATGTTTCATCCGCTAGCTGCTATTGTAAAGAGTATCAGAGGGCTGAAGGAGAAACAATGGGAGATTTGTATCTCATATATTCGAAGAGAGGCTAATGGCGTTGCTGACGGGTTAGCTAAAATGGGTCTTCAGCTGAAGGTTAGTTTTAAAGAGCTTCTTCGTCCCCCTGAGATGGTTTTGAAGGAGCTGGCGACGGATGGGGAGGATGCTATTGTTGAGGAAAGGCAGTGATTGCAGTGTGCTGGGATGTTATTTTAATTTCATGTTAATCCAAAAAAAAAAAAAGGTCATCCTTCACCAAAACCTAATCCCATCAGCACACGCTCATAACTAATCCAACGGATCCCAGCTGTTTTCTCAACATAAGACAACGGTCCGGCCCTTCGTCACTTTTTCTTACAAAAAGAAAATTAAAAAATTAAAAAAATATTTTAAAATAAAAGTCGGTCAGTGCTGATCAACTCTCGTGTCGTGTATTTAAACCCCGCCCTCATCATTAATCGTACTCATCAGAAATGGACAAGCAACCGAAGAAAATCCAACTCCCCCCAGCCACTTACATCTAAACCCTCAAAATTATTAACTATTATCCTCCCTCCCAAAAAACAACAAAGGGCTAAAAACGAAAATTAATTAAAAGAAAAAAAAAGACGCTCGCTTCCCCTCTAAAAGAGAAAGAAACTTCGGTGAATCTTTTATCTTGACATCTTCCCCGCGATCTTGTCGCGTTCGGATCCCCGCCGCCCGATGACCCGCTTCCGCCGCCGGTGAGCTGCTAGGGTTCCGATGAGGATGCGATCGGTCGGTCCGGTCTGTTAGGGGGTTGCGATTGGGGATCGGTGGAGCTCTTTTCTTTCTTTTTTTCTTGATGGGGAATAGGATTGGGCGGAGGAGGCAGGTGGTGGATGAGAAGTACACGAGGCCGCAGGGGCTGTATCAACACCTGGACATCGATCACAAGAAGCTCAGGAAGCTGATTCTTGATTCGAAGCTGGCGCCTTGTTATCCTGGGGACGATGACTGCGGACTCGATCTCGAGGAGTGCCCCATTTGCTTTCTGGTCTCGATTCTTTCACCATTATCTTGTTCTTTGTTTTTGATTTTCAGTACAAATTGGTGTGTTTTAGTGAAGTCGATGTGAATTTTGGTAGATTATGTTGTAGGCTACTGGAATGAGAAGCAAAAAAATACTTGCTTGATCGAATTGCTTGGTGTTGTGCGAATTAAGTGAATCTGTAATCTTGCTTGAATTCATAGCATTTGTTAATTTCAGTGATAGGATGTCTTGAACTGTTGATTAATTAAGAAGCGTATATGCATGAATTCAGAATGGTTGAATGATCGATTTATAATTAAGTAGCGCACATCGTTTTATTGATTCAAAAAATAAGACAAGTCTCAGATTGCCATTTTTACTTATTTTTTTGCCTATTTAAATCAGTTGTCTGTTTGTCCATTTTATTGTGATTTCTGGCAAGGCGTTTGGTTTAACATCTTTTGTTGAGTCGAAATAAAAATGGATGCTCATACATGGGTGACACACATGTGCATGTGTGTTTATGCATCCATGTGCAATTTGCTTGGAGTATGATTATGTTCTATCATTTGCTCAGAAAAGCACAGTCGGGAAGTGGTAGGCTCATTAGAAAGGAACTAGGCTTACTTATTTAGATGGATGCGATTAATATGCTTAAAACCCATATTGACTCAAACGGATTAACCATTTTTGAATCATGAGTCCTAACATATTAAACCACATATCCAACCTTCATTAATCGATGTGGAACTAAAGCCACTATCAAATTCCTTTTATCATACCACCACTTTAATCACTCGAAGGAAATGAGACACATCCTAACACACACCTATCCAATATATGCCTAAAGTATAGTTAAATTCATGTTTCAATAGCCTTGTCAAATTTGAAGCCGCAATGTTTCCTTTGTGTCTTTGACATTACCTATTATTGAGAACTGCTAACCTAGTTCTAATTATTTTCTTTCATTGCTTTCCAAATATTCTCATTGCTACCATTTCTTGATAACTACATATCTAATATTCATTTCTATTACTGCAAGCTCGAGCTGATTATTTTAGCTTCCACTATTTCATGCTATCATATTGGTTATTACTAGAACCGCTATTAACATTAAAATAGAAAGATGCATGACAGATGAAAATTACAATGCGGATTTGTGGTAAAACAAAATTAGGGATGTAAGAATTTAGAGGGAATGTTTAGGGATTTGATAACATTTTGGGCCTTGCACCCCGAAAATTTGACAATCACAGACTCACATGCTCGCATGTAGAGATTTTTTGGACCTTACACTCAGGAAGCCATGCCCACTCTCGAACTCTAATACAAAAGATCTAAAATATAAATATAAAATTTTACGCGAATATTTACTCAATTTCTTCTATATAAAATAAAACAAATATAAAGCCTTCAGTTAGGCTTACAAGATTCTCAATATCTTTTCTCAGCCGATATACGACGAAAACTAATAAAATAAGAAAATAAAAAGATTCAATTTTCTATTAAAATTTTAATAAAATAACTCAAAAACTAATGATACAAATACTAATATGAAAAGTGCATTTAGATGTAGATTTGATCCTTAATATTTTTTCGACTTTGAGAACTTCACCACCTAGTAAATGATTGCAATAGAACGCAAACTGGCAGTAGTCACTAATCTCTAGTGATTAATAAAAATTCATCTGTGAACTTTGAAATGAGCCAAAATATAAATATATAGATGATGATCTTTAGGATGATATGTACTAAGATCATCAAAGGAAGAATGACTTACTGATTAGTTTAGTGTGATGGATCAGGAATGACAAAATTGATATGCTCAACTAGCTCCAATGTGGGTTCAGGTTCTATCTATGTCTTGACTTCATGCTTAAGATCTAGACCATGCTCAAACTTGTGTTTGGAATCGATCATGAGTTTAAGCTCAATCTTAACCTCAGATGAGTGTTTCGATTCAAATTCTGGCTGAAATTTTGACTTATGCTCGACCTAAGACTTTGCAGGGGGCTCTGTTTTAAGCTTTGTTGGTAGGATGTGCTCTCGTGCTTTTTGAACAACTAGTGTATTTCTTTGAAAAATTCTTCAAATTTTCGATCACGTTCAGCACTTGAAGTTGATAGCGGCTGATGCAACTGATAATGCTATCAAAGCTGCATCGTTTACCAACATCAACTGTAACAAAGCTTTCGTTTATACCAAGAGAGAGCTTCTCCTTTCTTTTTGTATTTGGTACACTGGAACTTATTCTCATCAGTTAGATCAAAGCAGTAGAAAAATTTTTTCTAACGAGGATTCCCACTTTTATAACAATGGTTTTCATGTAAATCCTCAAAACAAAGAGGGCGTGATACATTTGAAGCTTAATTTTTTTAAATTTGCAAGCATCTTGATAATGATATGTATCATAAAACTCTATTAAAATGTGCTAAAATAATTGAAAATACTTCTAAGATTGGTACTGACTCGAATTGTTTTTCAACCGGCTCAATGGATTCAAAATTGTGCTTGAAATAACTTCAAAATCTTCAAAAATAGCGAATTATGCGCAAAAATGATCGAGAGTTCTCAGAAAATGCCTTGAAATTGCCAGGCCGCACTGTCTTGGTCTTCATCTTAGCTCAGTCAACAATTGACTTAAGTTGTTAACGGGTCAATGGCTCAATCAACTCAGATTGGCTCGAGTCGGCTTTGACTTAAACATATAAATAGTGGTGGCTCAAGATCGGCTCGGCTAACGCCAGATTGGACAGCTTGGCTCATCGTCGAATTATGGAGCCGTTAGAGTAGCTTCACGGTTCGATTGATGTCAATCTCAATTTCGATGAGTTTCAGCACTGCTCTTCACTGTAGTCGAGTACTTCGGGATCGATCTCAAATGGTAATGCTTCTGAGTTAAATGCTTTTGGGGTAAACGACGAGATTACTGACATTGTGGATGGTGGCGATTGTGCTGATCGACGATGAAGCTTGCGGTAATGGCAACTGGAGGCGGTTGAATCTGAAGGATATAATGATTGCGACAGTGGTAGCTGAAGGCGAAGACAGTGATGGCGAGGGATGGGACGGTGGTAATAATAGCGGCGATGGTTTAGGGTTAGGGTTATAGTTTATGAACAATACTTTTGATATTTCTTTTCTTTTTTCTTTTGTCAATTTTTTGCCCTTTTTGAAGTTTTTTGAACTAAAAACTAACTAAAGACAAAAAGGAAAGAAGTCAAGATTTAGCTCTGATACTAAATAAGACACATGAAAAAATATAAAAATTATGAAGGGATTTGGGGATGTATACAATTAAGGATTTATAAATTTAGGGGAATGTTCAGGGATTTGATAACATTTTGGGCCTAGCATATCAGATAAGATATCTGACGATCACAGACTTACATATCTAGCACGTGAAGATTTTTCGGACCTCGTACTCGGGCAATCATGTCCACTATCGTACTCCAATATAAAAGATTTAAAATGTAAACACAAAAGTTTACACCAAAATTTTACTCAATTTCTTCTATATAAAATAAAACAAACTTAAGGCTTTTAAATAGGCTTACATTCGATATCGTTCCACAATCGATATGGGACTAGAACTACCAAAATATGAAATGTATATTCGATGTAGATTTGATCCTCATCATAGAAACAAGTTATGTTTCTTTTCGTTGTACCATCAACGGGAGTGCCTCTACTGAGTAATTGAGTTGATTCTAATTGCTAATTTTTGTTTGTATTTCAATTTTATGCCATTCTAATATTTGTTACTGTAAACTCCTCCAAAGGGTGATGTTCTGTGGTTTCCATCATTATGATCAAGATTGAAGTTGGTGTGGCTTCTATACTGTTTGAAGGATAAAATTGTTTTTTCATTGAGTATTGAGTTGAATTCTAATTCATTCTTTTTTCCCAGTATTATCCAAGTTTAAATCGCTCAAGATGTTGCACAAAAGGCATATGTACAGGTAACATTGTTTCATTAGTTTTGAAGAGGCATAGTTGATCTGCTACATTTTACTTCATTCTAGTTCATTCACTACTTGTAATTTTGATTTAACTTCAATCGGATACTACTTGGCAGAGTGTTTTCTGCAGATGAAGCCACCTCATTCTACTCGCCCCACACAGTATCCTTTTGTGTCAGTTCTTTTTTGTAGAGGCATACTTTGATATGTGTGTGTGTGTGTGTGTGTGTCTGTTGCTTGTGATGGTATATCAACTGAAGAACAAGTTTATAATTAACATTTAAGGTGTCCCTTTTGCAAAACATCAAACTATGCGGTAGAATACCGTGGTGTGAGGACAAAGGAAGAAAAAGGCATCGAACAAGCGGTATGTTTCACACTACTTTCTTCTGCACTGCCAATGGTGCACATTTTACTGATGAATGTTTAGAAGAAAATCACCCCGCCCGTCCTTTTAAGAAGTTCTACATTTTTGTCTTTTCTTTTCTTATGAAGAAAGTTTTTAGATGACCAAAGCAAGAGTTTTTGCAGTAACATTGGATCCTGCCTTCTCTGTTCACTTGGTCCAAATTAATCTGCAGGAAGAGCAGAAAGTTATTGAAGCACAAATAAGGATGAGGAAACAAGAACTTCAGGATGCAGAAGAAAGAATGCAAAAGAGACATGATGTGAGTTCATCCAGTAGAATAATGAATGCAGGAGAAGTTGAATATCAGGATGTGGCAAACAGCTCAGGTAGGCTGTTATATCTATTCATGGGGCTTCCCTTAATTTTCATCATATATTTTATGACATGCAGTCATCTAGATGTAGTGACTTATATTGTGTAATTCTACAGTCCCATCTTTTAGATACTCAGGACAGAGCAATGAAATTGTTTCTTCTCAAGGTTCATTTACTGCACCGGAGATCCGACATCCTTCACATTCAAGGCAAAATAGGTCTGTAGTGATGTCCCTTCATTTAGCTGCTTTATGTTTGATCTACAAATGTATAGCATCGATCTAATATATGGCTGGCCTTCATTCTTCATGTAATAGTGGTGCTAAGTTATTGAACGAATGGATTTTAATTTAGTTGGATGAATGAGAATGACTGGTAGCCAAAACCAAAATATTTGAAAATGCTGTGTTTTTGTTGAAGCTGTTCCTCATAGTTTGGTATGGTTGCTTTGGAGTTTGGATCTTGAATTTTATGATTCTGGTAAACCAGTATGAGCTCTACTTATTTTAATGTTTTCCATTTTCTATTAAAACCAACAAAACTATGTCTGCCATAATCTACATAATTTTATTATACCATTGTATACAAATCCAAAAACAATGTTTATGTTCATTGGAGATCATTACTGCTCTCTTTGCTATCAGTGGTGTTAGTGCACGGGTACGAACCCAAATTGGGTATCAGCATACCCGGCCCGTTTAGCATCCGTGACCCAATACCCCCGCATTCCAAGCGGGATATTTCTGAGTAGGACGAACGTGTCGTTCGATCGTTGGGCTAGCACCAACATTCAAGGGAGAGTTAATGGGGCCGAGTAAATGGGCAGCCGTTAACTCAAATCCCGGAGAAGATCGTGCCTCAATCAATGAGGGACGGTTACACATCATCAAGAAGGATCTACCTAAAAATAGGCCGACAAACGAAGGTAAATGTGTTCCATCTTCAAGGTACGGGGTCTAAGACATAGAACTCTATCTTCTCACTTTACCATTCTTATATTCGAGCTTGCGTCGTCAGTCTAAACGAACCTCTGTGGGTCGTTCCCAGCTACACCAAGCTCACTCTCTTCCTTAAGTTCCATTCTAACTTAAGAATCGGATGAGATTTGGGTCGGAACCCAGATCCGACCCCCCTAACGAGTCCCTGTGGTGCAGATCGACGATCGCAGTTCAGCATCGAAGGTCGACGTCGAGCTCTCCAAACTCGAATGATCGACGCAACGGTCGCCCGAAGGTCGGTCGAAGGTTGCATTACTCTCAACTACCATCATTCGACCCCGGTTCCTCCAACCGAGGGTCACACTCCAACTGCTGACGAGACTCCAACTCAGCGCTTTGAGTCCACGTTAGCCTGACAACTGTATCGGTTAATTTTGGCCTTAACAGTTTGGCGCCGTCTGTGGGAAACCACGAGTTGACATCCCGATCGACGAACTACTCGACCATGTCGACTCGTCCAACCACGTCCTCCGAGGTTGTCGCAGGACCCCAGCGTCGGGATCATCAACATGATAACGCGAGGTTCCCCGCACCCGGAGCTATCAACCTCTCTCCAAAGCTCCTATGCTGGGAGGTTGATGACTGTATCCGTTGGGCGAAAGCGCCCCAACGATTCAACGCCTCCTATCTCCTTTTCGGATGAAGATCTGGAAGGTGTAGAACTACCGCACGATGATGCCATTGTCATCACGGCCACCATCAAAGAGATCACCGTGAAAATGTTGCTTGTCGACACTGGAAGCTCGTGCGACATACTCTTCTTCACTACGCTTGAGAGGATGAGAATGTCATCCGTGGAATTGACGCCTTGCACGGGACCCCTGGTGGGGTTCACCGGACACTCCGCTCTGATAGCAGGCATCATCACCTTACCGGTGACCCTCGGTACGTATTCTCAACAAATCACTCGCCTAACCAGTTTTATAGTGGTGAAGATCAACTCGGCGTATAACGGGATCATCGGAAGACCGCTGCTAAATGCCATAGAAGCGGTGGTCTCAACTTGATCATCTCTCCAGACATCCGAAGGGGTCGGAAGAGCGAAAGGGAATCAGAAACAGGCGCGGTCGTGCTACACGCTATCCACCACCCTGATGAGGATCGAGCAGGTTGATCCAGTCGACCCACGGATCGAAGATCGACGGCCTGCCGCTGTCGAAGAAACGGAGAACATCAAGGTCTCCAGCGAGGAAGGAAAAACCGTCTCAATCGGGTCGCTGCTTCCTTGCGACCTAAAAGAACGGTTTATCGCCCTCCTAAGAGAGCATGTCGACATCTTCGCCTGGACCCCAAAGGACATGCCTGGAATCGACCTTGAGGTAGCGTCCCACAAGCTGGAGGTCGACCCAACCTCCAAGCCCATGAAGCAAAAGAAGAGAAACATGTGAGGCGAAAAGATGAAAGCTGCTAACGAGGAAGTGGATCGATTTCAGGAGGCCTGCTTCATTCAAAAAGTCAAGTATCCTGAATGGCTCTCGAATGTCGTGATGGTCAAGAAGGCGAACGACAAGTGGCGAATGTGCGTCGACTTCACCGACCTTAACAAGGCGTACCCTAAGGATAGCTACCTCTTGTCACGAATCGACCATCTGGTTAACAGTGCTTCGGGCTACGAACTTCTCAGCTTCATGGATGCCTTCTCAGGATATAACCAGATTCAAATGGCACCGGAAGAGGAGGAGAAAACTTCTTTCATCACTGATCGAGGTATATTCTGTTACACCAAAATGCCATTCGGTTTGAAAAATGCAGGGGCCACGACCAACGCATGATGAACGACGTCTTCGAGGCTCAAATATGGTGAAACCTAGAAGTCTACGTCGACGACATGTTGGTTAAGTCGAAGAAGCCAACATATCACCTTGCAGACCTCCGGGAGATATTTGCGCAGATCCGGCGATACAACCTTCGGCTAAACCCCGCCAAATGTACATTCGGGGTTCGTTTCGGGAAGTTTCTCGGTTTCATGCTGACGAATCGAGGGATCGAGGCCAACCCCGACAAGATCGTTTCCATCATCACGATGAAGGAGCCCTCGACTCTCAGAGAGCTCCCGAGGCTGAACAGAAGGATAGCAGCCTTGGGACGATTCATGTCTAAATCGGCCGAGAGGTCATTACCTTTTTTCAAGGTGTTGAGAAAGGCGATGGCCTCTGCCTCGAGCGGCAAGAGAATCTTCGAATGGGATGCAAACTGTAAAAAAGCTTTCTCAGAGTTGAAGGAGTACCTTCGCACCCAACCGCTCATGACCAAGCCAGATAAAGATGAACATCACATCATCTACATGGCCGTCGCCGAAGAGGCCGTGAGTTCGGCGCTCGTCAAAGAGGACGCTAGGGTACAACGGCCCATCTACTACGTCAGTCAGGTCCTCCGAGGCGCGGAGGTCAACTACTCGAGGATAGAAAAGATAGCTCTCGTGCTGGTCCAATCTGCCAGGAGATTACGGCCGTATTTCCAAGCACACACCATCTTGGTCCTCACCGACACTCCCTTAGAGCATACCCTGAAGAGGCTTAACCGATCAGGGAGAATGACGAAATGGGGGGTCGGACTAAGCGAGTTCGACATCCAGTATAAGTCGAGGACTGCCATGAAAGGCCAGGCTCTCGCCGACTTTATCGTCGAACTTACCTACAACGACTGCTCCCGGGAAGAGGTATGTGCAACTAGCGCACTGCCTGATGCTATTCCTTTGTCGTCAACAAGCAGGGCAAAAGACGCAATTGAGGACGATGGAACTTGGATCGTACAAGTCGACGGTTCGTCCACACAAGCTGGAAGCGGGGCCGAAATAATCGTCCAAACCTCCGTGGGCGACATATGGGAATACACCCTCTGCTTCGATTTCCAAACCACCAATAATAGGGCGGAATATGAAGCGGCCATCAACGAACTTCGACTGGCTCGAGACCTAGGGGCGAGGGTGGTCCAATTACTCAGCGACTCCAGTCTTGTTGTTCACCAACTAAATGGGATATTCGAAGCCCGCGACGACTCGATGCATAGCTACATGCAAATCGCTAAAGCGGAGCTCGTCAAATTTGCGCGCGTAGAGATTCACCACCTGCCGAGGTCGAAGAATCACCGAGCTGACGCCTTGTCGAAGCTTGCATCCTCCTCCCCTGCCGGACTTGGTCGGACCGTGTATGTAGAACGTCTACCCCACCCCAGCGGACTGGCACAAGAACTGCTGAACCTCGATCAAGAGGCCACGTGGATGGATCCGATAATCTGTTACCTAAACACCGGGAAAAAACCGACCAACCCAGTGGAGGCACGAAAGCTCGAGCGGAAGGCCTACCAATTCGTCCTACTGGATGGTTTATTGTACAAAAGACGATGGACCAGGTATGACATCTTCCCCTATCTTAAATGGTTAGCCCCGCAGGAAGCGCACTACGTGATCCAGGAGATCCACGCGGGCGACTGCGTGAACCATTTCAGAGGGAAATTCATAGCCCTGAAGGCCATGAGGCAAAGGTATTTTTGGCCAACAATGTTCAAAGATGTCGTCGAATACGTTCGACGGTGCTCGACCTGCCAAAAGTTCTCAAGGATCAACTCGGCTCCACCAACTGATCTTATCCCCATCGTCAGTCTGGTCCCTTTTTCCAAATGTGGACTGGACCTCCTTGGACCATTCAAGCCAACGAGTGGGTAACAGAGA
Source organism: Scilla litardierei (assembly GCA_030789695.1). NCBI lineage: Eukaryota > Viridiplantae > Streptophyta > Magnoliopsida > Asparagales > Asparagaceae > Scilla > Scilla litardierei. The sequence goes on along the minus strand of CM061133.1, from coordinate 329,342,565 downwards.
TACCTAATAGTGGCAATCGACTATTTCACTAAGTGGATCGAAGCGGAGCTTATATCCCGAATCACTTGGAAGGATGCTCGAAGCTTCATCTGGAAGTCTGTCGTCTGTCGTTTTGGGATACCACAATCCATAGTAATGGACAACGGGACACAATTCGACAACATCAGCTTCAGAGACTTCTGCGCAGAGCTGAAGATCAAGCTACACTTCGCCTTCGTCGCACATCCCCAGTCGAACGCCTTGGCTGAGTTAGCCAACAAAAGCATCCTTGGGCCCCTGCAGAAGAGAATAACCTGGCTCGAAGGAACTTGGCAGGACGAGATCTCCGGCATATTATGGTCGTACAGAACGACCCACAAAACCTCGACGGACGAAACACCATTTATGTTGGCCTACGGATGCGAGGCCGTCGTCCCTGTCGAGGTCAACGAGCGACCGCTTCGTCTCCAATACTGCGAGGAAGAAAGAAACTCAGAGGGTCTCGAGCTCAACCTATGCCTGGTGGACGAGGTCCGCGAACGGGCGTTGGTGACCCTCATCGAACAAAAGGGGCACATGGCTCGCTACTTCAACTCGAAAGTCCGCGAACGCAGCTTTCGCGTGGGCGACTTGGTGCTACGTAAGGCCACTTTCACTCCCGAGATCCTCAAGCAGGGGAAGCTCGCTGCAAAATGGGAAGGACCCTACACAGTGATCGATGTGCTCGGTCCCGCCACCTATCGACTCGCTATTTTGGATGATTGAGAACTTCCTCATCCTTGGAACGCGAAACATCTACGAAAGTATTATCAATGATTGTACTAAAAGGGTAAAATGACCGTTCATTTTTTATTATATGCATATTCATTATGAATGCAGAAGTAGATCGTTCTTTGACATCAGTCGAAATACTCTCGTCTCGTCGGCCATAAGTCGAAGGAGGCTCGCCCCTCGCCACTGAACGACCCTTGTCGGCCGTAAGTCGAAGGGGCCTCACCCCTCGCCACCGGACGACCTTCGTCGGCCGTAAGTCGAAGGGGCCTTGTCCCTCGCCACCGAACGACCTCCGTCAGTCGTAAGTCGAAGGGGCCTCGCCCCTCGCCACCGAACAACCCTCGTCGATCTAAGTCGAAGGGGCCTTACCCCTCGCCATCGAACGACCATCGTAGGCGCACATGCCGCAAGAGGCCCGCTCATCTCTACCTAAAGGAGTGTGATTCATGGTTTAAAAGGTTGTATTCATTAAATGAGTACGCCTAACCTATCCACGACATAACTTACCTAAGGATTTCTATGAAATTTCAAGTTAGATCGTTGAGGGGCCATACATAAGAAGATATCCAAAGAAGCAAGGTCGTGAAAAATCTTTCTTCGCAAAAAGTCTTTCTTCATTCATTTCAAATTAAAGAAATTACAAAAATTACAAAATTGGCAAAACAGAAGGACTGCCTAAAGGGGAGGGAGAGCGCTCCCTGACACCAAGATGCTGATGAATGCCTCCATCGCCTTCGTAAGCTTAGCAGTAAGCTCGGTCTTCTCCTTCGCGGCAGCCTCCTCGAGCTCTGGGACTTTGGCTTGAAGCTCGGCTTTCTCCACCTGGCTAGCTTCCGCCCACCTCTCAAAGTCATAGACTTTGGCCCGAAGCTCGATCGTCTCCTTCTTGAAGCGTCGAGCTCCTCTTCGAGCTGGGACCTCTCCGTCCGCCACTGGAGCTCGGCAGACTTGTGGAGGGCTGATAGCAACGAAAGGCTGTCCTTAGCCTTCGTCGCCTCCCCACTCGACCACCGCCTTGTCAGCGAGGGTCTTTCCCAAGGCCTTCTCTGCCTCCTTCGCCTGTGCCTCGAAGCGGAGTGCTCTACGCTCCGCGTCCGCCACATGTCGACCTCTGTCGATCAAGTCGGCAGCCTGACGGCGCAGCACGGCCCCGAGGACGGACATCTGCAAGCAAAACAAAGGTCAGTCAAGAACATCGACTAGCTTGGATACCAAAAAGCAAAGGATCGGATGACATACCTAGTATCCGCTCCCCACAAAGAAGTTGGCCATCCGCTCGAGGTCCAACTTCTGCAGGAACTCCAAATCCATGGGAAGGATCGAGTTCTCCACCACCCTGGCAGTCGTCCCGAAGTCCGTCAGGGCCGACTCCTCCTTGCCAATGGCGAAGGGACAGGTGAAACTCACCTTGGACCGGCCCCGAGGATCGGGACGAAAGCCGATTGAGCAGCAACGTCCGATCGAACTCCCCAGAGAGCGAGCCGACCAACGGGACGGGCGACAAGATGTCGCCCCACGGCCACTGATCCATAAGGGGCGGCGTGGGGCCTTGGGGCATTGAAAGGGTCTCCATCGCCTCTGGAGTCTCGAGAGGGGCGACCCTCTTGCCTTTCCCCATGGGGTCCTCTTCATCCACCCGCCTCCTCTTCGGAGACCCCTCCTCGCGAGAGGACGTCTTCATCTTCCGATCGACTCTTCCAGTCGGCTCGATGACGTCGACAGAATCGACGTCAACCACCTCCGGCGTCGCTGCAACCACGACTGAAGCCACGGGGACAGGGGGCCGCGCGGGAGCTTGGCTGGAGGCCTCCCTTGAAGAAGCTCGTGAAGAAGGCCTGGATGCCTGCCGTGTCTGTCCCCCTTCGGAGGATGAACTCTGGTGGACGTGGAGGGGGGACTGCGAGACCGATCCCTCGACACGAGTGCTTGATCGGTCGGTTTGAGCATCCGACCTTTCGACCGTTCTCTTCTTCCGCTGCTCATTCCATACTCGGTCCAAGCTGGACTCGTCACTGCGCCGGCTACCGTTAGTCATATCTGCAGACAACAAATATAATTACTGTGAGTAGCAGATATAAAGATACAGATTCGAGATACCTTACCAGGGCTCCGTAGAAGGATGTTTATCGTATTATCGCTCAACAAATATTGAGTCGACCTATCTTGTCTCGGTCGACTCAGAGGGACTTCATCTCCTCGACCTTGTCCGGTGAGAACCTGGCTCGGACCTGCTCCAGAGACATCCGAGACTCCGTCGCAAGCTCGGGATTCGGAGAACTCCAACTATTGAGCAACAGCCACAGGTCAGGAAGAGCGACGAACACAAAGGTATCCGACCACCTAGGGTCCGAAAATGGGAGGTCGTATATGAGCCTCGTGTACCCGGGCGAGCAATGATGTGATACCACACTCATCGAGGGTCGGCTATTATTCTAAAGAAATATCTGAACAGCCCGAGGGTCAGACAGACTCCATAAAGCTTGCATAACTTGATGAAGCCAACTAAGGGAGGGAAAGCTTGAGGAGCGAGTCTACAGATAGAAAGTTCCGAGAAGCACAGAACCTCAATAATGAAGGGGTGAAGGGGGAATCTGAGTCCTAAGCGGAAAGATTTGAGATACACACCAACCTCCCTCTTTCGTGGGAAACACACTCTCATCCGAATCGGACACCCTAACCCTAAAGGGATCGCAGAAACAACCCTGCCAAATCTCGGCAGTCAGATCGAGGGAAAACCTAGGGGCCATGTCTAACATGACTCCAGGGACCTTCGACTCCCGATCCCTTCGACTAATGGGAAGGTCAGGCTCAACCCAAATTCCTTTCCCCTTCCCAGGAACTTTCACGCATCGAGGGGGCCGAAGGCACTCCGCTAGCTCCTCAGGGGTCGGCACCTTGAATACAACCGGAGCAAACATGCCTGACGAACCTACAAGAGAATCAGGGTCGAAGAGAGGAGATACCTTGAGTAAGAACATGCGATCTCCGAGAGAAGCGACGATGGAAGCAAGCAGGAGAAACAAGGAAGAAGATGAAGCTGAAAAATATCAACCTTTTCTTTGATTTTTCTCTTATATGTTAAGAAACCCAACCGGCTGACATCCGATGCGCGCTACGTGTCTAAAGCCAGCCACCAGAAACGGCGGAGATCGCTCCAAAGACGAAAGGGTTTTGGCGGCACATATTAAATCAAATGTTTCGAAAACCGTGCGCATTTAAGGAGGTTGCTCATCATTCGGTCTCAGTCAGCACGACTCCTGAGGCGCAAATGATGATGGCCATTGTTAGTGCACGTGTACGAACCCAAATTGGGTATCCGTATACCCGGTCCGTTTAGCATCCACGACCCAATACCCCTGCGCTCCAAGCGGGATACAGCTGAGTCGGACGAACGGGTCGTTCGACCGTTGGACTAGCACCAACATTCAAGGGAGAGTTAATGTGGCCGAGTAAATAGGCAGCTGTTAACTCGAATCCTGGAGAAGATCGTGTCCCCAATCAATGAGGGACGGTTACACATCATCACGAAGGAGCTACCTATAAAAAGGCCGACAAATGAAGGTAAAGTGGTTCCATCTTCAAGGTACGAGGTCTAAGACGTAGAACTCTATCTTCTCACTTTTACCATTCTTATATTCGAGCTTGCGTCGTCAGTCTAGAGACGAATCTCCGTGGGTTGTTCCCAGCTACACCAAGCTCACTCTCTTCCTTAAGTTCCATTCTAACTTAAACATGGAGGGGATTTGGGTCGGAACCCAGATCCGACTCCCCTAACGAGTCCCTGTGGTGCATATCGACGATTGCAGTCCATCATCGAAGGTCGACGTCGAGCTCTTCAATCTCGAACGATCGACGCAACGGTCGCCCGAAGGTCGGTCGAAGGTCGCAACACTCTCAACTACCATCATTCGACCCCGGTTCCTCCAACCGAGGGTCCCACTCAAACTACTGACGGGGCTCCAACTCAGCGCATTGAGTCTACGTCCTGACAACTGTATCGATCAATTTTGGCCTTAACAAGTGTAAAGCTGTTTCTTCAAATATTGCGTGCACTTTCATTGTTTTTATATATTTATATTAATATTTAATTACAGTAGTTGCATGCTTTGGATTGTTTTGTAGAATCATGCCATTTAAGCAGCAGCATCTTGTACTTATTTATGTTATGCCTGGAGTTCTTTCCATCATTTAATGCTTTAACAAAGATTTTGTTGCCTGTTTTGCCTCGGATAGCTATCTGGTTGCTTATTAGTCTGATATGCTGAGAAATGATACATGAGGTTTCTTAAATTTAGTTTGATATCAAGATGTGACTCCTTTTCTTTTCTTATCTATTTTTTCCCTCAATTAGTCCACTCATTGGTAACCAAATAATTCCCCTGACATGCAGGGAAGACAATTTTGAATTGGATCTTGAAGATGTTATGGTAATGGAGGCTATTTGGTTATCAATTCAGGTGATGCTTATAAAACTTTTGTTAATAAAGTAGAGAAGCCTATTTGGTTATGAATTAATGAGAACCCCCCCCCCCCCCCCCCCCCCCCCCCCCCCGGACCCAAAAACAACAACCACCACCCATGCCATTAAAAATCTTGTCAGCATTTGTACACTGCATTCGAACTTATGTTAACTACTTTTATGGATACATCATTTGAGACGTCTGCAATCAGATTGGAAGATTTTCTTGTATTAATGGCATGTAATGCGTACTATACATTGGGAGTTGCATATAACTGGAAGCTAACAATATAGATTCTGATACGGTTATTCGTCTGTTGATTGCTATAGAATATCACTCAACATTATCTTTTTTAACTTTTTCTCTAGTTGTTTACGATGAGACCGCATCTTAAGGGCAGACCTGTAATTTTGGCCCATTAGGGGCGTTTGTCGTAATTTTCAGATTTCTAGTTGCTTTTTAGTAATTTTCAGTTTATGGGTCTTTTTATAATTTGTTATTTTCAGTTTATTATTTATAGGGGGCTAGAGGGAAGAGCAATGTGCATGCTTATTTGTGAGAATTTTTGGAAGGTTGAGAATTCTCTCTTTTTCGGGAGAGTGGTCGTCCTATGAAATTAGCGACTTGGGAGAACGGTCCATCTCTTTAACGTGGCCAATATCATTTAATTTTTAGTTTCTATTAGTAAAAATCAGTACTTCTCTTCGAGTCTTGTCAATTTTTCTAGGTTGGATTTTTCTAGGTGTTTATTATAGAAATTAGGGTTTTGGTAGAAAGGTGGGATTTTTAGAGGGAAGGTGTGATTTTATGGATTTTGATGAGAAGAATTGAGGAAAAGGATGGATTTTATTGAGAATAAACTGGAGATAAAGAGATACACAGATAAATTTGAGATCTTTCAAGAGGATCTCGTTCTCCCAAGTCGCCAATTATAGAGGACGAAAACATTGTCTAATAAACAAGAAAATTCTCAACCTCACAAGTTTCTTCTCTCTACAATCAAGCATGCATGCTCATTTCTAATCCCCCCTAACCCCTATAAATTGTAAACCAAAAATAACAACGTACAAAAAGACCCCTAAAACTGAAAATTACTAAAAAGCCCCTAGAAATTCGAAAACTATGAAAAACGTCCTTAATGGGCCAAATTTGCAGATCTGCCCTTAAGATACGGTCTCATCAATTTACTGACGGGTAACTTCATTACATCTATGATAGGAGTGTGGTGGAAATCTATATCAATTAATTTTCTTGCATTTAAAGACGTAAATTATGAATTGGTCATGTCTTTGTTGATCATTTGACATAGATTCAATTGTGTTGCCACTTATCTTAAATGTGTGTATGCATTCTAAATCTATTTACTTTTTATTTTTTATTTATTGCAAAACATTTTAGCATGCATTACTGCCCTCATTAATCCTTTACCTTCTCAAAATGGGGTTAGCTATGGGGCAGAAGGTTTATGGATAGATTGCCCCAATCTTTTTACCCCCATGGATCTTTCTGTTTCACCCTGGTAAGGAATGTGATCAACTGGTGCAACTCTAAGGCATAAATATGGTCATAAAGTGCCTAAAGGAACACATTATCCATTACTTTACCATACATGTCATTGTTAATTGGCTATTTATTTTATCAACGCACCAAATTAGCTAATTTGCACAAATCTCGAATAAAAAGCATATTAATTGAGAACGTGCCCAACTTGTGCACACATGAGAACTGCTATATTTTTTTTAACGAAAAGTGCTATATCCACAATCATCATTGTGTGGTAGCACATCTGCCTCTTGTAGGATCTGATATTACTTGTATACTATTCCTTGAAGTCAGCTGTCTATCAGAGATGCTCCTTTTCTTCAATCAATGCCCATGTTTACCTTTATCAATGGAGTCTGCTCGCATAGGTTTGATGCCTTGAAGCGTGGCCCTCGCCGCTTTTTCAATTCGTTGCATGAGTTGGCCACTGTTTCTTCATTCCTGGGTATTTGTCATCAATTTTGGCATTATTAATCGAAGTGGAGGATAAACAAATTATAATGTAATGTCTGCCGGGATTGAATTTGGTCTTGTTTGATTTAGCACCCCCCCCCCCCCCCACCCCCAAAAAGCCCTTTATGCTATTGTTCTATAGTGTCTTTGCTTGTTAGTTGCATGGACCTAAATTGCATAACTAATATTGGAGGTTATCCTATCCACTGACTGGTTTACTAGGTTTTGTGGCTTGCTCATGGTTACGATGGCTGTGGACATGCGGTATAGCACCATCGTAGCAAGTTGTCTAGTATATTGCTTGTATAATGGAACTTCTCAATGCGAATTTACACTCCCATTAGGTCTCATCTTGATGGAAAAATGATTTGATGGTGGTGTCGTTCTCCTCAAAGGACAAAGTCTAGGATTAGATAGAACACACATTCCTTGTTAGAGATAGATTGCCACTCAAGTAGGGATGGTTTATTTCTTTTAAGCCTTTTCTTTTCATTTTCCTTGCTACTTTGGGTGGGTTATTTTAGGTCTGAGATGAGTTCCAAGCTAAGTTTACTTGCTATTTGCTTTACTGATACATAATTGAAAGGTACATTTATTCATTTTTTCTGTCAACTTTTAAAATTAGTTGAAGATAACTTAAATTTGAAAGTGGAAAGATACTAAGGTGGGCAATAAGAAAATTTAACGAGAAGGTGCATGAGTTGTACTTAGAAATTGTAGAATTAGAACTAGAAATAAAAACATAAGGGGGAAGCGAAAACCGAATGGTTCTAAGAGCTCTAGGTATAGTAGAAAAATTGAGCTTAATAGAAGTTAGGAATGCTTTAAATGAAAATGGAAACCGAAAAGTGGCAAGTTTTTGATGGGACCTGAGTGTATCAGAGGCGCCGCAAGGGGGGAGCGCACACACCAAAGGGGCCGGACCACACATATGGGCGTTTTCATGCTCTTTTCTAAATATTATATATTATAATGGCAAACGTGTAATTGGATGAAAGGGGGGTTTTAATCTTAAGCTATGGTTAGCCGCCACTTTTGATTATGCTTGATTATTGAATTTTGTGTGAGATTCCTAGGAAAGAGTGCGGACATCCTCTCTATCAGCGTCTTGGGATGGTGGTTGTCCGTATAATTGTAGCCAAAGTTATCCTTTTAATTCCTATTTTCATCACTATAATTTCAGACTTGCTTGGGATCTATCATTTTGGTATTAGAGCACGTAACGATCCATGGCGGCGTCGACAAGATCACATGACAAGTTCGAGACTTTGAAGGCGAAGTTCAATAGCGAGATCGAAGTTATGAAGAAATCTTTAGTGGGAAACGATGAATCATTGGCGAAGTTGACGGTTTCCGTTGATCGGTTGACCGCGAAGCAAGATAATCAGGATGATGCGCTCACATAATTAATTTTTCAACTATCAATACTCACGGGAAAAAAGGGAAAATGTGACGTGAACTCAAAAACAGCGACAAAGGTGCCATCTTTGGACAAATGGAAGCAATCGATGAAGGATTCAGAGGATTGGAGGTACACGGATCCATAGGACAGCGATCCGGAGTGGGAGGAATCGCGCCAGGAGGTCGACGGCCCCCAACCAAGAGCCCCGACGGTTGCAGCAACATCCCAGAGGACCAACGGCCCCTTCCCAGCAGCCGTCGGGCCCCTTAGGGCATCGGCGACCCCTTCCCAGCAGCAGCCGGGCCCCGTGGAACCCTCCCACGGGGCCCCACGATTGCGGCAAACCCGTAACTGGCCCCTGCGGGCCCTACCGATCAGCGGCAGGGCCGCTGGGCCCCGGCGATCACCGGACATGGCGACAGGCCTTCCCCAGTCCCGCCGCGGCCCCGTCGATCAGAAGGGACCCCCGTGGGGGTTTTGGTGCACGCCACGATGGTTTTCAGCCCCTAAGTGACTTTTCGCCTCATCTGGAGGACCCGGCGCATGTTTTTGAGGATGATTTTGACCTGGCAGATTTTCAGGAGTATGGGATGATGGCGGTGGGTTTTGGGACCCTCTCGACACTTGATATGGCGATGGTAGATGGCGACCTCCACTACACCACCATGGGGGATGTACCGGAGACCTTGGGGGAGGTTACATAGACTTCCAGGAGGGGCAGGAGGGCAGGTTTGGAGGCGACATCAGGGGAGGACATGGGGACCGAAGAGGAGGCCTACGTGGGGATTACGATTTTAATGAGGGAGGCCCACGTGGGGGATATGAGCGGCACCATGATAGGTGGCGACACTGCCACCAGCCTAGACGTGGCGGAGGATGGGGAGACCGGGTGCAATTAATATGGACAGGCTGCAGAAGCTGAAGATGGCTGTCTTCGAGGGAGTGGACCCAGTTTCGTGGATCTATAGAGCAGAGAGATTTTTTAGAGTCTCTCGCATAACTGAGTAGCAGAAGTTGGAGACAGCGGCGATATGTCTGGATGGGAAGGCCCTAGCTTGGTTTCAGTGGAAGGACGCGAAGCGACCTTTTTGCTCGTAGGAGGAAGTCAGAGACCAGATGGTGGAGAGCTTCAGAGATCCCCTTGTGGGAAATGTGAGGGAGCAGCTGCTGTCATTCAGACAGGAGGGCACCGTGAGGAATTATCTGGAGAGATTTGAGGCTCTATCAGGACAGGTGCACGGGGTGTCTGACGAGACGATGGAGAGTACATTCATGAAGGGACCGAGGGACACTATTCTAGTAGCGGTGCGCTTGCAGAAGCCTCAGAGTTTGATGGAGGCCATGAAGTACGCTTAGATGGCAGAGGACTGGCAGTTGGAGGAGAGGAAGGCGATGTGTGGTTGGAGTGGCCTCGTTTCTCGTAGCCAGCGACATGAGGGCAGCAGAGAGCCACTATGGGACCGGATCCTTTCACCAAGGAGAAGAGTGGGGAGAAGAGTAGTGCACCACAGGCTGGGAGGTAGTTCAGGCGGATGACTGACGTGGAGATATGGGAGAAGCGCCAGAAGCGCCTCTGTTTTAGGTGCGACGAGTGATTCTCACCAGGCCATAGATGCACGGAGCGCAAGCTCCAGGTGCTGCTACTGGAGGATGACGACGACGAGGTTGATGTGGAGGACGAGACCGCTGAGGCAGAGGAGCCTGAGGTGCATCAGCTAGACGTGGCGGAAGTTTCCTTTAACTCCGTGGTAGGGTTCACACCGAACCATACCATGAAGCTGATGGGGCATTTCGGCGACCAGGAGGTGACCGTGTTTATCGACAGTGGGGCGATCCACAATTTCATTTTCAGAAGAGTGGTGGCCCAGCAGGAGCTGTAGCTACAGACTGTGGCAGCTTCAGTGTTGTGATGGGGACATGGAAGGAGAGCAGTCGTGGAGTTTGCAGTGGGTTGGTGCTGACACTACATGAGGCGCAGGTGATAACTGACTTCCTGCCGCTGGACTTGGGGAGTACCGATGTTTTCTTATGCATGACTTGGTTACAGACGCTGGGAAAGATGACCGTGAACTGGAAACTGCTCAGGATGGAGTTCCAGGAGGATGTGAGGGCAGTAGTCCTACAGGGAGACCCCAGCCTGTGCAGAGTACTGGTCTCACTGAAGACAATGGTGAGGACCATCAAGACAAAGGGTGGTGGGTATTTGGTGGAGTTATATTCGTTGACGGGAGATGGTGTCCCTGAGGCCAGCGGGGAGCAGCACATTCCAGGGGAGGTGAGACAGCTGATGGAGCAGTTCGAGGAGGTCTTTCAGGAGCCACATGGACTCCCACCGTCGAGGGATCACGAACATGCCACAGTTCTGCGAGATGGCGTGTCCCCAATCAGTGTGAGGCCCTACCACTACCCTTATGCACAGAAGGACGATATTGAGAGGATGGTGGCGGAGATGGTGCCGACTGGTATGATGCAGTCCAGTGTGAGCCCTTTTTCCAGTCCTGTACTGCTGGTGAAGAAGGATGGGAGCTGGCGTTTCTGCGTGGACTACAGAGCGTTGAATAAGGAGACGGTGTCAGACAAGTTTCCCATACCAGTGATCGATGAATTGTTGGATGAGTTGCACGGGACAGACATATTCACAAAGATAGATCCCAAATCGGGCTACCACCAGATCAGGATGCGGGGGAGGATGTGCCTAAGACTGCGTTCAGGATGCATGAGGGCCACTATGAGTTCTTAGTCATGCCATTCGGCTTGACTAACGCACTAGCTACTTTCCAGGCTCTTATGAACAAGGTATTCCGCTCTTACCTGCGACGATTTGTACTAGTCTTTTTCGATGACATATTGATGTACAGTGGTACCTTGGAGAAGCACTTGGACCACTTGCAGGTAGGGGTGAGCACGGTTTGCTCAATCCGCTCGAATCGAACCGGACCGAGCCAAAAACCGAACCGAACTGCTCTCCATTGGTCTGGTTTGGTCTCAATCGTTAGAAACCGTCACTTATATGGTCTGGTTTGGTTTCACCCTGTCGAAACCACTTAAACCGAACCGAACCGAATCGACTCCTAACATATATTATATATTGTGCTGGAAATCTATTGGGATTTTAACCTTAGTCCCTAGGAACCCTAGACTAAGGCCTTTAGACTGAGCGACGCCGCGCCGGCCCTATTTGGCTATCTGCCTTCTTCAATCTCCAGTCTTCACTCTTCAGAGTTCAGACTGCATTCGTTTTTTTCCCGTTTGAGCATTGCTAATTCTCCATCAGCGGTCAGCCCATCGGCCATCGCCAACACCAGGACCAGGTAAACCCCTCCTCCTCGTTCTTATTCTTTCTTCTTCTTCTTGTTTTTCTTCGTATTCATCTTCTTATTTATTCTTCTCTTTCAGTTGAGAAGCAGTCCAACGCCGGCGTTGAGAAGCTGTCCGATGCAGTCGCACAACCCGTCTTCGGAAATCGGTGGTCGCAGTGGGTTTACTGGGGGAATGAGGAACTGAGGTAATGAGTCGTTTAAGCTACTGATTCGAATCTCAGATCTGCTGGTTGGGGTTTTTATTTTTGAACAAGTTGGTATTTTTATTGTAGTTTGTCAAAAAGATGCATATAGGTCATGTCAGAAATATGTATTAGCCATGATTTCCACATGAAACAGGGGGCGTGATCATGCCATGCACAAGAATTTTCCTGCTGGACATATGTGATTTGGTTGTTCATGTCAAAACTCTACACTCTTTCTTGTTATTCATTTCAAATTATTTAGATTTCGACATGCTTGATGGTTTTAAGTTTTTAACTCTGAATAAACCTGAAAATGGAGTAGCTACGTAGGACTGGGACACCTGCCATTTGCAAAGCAGAAAGAAGTATAAATTTCGCTCCTTGCCCAAACAATTTGGCATTTTAAAAAATAACACCAAGAGCACATTGCCAATTGATACATATAAATCATGTTTAAGATCACATTGCCCTATAAAAGTACTATAATCACACAGAACTAAAACTCAAAACTCACCCAGGCTTCACATGTCAAAAATATGTATGTTCATTCATTTTATTGTAGTTTCTCTATGATGATTGATTTGTTTGTTAGTTTATTTTACTTACATGTCAAAAATACATGTCAAAAATATGTATGCATCCTAACTGCTATAGAAAAATGAAAATACATAGAACAATAATAACAGCACCTGTCGCAGTCACAATTAGAACTTCTGCAAGCGATGCAGTGCCTAATTTTCCCGGGGTTGATAAGGATCACAGAAATGAAGCCATGTCATGAAATTATTTTAATGACAAAGTCTATATTTAGCAAAATTGGGTATACGAGGGGATCTTCCGTCATCATGTCTGAACCGCGGTTCCAAACCGAACCAAACCGCTCCAAGCGGTTTTCGTCGGCTCGGAAACCGTCGGTCTGGTGGTCTGGTTTGGTCTGGCCTGTGAGAAACCGCTACTTATACGGTCTGGTTCGGTTTAGGTCCCAAACCGTCGGTTTGAGACCGTGCTCTCCCCTACATGCAGGTCGTTTTTCAGGAGTTGCAGTATCACTAGCTATTCGCGAACAGAAAGAGTGCTTGTTTGGACAGCCACATGTGGAGTATTTGAGACGTGTTATCTGCAGAGTAATGGCAGCTGACAGAGCGGAGATTGCTGCGATGCTGGATTGGCTGCGCACTACCACTCTTAGGGGGCTGAGGGGATTTCTGGGCTTGACAGGATATTACCGCATGTTTGTGCAGGGTTATGGGACGATCGCCTGGCCGCTCACCGAGCTACTCAAGGACCAGTTCATTTGGGGGCGAGGAAGTGACAACAGCTTTTGAGGCCTTGAAGAAGGCCATGCCCACCGTGCCAGTCCTGGTGTTGCCAGACTTTTCTAGACCATTCGTTGTAGAGTTAGACGTGTCGGGACACGGATTGGGAGTGGTTTTGATGCATGATCAGCGGTCCATAGCATATTACAGTTAGGTATTGACATCTAGACCAGATTGCAGTCGGTCTATGAGAGGGAGCTGATGGCCAATGTCCAGTCCATTCATAAGTGGAGGCCATACCTGTTGGGGAGGAGTTTCTTGGTGCGCACAGATCAGAGGAGTCTCAAATATCTTTAGAGCAACGCATGGTGGCAGAGGCGTATCAAAAGTGGCTGCAAAAGCTGATGGGATACAAGTTTGAGATTATCGCCCATGATTAGCGAACAAGGCGGGTGACACACTATCACAGCGGGAGGACATACAGTTGGCGGCATTGGCAGTTTCTGTGTTACAGGATTGGGAGCCGCAGCAGCAGGAGGTTGAGCAGGATCAGGAGTTAGCATGCATACGGGCGGCACTTTTGCCGGGATCAACTGAGCATCCAGGTTATATTAACCAGGACGGACTAATACTCTATTGGGGGCGCTTGGTACTTCCGAGGACTTCTACACAGATTCCGGCCATACTCTAGGAGTTTCATAGCAGTGCCGTAGGAGGACATTCTGGTGTCCTCAAGATCTACTAGGGACTGGCGAGGGAGGTCTACTTGAAGGGGATGAAGAAAGATTTCTCGAGGATGGTTGCAGAGTGGACGTTTGCCAGTGTCACAAATATCAGGATGACTCCAGTGGGTTTACTACAGCCGTTTTCCTTGACCGAGCGTGTGTGGAAGGACCTCTCTATGGATTTTATTGATGAATTGCCAAAGTCGGGGGGATACACAGTCATATTTGTTGTGGTAGACCGCCTCAGCAAGTATACACACTTTAAACCATTTCGGCATCCTTACAGTGTCGGTGGCGGAGGTATTTGTGAGAGGTTATTCGCTTGTGTGGGCCTCCAAAATCCATTGTTTCTGATAGGGACACGGTTTTCTTGAGCAGATTCTGGCAGGAGCTTTTTAGGCTGTAGGGTACATTTTTGAGACGGAGCACAGCTTACAACCCGCAGACGGATGGTCATACCGAGGTCGTCAATATGAGTGTTAAGACATATCTGAGGCGCTTTATTTCAGAGAGCCCCAAGGAGTGGGCCCGTTGGCTGGCATGGATAGAGTATTGGTACAATACATCTTATCACACCGCAGCTCAGACGACCCCCTTCAGGATTTTCTGTGATCCTCCGCATCTAGTACACTATGGGCACGCGACGACACCAGTATCCGAGTGGATCAGTACCAGGCAGAGAGGGATCGGGTTTTGGAGGAGCTGAAGCTCTATCTGACTAGAACTCAGCAGATTATGAAGACAAGGGCAGACCTTCACCGTATAGATGTGCAGTTTGCAGTTGGGAACATGGTGTACCTTAAGCTGAGACCCTGCAGACAGAGATCTTTGGCCCACATGAGGAATAAAAAGTTAGCACCGAGATATTTTGGACCTTACGACGTTGAGGCCAGGGGTGTGACCAGTTGCTTACAGGTTGAGGTTACCCCATGATCGTTTATTCATTATCCGGTATTCCATGTGTCAGCTTCGCCAAGTGATTGGGGATCACACTCCTTCACCCACGCTCCCGGAGACGTTGACAGAAGATATGGAGGTGAGGATGGAGCCTGAGGAGCTGAAGGGGTATGCAAAAGGAGCACAGGAGATCGGGATGTTCTATTACAGTGGAAGGGCTTGCCAGAGCACGAGCACATGGGAGTCTTTGGACGTTATGGCGCAGCAATTTTCAGACTTCCACCTTGAGGACAAGGTGGCTCTTTGGGGAGGGAATAGTGATGGGACCCGTGTGTATCAGAGGCGCCGCAAGGGGGGCACACACACCAAAGGGGCCGGACCACGCATAAGGGCGTTTTCGTACTGTTTTCTAAAACTTTTATATTATAATGGCAAACTTGTATTTAGATGAAATGGGGGTTTTAATCTTAAGCTAGGGTTAGCCGCCACTTTTGATTATGCTTGATTATTGAGTTTTGTGTGAGATTCCTAAGAAAGTGTGTGGACGTCCTCTCTATCGTCGTCTTGGGAGGGTGGTTGGCCCTATAATTGTAGCCAAAGTTATCCTTTTTATTCATATTTTCATCAATATAATTTCAGATTTGCTTGGTATCTATCAGTTTCCCTGTTGTAGCTTGGTTTATTATATAAGTAGTATTAGAAATAACCCATGCACATAGTGCACGGCGGAAAAAACCCCACTGTAAGGATGCTGTGCACGCGCGCAACCGGAAAGGAGTAAGAAGTGTGGATGTGTGTGGGTATCGTTGGAGGGTAAAAGGATGAAAAATTCCAATGGCAAACATGTAAGTAAAGGGGAGGCCAATGAGGGAAAAATGTTAATGGCAACCTTGTTAATAGAGGGGACCAAGTGGGGAATGTTTGGAGGGTTGTTGATGTGACATTGTCACATAGGACTAATGTCACATCAACATCCCTCATTTGTATAAAGGATGACTAACTTATCCAACAAAATTAGAAACTAAGAAGATTTCTTATGAATGTAGGACGATATCTTCGTTACTTAGAACGAAAGGGGGCATACAAGGTTTTATGCACCATCATTGAATCATGCTTACGAGTCATAAGGAACTCTGGGAGGTAGTCATCGGGCAAAAAGCTCGAAATTGATTTTTGAAAATTGATTTTGTTTTATGTAAGAGAGGCATGGAAGCTATTTATATATTAAGAGCATTGGTGGAGGGACAAATAGAAGAAAAGAGGCATCCATGGTAGTTTCATTTATTTGGAAAGAGTTGCGATTGTCTCCCTGGGGGAATAATGTGGTAGGTTTACACAACAAATAAAATGAAGTTATATTAAGTTATTAACATGATTAAGTACATACATGATACAGTTTAACCATAATAACATTTGTTTTTTTTTTGTTTTTTTGTTTTTTGTTGGGGGGGGGGGGGGGGTTTTGGGGGGGAGGGGCAAGCCTACCCCCCCGAAAAAGTCAACATAAGTTTTTTTTGTTTGGGGGGGGGGGGGGGGGGGCAAAGCCTCCCCCCCGAAAAAGTCAACATAAGCTTGCACCAAGGTTCAATATTAAGTCCTCATACTACATTAGTTATGGCTGTACTTGGGATATTCGAAATAAAGTGTATGCGACTCAATGCATCCAAAGACAAGTAACTATAGTGGGATTGTTGAGATAAAATCCGGCAAACAAATAAACAAATGGAATAAGAAATGATGTGCATCCATCGACGTTCGCATCCCAGATTCTATTGACATTCTCAATTTCTCCATTGATATCTTCAAACCTTCCACATTGTTATCGAGTTTCTCATCCAAAGCATCCACCTTTCTTGTAGCCATCAAGATTTATGCTCTGATACCAATTTATTACGACCTGGATCTGATTTGGGGATAAAAATCTGATTTTTACCGATAATAAAAAGGAATACACGATATTTGGCCACTTTCAAGAAGAGGACCGCTCTTCCAAGCCACCAATTCGAGAAGATGGCCGAACTCTCCACAAACTAGGGTTCTAATCTATCTCCTATTGATTTCTCTCTCAAAATTCAGCATAATCTTCATAACCCTGGCTGTCATCTAATTATAATGGGCTGATTTGTCCAGAATTACCGAAATACTTTTGATGCCCAAAATTACACGTTTGCAACTAATTCAGCTCCTTGCATTGCTGCGCCTTGTTCGAGCCTTCGCCGCCGCCTTTGGTAGGTCACGATCGTATCCCAAATTTTATTTAACCTCTTGACTTTCTACATATTACTTCTCAGTTTTTCTATTTACTGAAACTATTATAATTGTATAAAATCTAATTCAAATATCGTATTAAGTAAATTTTGCATCGTGAAATTGATTCTATAAGAATCCATAAGCAGGAGCAGAACTATGTTGTGTGGTGTGGGGACACAGGCCCTCACCAATATACGTATGTATATTTGATATGTATGTATGCATATCTAAGTAGTAGGTCCCCACAAAAATAATATATGTATGAGGACCCCCACCAAATCAAAGTTCCGGTTCTGTCACTACCCACAATAGGTGTTGACAGGAATTAAAGATGATGTTTTTATATCATTATTAAATTGATAATTATTCAACCAAACTGTAACAAATACGCACTTGTAGGTACATATTTATGAATTTATGAACATGAGCGAGACAGAAACTAAGATGAAACTTAACGAAACTACCAAAACTTGTACCAAACCAATACCTTTTGAGGTAAGTGAAACAAAATCGAGTTCTCAAATTTTGATTTGACACTAATTTGGTTTATCCAGAAGTTATAGAGCAAGCAATCTTATGTTTTTCTTGACATGTCTGTTACCCCAAAAGAAGCAGTTGACACTGTAAGGTTACTTTATGGACTCTAGTGACGTATCAAGTGATTATATTAAAGGGACATCGCTTGTCTCTTGATAGTGATACCACCACTTCATATCATCATCATATAACCTTCATCCCAAAAAAGTATGATCAGCTTAGACTCAATAGAATATATATAGGATGTGATGTCATATACTCATTTTTCATGCATTACGATCTAAATCTTTCTTTTTTTTTTGTCAAAATAAGATCTTTTATGTCCCTTCTTATCATTGCTATCTATATCTTCTTTGGTCTAACTCTATTTCTTTTGATCTCAACATTCATATATTCTATTTTTCTTAGAGGAACATCACTACATATTCAGTGTATATGGCCAAACCATCTCAAGTGATAATATCACATCTTTTCGTTTATATGGATCATGCTTATCTTTACTCGGATATTCTCATTTTTACCTTATATTTTCTAATATTTTCAGACATCCATCTTAACATTCGCATCTCTGTTACATCTAAATACTGTTTATGTTTCTGGGTCATATCCCAATATTCTTAATCATATACCAATGCTCAGCATTCTATAAAATTTACCCTTTATCCGTAACGATATAGTTTAATCTTACATCACTCATGTTACGACTCTCTACTTCAACCATCCTGCTTTAATTTTATGATCAACACCTTAATCCTCTTATCCTCATCGATAACCAAACCAAGATACTTACAGTTTGTACTTATCGATATATTTTCTTCATCTAGCTTCACCATCTTATGATCTTCATGTCCCACTCTATTAAATTTACATTCAATATACTACTCTTGCTAAGTTTGAAACCTCGAGTCTCCAATATCTACCTCCCGAAATCTAACTTTGCATTTACCCCACTTTTGTTCTTATCTATCAAAATAATATCGACTTCAAATAACATACACCAAGGCATTTCATCTTGAATATGCTTTGTAAACTAATCCATCACTATATCAAATAAAAAGGGACTAAGTGCTTAGCCTTGATATAACCCAATGGTGATCATGTATTCATCCATAAGTCTTTACATTAGTAATTGCTTCTTGATACATATCTTTAATTAGAGCAACATACTTTAGATAGACTCCGTTTCTCAATAAAGCCCACCAGAGAACCTTTCTAGGGATTTTATCGTAAACTTTTTTAGATTAAATAAGGTAATATGCTACCCTCTCACCCTTACTCTAATTTGCTTCATAATCTGTCTGATGAGATGAATTGTTTCTATTGTCGAATGTCTTGGCATAAAAATAAATTGATTTTTTGCCATGATGACATACTTTCACAACCTGAACTCGATTATTTTCTCATACAGCTTAATGGTCGCACGTTAACTTTATATATCTCTATTATTTTTATGAATGTACCAAACTGCTACTTCTATACTCCTTTGGTATTCTATGCGATTCCCAAATTTTGTTAAACAACTTTATCGACCATGTACTGGCTATATCTCCTATAAATTTCTGCACCTTAATATGAATCTCATCCGGTCCACATACTTTTTTGGTTTAATTATCGTGTCAATTATGTTGGGATCTTGTGGATGATAAGTAAACACTAGAAGAGTTGAATAGTGTATATAAAATATAAAAATCTATCTATTCTACCTAATTACAATTGGAGGTACCTAATTTAATCCTAATAAACAATTATAACTTACTTCAAGAGAGTATGCAACAGAAATATAACATGCAAGAGATAATTGAGCAACACAAAAAAGTGGACAAGCGCAAATACAAGATATACACTTGTTCAAGTACCATGTATCCTAGTCTAGCACCCGAGTTTAACTTGGCTAGAAGCACTATTTCAGATAATAATATAACCATTTCTTCTTAAGAGGATTTCAACAAACCGCTCTTCCCAAGAGGTATTACAACTCAACACCTCAAATAATTGAGTATTTTTCCTTTATAATGTTGAGACACTTTTATCGATAGCCTTGAAGCTTTTGTGGATGTGTAGTGGCATATTGGTTGATCTTCAAATGATGTTGAAAACAAGAAATTTGATATCAAGAAAACTTGGCCAAGAAAGAAGTGAAAATCTTTAAAATATAAGCCAAAAAGAGGGGGTTGCTTAAAAGTTTTATCTTAAAAACTCTTTTTAGCTCAAGAAAATTGATCATTTAAGTTGGCAATAACTTCAGCAACAACCCCCTAAATATAACCCTCAAATATGTTCCTGCAGAATGACTAAACATCCTCTTTAACGGACAGAAAAACGTGCAAAAATCCGACCGTTATAGGCCAGATGGATCTGACTAGTCGACTACAGTCTTTGACTAGTCGATCAGTGCCTTAGGATTCGACTTCCTGAACAACAGGAGCGACTTCCTGCAGCTTCCAGAAAGTCCCTAAAGTAGGTGTTTGCTCATTGGTCAATTCCTATACAGCTAGGAGTCGACTACTTTTCTGATATGCAGTTTTGTATCAGGAAGTAAGGGATACACTATCCTAATCAATTTAAATCATTTTAAAAACATTTTTAGTATGTTTCTAAGTAAGCTTCAATCAAGGCTTTAACATGATAAGACAAGGAATAAAAAATTTGATCAAAAATACATATGACAATGAAGTCCATGATGCATTCTTTGACTCTCCAAGTTCATTGTGTAGCTTC
Organism: Scilla litardierei; assembly: GCA_030789695.1. NCBI lineage: Eukaryota > Viridiplantae > Streptophyta > Magnoliopsida > Asparagales > Asparagaceae > Scilla > Scilla litardierei. The sequence goes on along the minus strand of CM061133.1, from coordinate 329,322,067 downwards.
CTTTGATTTATGGCCTTGTTGAACTCACTAATATTTTGAGTGCTACTTTTTTTTGACAAGTAAGTGGTACTTTATTAAGATCAGAAAAAATGTACAAAGAATTGGAGTGCTTCTTAGGCCAGTAGAAAGAAGAAAGATAGGGGATAGGGCACAAGCGCCATCACCCTAAACTTACCAAATTCTACAGCCGAAAAGTGCTCCAGAAACTAAATAAAATACATATATACAATGTGACCAAACGGGGAAAAATTAGCCCGCATCCAAATATCCCCAATTAGAGAATGGAGTTATATCTGATGCCTCGTCGAGATCCACATCCCGTAAAGAAATAACGACATCGGCAACAATGTCTTCAAATACCAAAGTCTTACACTTTTTCCTGGCCTTAAATATACGCAAATTGCGTTGCTTCCAAATATGCCAAACTATCGCTGCAAGAGCCGCCCTAGCCAGCAAACCAATTGGCGCATTTACCTTAAATCTGGATTGGAGTAAGCTACAAACCCCAGATAAGGAATTCGGCAAAGTCCATGTATACCCGAGCTTGAGTAAGCTTCTGGTGAGTATAAATTTGGAGAAAGAACACTCAAAGAATAGGTGCGCCCCACTTTCATGGACTTCCTCGTCGCAAAGAACACAATTTTGTGTCGAAATGATCCCTCTCCTGAAAAGAATATCTTTAGTAGGGAGCTTACCATGCAATGCCCGCAAAAGAGAGAGAGCAAATTTGGGAATATGCTTCTTGTACCAAACAACCCCGTGGAAAGCAAATTGAGGGCGGGGGGGGGGGGTGCAGACGCCTTTCCACGCTGATTTGAAAGAGAACCCCGGCCCCTCAGTCCATTTCCAAAGATCCGCATGATCAGCAAGAGCAACATTAAGAAGATCCTGCTGTAGGTGCTGCAAGTTCTGGGGGAGACGCCAAGAGCCCGCATACCAATAGTCTGAAACACATTTGGACTCATCACCGGCCGGTGGTTGATGAATGAGATGGATGGGCCCTTTGGGGTGCCAGTTGTCATACCAAAACGAAGTAGAGTTGCCGTCACCAACAACACGTTTGATTAGTTTCTGAGAGAAACAACAGTACCTTAGCATATACTTCAATGTGCCTGACATAGATGGAAGGGGCCGGTAGCTATAAAAATCCTTGGTAAGGTGCCTTTTCATGTGAAGTGCCCAAAGACCCTGTGAGCTAAGGAATCTCCAGGTTAGGCGAATTCCTGAAGCAGCATTCAAATCATGTAAACGTTGGAGCCCAATGCCCCCTTCACGCTTAGGCACACAACAGTCTTTCCAAGCCCAAAGGTTAAATTTTCCCCAAATAAATTTTCTGCAGGCAGAATTGATGGCCTTAATAACAGTATTAGGGATGCGGTAAGCTTGCATCCAGAAGTTCACCATCCCAAAGATAACACTTCGGACCAATTCAATTTTCCCCGCCGTAGAGAGCATGGAGGACCACCCCAGTAATCTCTTCTTACATTTATTAATCAACCTCGCAAACATGGAAGCTCTAGGGTAATTTGAGGAAAGTGGAAGACCCAGGTAGATAGAGAATGATGTTACCATTTTAATGCCAAGAGAAGCCGCCAATCCTCTAGCATCACGGACACCCTTACTGAATATGGCAGAACTTTTATCCCAATTAATCTGGAGACCAGTGTAGAGGTGAAGAGAGTGTAAGACTTGTTTGAGTCCCTCAATAGAGCGGGGCGTGGCCCTGCAGAACACCAGGAGGTCATCTGCGAACAATAGGTGGGAGATGGTCCCCACTCTTTTTAAAGGCAATATAGAAAGAGAGGCTTCTGCCCTGGCCATCAGAAGAGAAAATGCCTCCATAACAAGAACAAAGAGGTAGGGAGAAAGCGGGTCACCCTGACGCAACCCTCTGTTGGATGTAAAGTATCCTTCAGGAGAGCCATCTATAAGAACAGAGAATACAGGAGTGGAGATACATTCAGCTATCCAGCCAATAAACTTATGTGAAAAACCCATCTGATGAAGTTGGAAGTATATGAATTCTCTGTTAACGCTGTCAAATGCCTTTCGCAGATCCAATTTGATACATGTTCTAGCACCCATGGGATTGCTGAAGTCCCTAATCTGCTCATGGGCAATTAGAGTACAATCTGCAAGTAATCTACCCTTGAGGAAAGCAGCTTGATTAGGGGAAACTAAATCAGAGATAACATGTTTCAGCCTATTGCATAAGACCTTACTGATAATCTTATAAACAACATTGCAACATGAAATTGGCCTGTAATCGCTTAGCCCAGAGGCAGTAGAACTCTTAGGGACCAGAGTCAGAAAAGTATGATTAATACGATTGGGCATATTGCTGGAAGTGAAGAAATGTGATACGGCAGAGATGACATCATCCTTAATTACCTCCCAAGCATGATGGTAGAATGATGCATTAAACCCATCAGGGCCAGGCGCCTTATCTTGCCCAATCTGAGAAGCAGCAAGAAATCTCAGATTCAGAAACCTGTCTCTCCAACCAGCTCGAAGCATCCTGAGTTAAGATTCGCTTAGGTGGGAGGTTGGGAAATACATTCCAATAATCTGACTGAGAATATAGATTCATATAGTAGGAGGAAGCTGATGCGACTAGGGCTTTTTGTGGGGATTAAAGGTTGGGTTTTTATGGCTTGTGGACTACTAATCTAGGGTTTAATAGCGAAGAACAGATCTGAACTAATATTTAATTGCGGGAAAAATAGATTTAGGGCTAAAAATAATTAACTAGTAACTAGGGAATAATCTATAGCAACTAGGAATAGAAAATACCTTGATCAATTCTTCGATAATCCACACCCTAGGGCCGGCCGGCCCCTTTATTGGGGGAGGGGTTAATAAATGTCCAATTACCCCTTTGCCCTCCCCACTTGTGAATAATCACAAGTTTGGGACCGGGTCCGAGTTGGACCCAAGTCGTCGCCTCCGATGGTAGACCCGCATCACTTGAGCCGGTTCCCCATCCTGCCTAGCCGCCGCCCCCCTGCTGAGCCGCATCATTACTCCCCCCAAAAGTGCCACCTTGTCCTCAAGGTGGAAATCTGGAAACTGGTCGCGGATTACTGAAGTAGCCTCCCAAGTAGCATCGTAATCTGGTAGGCCCCGCCAACGAATCCTCACCTCCTGAACCCCGCCTGCGGTCTGCCGGACCCCTGTCAACTCCTGAGGCTCCAGGAGCACCTCCATATCATCTGTCAGAGTGGGTGGGAGAGTGGGTGACAGAGTATGATCTCCGATGGCCCGCCGCAACTGTGAAATGTGGAACACCGGGTGAATGGTCGACGTGGCGGGCAACTGCAGTCTATAGGCCACCTTCCCGATCTCAGCGGTCACCTCAAAAGGTCCATAGTAACGGGCCGCTAGCTTCTCATTGCTCCGACGAGCCAAGGTCCTCTGCCGATAAGGTCGAAGCTTCAGGTACACGCGGTCCCCCACCTCAAAATGCTCATCTCGCCGGTGTACATCTGCCTTGGTCTTCATGATCTGCTGGGCCCTCAACAAATGTTTCTTCAATTCCTCCAGGTACCTATCCCGCTCAGTCAAGTGCTCCTCCACCTGGGACACCGGCGGAGCACCTCTGCTGTAATGTATCAACTGTGGAGGGTCACGACCATAGAGGATCCGGAATGGGGTGCTCTGTGCTGCCGAATGGTACGAGGTGTTGTACCAGTATTCGGCCCATGCCAACCACCTGGCCCACTGTCTCGGGGACTCTGACGCGAAGCACCTCAGGTATGTCTCCACGCTCCTATTCACCACCTCAGTCTGTCCATCTGTCTGCGGGTGATAGGCCGTGCTCCTCCGTAGCTTGGTTCCCTGCACCTTAAATAACTCCTTCCAAAAGCTGCTGATGAAAACTTTGTCCCGATCTGATACTATGGAGCCCGGAAACCCGTGCAGGCGAACCACCTCCCTCATAAATGCTGCTGCCACCGTAACTGCAGTGTATGTGTGTCTGAGAGGGATAAAGTGGGCGTACTTGTTGAGCCGATCGACCACCACTAATATGGAACTGTACCCCTCTGATCGCGGCAACCCCTCGATGAAATCCATACTGATATCCTCCCATACTCGCTCTGGCAAAGCCAATGGCTGTAATAGTCCCGCTGGGGCCATCGCCAAATATTTGTGACGCTGGCACACGTCACATTCTGCTATCCGCTGGGCGATGTCTTTCTTCATCCCCGGCCAATATAACTCCCTCGCCATCCGCCGGTAAGTCTGCTGGACCCCGGAGTGCCCCCCAATGGCGCTGCCGTGGAACTCCTGGAAGATCATGGGGATGTGGGCGGACCCTCTGGGAATCACCAGCCGGCCGTGGTTTAGCAACCTCTGTCCCTCCATGCTGTATCCCTGAAAGTCCGAGGACCCCTGCTGCAGTGCCTCACGGATCCTCGTCAAATCTGCATCAGCCTCTATCTCTCTACTCAAGGGCTCCCAATCCAAGAGGACGGGTGCGGATATGGCCGCGACGTCTGCAATCTCCTCGCGGCGTGACAGGGCGTCAGCCGCCTTGTTCTCCAGGCCTGGGCGGTACTGTATCTCGAATGTAAAGTGCACCAGCTTGGAGAGCCACCTCTGATGCTCCTCGGTGACCATACGCTGCTCCAATAAGTACTTTAGACTCCGCTGGTCGGTCCGCACTATGAACTTCCTACCCAACAGGTAGGGCCGCCACTTCTGAATAGCCAGTACAATCGCCATCAGCTCCTTCTCATAAACTGACTTCAGCCTCGCCCGTGCTAAAAGGGTCTGGCTAAAGAAAGCAATGGGCCTCTGGTCCTGCATCAAAACTGCCCCCAGGCCATACCCTGATGCGTCGGTGTCTATCACAAATGGTCTGCTGAAATCTGGGAGCCCCAAAACTGGCACCGTCGTCATCGCCTGCTTCAGGGCCTCAAATGCCCTCGTAGCCTCCTCGCTCCAGTGGAAGTTGTCTTTCTTCAGTTGCTCGGTGAGAGGCCAAGCAATCGTGCTATATCCCTGGACAAACTTCCTGTAATACCCTGTCAACCCCAAAAACCCGCGCAGTCCCCGTAAGGTGGAGGGTACAGGCCAATCTAACATGGCTGCAATCTTGGTCCTGTCGGTTGCAACTCCCTCTGCTGACACCACGTGGCCCAAGTACTCCACCTGTGGCTGGCCGAACAGACATTTCTTCTTATTCGCACAGAGATGCTGCTCCTGTAGCTCATGCAATACTGCTCGCAGATGTCCCACGTGCTCCTCCATACTGCGGCTGTACACCAGTATGTCATCAAAGAAGACCAACACAAACCTCCTCAGAAAAGGTCGGAAGACCTTGTTCATCAAAGCCTGGAATGTCGCCGGTGCATTCGTCAAGCCGAATGGCATGACTAGGAACTCATAATGCCCCTCGTGAGTCCTAAATGCGGTCTTGGGCACGTCGGCCGCCCTCATCCGTATCTGGTGGTAACCCGACTTCAGATCAATTTCGGAAAAATAAGCTGCCCCGTGGAGTTCATCCAAAAGCTCATCTATCACAGGGATGGGGAATTTATCTGCCACTGTTTCCTTATTGAGGGCCCTGTAATCCACGCAGAATCTCCAGCTGCCATCCTTCTTCTTCACCAACAGTACCGAGCTAGAAAAGGGGCTAGTGCTCGGTTGGATCACCCCTGCCTGCAGCATCTCCTCCACCAGCCGCTCTATCTCATCCTTCTGTACCTGGGGGTACCTGTAAGGCCGCACACTAATGGGAGACACGCCCTCTCTCAAAACAATGGTGTGCTCATGATCTCTGTGGGGTGGCAGCCCCTGCGGTGTCTGGAAGACCTCCTCAAACTGTGCCAACAGCTCCTCGACCTCCGGTGCTACTGTCTGTGGGGTGTCCTCACTCTGTACCGACGCTGTCACTGCCTGTAGCTCCACCAAGTATCCCCCTCATGCGGTGTGGATAGCCCTGGACATGGCCTTGTAAGACACCAGGGAACGACAGAGGCTGGGGTCCCCCTGTAACACTACTGTCCTCCCCCCGTGCTGATACTCCATCCTCAGCAGCTTCCAGTTGGTCCTGGTCTCCCCGAGGGTCTGTAACCACTTCATCCCAAGGATGACATCTGTACTTCCTAGCTCCAAGGGCAGGAAATCGGCGACGATCTGCTCCCCCTGAACCGCCACAACCACCCCGCGGCAGACACCAGTGCTATGTGTCACCTGTCCCGTGCCGAGCATCACTCCATACCTCCCAGTGCCGCTCATCTGCAAACCCTGTGCCTCCGCCAGTCTGCTGGAAATGAAGTTGTGGGTGGCCCCACTGTCGATCAAAACTATCACCTCCTGGCTACCCACCTGTCCCACCAATTTCATGGTGCGGTTCGGTGTGAACCCCACCACGGAATTGAGGGACACCTCTGCAAGGTCTAAGTGCTGGTGCTCCATCTCCTCCTCATCCTCTCCTGCCTCTAGGGTGATGACCTCGTCCTCTCCCTCCTCATCGCCAGCCATCAGTATCTGGAGAGTCCGAGCGGCGCATCGGTGTCCGGGGGTGAACTTCTCATCACATCTGAAGCACAGCCCCTTCAACCGCTTCTCCCGTATCTCAGCATCTGTCATCCTCCGCACCTGCCCCCCACCACGGGGCTCCTGCCTCCTGTCAGTACTGCTCCCAGCTGCGGCCGTCACCCCCTGCCCTGGGGTGGTCCCTGTAGTAGTAGTTGTCCTCTGCCCTGCAGTAGCCGCCTGACTCCGGAATGTGGCACATCCCCACGTCCCGCGGGCCCTCCGCTCTGTCTCCTGGTGATCCTCTACTTTCCTGGCCAGTGTCATCATCCCCGCAGCCCAACGGGCTCGAACTGTCTCAGCCCCGACCGCACCGTGGGCTTCAGCCCCTTCATGAAACAGCCCTCCAGGGACTCCTCAGAGACTCCCCGAACTCGGTGGCAGAGCGACTCGAACTTCTTGATGTAATCACCCACGCTCCCCTCCTGCTTCAGCGAGTACAGCCTCTCGAACACGCCGCAGCCGGACCTCCTCCAAACCGCTCTGTCAAGAGCGTCGTAAACTCAGCCCAGGTCTGAAAAGGCCGCTGCTGATCGGTCCAACGGAACCCGCCCAAAGCCTCTCCCTCCAGGCAGACCCCTATCGCCCGTAGCCAATCCTCCCCTGGGACAGCGGACACCTCCAAGTACCTCTCCACCCGGTACAGCCAGTCGTCTGGGTCGCCTCCCTCAAAAACAGTCACCTCCAGCTTCCTCAGACGCCTCTTGCCAGCGAATCCACCTCTCTCCTGCGACTGAAATCCTCCCCTGTGCTGGTATCCCTGTCGCCTGTCTGGAACATACGCCTCAGCCCGCTCACGGTAGCCCCCCTCTGCTCCGTGCCCCTGCCAGTCTCCCTGATGGTGTCCAAACTCCGCCTGGTGGCCTCCTGGAGGATCCTGGTACGCTCTCCAATCTCCCGTCACTCCCACAAAGGGTGGGGGCTGAGTCGACGGGCCTCCTGTGATCTGGTGGGGCCCTCCACCCTGCTGCAACCCTCCGCCGGGTCCCCCAAAAGTCTGAAAACCTCCAAATTGCGCTCCACGAACCTCGGGTGGGGCCCCCGGGGGACGGGGACCCTGCGGAATCAACTGTCGAACGTCCTGGGGGGCCGGTGGGCCCCCCAGGGGTCGGGCGGGCCTCGGATCCCCCCTCTGGGGTCGGCCGAGGCCCCCCAGGCCGTCGCCTGGGCCGGCCGGCCCTGGAAGTGGGCCGGCGGGCCCCAGGCGGCGGCGGCAGAGTCTGCCGAAGCCGCCTGGGGGGCGGCAGGGTCGGCCGCCCCTCCCATGGCCCTGGCGGCCTGCCGCCGCCTCCCAGGGGGTTCGCCGGCCCCCCCCAGATGTATCTGGGGGGCCGGCGGCCACCCTGGGGTGTTCCGGTTGGCCGGAACTCCCCCACAAGGGTTTGTGTCGTCGCGGCGCGGCGGCGCGTGGTCTTGGTGGATCCCCCACGCGTTGTCTCCTTGGTCAAACCCTCCATCGTCGTCTAGATCCGGTTCATCTTCCAAAAAAATTGTCTTTTTACCCTTGTCCTTCGCCAAAGGTGGCTCCTTTTTGCTCGGATCCGCTTTTGGGATGAGATGAGCGGTCAACGTCGCTATGGCCTCCGTCAACTCCGAAAGTTTTGCATCCGTTTTTCCTTGATTTGCTTTTATCTCCGCCATCTTGGCCTCCGTCTTCTCTTGATTTTCTTTTATCTCCTTCCGGATCTCCGCGGCCGTCTCCGCGTCTTCCTTCCTTAGATCGATGAAACCCTTGCTGATTTGGGCTTCAATCCTCTCAACTTTCCCCTCCAAGACTTCAATCCGCTCTGTTGCTCGCGTGTTTGCCATGGATCAAACCGCTCTGATACCAATTTGATGCGACTAGGGCTTTTTGTGGGGATTAAAGGTTGGGTTTTTATGGCTTGTGGACTACTAATCTAGGGTTTAATAGCGAAGAACAGATCTAAACTAATATTTAATTGCGGGAAAAATAGATCTAGGGCTAAAAATAATTAACTAGCAACTAGGGAATAATCTATAGCAATTAGGAATAGAAAATACCTTGATCAATTCTTCGATAATCCACACCCTAGGGCCGACCGGCCCCTTTATTGGGGGAGGGGTTATTAAATGTCCAATTACCCCTTTGCCCTCCCCACTTGTGAATAATCACAAGTTTGGGACCGGGTCCGAGTTGGACCCAAGTCGTCGCCTCCGATGGTAGACCCGCATCACTTGAGCCGGTTCCCCATCCTGCCTAGCCGCCGCCCCCTGCTGAGCCGCATCAAAAGCTTCCTGCCTGAAGGACATTGGATCATGACTCCGCTGCCCACTAGGGGACATTAAATGGCTAAGATTGTTATGACACTGCCTGGACTTCATAGCTGCATAAAAAAATTTAGAGTTCCTGTCCCCAAGGGTAAGCCAATTTTGCCTGCTCTTCTGCCTTAAGTCCGCCTCCTCCTTATCAAGGGCCTTTGCCAAATTAAGTGAAGCAAGCTTCTCTTTTTCTTGTAATATTGGGTCAAAAGCAATATTGGGATTTCTCTGCAAAGATTCCAGGGACTTGCGGCATGGGACAACCCCAAGCTCTTCCTTGTATGTTGCAACCCAAGGCTTAAGGCAGTTCTTGAGGTGCTTAAGGTTGCCAGCTAAACGATGCAGGGGGGAACCGAATCCACCGAGTCCCCATTTATTTCGGACAAAATCAATAAAGCCAGGATAGTTTGCCCATGAATTGTAAAATCGAAAGGGTTTAGGTAGGGATTGTACCTTAGGTTGTGGCCAAACAAGCATTCCAGAGTGATCGCTTGTCCCAGCATCAGTGTAATCATAATAGGCATGCGGAAAGCAGTGCATCCACCCAAGGTTGCCCAGCACATGGTCGAGCCGAGCACTAATTCGTGAACTCCCCGATCTCTTGTTGTTCCAAGTGAACTTATTGCCAGTACCCTTAAGCTCCAGGAGATTACAATCAGAAATACAAGAATTAAAAGCTTCGATGCATCTAGGGTCAACTGCACGCCCACCTAGCTTTTCAGTAGTGCTACGGATGCAATTAAAATCACCCCCTACTAGCCAGGGGTGCCCATTCAGAACAAGGGCGTCGGATAACAGGGAGTTCCAAAGTGGCTACCGTGCAGAGGCGAGATTGAATCCGTAGACAGCGGTCAAAGCCAATATAAAACCTCCTTTATTAGAGAAGACAGCCGACAAGTGTTGAGCAGATAATGAATGGACTGTACAAGTCCAGGTGGACTGGCTGAAGAAAATGTATATTCTTCCACCTCTGTGCTGACTGCAATTATCAATAGAAGCCCAGTCAGTAGCAAAACACTTACCAATTCTCGCTTTGTTCATGGATTCTACTTTAGTCTCAAAAAGACAAACAATAGAAGGATTATGAAGTCGCAGTTTATGCCTCAAATCAGCCAGACGCGATGAATTATTCAGCCCCCTAGAGTTCCAAAAGAATATAGACATTAGGATGAGGATGGAGGGATATGAGGCTGCGCCAGCCTAACGCTACGACGGATTGAAGGAGGAGCGAGCTTTGGTGGTTTAATTTTTGCCTGGGGAGGAGAAGTCTTTAAGGAGAGTTGCTCTGTCACCCAAGCCTGATTGAGAGTAGTGGGGTTCTCTGGAGGATCAACAACATCATCAGTTTGTAGCAACACAGGGCATGTGACATGCTTACCTTTTGGCAAGATGGTACCAACAGGCCCCTGCTTTATAGCACCAACCACTGCATGAATATTCTCAGGGGGAACGACATCCAAACCAGGCTGAATCATCACGCCTGAAGACAAGCTTGAATCGCCTACTTCCAAGTTGACGCAAAGAGGGGAAACTGCAGGCATAGACACAGGAGAGACGGCCACCGGCCCTGGGAACAATGCCGGAGACATGGCCACAGCGGAGGGATTAATTGTTGGCGGGGAGACAAGATGAATCGACGGTGGGGAGACTTCAGTCGCCGGAGTCACGGCCACGACAGCCGGTACAGATGGAGTAGCTTGAGGTTGCAACTTCTCAGAACTAGCTGGGAGTAGGTCCGGATTGCCAGTGACATCAACTGAATAGAGTGAAGGCATCTCCAATGGGGGTGGGAGGACATTAGAGTTGCACAATGCTGGAGGAGCATCCGGGCCAGCAACAACGCCAATGGGAGTGGCCGAGTCATTTTGCGTTGCTGGGGTTTGGATTGAAGGCAGCTTAGAAGTATCAGGGCATTGGGAGTCGGAGTGTCCAAAACACACACACTGGCTGCACCTAGGAGGCTCGCCTTCATACTTAGTGTCAACGTTGACAATGGAACCATCATCCAACTCCAACCCCACTAATCGAGGGAGGGCCTTAGTCGCATCAACCTCTACGAGGCAACGCACATACGTCAATCTTTCAAATTTAGCCGTTGCCCTATCCAGACAAATAGGGTTGCCGACAATAGAGCTCATAATATTGAAAATGTCCAAAGTCCACATGCTCAAAGGCAAGCCATGAAACTGGACCCAAACAGGAACGGTAGCAAGCATATCACGATCGTACTGTAATGTAGGGCTCCACCTCTGAAGAACCGTCAATCTTCCATCAAAGAGCCACGGTCCTCCGTATAGAATTCGCTCACATTCTTCCGCGCACTCAAATCTGAAATAGAAGAACCCGTTTTCCCGACTGAAGATACGAACCCCCTTCTTTAACTTCCACAAACGGTCAACCCAAGCCCTGATTTGGCCAAAGTACGGCACATCCCCCAGTACGTAGCCAACAAGAGTTTTTCCAACAGCTTGCACCCTTCTCTATCAAAGCCCCCTCTACTCTTCCAACACAGATCCCATCATCCTTGGCAAGGGGTGGAACGTAAGTCATCCTCAAAGATTCATCATAAGTTCTTCTATTCGAACAAACAACGGAAAAAGAAAGCTTTGCTACCGTCGTGTTGATAGTAATATGGATATTTGGTCTAACAGGCTTAACATCAAACACTTTGTGGGCAATAGGGAGCCTTGGTTGTGTATTACCTGGAGGCCGGACCCGGGGGTGACCGTGCCTAGAGGAATCCCGTACACGATGTGGAGGCCGACCTCGCTGAGGAGGCAATCCAGGAAGGGGGGATCGCCGATTGCTAGGAGCGACCACAGGGAGTCGATTGCTGGAGATGTCCCACCCACGGCGACGACGTGTAACCAACTCCCAGCCAGCGCCTTGGTCACGATTAACACCGTGAATGGCCCCCGAAGTCGAGCTGATAGCCTGCGCCGGAGCAACAGGGTTCTTAGCCGCCGGATCTCCAGTATCCGCGCCTCCTCCACCTTCGTTGCCCGGAGATCCGTTGCCCGCAGTTCCGATGCCACGACCTCCCGCAGATCCGATGCCCGGAGATCCGTTGCCTGCAGTTCCGCCCACAGTTCCGTCGCCCGGATCGCACGGAGCCGTCATCATTTTGAGTGCTACTTTGATTTGCCTTAAATTCGTATACATACACTCGTGGATATTAGATGATATGTTTGCTCGTCATCAATACTATACTGGGTGAGACTCAATATCTCAATATTCTTCTTTTTTAGATGACAAACATGCATGCATAATAATGAATAATAAGACAAATACTTATCCGTCCTGCAACACATCATGTTAGTAATCAACTATTTGCTTTGGATACCAAGTATAAGTGTAAATGTTGCAATCCATAGTATACATGGTCATATCATATCTCTCCCCTTTTGTTATCATTAAAAATGATATGACAATTACTCCAGCTTTGAAAATTAAGTATTCTTTTAAAAACATCTCACCATATGCAAGTATCTCTCTCCCGAAACATATGCACAATGAGTCTAAGAAAAGTGACTCAATATCAAATCAAGTGTTCTAATATGAGTGAGTACATGATACCAAAAGATAAAGAGATATCACATATTGAAACATACTACATGTTAAAAGAAGCATATATTTACCATGAGTTGAAAAAAGAAAATAGGCTTACAAATATGTTGCCAAAAGTTATTGGGATCTCACTACAAAATTGCTCATCATTTTTTATCCTACTGAAATTATGCGTATTTTTAGAAATTTTGGAGGCTAGCTTTTAATCCCTTCAAATGTGAGTGCTTGAAAAATCCAAATATCTTGGTACTCTTTTCTTTTGAGTCCATGTGACTAGTCATATGGATTGATATCACTCAATATGGAACCAAAACTATTTGTGTTTAGACTTCCCATCACAAGAAAATTTGTAATTTCTACTATAATGAATATTGCTCATGAAACTAGAAACATATTCATCATTCATTTGGATGGTCATTCTCTTGGGTATCCAAACGTTAATAAATCCATTTTTAGTTTTATGCAGGGTTTGAGGTATCGGCCGATACCATTAGGTATCGGCCGTATCGTATCGGTATCGGCAGTTGACGGTACCAAAACCAATGGTTAGTTTCAGTATCGGTCGATACTGAACGGTATCAGTCAGTTTCGGCCGATACCTGTCGAAACTGACTGATACCGGCCAAAACTGACCGATACCGTTCAGTACCGGTCGAAGACGGAGGAAGAAGAATGTGTAATAAAATAAAAATTCTCTAAAAAACCCAAAAAAATTCGTGAATCAATAGGTTGCATAGAAAGCTTGGTTAAAAGAGAAGAGAAACCCCTCGGGTTTCGGCTTGAAAATGATGAAGAATTAGACGAAGAAGAGGCAGAACCAAGAAAAAATTGCTGAAAAAGAAGGAAAAAGGACAAAAAGAAGATGATGGAAATATTGAACTCACCTCATCATGTCGTCTTCTCGCCGAACCTGCCTCCTGCCTCGCCGAACCCGCCTCGACCATTTAGCCAGAGAGAGAGGAAAAGAGAGAGAAAGAGCCCTGAGTCGCCTTTCAGGAGATGATGCGTTCTTTAAAAAGGGAAACTTGTAAATAAGTGGTATGTGTGTAAAGTAAAACAGTCGGTGCGCAACACTGTAAATAAGTGGTTTGTGCGCAAAGCAAAATGGTGGGTGCGCAAAGCAACACCCAACGATTTTTTTGGCAAACTTGTAAATAAGTGGTATGTGCGCAATGTAAAACGGTAGGTGCGTAAGACAAGCTTTAAGATCTAATCATTTATCTAATATTTAGTATTTAAGTACCAAACTTTAGGTATTTATTTAGTATTTGATATGATTACGAATCCAAATTTAGTTTATCTCGTTAGTATTTAGTATTTGATAGTATATGATTAACATTTTAGTTTGTTAAGTATTTAATAGTATTTGATAGGTTTATATTTAAGAACCTCCGAAACCATCACTGTGTGTATATAATATATACATATTTAAAGTATCTCCGAAACCGAAACCGAAACCCGAAACGAAACTGTCAAAACTAGTGATACAGACGAAATCGAAACTTTCTTCTTGTTTAAGGGTGAATTTTCACCCGTAAATTGATAGTATGGAGGCCCAGAGGGTGTGTGGTCAACGCGGTCAAAAGGGTACACGCGGGACCTCCGCGTTGCCGTAGTAGTCACGTGGGACGGAGATGACCCTTGGGGTCGATCGATGGCACGTTCGCTTGGGCAGGAAGGCGCGGTTTCGTTCTTCGGCGCGCCGAGGGGTAGCCTCGGCGGGACGACAACCTCCGGGATCGGTTGAAGGCGGGGTCGCTCAGTGAGGGACGCACGTGGCCCCCGTGTCGGCTTACCGAAGGGTGGCCTCGGCAGAGCGACGAACTCCTGGTGGTGGAGATGAGCGGACTCGGGGACGAGGGCGATCGGCTCCGGCTGGGAAAACGCTGAGGAGTAGCCTTGGTGTCGTTGGATCTCCTGGACCTGAATAGACGAGGAAGCTCGTCAGGGGGGGGGGGGGGTCGGACCTTGGTTCTGATCGATTCCCCTCTGATGTCAAAGTCAGATCTGGTCTGTGGGGTGCTCGGTGGGATCGGGCTTGGTTCGCGGAGATACCAAGCACCGATCCTCGGGCCGAGCTATGGAGGAGAAATATGTAAAGGTGGAAGAAGGTGTAAGAGGGAGTATGAGTATGAGATACCTCCGTTGTAGATTGCGAAGATCCGGTCCCCTCTTGTGATGATGCCGCCCTCTTCATATAGGGGAGTCCCCTAGTAATGGGCCATGATGAGACATCATGGTCGCTATTGATGAGGTCGTGCTAATGGGGAATGTTGACCCCAATAATTGCCATGTTTTTATGGAGAGATGAATGCCATGATGGCATTGAAAGCGGCCGCCATAATTGGCAGATGATGGCCATGAAGTCGGGCCATGATTGGCAAGTTTATTGCTATGAAGGTGGTTGCCATGTTTGGCGAGCCAAGTGATGGCCATTAAGTCGGGCCATCATTTTCTCCACTATGAAAGTGAGCAATCTTTTGGGCCTTCGCATTGGGTGAAGAATCGCGACCTGCACGTGAGACCCTTGGGCCGAAGCCCAAGGCTGTAGTTGGCCGGTTGACTGGTCGTAGTTAACTTGTCTCCTCCGGGCCCGGTCAAAATAGTTGTATCAATTGCCCACATCTTTTGAGCTCTACTATTGTTGAGGTGGAGGTCGGGAGATGTAGTATAAGGGGGGAGAAGTTGCTCTCTCTGTAAACTTGGTCCGTCGTGCGGAGTTGGCTAGTGACGATAGCTCGTCGGTCCGAGATTCGTTCGGTGGCGAGGGGAGGTGCCCCTCGACTTACGACCGACGAAGGAGTGGGTCGACCAGCTGGGGGAGTTGCCCTCAGCACTAAGATTGATCTCGTTCGTTCGGTGGCGAGGGGAATTGCCTCTCGACTTACGGCCGACGAAGGAGTGGGTCGACCTGCTGGGGGAGTTGCCCCCAGCCTTACGGTCGAAGGGTCGATTGGCCTGCTGGGGGAGCTACCATTCAGTCTTATGGTCAATCGAGTGATCAGCCAGCTGGGGGAGTTGCCCCCAGCCTTACGGTTGATCTGGTCGGTCCACTGGGGGAGTTGCCCCCAGCCTTATGATCGACTGGTCAATTGGCCTGCTGGGGGGGCGACCCCCAGTCTTATGGTCAATCGAATGATCAGCCAGCTGGGGGAGTTGCCCCCGGCCTTACGGTTGATCTTGTCGGTCCGCTGGAGGAGTTGTCTCCAGCCTTATGATTGATTGGTCGATTGGTCGATTGGCCTGCTGGGGGAGCTAGTCCCAGCCTTACAGCCAGTCGGGTGATCGGCCAGCTGGGAGAGTTGCCCCCAGCCTTACGACCGATCCGTTCGTTCGGTTGCGAGGGGAGTCGCCACTCGACTTATGGCTGACGAAGAAGTGAGTCGGCCAACTGGGGGAGTTGCCCCCGGCCCTTCGATCGATTCGTTCGTTCGGTTACGAGGGGAGTCGCCCCTCGACTTACGGCCGACGAAGAAGTGAGTCGGCCAACCGGGTGAGTTGCCCCCGGCCATTCGACTGATCCGTTCGTTCGGTTGCGAGGGGAGTCGCCCCTCGACTTACGGCCGACGAAGAAGTGAGTCGGCCAACCGGGGGGAGTTGGCCCCGGCCCTTCGACTGATCCGTTCGTTCGGTTGCGAGGGGAGTCGCCCCTCAACTTATGGCCGACGAAGGGGTGAGAACCTTGTGAAGACTTTCGAAGATTCCATGGTGGCGCTCTGCCACTACTTCGTCCAGCTCGGGTGGATGTAGGAGCTGTTCAGCAAGCGGGGACCCAACGGCACGGTCGAAGGAGCGGTCTGGATGCACGAACTCGGACGGTGATGATTCGGCCAGGTCGGCTCGGCCACGGTCGGAGGAGTGGTCTGGATGCTCGAACTCATCCGATGGTGGTTCGGTCAGATCGGTTCAGCCCGGCTCGCAGAGGGCTTGGCATGACCGGCAACTCGGCCTTCAGCTGGTCAGAGATCCTGTGTCGACGATGTGGTCATCGACATGGCCCTCGAGTTACTGTTGGGATAAATGGCGAGCTTGAACAACGGCAAGGGTCCTTGGCAAGTCTCGCTCGGCGGCTATGTTTGCTCCCCGGAAGCGGAGTCGGCGGAGGTTTCGCGTTGTCGCCTCTGTTGCCGTTGGGTGAGCTTAGACGGCGAAGGTAGTCCGGGTCCCATCTTGGAAGGCGGAGGTTGTAGGGTCCTCCTGTGTATGTTATCCTTGCCCCCTGCGTGTCTTGGGTTCGCCTAAGGAGATGGCAAACTCGAGTCGACGGAAATCAAGTCGGCACAAGTTAGTCGGATGGGCGCTCGGTCTCGGTGGGTCAGCTCGACAGCTCATCCCATGGCAGCTCGGAGGCATGGCTAGGCAGCTGCTCGGATGCTCGGACAGAACCCGGACGATGGCGACAGACAAGGCCGGACTTCCCCCTGGCCTCCTCCTAGATGGGTTGGCTATTCTCCAGGCTCGGTAGGGTCGGCCCCCTTGTCATTTGGTAGCCTTGGTAGTGAGTAAAAGAGATCTCAATCCCTGCAAAAATTCCGAGTAGCTCCCGAGGTGCAATCACCAGGTGGGCGGACATCTCCTAATTAGGGATGAGAATGGGCATGCCCAAAGCCCGTTTGGGCTTCCAATTGGGCATGCCACATCATCATCCCTACAAACTCCTTCACAAATCCTAGAAGGATTTTCTAGGATTTGTGAAGGAGTTTGTAGGGATGATGATGTGGCATGCCCAATTGGAAGCCCAAACGGGCTTTGGGCATGCCCATTCTCATCCCTACTCCTAATGGCCCAGAACAGCTCATCCCGCCAGAGCTCCCTTGGACCGTTTGACTTCGATTGGATTTGTGAGGGATGTAAACTTGATGGGGGGCCATCCTCGAAAGGCATCTCACTTCGGCACAACCTCAGGTAGCGGTCAGGGCGATGTTAGCTGGAGCAGGACGAGTTTGCAGTGGAGCTCGTCGGTAGGAAACATCGTTCCCGTAACACAGCAGCCCAAGCCGAACCGGTGATGAGGATGGTGATAGTGGAGATGCATATCCTCCGGTTGAGGAGGCAGCGTCATCTCTGCCGGAGGTGGCGACGCCTCGTCGACCACAACGAAGACCGGCGGCGGGGCCAGGGGTTGAGTCTCCACCGTCGGCTGTGCTTCCAACGGATGCGGCGGCGGCTGCTCCGGCTTCTTCTCTTCACTCGGAGCGGCTCGATCGGCCGGTCTCTCAACCGGCTCGTCGTAGTAATAGATCTTAAGGCCAATCTCGTCGCGAATCCAGCTCATCAAGCTTCGCTTCTCCAAGGGGAAATAGATGAGCCCCTCCTCGCCCTAGCGGGCGAACTGGGAGCCGTAGATCTTGACACGGCCGAGGAAATGGTTCTTGCGGGCGCCGCCGGGGGTGGAGCCCATGCGCTTGTCGTGGTGGACCTCGACGTCGAGCTCTTCGGCGTCCGCAACGGAGGGGTCGGAGACGAGGAACTCGAGGCGCTCGTTCCATTAGGGGTTAAGGTCGCGGGGCCTGGTGCGGGTGCGCTTGCGCTGGCCGTCGAACTCGACGACGACGTAGGGGCTGGAGGTGTCCTGCCCGTCCTTGGGGATCAGGTCCCGGGCGTCGATCACCTCGACGACGAGCTTGCGGTCGGTGGGAGGAGAGCTCATCCCATGACAACTCGGAGGGGAATCGGTCTCAAAACTCATCCAGGAAATCCCCACGCCTTCAGGGCACCGCGTCAGGCTGGTTTAACAGAGCATCGATAACTGGGGGCCTATTTGGACTCCATTAAGAAGATCACCCCTGTGTTCCTTCCCGTCTTCCATGGCTGCATTTCTCCAATAAAAATGGGTCAGCCTTTCCTTAATTGGGCGACCATCAATAATTAGATTAATCTTAATCAATGGTGAAGGATAAATCGAAGGAGGAAAAGTGGGGGGTTGTCCCTCCTTAATTCTTCAAGTCAAGCGGCACTGAATGCGCGACCGGCAAAAGAAATTTATGGCAGCGACTTGATGGCGACGACGGGGATCTGCCGATGGGTTCGATCCGTCCGAAGCATGGTTAAGGGTTTCGGCCGTTTCGTCTCGGTTTCGGACTAGAACGGTACGAAACCGACATCATATCTCGATATCGACCGGAACGGTGGAGTTTCGGCCGGTTTCGGCCGAAACCGGCCAGAACCGGCTGAAACTCCACTGTTCCTACCAGAACGAAGAAGGATGAAGAACTGGAAATTTAGAAAAAATAGGATAAATCGCGAAAAAAATCGATTGAGAGATACATAAAAGTTAAAATAAAAACCATGGAAATTTAGAAAAGGAAAAAGAACTTATCTTTCCACAACTAAGATGTAATCGAGATCTGCGTCGAGGTGGGCACGATGGATGATTGAGGGGAACGAAGAGAATTTTTTAGCAAGCTGATCATCGGTGATTTGGGGGAGAAATTTTTGCACAGTCCGCCCTTCTCTTTTGATGATGTTGGGGAGAAAACGAAGCGATCAGTTGCTGCTGCACCCACTTATTTGCTGCAGTCACTTACAATTTGTCCCAAATTTTCATAAAATTACAAATTTGCCTGAAGTGGGTGCTTTTAAATGAGACTGGTTGCTGCACCCACGTGACTGCCCAATTAAGTGCACCCACTTGCCCAATTAAATGCACCCACTTGCTAGTTTGCTATGCGAACAGACCTTTTTCTGACTTTGAGAGAGAGATGGTCTATGAACTGAATAAAAAGCCCTGTCTGCAGAATTTTTTAAGCTCTGTTTGCGTGGCAACTTATAGAATTTTTTAAGCTCTGTTTGCGTGGCAACTTATAGAATTTTTTAGTGGTATGTGAACTGAACAAAAAACTCTCTGTGAAATGAACAAAAAAAGGTCTGTTCGCATACCAACTTCTTTGGAGAGCCTTCGCACGATATCCCCTAATTACATCACTAAAAACGAAGAGAGTACATACATTTATTTACAATTGCCCAAGTTCTAATGCAGTAACCACACCATTTATAATACTGCATGCAGACATATTTAAGTAATTTTTCAATGCCACACCACTTCTCCATGCATGTACACGGATCTCTCAATGTCAAGCTGAAGCACCTACTTGCATAAAGAGAGTTGTAGTTACATGTAAATTACAAATATTAGTAGTTATGGACGAAACCGAAACCTAAACCGAAACCACCGAAACAGACGAAAACGAAACCGAAACCTAAATTTTCGGAAGACCAAAACCGAGACCGAAACCGAGACCTCAAACCTTGGTCCGAAGGCAACGGGCAAGATGAAGGAGCCGGCGAATGCTAGCCCGACACATCATCAGTAGCAGATTGTGGTCTCGGGGACCAACATGCTCTGGCCCCCACCGCCGGCACTTGACAAGGCGTTGAAGGCGGGCCTAGCGGGGGTACCCGCCTGTCTCCTCGAGCCTATTCTGGTTCAGACGTTCCTTGATCTCCCCATTAGCTTCGCTCCCGTGTCGGCCAAGATTGTCTGAGCATAGTTCGTCCCTGGATAAGGGACCAGAGGTGGCCGCCGCTGCCAGTTTGCCTGCGTTGTCGGGTTTGACCGGAGGAGATCCCTGAGATCTGAATCGATTGGTTGGGTCTTCGATTTCTCATTCCGATCGGGGATTCGACGCGGCCCTATAGGGTCGAGCTCTCGAGATGGCGAGAGGGTGGAGATTGGGAACGGTCCAGTTTCAACCGTAGAGGGAGCTCGTCCTCGATGTGCAGGAGGAATGACGAGTGTGTCCGATTTTAGCTGGAGCGATTCGGAACTCTCGAACAAAGGATCGGTAAACCCGAAGCCCGAACCGTTCTTGCAGTCTTCGTCAATGTTGCCTACTTCCTTGGGCAGCCCTAGGGGAGGCGTGGGTGCCTTCTCAGATTCCGTCCGTGAGGGGAATTGGAGTTTCCGCTGAGGGCGGTCGTCAAGGGAGGGCGAGCGATAGATTTTGATTAGTGGAACGAGCGATGGTCGGTGTGGTTGGTGGCGTGGATGTTGACTCGTTCCCACAGACGACGTCAAATGTTTACGGGTGAATTTTCACCCGTAAATCGATAGTATGGAGGCCCGGAGGGTGCGGGGTCAACGCGGTCAAAAGGGGACATACGGGACCTCCGCGTTGTCGTAGCAGTCACGTGGGACGGAGATGACCCTTGGGGTCGATCGATGGCGCGTTCGCTTGGGCAGGAAGGCGCGGTTTCGTTCTTCGGCGTGCCGAGCGGTAGCCTCGGCGGGACGAAAACCTCCGGGATCGGTTGAAGGCGGGGTCGCTCAGTGAGGGACGCGCGGGCCCCCGTGTCGGCTTGCCGAAGGGTGGCATCGGCAGAGCGACAACCTCCTGGTGGTGGAGATGAGCGGACTCGGGGAGGAGGGCGCTCGGCTCCGGCTGGGAAGACGCTGAGGGGTAGCCTCGGCGTCGTTAGATCTCCTGGACCTGAATAGACGAGGAAGCTCGTCAGGGGGGTCGGACCTTAGTTTCGATCGATTCCCTTCCGATGTCAAAGTCAGATCTGGTCTGTGGGGTGCTCGATGGGATCGGGCTTGGTTCGCGGAGATACTAAGCACCGATCCTCGGGTCGAGCTATGGAGGAGAAATATGTAAAGGTGGAAGAAGGTGTAAGAGGGAGTATGAGTATGAGATACCTCCGTTGTAGATTGCGAAGATCCGGTCCCCTCTTGTGATGATGCCGCCCTCTTCATATAGAGGAGTCCCCTAGTAATGGGCCATGATGAGACATCATGGTCGCTATTGATGAGGTCGTGCTAATGGGAAACGTTGACCCCAATAATTGCCATGTTTTTATGGAGAGATGAATGCTATGATGGCATTGAAAGCGGCCGCCATAATTGGCAGATGATGGCCATGAAGTCGGGCCATGATTGGCAAGTTTATTGCTATGAAGGTGGTTGCCATGTTTGGCGAGCCAAGTGATGGCCATTAAGTCGGGCCATCATTTCCTCAACTATGAAAGTGGGTAATCTTCTGGGCCTTTGCATTGGGTGAAGAATCACGACCTGCCCGTGAGACCCTTGGGCCGGAGCCCAAGGCCGTAGTAGGCCGGTTGACTGGTCATAGTTGACTTGGCTCTTCTGGGCCCGGTCAAAATAGTCATATCACTTCTGAAACCGCCGAAACGGGCGCTACCGATACCGAAACCTAAATTTTGGTAAGAACGATACCCAGACCGAAACCGAGACCTAAAACCTTGGTATTAAGCGAAGTATTTTTGTTCTTTGAATCTATTTTGATGTTTTCTATGATACTAGCAATGTTCTTTATTGTTTTCATATCTATTGCTATGCTTGAGTAGTTTTATTCAGGGTTTGAGGTATCGGCCGATACCATTAGGTATTGTCCGTATCGTATCGGTATCGGCAGTTGACGGTACCGAAATCAAGGGTTAGTTTCAGTATCGGTCGATACTAAATGGTATCGGTCAGTTTCGACCGATACCGGTCGAAACTGACCGATACCGGTCGAAACTGACCGATACCGTTCAGTATCAGTCGAAGACGGAGAAAGAAGAATGTGTAATTAAATAAAAATTCTCTAAAAACCCCAAAAACTTTCGTGAATCAATAGGTTGCATAGAAAGCTCGATTAAAAGAAAGGAGAAAACCCTATGGTTTCGGCTTGAAAATGATGAAGAATTATACGAAGAAGAGGCAGAACCAAAAAAAATTGCCAAAAAAGAAGAAAAAGGACAAAAGGAAGATGATGAAAAAATTGAACTCACCACATCGCGTCGTCTCGTCGAACATGCCTCTTGCCTCACCGAACCCGCCTCGATCATATAGCGTGAGAGTACGAGAGAGCAAAGAGAGAGAGAAAGAGGCCAGAGTCGACTTTAAGGAGATGCTGCGTTCTTTAAAAGGCAAACTTGTAAATAAGTGGTATGTGCGCAAAGTAAAACAGTCGATGTGCCTATCAAGCAGATATTTTGTGGCAACCCTGTAAATAAGCGGTATGTGCGCAAAGCAAAATGGTGGGTGTGCAAAGCAACGCCTGACGATTTTTGGCAAACGTGTAAATAAGTGGTATGTGCGCAAGGTAAAACGGTGGGTGCGCAAGTCAAGCTTTAGGATCTATTTATTTATCTAATATTTAGTATTTAAGTACCAAACTTTAGCTATTTAGTATTTCATATGATTACGAACTCAAATTTAGTTTATCTATTTAATATTTAGTAGTTGATAGTATATGATTAATATTTTAGTTTGTTAAGTATTTAATAGGTTTAGATTTAAGAACCTCCGAAACCATCACTGTGTATATATAGTATATACGTATTTAAAGTATCTCCAAAACCGAAATCGATACCCGAAACGAAACTGCCGAAACTAACGATACGAACGAAACCGAAACTTGCTTCCGAAACCGCCGAAACGGGCGATACCGATACCAAACCCTAAATTTTGGGAAGAACGATACCCAGACCGAAACCGAGACCTAAAACCTTGGTTTTATTGCTATGGCTAGGTTGAATCCTATTGCTAGGGCATCATATTTGATGGGAGTGGTGATCCAAGATATTGGCACCAAACCCATCTAAATTTAGGGATCCTTTGAATGCTGGAACTTAGCCTAGGGAAGGAATTTTACTTCAATCGGATCTAGGGATTGGCAACCTTAGAACCCTTGAATTGACAAGTCTTGGTTGTCGATGAACTCATCCTAGGATAAACCCAATGTCAAGGGTATTCCGTAGCGTAAAAGATGATCCAAGATGGCGGCATCGATGCGATCCAAGATATTGGCGCCGCTCCAACGTAGCTAGGAATCGAGGGATCCGTAGAGTTATGTTGTGGTTTGCTATCATCGGGGGTGACGAGAATTCGATAGACGCGATGATCCACGATAGTGGCACTCGCCTTGAGAAGACCCCTCACGTTTGAATAGGGTTGTAATGTCGTCAATTTAGGTGCGGTGATCCACGATAGTGGCACCAATCTTAGTCGTTTATTACACTCCTATATCGCTTACTAGGTGATCCACGATAGTGGCACCGAAGTAACGAGCCCGCATAACATATTATCGACTCGTCGAACGATTCAATCCTTAGACACGTATGAGCTTTATTTCGTGCCCGAAGGAGTAGTGAGGATATCGAAACCCTAGTGATATTTCTCTCATTTGTTTTCTCTTTATTTTTTATTTCTTTGTGTGGAGTCAGTTTGCACCATCGAGTGACACGACGTTCGCATCCATCACCATTACGACACTCCATAATCCACTTCCACTAATAAAACCCGCAAGTCTAAGTCAATCTAGGAGTAGGTATGTAGTGTGGTACCGCCTCCCCGTGTTCGATACCTGCTCGCCGCTGTACCGTGCGTTTGCGGTAAGGCGACATCGTTTCCGGAGTCTAATTCCGGCCGATCAATCGTGCACTGACCAAATTGCCAACCAAATCACTCCGATTGTTCAAAGATCTCTGATCAACCTACTCACTCCGATCGACCAAATCGCCAATAGGCCATGAAGCCGTACTCCACGAGATTGCATATCTGAAAGCCGCCATTTGCAGCCTCTGAGGGAAGAGTGGCAGTGACACTCACTAGGAAACTGAGGGGAGGGCGGAGCTTGCCGGTACCGAGGGGAGGAGAAACCCTAGAACGGTGGTGTTAGATATTGTGTCACCCCATATAGTTTTAATGATTTGCAAACATGTCATCTAACTCGAGTGCAGGAATTCAAAGCATATCTTATAAGCACTCAAGTGGAGTGGTGAGCTAAACCAAGGCCAAATAACCAAAGAAGCTAGGCAAGGAGCATGGAGCATGGAAATGCATCATAGGACTTTATTGTAATAATGTTTATTTGATGTATTTTCATTTATTTTGTCTTAACATGTTAAAGATTTAATAGAAGCTCACACACACTTAGGAACACACTAAAAATAGTTTTAAAATATTTTAAAATATTTTCACAAAGTTTTCCTAAGTTTTCAGTACTAAAACACCATGTATCAAAAAACAGTCGACTACTTTATGATAATAGTAGACTATTTTGAATGTTAGAAGAGCTTTGCTCTTTGGACCGCAAAGTAGTTGACCTCCGTTATAAAAGTAGTCGACTACCTTTAACATAGTGGTCGACTATATTTAACAGAGCGATCGACTACTTTGACTTGACGACAGATTTCTAGATTTTACGGGATGCTGTTATTTCAAGCCGTTTGAGAGACATTTTTGGAAAGATTTACAACGGGGTTTCACCCCATTATAATTTGATTTTTGCTGGCGGTTTGGTAGTGATTTAATTGCAAAAATCTTAAAGAGAAAAAGGTTTTCTTCTCAAATTTTTTGAAGCATTAAACTCTCATCTCTTGGCCAAGCTTCTTAACGTCTTTAATCTTTTTTGGGCCAATGTTCTTGATCTCTCCTAAACTTCACTTACATTCTTTGGAGATCAAGATTCATCACATATAGCATCACTTGAACACAAGCGCTTCATTCAAGGCTATATGTATTTTGTAAACACTTCAAAATCCTTGTTGGAGGCAAGGTGTTTGTAAAAGCCATCTTGTAAAGAGGCAAGAAAAATTCCTCATTGTAGGCGAGGAGTTAAAATAATGGAATCAAAGCCCAACAGAGTTTTGGGGACTGGACGTAGCCCTGAAGGGGCGAACCAGGATAATATTTGCGTGTTTGTGTATTGTGCCATTGTCTCTCTTTACTTTCATTTTATTTCCGCTGCATATCTTTATCATTGCAAGTGATTTTTGGTTGATTAAGATAAAATTGGTTAACACTAATTTTGAGCTTAGGAAGATATTACTAGAAAAGTTTTAATATTATCAGACACTATTCACCTCTAGTGTCTCCTACCATCTCAGGATCCAACACGTGGTATCAGAGCGAGGTACATGATGGTATCAACTAACGGCAAGTTTCCCGAAGGCACATCCACCACTCGTCCACCATTCCTCACCGAAACTAACAACGGAAGTTGGAAGAATCGTATAAAGGTGTACTTTCTTTCCAACGCTTATGCACTTTGGAAGATGGTGGAGAATCCCTACGTAGGGCCAACCCTAGAAGAAGAGAAATGGACCTCAAAGGAGACGGACATGATTGCACTTAATGCCAAAGCCATGTCAACGCTTTATTGTGCACTTGATATAATGGGAGTACAACCGACTCTCCATGGCCACTTCCGTGCTTCCAATTTAGAAAGAGCTTGAGGTGACTCATGAGGTAACAAAAAGGTAAAAACTTCCAAATCATCTCTTTACTCTGGCAGGTATCAACAATTTTCAATGGAGAATGGAGAATCCATCATGGACATGTAACGCACGATTCATCGAGATGGTCAACATGCTTGCAGGCCTACGAAAGAACATCTATACACAAGAGGACCATGTACGCAAGATCCTCCGATCCTTCACACCCGAATGGCAATCCAAAGAATCGGCTATAGAAGAGGGTAACGACCTCTCCAAGCTTTCATTAGAAGAGCTCATTGGTAGTCTCATGGCATACGAGCTCCAAATGCGAGAGAGGAAAGACAAGGAGCAAAGCAAAAAAAAAATGGAGACCCTTGAATTCAAAGCGGCTCCATCATCCGAATCATCCGAGGATGAAGTTTAGGACCAACTTGCCCTCATAAAAAACTACTTCAGAAAAATGATCAAGTCAGATAAGCTAAAATTCCGCAATAAAAAATTATCTGACAAAACTGGCGTTTGTTATAAATGTCACAAGCCATGTCATATAAAGAAGGAATGTCCATTAAGGAAGAAGAAAGGGAAGGGCAAAATGAAATCGTACAAAGATGTAAAGCCAAGAAAGGAAGCTTTTGCGGCTTGGGATATAAGCCATGATAAAAGCTCATCCTCATCCGAAGAAGAAGAAAAGAATGCGAGAGACTACTCATGCTTCATGGCTAGAAGCAACAACGATGTTAACTCTAATTCCGACTCTAGAGATGAGGATGGTGATGATGATGAGTATGATTGAAATGAGGAGTTTCAAAAGTTGTATGCTAAATATGAGGATACTTTGAGAGAGCTTTTGACTCTTAAAAAGAAGCATAGAACTTGTGAAGCTAACTCTCCCAATCTTGAATTGGAAAAGATTAAGGAAGCAAACCTAAAATTGATTAGCAACAATAATGACTTGATTGAAAATAATAGATTACTTAGTATTGAGCCTAAAGACCTAGGTGATAGGTTTAGTGACCTAGGGAAGATCATGACCGCCATTAAGGCAAAGCACGATGACTTATGTAGAATGTGGATACGTTTAATAAGGATAAAGAAAAACTAGATAGCTTGATTAGCTCACAAAAACCATCCACTAGCAAATTTGGTTTAGATTATAATGTGACCACTCAAAAAGCTAAGGCCACTCATCATCAAAATAAGGTTCATAAAGCTAAGAATGGATTTATCAAAGTTTGGATACCTAGGAATGAGACCATCCAAATGAAAGATAAATATATTGATAGTTTCATGAACAATGTTAATTATAAAGTTAATTATAGATTTGTTCATGATGGGAAATTTAAACCCAAGTTGGTTTGGTTCCCCATTGACTGAGCTTATTATACATGACTAATCACATGGACTCGAAAGAAAAGAGTACCAAATCTTGATTTTGTTAGGTACTCACATATTTGAAGGGATTAATTGCTTGCCACCAAGATTCCAAAGGACATGCACATTTTCAGGGGGAGAATCAAAAATATTATGCCAATTTTTCAGGGGGAGAACAATTGCTAACTCATGGCTTAAACATGTATTTCAATTTGTGCATCTTAATTTTTGTTCCAACACTTGGTCTATGTTTTGATATTGTGTCATATACAATTTACATTTTTTCTTTGACACACATATAGATTGAGTGTTATTGGTTTAGGAAGAATTTTTTTTTAAAACTTGCATATTTTCAAAAAGGGGAGAGATGACCTTTATCCTTTTTAATGATAACAAGAGGAGAGATTAGATGAACATGCATGCATAAATAATATGAATTGCAACACTTGGTTTTCAGTGTACTTTGTTGTGTTGTAGGGAAGATATGTTTTATCGTAAATTCATAGTATTTTGCATTCATGTTTGTAATCATCAAAATGGAGAGAATGTTAGATATTGTGTCACCTCATATAGTTTTGATGATTTGCAAACATGTTATCTAACTTGAGTGCATAAATTCACAATATATCTTATAAACACTCAAGGGGATTGGTGAGCTAAACCAAGGCCAAAAAACCAAAGAACCTAGGTAAGGAGCTTGGAGCGTGGAAATGCATCATAAGACTAGAAATTAAATTTAAAACTAGAAACTAAATTACAACTCATAATTTACTCTAATTATAAAACTAAAAAGTACAATTCATATGTCTAAACTGATAATTTTTTTTACACTCCCCATCAAGCTGGAGCATGCATGCGATGTTGTCACAAATAAATTGAACTCAAACTCATCACGTCATGTGCAAATAGTCCAGTGTTTAAATCTCCTGAAGTTAACTCCTGAAGTTAACTGATTGTCTGAATATGCCAAGTTTATGATCTCTCAAGTCTTGAAAACCATTGTATCTTTAGAAAGTATTGTACCTTTAGAAAGTGTCATATCTCGATCTTGAAATTGGCTACCTTCATGCCTAAAGTCTTTCTTTCGACCACCTCCTTTACTATGACTATTCGACTTTCACCTTATCCTTTGACCAAGTCCCGAAAATCAAACTAAATAAACTCTTGAAAACTAAAGCAAACATACTATTTAGAAAATCAAATATGTTCTTCAAGACTAAATATCAAGTCAAACCAAATTTTCGAAATCTAAACTTCTAAAACCAAACTTATTCCCCAAACTCTAAACTCTTGATGATTAAACCAATCTCACAAAAATGAAACTCTGAAGGAGACTAAACTTCAAACTACTGAAAACAGACTGAAACTAACAAAATTCTTAAAAAGCAAACTAAATTTAACGACAAGTTCCTACTTTCAACTAACCAACAACTAATGAATTCCAAGCAACGATAACTTTTAATTAACAAATGAAAATCCTTCAACAATAACAACAATGATAAACTTTCAACTAACCAATTACTTTCAACCAACCAATGACAACTACTTACACGATAACGACGATAACTTTCAACCAAATTCTCAACGTCGACACTCAACAATAACTTTCCAATGCCAACCAACGATAACTTTCACCAACGGTTATCTATAAACCAACCAATGATAACTAATCATCAACGACGGTCAACGATAACAATAGCCAACGATAATTTGTCAAGTGAAAAGCAAAGAAGTATCTCCAAATCTTCAATAACATTTAAACAAACCAACAACTATCAACGTACTTCAAGCCAACCAACAATAACTAACCAAGTTAACTTTCAATGATCATCTCAACTGCAACAATGACAACTTTTATGATGACAATGTCAAAGGAGGTAGTGAAAGTTGGTGGGTCTTACAAGAGGAGCACTTCAAATCCTAAAAACCAAATTAAAATTTCTTTTTAAAATCATAAAAACCAAACCAAATACACTCTCTAAGTTCTAGAGACCAAAACTAAACTTTTCTCCAAATATTCTAAAAAACCAAACTTTTTCCCTTAAAAACACTGAACCAAATCAAGACGACATCATCTGTTTTTTTCTTTTTTGTCATGTATGTAGCATTATAGTACAGATTATTGTGGCATGGTAGTGTAGTGCTACAGTAAATTTTCTTTTGGCGGAGGAAACTGTATGAAATCAAAATTTATGGTTTAAGTTCTACAATAAGGGTTAACAATTGGGGATTGAAGGAGATTATGTTTTTAATATCACAAAGTTAATGTAATTGAGAAGTAAAAAAGAGAAGGAAGAAAAATTCGGTCGTAGCTTTGATACTATGTTGAAAATCAAAATAGAAAATATTATTCAAAACAAAGGTCACAACTCAAACCGAGACATTGGTATTGTTTATATGAAAAAAAATACAAGAATAATACAATTAAGATTTTAATTCGTATTTGAATTTAAATATAAAAGTAGAAGCTACAATTACAATGCATATTTGAATCTGATTATAACTGGAAACTACAATTTCTGTCTCTAAACTAATTCTAAGCTACTGCATATTATTTCTTAACAGTAATAGTTCCATTGATCTCCATGATGTTTTGTTCATGGCACACACATATTCATTATTATTTTTCCTTGAAACAACTATTAATGCTTCCAGCAGATTATTATTCTTTTTAGAGAAATAGGTGTCAACTAGCCAAGGAGGAAATTTCCTTCTTGGCTAGTATCAAAGCCCCAACCCTTTATTTTTTCCGATGATCGATCTATTCATTTTGAATCATGTTCTAAAATCCTAAACCACCAGTTTTCAAGTGAATCCAAAGGATTGTGGTAGTTTATCTACATGTTGCAAAGTTAACAGTTTCTTAATTTATTAGTATTATTATTGTGACTGTATGTAAACACTTTGTTTACCGAATGAAGTCTTACATTCTTGGCTGCTATGGCAAGGAAATGTTTTGACCACTCGTCTTGTATAATCATGTTCTTTCATCTTAAATCATTTGCATGAACACATTGGCCTTCTGATTCAAACCTTACTTATAGCAGGATGGTGGTGGTCAAAGAACTCCAGCTTGTGGTAGCTCAGAACTTGGTCACCACATTTCTTACCCGACAGAAGCTTCTCCTTCTGGTGGTCTTGCTTGTACCGTTGCCGCCCTGGCTGAACGTCAACACATTAGTGGGGACCTAGCCAGCGCATCTGTCCCAGTATTTGACCACCCATTACGGCAGCCAGGCAGCCTCGCTGCAAGAGAAGAGAGGGTGGCACAGAATTACCCCTCGGAGAGATGGCTTGAGGTTTCACCGGATAGCGGCAGAGCGGTGGAAGGGGAGGAAGAGGGCGAGTGGTCAGCAGAGGATCATGGGTCAGAGGTGGCCGAGGCCGGGACCAGTTATGCCAGCTCGGACATTGCGGCGGACGCAGCAGGACCTTTGATCGCGCTTCCTGAAGACGGTGTCAACATGGCCCCTGGTCATCTCCTTCCCGAGAGCTTTGAGGAGCAAATGATGCTGGCTATGGCCGTTTCACTGGCTGAGGCTCGAGCTAGAACAAGCCCGCAGGGTGTGACATGGATGTAGCGGTTTCTTTCTTTGATGTACCTGGGGAGCTGGAATTTCAGTGATGTTACCCTCTTTATTCTGTTTCCATGGTTCTTTTGTTCTCTGTTAGGGCTGGTGTTCTTTTCATTCTGTATGTCCCATGTTTCTTGATCTTTTTGTTTCTTGTGCTGGTTCCTACACACGAATGTAAAAAATGGGTAAGAGGCTAGAAAGGGAGGAAGGAAAGTAATGGAGGTGACTGACATTTTTGAGTATGGATGAATAGATGAGAAGGCTTATATAGCTAATGCAATAATTTGCTTGGATCGTTGATGTTTGATGGACAGTCTTGACGTTTGTTTCAACTGCTTTTATTTTTAGGAGATTAAGTTTCTTGCGCTGTGCAGCGGGAGACTCGGAGGCAATCTTTCTATTTGGGAGTGGAGCCAGGATTGTAATCTTTCTATTTGGCCACAAGTGCTTGAACTCGATTGCAAAATCTCATAAAGAGCTGAAGTGTAGCCTTGTGTTTTTGCTCAGACTGGCCTCTGGACCTATGATTTGAAGATCAAAATTTGAATCTATCTGATTTGAAGTCACCGGCCAATGCGCCTGTTGGCCACTCTGACCAGATCTTTGTAATTGCCAGGACAAAACAATTCGTGTATATGGGATTTTTGCTTGTACATAATTGGAGGACCAATTAGGTCGAACAGAAGCATCTATGATCCTCAAGTTAGATGTGATCGTCTAATATGCTAGAAAGTCATATTGACTCAACATAACATGATTAATTATATTTGAGTCATAAGTTTTAACATATTTAACATCATGTCCAATTTTTCATTTTAACCGATGTGTGATTAAACACTCTCTGGTGCTTTTGTTGCACCACTTGAGCAAGACATAAACCCTTGCAAATTTTCACCTTGACACGTGTCTGCCCAAGCTCAAATGAAAGGGGGATAATGTGTCATCAGAATTGAGGATGGATGAACCATGAGACCGCGTGTCATTGGGTTTTCCTTCCTCTTTGTGTAATCGAGCTCCCGTTCGTCTCTCGCTTAGCTCTTTTTCTCTTTAATTCTCTGCTCTAGGGTCCCGATATCATTCATTTGCACCTACAATAGGCTCACGAGGCCCAAAAGTAAAAAGAAACCAAAAACATGGAGAATGGAGTGGAACGTGAGATGAAATGGTATGATATGCACATGAATAAAGCATAAAATATATACATAATAAACACACATCAATAATCTATTTAGAGTTGTAAGTTTCATCCGACAAACAATGGGATCACATATGACTTATGCTTAAGAGGTTATTGGGGGTTAATAGATTCCATACAGTATAAATCTTAGTGATAAAGTTTTGATGATGAGACTAGACTGCATGGTATCTATCATTGACTTGTCTACATTTGGTCGGAGGTGATTCTATTCTCACACCACATAGATAATGACGATTCCAAATTGGGCAGTCTTCATGCACTTCTAGTGCCACTGTTGTACCTATGAAATGATCGTAGAGTACGATCAAGTCACTATCTGAGTAGGAATTGAGCTTTTAGAATCTCACACCGATGATGGCCTGTTACGAAAAGCAAAGGAAGAAGCTTTATGTATATGAGATATGAGATAGATAACAAAGTGTTGTAATCGACTCACTTGAGAGGGAATAACGCTTCCCAAGGAACTTCAAGTGCACATTAGAAATGTTTGTAATGAGTTATGCATATTTCAACCAAAGAAGAACGGAAAAATCTCCAAATCAAACACTTACAAGAAGGTTAGTCGACTCATTGATCGACTAATGGCTTTCTGGTAGCCATTAGTTGACAAATATTAATCATTGGTCAATAACTCGATGGCAGGGAAAACAGAAAAGTTTTTGTTTCATACTAATCAATTAATGAAGGTCACTAGTCAACCAACTAGGTGTTAGTCGATTAATGGATTTGCATTAGTCGATTAATCTGATTGTAGGAAACAAAACTGAGTTTCTATTTCAAATTTGTTAACTAACACTTGGCCATTAGTCGACTAATGGCCATCACAAGCTAGGGTCTGTTATTAGGTGCGGATTTAATCCAAGAGTTGGATCTAGAACCAATCCAAATACTTAAAGTTTGTCTCTAACATGATTTCCTAAGAGTTAGAGGACTCGTAGAAGTTTTAGTTTGATAAGTCCTTCTTATTTTAGAATAACATTTGGATTCAAATCTAGAATCCTATTTGGATTAGACAACCTAATGAACAAGTCTTCTTCTAATTCTTTGTTTAGGGATAGAGATGAGTTCCAACTTAAATTCTAAATATGATTTGGATTTAGATAATCCTTAGATCTAGATATATGGATCCTCTCATCTGTCTCATATGAGTGTGTGCACCACGTGACAACATCCAACAAGAGATCGAAGATATTTGCATTGGAGATCT
Organism: Scilla litardierei; assembly: GCA_030789695.1. Classification (NCBI taxonomy): domain Eukaryota; kingdom Viridiplantae; phylum Streptophyta; class Magnoliopsida; order Asparagales; family Asparagaceae; genus Scilla; species Scilla litardierei. The sequence continues at coordinate 329,289,162 of CM061133.1, read as the reverse complement.
TTTGAGAAGAAAAATTCATACATCTTTGAGGGAGAATTTATTAGGTCCAAAATAAAGTTTTTCATTCTCCTCTTCCCTCGCACTAGCAAATCTTGGGGATCGGTTTGAGTTCTTGGGGGGCTCGTGAATCGTGAAGAGGCTTCGTCATCAAGGTGAAACTTCAATCTCATTGGTTGGTGAACGAGATTGGATATTCACCAAAAGAGTTTTTGGACCCACGGATATCGCGAAAGTATATCCGTTCCAAGGTTTGTTTTTAATTTCAGCATTAAATTTAAGTTTTGCATTAGATCTTGGTCCATATTGCTAGGTTATTGAAAATTTTGATTTTTCCAGTCTTCCGTTGCTTTTCTAAATTGTTTAGAAACCATAGCATATTTCCTTCCATATACAGCGTACATGGTACACAACATAGTGAACCGATTGGCATGCTGAATATTTATGATTTCTAGTCTCTTTCATAACTAGAGAACAATTGCCTAAAGCCGAATACCATTTAGTGTTATAGTCTTGGAGGAGCTATGCTCCTAGCATATGTGTCTCGTTTGTTGAATATTTAGTATACAAGTTATGCAATATGTTGATCTGACTAGTATGTCGATTATTATTTTTATTTCTATTCTCTTGGCCAAGCAAAGAATAGTGACTTACAAACACAAATACTATTTAGTATTATACTAGTACATGCACCCGACAAATGTGTATCCTTTGTTGAATATATCGTATACACGCGGTGTGGCAGGGTGATCTAACTTCTATTCTCTTCGCTAGTTAGAGAACAATGACTAGTAGACAAATGGGCTAAGTAGTATTATACTAGTGGAGATAGACAAATGGGCTATTCATAGTATAACACTCCCTATACATGTGCATCTTTTCTAGTAGTCAAAAGAAGGCTGATTAGTTTGTAGCTTTGAAGGAATGAAGGAGTTGTATTTGCATTTTCCCTTTGCTTGGCTACTGGTTCGTGTGGTGCTATTTTTAGGTAGTGGGGTTGGTCAATAGGGTTACTGAGAAACTTTCCATCTTGCGATTGCTTGCATGGGATTTTCACGCAAAAGGTGAACATATCAAATGTGGGAAAAGGTTTTGGCTTGGAGATCACTACCTCTCATTTGCACTAAGAAGACTGGTCAAAATAGAAGCTCTTTAGCTTTTCCAAGTTGATCTTCTCAATATGAACTTTACAGTCACTCTCCAACATTGCACATGACAGAAAATAGATGTTTAGCACAACAACAAGGAGGAGGAGGAGAAGGATCAAATACGGAATGTTTCCTTTTCTCACACTAATTGAAGGGATAGACATGCGTTCATTGTCATCAAAGTCAATAGCTTTATCGGCTCAAACATCGAATGGTATGTTATGCTTTTTGTGTTTAGACTAAGAAATAGTGAAACCAAAAGAATGAGTTTAATATTGTGATTAAGCTACTTAATTAAGCATGTCAATTAGTCTCTAAAACATTCTAATATGGACATTAATTATACATAGTCAACGGATTGTTGGGTGTTAAAAGTAGATGATTTTGATTGATAACCCATGAGCTCTTTGGTCCTTGCATATACCTTTGCATGTAGTTGCTGAATGCATATCAACATCAAAAGATAGGCAGTTGGCTAACGTTATAAGGTACGTTGCCGGCACACGAATAACTACGTATATTGCAATTAGCACGTGTATTCTTCCTCATGATTCCATTTAGTACAACTTTTTTTCATTTTTTATTTTTTTTAGTAAGGTTGGTTTGTTGAGAGCATCATGTCAGCAGAGTAAAAATAGAAGAAATATAGTCTACTTATCATCCAAAAAGATCAAATTGATAGATTCAATTTAGACCAAACTTATGATCTAGAATTAGTGCCATCTATTCATTGTGCTTTACATTTCATCGGACTTGTACGTCGCAAAACATTCTCTTGTTTTGAGTGATCAACTTCTCTTACAATTCTTGTTGGGATAAACATTTCTGAATTGGCAACTCAGTCTCACATGCAGTTGTCCATCTGCCGATAGCAATGCATGGATGAGAGCTCCCATCATTCTCCCTCTATTGAGTATCTAGCAAAAGCAATGCATCAAAACCATCAATTAGATCTCCGCCTATCTTTATACAATTAGATACGAAATTATCAATTTTCTAAGCTTGTTCTGAAGCATTGGATCTTCACATTGTCATTTTCCACATTTCGAAGCCAATTTGGACTGTCTAAGCCCAGATGAAGAGACATCAACCACCTTAGATGCATGTATAGTAAAAGACATCTGCAATAATTTGGAAAAAGCTTTGATAAAAACAACTTAAACCGGGGTACATTAGTTAGTCCACACAGAAAAGGAACGGTGGTAAGCTTGAACCCAATTCCTACAATGATGGATATAAGTGGAATTGAAATACTTCATCTATTCATTTTCTTACCATGTCATCGATATCATGATACATCCCCTCGTTTACAGGGATCAACTCATCTTACAAATGTGTATTCCCAATCAATTTATACGTTTAGTAATTGTCCATCTTTCAACAACGACGAGTACAAATGAAAGCTCTACATCCTTCCCTCTATTGACTAGCTAGCAACAGGGCGATGCATGACTCTCATAATTCTGACATGGATCCATAGGCCCCTTGGTGGGATCTCATGTTGTGATATATAGGACTAAACCCAAGGGCGGAGGCCTAGGGCTGTTGACGAACGAGCTTGAACGAGCTTGAACAAGGAGCTTGGTTTTGTTCATGAACAAAATCCATATTCAAGCTCTGTTTGTTTACTAACCGAGCTCTAAAAACCTATTAAAGCTTATTCGTTAAGCTTACCGGACAAACGTAAATGAACGTAAATGAACATTTACCGAGCTTATTCACGAGTAGTTCATCGAACGTTCTGTTCGTTAACAAGATTTATCGAGCTTGTTCGTGAACACACAATCAAACTTGTTCAATCAAACTTGTTCATGAACAGATTTTCAAAAAAACAAACGCACGCCAATTTTTTAATCAGAAATAATAATATTTAACCATAGGCCAATGACTAAATTAATTAAATAAAAGGATTAAATATTTGTAGGACAAAAACAAACAAATCCAGCATAATATCTCCATAAATCACATTACAAGCATCCATTCCAAGTATAGTAAAAATATAGTATTTGTCTAAATGCAATACAATGTAAGGACCCAATATTTCAACAATTCCACCATCAATGTATTATAATGACCATACCAAAAGACCGCATGATTTTTATCGTATGAATACTATGTTCGCCTTAAGATGAGAACAGATGCTTGTCTTTGCATATGAATACTATGAATACTATAACAAGCTTGTTCATGAACACTTAACGAGCTTGTTCATGAACATCACTTAACGAGCTTGTTCACGAACACTTAACGAGCTTCTTCATAAACATAAATGAACGAACACATTTATATTCAAGCTCTGTTCATTTACTAATCGAGCTCTAAAAATCTGTTCAAGCTTGTTCATTAAGCTTCCCGAACAAACATAAACGAATATGTACTGAGCTTGTTCACGAGTAGTTCGTCGAACGTTCTGTTCGTCAACAGCCCATTGCGGAGCCAAGAAATTTTTCTACCTTGGGCTATCGTAAATGCAGCAAATCAAAAAGGCTTGTGAAGTCGTGATGGATTGCCAGGATTCTGCCTTATCGCATACGAGGAACACGGAACTTCGGAACCTCCGATCTTGAGCAGCCATGAAGAGAACTGGGCATTTCATTTTGATGAATATCCATCGAAACTTTGTAAGTTTATTTTTCAGAGAGTACTGGGCATCCTCATATAGATTATTCAGGCTAGTAAAGCCCAAATCTCAAGTTAGACGTCCCAAAATAGTTTCATACTAAACTATTCTTATGGTGAAATCCTATTAATAGCATATGTCTTGAGGTGTCAATCTATAATTGTTTGACATATGTTAAAAATAAGGCATAAAATTTTACAATAGAATGAAATGCATATAAACAAAAAGAGTTTATAAAAAGCATACACATATTAATAAGTTTAGAAACATACTCCTAATAATTATGTTATGGCAACTAATTATATTTTTTTCAAAGTTTATGTGTTCCAGGGGGAATAGCTTAGTATACAATAGCTACATCGAATTTCGTCTTTAGACTAGCTTTGTATATGTTATCTATGACATAAATTAATGACCTTTCATATTGCAACAACAATATGGGTCTTATCAAAACTTCTGGGTCTGATCTTGGTTTGCCAATGCTTATTCCATTTCGAGGTATATCATATCTTCACTTTCTCCTTTTTATATCTACACATAGATGGTCCTAGACGTCCCATGTATGTTTCGGGGTGTTTTCTCATCACAGTTTGGTAGTCTGGAGGGTCAGAGTTCGACGTGGTCGCGTGAGACACGTGCGTCCTTCAAGATCAGATAGCGACGCGTTTGCTCGGTCAGAAATGCGCAGATCCATGCGTCAGTGTCTCGAAGGGTAGCTTCAGGGGAACAACGGACTCCTCAAGTGGAAAGATGAACGAGCTCGGGATCGAGATCGCTCGACTCCGGTGGATGAAGCGCCAAAGGGTAGATTCGGCGGGGTGAAGTCTCCTTGACCTACACAGACGAGAAAGCTCGTCAGGGGGTCGGACCTTGGTTCTGACCAAGTTCCCTCCGATGCCTAAGTCAGATCTGATCTGAAGGATGCTCGGTGGGATCGAGTACGGTTCACGGAGAGACCGGTACACCAATCCTCAGGCCGAGCTGTGGAGGACAAATCTGAGGTGGAAGACAAGGTCGTAGGAGGAAGAATACCTGAGTATCGAGTATCTAGAATTCGATAATTCATTGTTATTTATAAGAAAGAATGAACACTAATCTATATTATGAGACATATATTGGAGAATGAGCTTGTTTTTATACTTCCACTTTTTGAGTTTATGTGGGACTTTTGACAGTCCATTTGAATGCTCCTATATGGTCTTCAGGCCATTATTTTCTTGAATCGTTCAGTTTTTATGTGGATAGAGAAACATGCTTAAAGGAATAATGCGTGGGTGCGAATGTCATAAATTATTTCTCACTTATTTATTAAGCCACGACTTCAGGAGTGAGCTTATACTTAAGGCCAGATTCAAGAATCTTTCCTTGTAAAGTGAGATTACTCTAAAAGAGTTAAACGGTGTTATGGCATACTCATGGTGTCCATATCGGTCTATATAGACCATAGATCTGTGAGATCTATTTACCGCATAGTGCACATCTGTAAGATGATGGCATAATTAGTTTTTGCATTATCACTCGTATTTTGTTTGCTCAGAAGGGTATTGATATTTGATTTTGAACTTCAGTTTCAATTGTCATATATAGATATGATTTTTAAACTTTTTGAGAATTATAAGTAATCGTGTGCTATAATACATAATTATATATGTGAGTATAAATGCATGAATTATTAAATATATCATGCAGATATATAGAGCATTTAAGTAGGCAATTCATTTAAGTATACAAAACAATTATATACATGAAAATAACCTAAGTAATGACATGTAAACAAGGTATTAAATCTATTGTGCATTAATGTTTTGTTATTAAGATGCCTTGATATATATGACCCATCCTCAAGAATTTCGTGGGACTTTAACGCAAAAAAAGAAATTTTGGTGGGGTATGTGGTGGAAGTGGTGCTTCAGGTCGTCCGCGGTATGCACCGGGTCAATTGGGTCATGTTCAAAAAAAATTAAAACTGAACGAGCCCAAAAACATATGTTATCGATATCCCCAAGCAACATGTTCCCCCAAAAACATTTATGATATCAATACACTCCCATTTTATTCCCAGATGTTCCTATAATTTTTCTAGAATTTGTCCAGATGTTTCTGGATTTTTCTGGGAATTTTGGGAATTTATGAGTATTTTCTGAATTTAATATATATACAAATATATCTAAAAAAATAAATTATTGTTGTGAACGTCGTGGCTATGGAGTCCATAGCCCTGTATTTATAGTAGTAGGGTTACATAATGGGTGGATACCCACTAACGGGTAGGCCCACCAAAAGCCCGTTTATAACACTTCCCCTTATCCATCCATTGTTGTAAGCCGTGATGAACGCTTCCGGTTTCATAGAGCTTATCTGATCATGGGTCTATGGATACTTCTGGATCCCTAAGTTTAAGAGTACTTGCCTCGTTAAAACCTTTGCCAAGGAAAAGCCAGTGGGAAAAACCAGTGGCTAAGGGAAAAGAGTACAAGTCTCTGTAACTTCTCTTGATCGATGGATAACATCAGGGGTGGATACTTCTGGATCCAGAGTTGATGTGGCTGCCTCGTTAAAACCTTTGGCTATGGAAAACCCATTGGGAAAAACCAGTAGCCAAGGAAAAAGAGTACAACACTACATTAACTCCCCCTGATAAGTATAAGCTTCAGGCTTGTAAATCTCTCAACTGTCTCATCCCAATTCCTAGTACAAGTTTTCTAAAGGTACTGCGAGGCAAAGCTTTAATGAACATGTCTGCCAGGTTGTCACAAGACTGGATCTGCTGGATGTCGATCTAGTTGTCCACTTACTGTTCATGCGTCCAGAAGAGGTTGGGGGAAATGTGCTTCGTCCTCCCACCTTTGATGTAGCCACCTCGTAGTTGAGCGATGCAGGCAGCATTGTCTTCATACATGGTGGTAGGTCCAAGATCTCCCGTCTTCAGGCCGGTGGTCTTGAGGATATGGTTGATGACTGATCGAAGCCAAAAGCATTCTCTGCTAGCTTCGTGGATCGCAATGAGCTCGGAGTGGTTGGATGAGGTTGCTGTCGATGTCTGCTTCACGGATCTCCATGAGATGGCCGTCCCACCGTATGTGAAGACAAAACCAGTCTGGGACTTTGCGGTATGTGGGTCGGACCTGTATCCTGCATCTGCATAACCGACCAAGTCGGAGGATACACCTTTCTTGAAGTATAGTCCCATGTCCACAGACCCTTGGAGGTAGCGCAGAAGTTGCTTAACTCCATTTCAGTGGTGCTTTGAGGGCGTAGAACTGTATCTGGCTAGTAAGTTAACTGCGAACGCTATATCGGGACGCGTGCAGTTTGCCAGGTATAGGAGTGCTCCAATTGCACTTAAGTAGGGTACTTCAGGACCCAGTGTTTCCTCCCCCTCTTCCAGCAGTCGGAAGGGGTCTGTGTCACCATCCAATGATCTAACGACCATTGGTGTGCTAAGCGGATGACATTTGTCCATAACGAAGGTTTTCAGCACTTTCTTTGTGTATGTCGATTGGTGTAACATGATTCCTCCGCTTAAGTGTTCAATTTGTAAGCCTAGGTAGAACTTCGTTTTGCCAGGGTCTTTCATCTCAAACGTCTGTGTGAGACTTTTGGATATCTCACCTATCTCTTCAGGAGGTCCGATGATGTTCAGGTCGTCTACGTAGATGGCAATAATTACGAATCATGTTCCCTTTGCTCTTATAAAGATGCAAGGGCAGACTTCATTTGTTGTGAATCCTTGTTGCACTAGGAATTCACTGAGTCTGTTGTACCATATTCTACCTGACTGTTTTAGACCATACAGTGATCTCTGGAGTTTGACAGAGTAGACGTCCCGAGGTCTTTCTGTCATTTTTGTCGGTAGTTTGTATCCATCTGGGATTTTCATATAGATGTCCTTATCTATATTTCCATATAGGTATGCAGTCACAACGTCCATGAGCTGCATATCCAAGCCTTCCTTTGTGGATAGGCCAATAATGAAACGGAAAGTGATCACATTCATGACTGGGGAATAGGTATCGTCATAGTCTATTCCTGGTCATTGGGAAAAACCTTGTGCAACAAGACGCGCTTTATAACGCACGATCTCATTATTCTCGTTTCTTTTTCTCACGAATACCCATTTATATCCCACAGGTTTAACACCCTTTGGTGTTAGGACTACAGGTCCAAAAACTTTGCGCTTCGAGAGTGAGTCCAGCTCTACTCCTATTGCCTCGTTCCACTTTGGCCAATCCTCTCTGCGTTTACATTCTGCTAGAGAGCGTGGGTCGGTCTCATCGTCGTATTCAGTGACGTGAGTGGCAATAATGAGCGCGAAGTTATCATCGATGATTGTGCTTTTTCTGTCCAGTACCTCCCCAGTACGTACATAATTTAATGATATTTCTCCCATATTTTCCTCTTCAGGGGTTGTTAGGAGGGGAGAGGTGTCTGGGCTAAGCTCAGCATCCTGTGGTGGTATCGTTATTATTGCTCCAGGATTTTTCCACTTTCGAGGGTTCTTATCTTTGGAGCCTGGGGGTCGTCCTCTTTTTTGTTGAGGTACGGCCACTTCTGCTGCTGGTGGATTGCATCCATCTTTGGGTATGTCAATCCTAGCTGGCGTATTTGCAGCAGGGACGTGTGATCTGACAATCTTCTGGTTGTCAGTGAATTTGTCCGATAAAATGTGAACTTTGTTTTGAATTTGAAGGATCTTCAGGATCTCATCTTCACATTGATTTGTACGCGGATCAAAATGGGATAAAGTCTTTGTGTCCCATGAAATGGTCTTTGAAGCGTCTGGCTTCTGTGTGTTAATGCCTAGTTTGGGAAAAGTGCTTTCATCAAACTCACAATCTGCTAGACGTGCTTTGAAGGCGTCCCCCGTAAGGGGTTTGAGGTATCTAATGATCGATGGTGAGTCGAAACCAAAATAGATACCAAGACGTCGTTGAGGACCCATCTTGGTTCTCTGCGATGGTGCTATGGGGACATAGACAGCACATCCGAATATCCTCAAGTTAGAGATATCGAGCGGGTTCCCATATGCAAGTTGCATCGGAGAATAAGATTGACTACCTGACGGTCGTAATCTTATTAGCGATGCAGCGTGCAATATGGCATGTCCCCATGCACTTACCGGCAACTGGCATTGCATCAGCAATGGTCGAGCGATCCATTGTAGTCTCTTTATAAGATATTCGGCTAACCTGTTCTGGGTGTGAACATGAGCTACATGATGTTTAACTTCTATACCGGTTGCTTGGCAGTAGTTTAGGAAGACTTGTGATGTGAATTCCCCAGCATTGTCCAGACGTAATTTCTTGATCTGGTTGTCTGGGAAATGTGCCCGCAACTTTATAATTTGTGCCAGTAGCTTTGCAAAGGCTACGTTGCGGGTGGACAGGAGGCACACATACGACCATTTCGAAGATGCGTCAATCAGTACCATGTAGTACCGAAATGGTCCACTTGTGGGGTGAATAGGCCCGCAAATGTCTCCATGTATTCTCTCTAGGAAGCTTGGAGACTCATAGTCCACCTTCAGGGTGGATGGTCTCTTAATCAATTTCCCTTTGTGACAAGGGGGACAAGGATGTGCACCCTTCCGAAGTAGCGTCAGGCTTTTCGGGTTAATTCCACAGGATTGGGATATGATGCGACGCATCATATTCCTTCCAGGGTGTCCTAGTCTATCATACCAGAGTTTGAGTTCTGGTTGATTATGGCACTTCTGGTGCTCGAGTGTGTTTGCTTCCATTGCTCTGATCCTTGTATGGTAGAGACCCGACGGGAGTACATCAAAACGCTCGACGGTGTTTTTAGCACCGTTTTTATGAGACGTTACATATAGGAATTCTCTGTTTTGTTTGCTCACCGTTTCAAGGTGGCATCCATTTAAGCGGATATCTTTAAAGCTTAACAGGTTTCTATGCGAGCTAGGGGAGAGAAGCGCATCTTTTATAAGTAGTTGTGTTTTGTTGGGGAGCATAAATTGTGCTTCCCCTGATCCTTCAATGATACCTGATGGACCAGAAATGGTATTTACGGTGCCATCGTATTTATTAATGCTTTGAAAAAAAAGCAGATGTCTTGGAGGATCGTGTGCGTATAGGCACTGTCCACTAAGCATTTAAAGTCCATCTATTTTTAAGAGAAAATATCGCAGTATAAGGCACACACAAAAAGATATATAACTGATAATCAATTAATGTCTGAAAAAGTACTCCAACATGCTAGAAATAAAAACAAGCAGATAAATAGTTTCTCAAAAGGAAAGGTGCAATGCATAGAAAATAGATAATGTCCTCAGTCGAGCAGGTCATCGTTTGAGAAGTCCTCAGCTATGAACCTGATTGGTGCCAGGTCTTCTTGAACCACCAGGTTTGTCTCAGCTTGCTTCTAGCTCTCTTTGTACAAGTCCTACAGGTGGCGTGGAGTCCGACAATTCCTGGACCAGTGTCCAGTCATGCCACACCTGTGGCACTTATCTTCCCAGTCCTTTCTGGGGGCAGATGTCTGGCCGTCGTCCTTTCTCTTTCACACATTTTTCTTCTTCCTCCCCTCATTGTTGCTTCTGAGGGGGGGGGGGGTTGTTGAGTATTGATTTCCCGGATTTGGTTTTGATGATGAGCAAACATAAATATCGTGAACTAACACTTTGTGAGCGCAGTTATGGAGATCGTCGCCAAATTACTTTGAACATCACAAGCGACGTCTCAAGACTTCTCAAAGCGCATGATCGCGTGCCTGAAGCTTCGTTGAAGCTCTAGGAGATTTATTGAAGTCAAGAAGATTCGATTGAAGCTTTTGAAGACGGTTCGTCAAGGTTTATTTATTGTCTTCTAGCTTCTTCGTATAGAATGTTAAGCCTTGAGTAGGACTTACATTATAAATTTCTTATCGCTCATGTCTTAGAGCTAGGATTATCTTAGAAGCCATTAGAAACTTTACCGAAGCCTATCGCTTCTTCACTCGGCTTCTAGTGCATCTTAGTTGGTTCAAGTAGAAGAACCAACCGACTAGATGACGATCTAGTCGGTCGGCAATTCCTCTTGAATTGACTAGATGTTCTTGCTCAATTTAGCCTGACACTGTTGATCAATTATTCGGTCAAAGAAGGTTCACCGACCGACTAGATGACGATCTAGTCGGTTAGAAATCCTTCTCAGACTGACTAGTTATCATTGCCTCATTTCAGCCTGAGCTACTGTTTCGAGTTAGTCGGTCTTAGAACACTCATCGATCGACTAGTTGTGAAACTAGTCGGTTGGAATTTGTTCTTAGACCGACTAGTTCATCTTGAATTCAGCCTATACTATTTCGACTCTTAGTCGGTCAAAGAACACTCACCGACCGACTAGTTGTGAAACTAGTCGGTTGGCAAGTCTTCTTAGACCGACTAGTTCTTCATTGTCTAAACTTTCTCTTTTGGCTGTTCTCTAGTTAGTCGGTTCATGTTGAATCACCGACCGACTAGTTGAGAAACTAGTCGGTCAGTGATCCTTCTTTGACCGACTAGACTGCTTCAGAATAGAGCCGTTGGAGCATTAATTGCCACGATTTTTTCCTCTCTCTTTCCTCTATCCTATATATACTTGGAGAGGTTCTTTCCTAGTATTCAAGGCTGCCTATTTTGGGTTTTATAGAAATCAAAGAGAAGCAAATCAACTCCATTCTAAAGCTATCTCTTCTCACTAGAATCTCTCCCTCACTCTTATTCCTCAAGAGAGATTCATTGATTGTGAGCTATTCAAGCTAAGGGCTTTGAATCCAAGTCACCAACTCCTCCCTAGTCACTATTGCTGTCCATCTTGGTGGAGCTAGGGTTTGGTGCTTGCTTCTTCCTCAAAATCCATTCTTGCCCTAAATTGGTAAGTATACTCAAGGCATAAGATTTTGTGGTAAGTGTTTCATTATTTCATCTCATTTGTTATTTGAGTTTGTCTCTCAGTTGTGAGAGAGGGTGTGATCTCGGGTTGTGGGAGTCACATGTCATTTGTGTATGATTTGGTCTTGTAGAGGTTTTTCTACAAGAATTTCATAGTGCAAAATCTTGGGTTAGTGGTTTCTAACTCAAGTATTCGGAGGGGATCCGGGTAGTTGGGACGTAGGATCACCGGGAACAAGTCGGGGAGACTTGGGTGGATCCGAACCCGCTATATCGTATTGTTTGCGTTGTCTATTCTTGTTGTTTGTAGTCTATTCCGCATTGTTGTTTGTGTGTTTGCACAATAATTAGGAATAACTCTCTTGATTATTTTAAAGTACTATTCATCCCCTGATCGCTCCGGGACGTACACCCAAAGAACGGTTGTAGTTTTACCGCAAGCGCACGGTATAGCGGCGAGCGGGTATCGAACACAGGGAGGACGAATGACCGTGCTTGCTCCTAATCAACCTGGCTATTTAAGAATAGAGAGAATTGCCTTGGGCGATCCTGTCACAATCGTCAGACAAATGTGCGAAATATCAAATCAAATAAAGAACGTCTAGGGAATGGGGAATCCCCGCTACTCACCGTATTTCATAAATGTGGTTCGTCGGTATCAAAATTGCTAGAATGAGAATTTGGATGAACTAGTTGCAACTAAATGTGGAACCAAGCTCACGCTCTCGCGCTGTTGCCGGTCTATAGCTATCCTAGGGTCGGGTCCAATCTCTTGCAAACCCTAGCCTAGGAAAGCTAGCATTAGGATCAACATCATCGTCCAATTGCGCACCGAGCCCAATCTCTTGCAAACTCGGTCCACAATCTAAATTAGGATAGTTCCTACCCGTCCAATCTCTTGCAAACGGGTATCGGCACGGAATTGCAACCGGAGATCCTAGTATCGGCCCAATCTCTTGCAAACCGATACTTCGAAAATCCGACTCCAACCCAATTCGGATTTCTAGGGCTTCCTATCAAATTGGGATCCAATCTCTTGCAAATCCCAATTGATATGAATACCTAGCTATCCGTAGTGATTCGATCCCAATCTAATCTCTAATTATTGATTCTAGCACAATTTCTACCGATTTATCACAAATACGAAATTGGGCTTGTAGGGTTCATCCCCACGCCCCAAGACGTGGAGACTACTCACAAATCATAGCAATAACACAAAAATAATCAATGAAATAGACAATGGAATTCATCACAACAATGATATAAACAATAAAAATAGAGTTTTTGGGGAAGAGAGATGTAAACCAAAGTAGTTCTTCAATTAATCCAACAAAAATCCAAGTTTTTCTCTTCTCCAATCACAAATAATAAAGCTAAAAAGTAATCTCAAAAAGCTGCAAAAAATCTAAGAGATGGCTCCTAAAACTAGTGTAAAAACAGGGCTTAAATAGCCCCAAAAATCGTCCAAAAATCCTGACCAAAACGCCCCTGCACAGCCTGTTTTCCGCAAATTTCGCTACAGGCAGCGCATCGCACTCGGCCGAGTGACAAAAGTCGCTCGGCCGAGTGAAAACCCTGTCATTTTCCAGTAAGTCGGGGGCTTCAAGGGTCTTCAGTTCGGAGGCGGCTCGGCCGAGTGAGTTGTCGTCACTCGGCCGATGGCTTCACTGCACTCGGGCGGACGTGGTTTACCACTCGGCCGAGTGGGTCTTCTGAAGCTCAGGTGGCCGAAAAACAGTAACTTCGATATCTTTGAGGGCCTTCGTCTGGGCGCCACTCGGGCAGACGTGGTATAGTCACTCGGCCGATGTGGTCTCCGTCGCTCGGCCGAGTACACATGGAAATCGTGTCTGAACGGGTCGACCGAGCAGTGTCTCGCTGGTCGGCCGAGTGGCTCCTCCACTCGGCCGAGTGGCTCCTCCACTCGGCCGAGTGGGACACAAAAGATGCCCAATCTGATTGTTTTGGCCTCCTCGTCGCACCTGCGACGTCCATTCTTCTTCCGCTCCTCTCCAACAGCAAAATATCCCTCGGGGAGGTCGTCGGTGGCCGTCTAGAGTAAGCGTGTCTCGAGATCACTCCAAATCGCGCCAAATCACCTGAAATGCGACAAAAACAACAAATCGTGAAAAGCATCGCAATATCGTCGATATATCGTGAAAAACATGATTTGGGCGATCTAAATGGCATGCAAATACACGGAAAAAAGGTGTAAAATATGGAGTGATCATCCCCCCTCTAGTACATGTGCAGTATCTACGCAGGGCATTACATTTGGTATCAGAGCCAAGGTCAAAGCTATGACAAACAACGACTACAACGTCTTCAAGAATCGTGAAGGAGCTTCTTCAGTTATGGAAGGAGCTTCTTCAAGAATCGCAATTTTGGCCATTTATCACACTAGCATGTTAAAAGATAGGCAATAATTAGATATTTTCACAGAGAAATAAATAATTAAGCACTTCAGACACAGATATTTGCTGCGTGGATCGGCTAATCACCAAATTAATTACAGTCCATACAGTCCCAAAAAGAAATAAAAGTACAACTCAGGAACCCCCGTGGGGCCCCTATTCTTCTGGAATGGACCTTCATCTTCTTGAGGCGTCCGCCGGTCTTGTAATATTACAAAATTATCCTCATTACATTTTTCTCTCAAAAAGGAAATAATGCATGAAAAAGAGAATGGTGATAACTAGCCGATCCAAAACCACAGCAAATATTTAACATTCGTCGCAGGCATTTAATCATCACATGCAGTTTATACATTATAGGTAATTTAATCATCACAGGCAGTTTATAATGGAAAAATGAAGATCTTTCGTTTAAAAATTATTGGACCACTAGGCAACGTCATACACTGTTAGGTTAGTTGACTAACGGTAGAGCGGTCGCAGGATCTTCCTAATTTTTAAACGTGTAAAAATCATATAATCCGAATAAAAAGCGTTGAATGAAATCACATGTAATTTGACCATATTATAGCGAAAAAAACCGAATTAAATCTGAAAATCGTTTGAAAATAGTGAATTTTCGGGGTGAAACCATACTTAGGGTTTTTGGTCGCGCGGATTGCCGCTTCAGGCGGCTAGGGTTTCAGGGCTTGCGCGCGCACAGGGGGGGGGGGGCCTACCGCTGCAGGCGGCCGGGGGGGCCCGCCGTCGCAGGCGGCTGGGGAGCCCGCCGCTGCGGGCGGCGAGGGGGGGGTGCCCCGCCGCAGCGGGCGGTGGGGGGGGGCGCGCCGCCGCGGGCGGCGAGGGGGGGTGCCCCGCCGCAGCGGGCGGTGGGGGGGGGCGCGCCGCCGCGGGCGGCGAGGGGGGGTGCCCCGCCGCTGCGGGTGGCGGGGGGCTCCCGCCGCTGCAGGCGGCGAGTTTTGCCTGCCGCTTGCAGCGGCGGGGTCGCCCGCCGCTGCTAGCGGCGGGGCGAGCCCGCCGTCGCAGCGGGGGGGGGGGGGGGGGGGGCGCCGCCGCTGCGAGCGGCGGCGCGGGGGGGTTTTGCCGCAAGCCGCAAAGGGGCGGGCGGCGGCGGCGTGGGTTTAGGCGGGGTTCGCATTCCGGCGAATATATCCACTAGGGTTTAATGATTTTTGGAGATAAAAATCCAATTTTTAGTAAAAAAAACCATTTTTTAATCTCCAAAAGGTCGTTTTTATTGAAAAAGGCAGATTTTTATCAATAAAAACGATGAAAACTTCATTAAACAATTGATCCAAGAGATTGGATCTAAACATATGTGCACATTAATTTTTAGATCTAGGGGAGATAGTTACCTCTAGATCCTACCCGCCGGATCTAGCGACGTTCGGTGAAGGAAGCACGTTCGCGTCACATTCGTCCGTCGGCAGGGGTTCGGATCAGCTTCGAGCGTGCTGATAACGTGTTGTGAACGTCGTGGCTATGGAGTCCATAGCCCTGTATTTATAGTAGTAGGGTTACATAATGGGTGGATACCCACTAACGGGTAGGCCCACCAAAAGCCTGTTTATAACAATTATATACATATATATATAATTTTATTTTTCTGAAAATATTAAAATTAGTTCGTCCTGCGGTCTCGAGGCCCACAGGTTGGCCGCGGGCTTCTTGTCCATTAGGCTAATTTCTGCCCCTTTTTAAGGCATGGGTGCCTAATGTGTAGGGTTCGTCGCAGGCAGACGGGATTCGATAGCCTCAAGCTAGATTTCAGGCCATTCGGTCGAAGTCAAAGGCCAATTTGAAAATCAGAGATGAACTGGAAACATATTGGCTAAGGGATTTGTCTCTTTGTAGATCTTTTGTATCCGTTCACTTTGTAGTCTCAGTTTGAGAATGTTTTGTAAAAAACTTGATGAGAAGCCAGTGGCTTTTGCTCTCCAATTTATATCTCAAAACCTTATTAATGAAACACTGGTGCATTTTGCTCACTGATTTTATCACCAAAAAATGGAAGCATATTGGCACCTTTCCAATTGGACATGATAAATGAAAACAGAAGAACATGCAAAAAAAGAAAATCAGATGAAGTACTGAGAATATCACATAGCATGGTTCTTGGTCAGATGATCAATGTGAGTTAACATAGTACTAATAATATGCGAGCAGTCGGCGACTTTCTGTCCATGAGACTTCTTAACCAGTCCATCAAAATCATATCCAAAGTTTTGGCCAATCGACTTAAGAGCATCTTAGCTAGTGCTGCTAGTAGATGAGCATCAAACATGCAACATAGCCAGCGACTGCATGTTTTGCGGTGGTCTGATGTCAGAGTTGACCAAATCAGGCCGGATCCGAGGGCTTCAGGCCGGATCCGAAAATCTTGGGGTGTTTGGGGGTGCGGCTTCACGGTTAATTCAGGCCGGAATCGATTAACATCATAAAATTTTGATTATCAAAGGACATCAAGAAGAAGATATTGCACAATTTTATTTGTTTTTATTTTTATTTTGTAATTAGGTCTCTAGATCCTTAATTATGTTTTAGATCTAGAAAATTTAACATATGGCATTAAAAATGCTTTTGATCTAAATTAAACTAGATCTAGGACAGCAATTAACATGATCCTGAGAATTTTTTTTGATCAAATCTAGAAATACCTCTATATCCGTGTGTGTCCTACGAAGCATTTGCATCGTCGTCTTACGAAAACTTTTCCGTCACGATTCGACAGAGCTTTCGCGCACTTCCATGCGTCGTCTTCCTCTTGAGCCGTTGCGGAAAAAACCTTCAGAGTATCGTCCTGCTGATAACGTGTTGAGAATCGACTTCTCTGGTGAAAACATAGATAATATATATCTTAAAATTAGCTGTCACAAGAAGATGAATATCAAGTTTCTCCACAATAATAGTGGATACCAAAGGTCCTTGATACCAAAGGCCCCTCAAGGCCCATTCATAACAGCGTTCATGTTTTTAGGTCAAACAATGGTCATTTTTCTATCTCAATCGCCTCTACGGTTATGAATGGAAACCACGCACAACCAATAATATCATTAGTTCTGCTTATATGTGTACATAGTTTGCTTCTATTTACATGAAAGATTGAGATGAGAAAATGACCGTTTTGTTATGAAGGGAAAAGTGTAGGGTAAAAGGTGTAGAGGGTTAGGAGCCCCCTGCCCTCATATAAATAGCATTCAATGGTGGGTGGATATCCAATGAGCCCAATGGGCCTATTCACAACACTTCCCCTTATCCAACTAACATGGAATAAGAGGTGGATTCTTCAAGATCTAAGTTAGGATAACTGCCTTGTTAAATAAAGGACAGTTTCTCCATAACTTCCCCTATTTTAGGGATGTGTCTAGGGGTGGATACTTCAGGATCCAGAGTCAACGAGGTTGCCTCGTCAAAACCTTGACTATGGAAAACCCTGTGTGAAAACCCAATTGCTAAGGAAAAAAGAGTACAACACTACTGTTGACTCCCCCTCATTTGACCAAGCTTCAGGCTTGCAGATATCCTATGAATCTATACATCAGTCTCCTATGTATCTATACATTCATAGTTCTCTCATCCTGACCCGGTTTACATTTTCTCACTCTCCTCATCCCAATCCCACTTACAAGTTTCTCAAAGATACTAGTAGGCAGTGATTTGGTAAGCAAATCCGCCAAGTTATTACAAGATTGGATCTTCTGTACCTCAATATGCTTTTGTTTCTGAAGGTCATATGTCGAGAAGAACTTGGGAGAGATATGCTTCGTCTTGTCGCCTTTGATGTAGCCGTTCTGTAGCTGGGCAATACATGCTACATTGTCTTCATAGATTGTAGTAGGCTCAAGAACGCCGGGCTCCAGGCCGGTAGAGGTGAGAATGTGCTGGATCACAGAACTTAGCTGGAAACTCTTTTTACTTGCTTCATGGATTGCTAGAAGTTCTGAATGTGTGGATGAGATGGTCGTCATGGTCTGCTTCACAGATCTCCAAGATATGGTAGTGTCGTCATAAGTGAGCATGTTTCCGGGCTGAGACTTCTCTGTATGAGGATCGGATCTTTAACCTGCATCAGTATAACCAACTAAACATGTTGTTGCCCCTTTCCTGTAGAATAGACCTAAGTCTATGGATCCTTGGAGGTAGCGCAGAAGATGCTTAACTCCGGCCTAGTGCCGCTGTGAAGGTGCATCACTATATCTGGCTAGTAAGTTGACTGCAAATGCTATGTCAGGGCGAGTGCAGTTAGCCAGGTAAAGGAGTGCACCAATAGCACTTAAATAAGGCACTTCAGGGCCTAGTACTTCCACCCCCTCTTCCAGCGGCCGAAAGGGGTCTTTATGTACATCCAATGATCTCACGACCATATGGGTACTGAGGGAGTGGCACTAATCTATTTGGAACTTTTTCAGTAAGTTCGATGTACAAGTTGACTGATGTAACAGGATCACATCGTTAAGATGCTCTATTTGAAGACCTAAACAAAATTTCAACTTTCCGATGTCTTTCATTTCGAAAGTTTCTGTCAAGCTTCTAGAAATCTCAGTGATCTCTCCAGGAGATCCGATGAGGTTCAAGTCGTCAACATAGACGGCTATAATGACAAAAACTGTTGCCTTTACTCTAATAAAGATGCAACACAGACTGGGTCACTTGCAAATCCTTGCTTCGCAAGGAATTCGCTCAGTCTGTTATTCCACATCCTTCCAGATTGTTTCAGACCATATAATGATATTTGTAGTTTCACTACGTAGACGTCACGTTGTCTCTCTTTTAGTGCTGCAGGTAAAGAATAACCGTCAGACAATCTCATAACGATGTCTCGGTCTAAATTGTCGTATATGTATGCATTCATGATGTCCATAAGCTGCATATCCAAACCTTTTTGAGATGTTAAGCCAATAAGGAATCGGAAGGTGATCGCGTCCAAGACCGGGGAGTATGTGGCGTCAAAATCCACCCCTGGACGTTGGGTAAAACTCTGCGCTACCAGCCTTGCTTTGTAGCAAACGATCTCATTCTTTTCATTTCTTTTTATAACAAATACCCATTTATAACCACTACTACAAAAAGGACCTTTAATAGCACGTCTTTAATAGCGCTTGCCAATTATAAGCGCTGTTAATTAGAGGCACATATAATAGACAACGCTTCTTTCTGCAAGCGCTGTTAAAGGTCGGAGAATAGACATCGCTTCTTTCTACAAGCGCTGTTTATTAGATGCACAGATAATAGACATCGCTTCTTTCTGAAAGCGCTGTTAAAAGTCAGTTAATAGACATTGCTTCTTTCTAAAAGCGCTGTTAAAAATAATAGATAATAGACAGCGCTTCTAAAAAAGAAGCGCTGTTAAAAGTCATATGTGAAATTGACAGCGCTCCTTTTTGGAAACACTGTTAAAAGTAATGTCAATTTTTTCAATAGCCAGGGCGGGCGAGCGCGGACATTTTCATTTCCCCTTCTCCAATTTCGAGAGACTGCTTACTCCTCAACAAACCCTCACCGATGGCCTCCCCTCGCCCTCAACCCCCCAAATCCATCCTCAATCTCGAGATCACCGTCGTCTCCGCCAAGCAACGTCAACTACGCCGTCGCTTACCTCGATCCCGACACGGGCCTCCTCGTCGGCTCCCAGCTGCTTTTAGAGAACTAGGGCTAGGGTTTTAGGAACTCGTTCCGATCGACAACACGGCTGAGCGAACGATGAGAACCCCCGTGGGTGTCTTCGATTCCACATCGCCATCGACAGCCGGCTTCGGTGTCTTCGATTCCACCATCGCTGCTCCAGAGCACTCTCCAGCTCATGGGATGCAAAGCTCGCCATGCATTCAAGGTTTTTGATTCGTTTAAGTCTGATTCTTTGATCAAAAATTTAATCTTTTTTGGATCTTCTTGCTCGTGGTTTGAGTAAATTGCGGGAATTTAGATATTTCTTTAATGGTTTTTATAAGACTGTTGTTTGATCAGATAAGCAGGAGGGTATTTGAGGTGATAAGGATGGAAATGCGAGGGGATTTGGAAAAGGATTCTCTTAACAAGAGAAATGAAGAGAGACGAGAAGATGTGGGTGGTTTCGGGTGGGATCAGGAGAATGTGGATCCGAGTAACACGGTACCTTTTGAATTATACAAGAGGCTAAAGATTGCTGTTGTTCCAAGAGAGATCTTCTTGAAAGTCACTTGTGATGCTCTCTCGCAGTATAAGTATGTAGGCCCTAATCAAAGGGCTAACCTGATTTTGGCATGCAGGTACAATCTTTCTGTGTGACGCTTCTTGTAATTTTCGGGCCATGACACCACCCATCAAATGTCAATTATCCTGTAGATTTGTGTTATTCTGTTATTTCCTAACAATTATTGTTAATAATCACTGGTCTATGACAGTTTGTTATGCATAGGTGATAGATCAAATATCCCCAATTGGTTGGATCTTTAATTTTCAAAGTTGGTAATTGTTTTTATTTTCCGAGTATGCTATAGAAGTGCTAGACTCCAAGGTGTTAATGCATGGAATCTATGTAATTGTTAATATTGCTCACAACCGCTGTTACGGCTGCTTGATAAGTTGTGCATGTTGTGCTCCTGTAGGGTAATATGGATGGTGTCATTCAAAATTTAGAAATTTATGGAAATATTGATACATTTCGAGTAAAATTACTTATGATTTAAGTATGTTCTGAATTTGGCTTACATTTTTTTATATTGCAAAAACGATACCTCTACTTTCTTTAAATCCTTACAAGATTCCTCATGTAATGCTAAAATGTCATATCATTTAATATAGAGGCTACTGCACCTTGTTTATTTTGGTAAACTCATTTTGCTTGTGTCGTCAAAAGAAGTCAATATGATTTCTCACACATGACCATGTATGCCTATTTGGGAAGGAAATGTAGAACAATACCACTTTATTTACAAATTCTCTGATAGTTCAATTTTCGATAACGAGGAACTTATTAGGTCAGCTTAACTACATCTAATTTGGCTTCCTAGACTAAATTATGTCAAGCTGTATGCAATATACAACAGCTTAACTGGAATAAGGTTTCACATTCATATATTGCCAGGACAGAAGTCAGGGCTGGTTGTATGCATGTTTATTGTTCTGTGACAAAATGCTTTTTCAGACTACGTGATTATCTGTGTAGTTAAGTGATATTGAATACAAATTTTTACCATGTGGTGTGCTATGTTATGATCTTCATATCTATCTGTTACTATTCATCTGATTTACCTGACTCTGTTGTGATGAGTATCTTGTGGTAAGATTTGTGTAGTAATGGTTATTTCAAGTTGACCACTTGGACCCATGATTTAGTTTCTTTTTGTTGCTATTGTATTTTCTTCAACCAAAATGTTTCTGTGCCATTATTTTTATATAAATCATCTTCTTACTGCAGGAAAAGTTTCATTGGAAGGATAAGTGGAGCATAAATTTGACATGGAACCTCGTAGTGAGAATTTTGGGGAGTATGGAAAGTTATGCCGTGAAAGGACAAACAAAGCTATGGTTAAAACCAGACAGATTCTGGTACGCATTCCATTGGGGGTTTGGACACTTTTATGTGTTTATTGTATGAAGGATTCCATATTCTTCCTATCATTTTGACCTAACTGTTTCTTGTTAAGGTGATTGGCAATGATTATGGAGAAAATATGAGACCCCTGCCATGAATGGTTGGCTTGGTTCCATCTGGTTCGAAGGTAAAGCTACTATCTGATTTACATGATCTTCATATCTACCATGTGGTGTGCCATGTTGTTTCAGACAGACATATGTGGCCTATGTATTTTTGAGAATTTTCCACGTGTTGGCATGTTGTCTTCTGTTAGGGTGACTGTATCCGTGCAATGAAACCCAATTAGTGCCATTTCATGTTTTCTAGAACCTTGCTTCATGGATAGTATCTCAGAAGTATGATATTGTTATTCATCCATAAAAACCATTATTATTATTGTATTGCAATAGTCACTTGCACATTGGATCTGAGTTACTCATAGATACCGTTTTGTAGTACACTTATTTATTTATACATGGGTCACATCTAGATATTCCATAACCTGTATTCTGTTTCATCACGGTCAAGATTTCAGGGCTCAGTTTCAGATAGGGAACAATGCCTTCTATGGGGCCAATTACATCCAGGTAAGCTCTCAATCCTACAGTGTAATACCTTATGAATCTTACATTGCTAATACCTTTAAACTTATCCAAAATGTTGATTTGCTACATGCTCATGAATCTTTATACATTGCTAATACCTTCTATGGATGACCGCTCATAGTTTGCTCATGCATGATGCAAATTGACATCCGAACCATTACCACATGCTATTTAGTACACCATAGAATTAAGATCCAGGTCGTTGTAAGTTTCACCCACAATGATTTGATAGAGAGGCATAACTCTTGACCATGTCAATGAGTAGCAGGGGTGGAAATGAATGCACAATATTCAATTTTCGTATAATGTATTGCACACAATAGATTTATAGCTATCAACTTGTTGTTCATGTCCGTTTAATGGCAGCAGCCTGCTTGTCTAGCTACTGCATTATTATTTTTATTTTACCCCTTCTGCAATCAACATCCCATACATTTGCAGTTTCATGCTTTTCTAGCTGCTGTAAACTTAAGCCGAACTGCTATGACTCCACATGGAAAATAATTCATAGATGTACTAAAGTTTTTAATAAGAACTCCATGTGACTGGTATTGCCCTTGAAATTTTGATATTGAAAAATGGATGTATGCATTTGCCCAATAATGGAAGTTTTCAAAGAACTTTCAGTAAGACTGACATTTGCTACGGAAATTGGTATTATATTCTGTGTGCAAATGAAACTGTCTGAATTTACTCATTGCATTACTTGGTTTCATACATGCTGAATAGCGCCAAATTTATTTAGCGTCTCCGCTTGTTCGCTCATCTATTCATTACCATACACATGCACAGGCGCGCACGCGCGCACACACCCACACATCCTTTGCTTAATATTTAGTATCATCTTGTGATCTAACCAAATTCTTTATTTTTTTTACAATTTTTATTCTACAGGGTGTCACTCCAAATTTATCTTTAGTGGCTTGGCCAACAAAGAAAATCTGGTATTGGATGTGCTGCGCGATATAACACCGACAAGATGGTACTGATATTTCCTATCTTATTGTTTGTAAATTGGTTCCCAGTTTCTGCTCTCCCATCCATAATTTACTGGAAACATCAACTTTTGTGGGAGGCAATGATTTATTGATTTCTTTACTTGTTTTGAATAAAAAAATGATTTAGCTGATGGCAATAACAAAAATATCAAGCTTGTTTCTTTATAATTCTCTAAAGCTTGAGCTTGTGCGCCATTAAGCCATGCAAGTAATCTGTGGTTAGAGCTTGATTGAAAATATGGTATTGTATCTTTTTCTTAAAATTTGTTCTAGTGCCCAAATGAATAAACTTAGAAATGCAAATGACTTATTTTGTTTAATATGGTTTGATTTCCTTTTCGGCCTGCCATTTACTTCTATTTAGCAGCTTAACAAAGTGAACCTTTGTGATATATGTAATTTATATTGGATTCAACATCTGAAAAAGCTTAAAACTGTAATGATTGTTCGTGTAATTTGAGCAGCATAGAAGAGGAAGCCCATGCCAGGGAAGATAATACCTCAACACATGAGCTGGAAAGAATACCAAATGCAAGAACGATGGAAGTCAAGTCCATGATGAGGGGTGGTGCAAGCTGATGTATTTCAGTTCAGCCGATATGATTCAGTCATTACTTGGTGTAACAAATATATCCAGGCACTTCAACTCGATGCACCAAGAATTTGGCGTGTCTGTAAAGGCAGAGCATTATACTTGTATGATTGATCTTCTGGGGAGAGCAGGACGATTGGTAGATGCACGGGCTCTTATGAGGGAGATGCCGATGGAAGCAGATGCCAGCATGTGGGGTTTTTTATTAGGTGCGAGCAAAATACACAAGAACAGCAAATTAGGAGAAGATGCAGCAGAAAAGATTTTTGAGATGGAACCCGACAATTCTGGAATGTATATACTGCGGTCGGAAAATGTATTGTTCAAGGAGTGATTTAATGGATAATGACTGATAAGTTTTATATGCGATAATGTTTCTTATTTGTATTACGAATCATTTTCCAATATCAATGCACATTGTCTAATTTATGCGATTGTTGAATAAAAGCAATTTAATTTGATTGTTTCTTGTAATGATTGTTTCTTGTAATTTAATGTTATTGGTGGTTTATTTAAGCATTTTGAACATTAAATGGATCTATTTAAATATAAAACGTAGGGAGAAACAATAAAATGAATTGAAACAAGCGTTGTCTATCTGGAACCTTTAACAGCGCTTCTTTAGTACAAGCGCTGCTAAAGGTCCCCCTTTAACAGCGCTTGCACTAGCAAGCGCTGCTAAAGGCCCTCCTTTAACAGCGCTTGCACAAACAAGCGCTGCTAAAGGCCACCCTTTAACAGCGCTTGCACTAAAAAGCGCTGTTAAAGGGGGGCCTTTAACAGCGCTTGCACTAACAAGCGCTGCTAAAGGCCCCCCTTTAACAGCGCTTGCACTAAAAAGCGCTGTTAAAGGGGGGGTCTTTAACAGCGCTTGCACTAACAAGCGCTGCTAAAGGCCCCCCTTTAACAGCGCTTGCACAAACAAGCGCTGCTAAAGGCCCCCCTTTAACAGCGCTTGCACTAAAAAGCGCTGCTAAAGGGGGGCCTTTAACAGTGCTTGCACTAACAAGCGCTGTTAAAGGCCCCCTTTAACAGCGCTTGTAAAGCGCTATTAAAACCAGCCCCCCTTTAGCAGCGGCGAGATAGACAACGCTTGTAAAGCGCTATTAAAGACCTTATTTAAGCGCTGTTAAATGTCCATTTTGTAGTAGTGAACCCACAGGTTTACACCTTTTGGTTTCTGGACGATTGGTCCGAAGACCTTGCGTTTTGTGAGTGAATCCAACTCCACTCCTATTGTCGCTTTCCACTTTGGCCAATCATCTCTGCTTTGACATTCTGTCAGAGAGTGTGGTTTAATATCATCGTCACAGTACGCAATGTTGATGGCAATATTGCACGCAAATGTGTCATCTATAATGGTGCTCTTTCTGTCCCAATACTCTCCAGTTCGTACATAATGTATCGAAACTTCGTTTTCTCCCGATTTTTCATCTTTTTGAGAGTTTGGGAGAGATGCAGGAGCAGGGCTTATAGTAGCATCATGTGGTGGTATTGTTTGACCATTGCCAAGGGTCCTACTCTTTCGAGGGACATGATCCTTGGATCCTGGTGCGTGGGGACCTCTCTTTTTAAGAGGTCCTACCATCTCTGCTACAGGCGGATTGCATCCATTTTGCGGTATGTCAATCCTAGCTGGAGTGTTAACAGCAGTGACGTGTGATCTGACAATCTTCTGGTTGTCAGTAAATTTGTCCGGCAAGAGATGGACAGTGTTTTGGATATGGAGAATCTTCAGGACCTCCTCCTCACACTGGCTTTTAGGCGGATCAAAGTAACTTAATTTCTGTGTATCCCAAGAGATACTCTCTGAAGCTTCAGGCTTCTTGGTTTGTAAGCCTAGTCTTGGAAATGATGTTTCATCAAATTCACAGTCTTCTAGACGTGCCTTGAAAACGTCTCCCGTAAGGGGTTCTAAGAATCTTATTATGGAGGGTGTGTCAAACCCAATATAAATGCCTAGACGACATTGTGGACCCATCTTTGTCCTTTGTGGTGGTGCTATGGGGACGTATACTGCACAACCAGATATTCTCAAATTTGAGAGAATTGGTGTTACTCCAAGTGCTAATTGCATATGAGAAGATGACTGACCTCCAGAAGGTCTGTATTTTATTAAAGATGCAGCATGAAATATTGCATGACCCATGCATTCACCAGCAACTGGGATTGAAGTAGTAATGGACAAGCAATCCATTGCAGTCTCTTTATTAGAGATTCTGCTAACCCATTTTGGGTGTGAACATGTGCTACATGATGTTCAACTTCAATGCCCGATGCTTGGCAATAGTCTAGAAAAACTTGTGATGTAAACTCCCCCCTCATTATCCAAACGAAGTTTCTTTATCTGGTGATAGGAAAAGTGGGCCCGTAACTTGATTATCTGAGCTAAAAGCTTAGAAAATGCCGAGTTACGGGTGGACAGTAGACACATATGTGACCACTTAGTAGATGTGTCTATCAGGACCATAAAGTACCTGAAGGGACCACTTAATGGATGTATAGGCCCACAAATGTCCCCATGGATTCTCTCCAGAAAGCTAGGAGACTCCAAGTCCACTTTAAGTGGAGAGGGTCTCGTTATTAGTTTACCCTTGTAACAGGGTGGACATGTGAAATTACCTTTTTGAAGAATCGTCAGGTTCTTCAAATTTATACCCCTTGAGCTATTTATGATGCGGTACATCATAACAGATCCAGGGTGTCCCAGTCTACTATGCCAGAGTTGGAATTCTGGTATTTGAGGGCACTGCAGGTGCTCCGTCATGTATACTTCTAGAGAGTGAATACTTGTCTGGTAGAGACCCGTGAGGAGTCCCACGATACGTTCCACAATGGTTTTTATACCATTTGTAAAAGATGTTACGTGCAAGTATTCTTTTTTATTATCCTCAACCGTCTTTAAGTGATACCCGTTTAAACGGATATCTTTAAAATGTAGAGGATTTCGGATCGATTTAGGTGAGTATAGCGCATCTCTAAGTTTAATGTGTGTGTTATTGGGGAGCAAAATGATTGCTTCCCCTGATCCTTCTATTATGTCAGCTGGTCTTGAGATTGTTCTCAATGGACCAGAGTAACTACCAATGCTTGTAAAGTAGTTTATACACTGAAGAATTAAGTGCATTGACGCACTGTCTACTAGGCATATAGATTCCATATCTAAAAATAAAAAGCATTCAATAAATACTACGAAAAGAGAATACTTTCGTTAATGTTTAAAAGCTGACAAACAAAGTAGCTAACATGGAATAGAAAGACATAAAGTAAGATACAGTGCTAGAAAATAGGATACAGATGGTCCATGACTACATAGTGTCGTCATTCATGAAATCTTCTGAATTCCATGTAGTAGCTGGTAACGCTGCCCCATCTATCGAGTTTGTCTCAGCATGAGGCTTGAGACTTGCTTGGTAGAGGTCATGTAGGTGTCTGGCTGTGCGGCCGTTTCTGGACCAATGGCTAGTCATTCCGAATCTAGAGCATGTATCCTCCCAGTCTTTCTTGGGAGGACCACCTTTATTAGGCGTCCGCTTTTGCTTCTTTGCCACGAACTTCTGGTTCTGGGGAGGAGCCTGAGGAGTAGCCTTTTTCCGCTACTTCAGTTCTTTCCATTTCTGGAACTTTACCTTCTTATCCATCTTCTTCTGGGAAGACTGGAAATGTGCCTCTGCAGGATGTGGAAGTGGAGCGGAGCCAGGAGGGCGTAGATTGTGAGTGGCAATCAATAACTCTCTGTTCTGTTCGGCCATTAGTAGGCATGAGAGTAGATCGGAGTACTTTGTGAACTTTCGTTCACGGTACTGTTGCATGAGGATCATGTCCTTCTCATGAAAAGACGTAAATGTCTTCTCTAGCAACATCCTTTCAGTCACATTCTCACCACACAACTTCAGGCGTGAGGTGATTCGGAATAATGCTGAGTTATACTCCGCTACGGATTTGTAATCATGTATGCAGAGGTGAGTCCACTCGTATTGCGCAAGAGGGAGTATGACATCCCTTTGATGTCTGTACCTCTCTTCAAGTGCGGTCCACAGCTCATAGGGATCCTCTACAGTAAGATACTCGTCCTTCAGGGTCGAGTCTAAGTGTTTCCTGATATAAATAATGGCTTTCGCCTTAAGTATATCGGAAACTTCTTCTGCAGTAGGGGCTTCTATAGAATCATCCTTTTCAACTGTGGCAGTACTGATTGTTATCTTTACTGTGGGTGTTAGATTGAACCCATGAGAGCGCAGGTGGAACTTCAAGTTCAGCTGCCAACTCAAGTAATTTGACTCATCGGCCTTCAGGACCGAGAAATCAACATTAGCAAGTCTGGCCATCTTTGTAATCTAGCAACATAAAATAGCATGAATTATTTGACTATTAAAGTTAAACATCTACGCATTTAGTATAAGCAAAGAATTAATGTAGAACTATGTGGATCGGCTAGCCGAGCACTAAAAAGAAAAAGAAAAAGTCCGAAAATACATCCCATAAATAAAAAAAGTGCATAAAATAAAGACAACTTGGGAACTTTAAGAAAAGCCCCTTTTTCTTTATGCTAGCGCCTTCATCTCCATGGGGTGGTCCTTCAGCTTTGACTTTTACATTTATAACCTCACATACAAATTCTCTCAAAAAGGAAAAAAATTGCCGAAAAAGGGAAAAGTGTCGGAAACCTAGCTGATCCCTAAAAACATAGTCTAATAGCACATCCACGCAGATATTATATACATATACAACCACACAGAAATATGACATCACATGCATGGATTTAAAAATAATCTAACAAGTGAAGTGTGTGCTCAAATTTCTAACAATATAATTTAAAACATGTAATTATGATCCATTTTGTATCTTTATTTATTTTTTTTTACCCAACTCTATCTCAATTAAATATTTCTTTAATTATTGGGCTTTAGATGCCCAAATAATTTGAAAAAGAAATTTTTGTGAAAAAATAGGCTAATTTTCGAGCTTTAGGGTCAAAAAACAGCCAAAAAAGAGATGATGGGCCTCACCCCAAAATAGCCCGTTAAGGGCTAGGGTTTCGAAAAACCCTAGGGAGAGGGGGGCCCACGGCGGTCGCCACGGCAGCTGGTCGCGCCCATAGGCACGGCCGCCGTGGCGGTTGGCTGCGCCCTGCAGGCACGGCCTCGCCGTGCCTTTGGGGCGTGGCCTGGCCGCGCCCTAGGGATGCGGCATGGGGCATGGTCTGGCCGTGCACGAAGGCACGGTCGCCGCCTCTTCAGGGTGCGGCCATGGATCATAAAAAACAATTTTTAATGTTTTTTTAGACATGCAGATCTAAAAAAATTTCGATTTTTACCGTGTTCATGAACTACGTGATGTAAAACATACAGATCTACATGAAAAGCAAGTCTAAATCTAAAAAAATTGAGGATTTACCTCCTAGATTCGGCTATGGAATCTAGACGACGGTTGATGAATGATGTCATTTACGCTCCCCGTTGAGAAGAACAACTTCTTAAAAAAAATTGACGTTGGGAATGAACTCCTCCTTGAGAGCCGTCGTCTTTTTCATTCGAGCAGATTCGTGCTGATAACGTGTTATAAAGGGAAAAGCGTAAGGTAAAAGGTGTAGAGGGTTAGAAGCCACATGCCCTCATATATATAGCATTCAATGGTATGTGGATACCCAATGGGCCCAATGGGCCTATTCACCACACGTTCAACGCTTTTTCCAAAAATAAAAGAATATGTGCAATATGCCCACACTGCAGACGCAGAAAATAGCACAAGTCACGGGTGAGAGCAACACAGGCAGGGTGAGATCTTCGACTGCTTTTTGGTCAGTCTTTTACCACCCAATGCATGTAGATAGTCGTAGGCTAAAAAGCACTGCATGCTCCGTGACTTTATCCCCCAGCTTCCCAATGCAAGAAATGCTGCTTCTGCTTGCAGTTGCAGTCATCAGACCAGGCTAATAAATTGTGGCTGCATGCCCATACTTTGGTTAAGAACTTGGAGGATGACATGAACCTAGCATTCACGACTCTCTCTCTCTCTCTCTTTCTGATATGAGATGCTCGTATGGTGAAGGTCCACCTTGTTTTTATTTGAGGCTTGATCTCATTCAAGACCTTGTATCCATCATTTTTCATTCTATGCATCTGAAGCTTCATCTCATGCTGCCACTTCATAATTTTACATCATTGCACTGTCATTATTTTTCAAAGAGAACAGTGAATATGACCCAAATACCTTTTTGTTTCCGTATTTGGCTAAAAGAGGGTTTTAAACAGCAATGGTCACATGTACAATTCGAGCCTTTTCTGGACCCAACCAAACAGCCGAAAATGGAAAGAAAGGGAGAACGGAAGCTGTTTGCTCACTTCTCAAAGAGGGCTAGCCTGTTGTCAGCCAGCCTTGACTTATATGCAGCCTTCTTGTAGTCCGCCCACGTGAACTCAGCGTACCTGCTCCTCTCGCCTTCGGCCATGAGCTGGGGCAAAGGCGTAATTATCTGCTCCGGCGGGGCCCCGCCGAAAAAGACCATGGAGACCCTGGACCTGGACCCGCTGGTCACCACCCTGTGCCTCACACTCCTGAATCTCCCATTTGTCAGGACCTGCAGAGTGTCGCCGGCATTGACGAAGAGGGAGTCGGGGTCGGGCGGCACCGATACCCATCCCCGGTCCTTCGCCGCGATCTGAAGCCCGCTCGAGTCGTTCGATCTCAGGATCGAGATCACCTGCGGGTCGGTGTGCGCCCCAAACCCCGTCAGGCCGCAGTTGGGCCCCTGAAGCGGCGGGGGTGGGGGGTAGTGGTTGAGCCTGAACATCAAGTCGCTCTCCTCCCCCATCACCACCCTCCTCAAACAGTCCCTCGGCCCGATCCCCAGCCCCTCGGCCATCAGCTCCAGCACCTCCCCTGCCAGCTCCCTCGCTGCCGACACGTACTCGTTCAGCGCACGCCTGAAGGCGCTTGCCGAGGGCTCCCGGAGGAAGGCGAGAGAGGCTGGGGACGTGGGGTCGGAGCTGATCTCGAAGAGGAGGTACTCGACCCAGCCATCGTCCCCGTTGGGCCCAATTCTCCTGTTCCCGTAGCCGGAAGGGTTGGGGGAGCCCGCCTTCTCCTTTTCGAGCTGCGGCAGGGAGAAGAATCCGACGGCCTCCGCTTCGAGCCGGGCCATGAGGTCCCTCGGGACACCGTGGTTGGTTACTTTGAAGAAGCCCAAGTCCTCGCATGCCTTCACGATGGCCGCGCCGCGGCCGGGCATCAAGAGATCGACGGCCGGGATGATGGAGACATAGGCGTGGGGCTTGTGGGGCTTTGTGATGGATATTTGCTTGGTTGGTTGATTGGTGAGGACCACCATGGCTTACAGAGAAAAACAGAGGAAAACAGAGCAAAACAGGGGATTTTTGGAAGTGGAGAGAGAGAGAGAGGGAGATGAATGTGAGCAATAGAGGGTGTTTGTGGGTATTTATAGACAGATGGAATAGAATCAGGGGATATAATTGTGTGTATAATAGTTTAGCTTAATATTGTGCATGGTCTCAAGCTCACAAAAATTATAATAACTGAACTGTCAATAAATATAATGGTCCCAACTAGCTCACAGAAATTCTGCTAATTTCATGGATAGAAGCCACAAATTCTTGGGCGATTGGGCGATTGGGCGAAAGCTTTCATTCATTGACAAACAAAAAATCTAAAGGGGGAAGCCCATTGGGCAACACCTGCACTTTGGAATTATTATGAATCAATAAACATACTATTGTAAGGAGCGCTTTTGTTGGCCCATTAATGTATTAGGTATACACCCATTATGTAACCCTAGTTCTATAAATAAAAGGCTACGGGGTTCTGTAGCCGCCAAGCTTACACCACGTTATCAGCACGCTCACAGCTGAGCCGAACCTCTGCCGACGGACGAATCGCAACGCAAAAGGGCTTCCTTCACCAAACGTCGCTAGATCCGGCGGGTAGGATCTAGAGGTAATTTTCATCCCCTAGATCTAAAACTCTATGCGCATATGATTAGATCTATATCTGTTTAATTAGATCTAGATTTTTTTTATCTTAGATATATATGATCGGATCAATGTTTGCTTAAATTAGATCGATTTTTTTATCTCAGATCTATATGCAAAATCAACTTTTGAATTATAACTCGACGTTTTTATCACTAAAAATCAAATTTTTACGATTAAAAACGCTGATTTGAAGACTAAAAATAGTTTTTTTATAGAACTCCTGTTTTTATGATCTTCTTCCCCAATTTTTCAAACCCTAAAGAGGCTTTTTCGTTGCCACGCGGCCGGTAGCCACACCCGCGCACGAACCCCCTTGCAATCTTCAACGCCGCCTGAAGCGGCGACGTGCCACTACCGCCCCGAGCGGCAACAGGCGTTGCCGACTTGCCGCCCGAAGCGCGCAAACCCTAGCCGCCCGAAGCGGCGGCCCCCGCGGCGCAAACCCTAGCAGCCCGCATGGGCCCGCACGACCGATCGCCTCTAAAAACCCTAACTAGGGGTTTTCCGCAAAAAATTTGTTTTTACAAATTCTTTTTCAGATTTAATTAAGATTTCCGCAAAAATTTTGTTTTTACAAATTCTTTTTCAGATTTAATTAAGATTTTTCTTCTTTAAATCCTGATTAATTACATGCATTATAAATCATCGCATCTTTGGATTATTTGATTATTAAACGTTTAATAATTAGGAAGATCATGTGACCACTCTGACGTTAGTTTACTAACCTAACGATGAATGACGTTGCCAAGTGGTCCAATAATTATTAAACGAAAAGTTTTCATTTCCATTATAAAACGGCCTGTGATGATTAATTGTCTGCGATGAAATAAATGTCTGCTGCATTTTTCTGCGACGTATGTTTATATTTGTTGTGGTTTTGGATCGGCTAGCTATCACCATCATTTTCCTCGCATTTTTTTCATTTTGAGAGAAATTGTAGTGAGGATAAAATTGTATAAACTCCAAGACTGGCGCACGTCCCATGAAGATGAAGATCTATTTCCAAAAGAATAGGGGCCCCACGAGGGTTCCCAAGTTGTATTTTCTATTTTATGGGACTGTATGGACTTTATTTCTTTTAAAATGGTGACTAGCCGATCCACACAACAAATATATTTGTCTGAAATGCATAATTATTTGTTTTATTTTAAAATATCTAATTATTGCTCATTTTTAACATTCTTAGATAAGGGAAAAAATTGCAAGCGTCGACTTTGACGTATTGGATGTACAGGCAAAAATTATCTGAGCTAGCAGTTGGATATCAAATTTCACCAACGCTCACAGGGACTGAGTCATGCCATTGCTGTAGGCGATACGGTTTCTGACATAGATAAAGCGAAAGCAATTATCTATATCAGACGCCATATCGATCGGACCCTGAAGGCTGAGTACCTCACAGTGGAAGACTCTTACGAGTTATGGAATCCTTCCTCGAGCGCGATATGAATGGGAAAACCTCCGTATTCAAGACTTTAAGTCCATTGCCGAGTACAACTCAGCACTTTTCAGTATCACCTCACGCCTGAAGTTGTGTGAGGAGAAAGTGACGGAGGAGCGCATGTTGGAGAAGACTTATACACCCTTCTACGAGAAGGATGTCATACTCATGTAACAGTATCGTGAACGAAAGTTCACAAAATACTCGGAGCTTCTCTCATACCTTCTGATGGCAGAACATAATAAAGACCTCCTGCTGGCCACCCATAACTTGCGCCCTGCCGTCACTGTACCTGCGCCTGAAGCGCACCACATCTCCTCCCAGAAGAAGAAGATCACTTCAGAGGCAAACCCCAGAAGGGAAAGGCAATGAAGAAGCAGGCTAGAGGACCCACTCCAAAGACTTATAATGAGGGGAAGAGGAAAACTGTGTGGAAGAAGAAAGACAACGGCTAGACATCTGCCCCCAGAAAAGACTGGGAAGACAAATGCGACAGGTGTGGCATGACTGGACACTGGTCCAGAAATTGTCGGACTCCACGCAACCTCCATGACTTGTACAAAGCTAGCTAGAAGCCAGCCGAAACAAACCTGGTGGAACATGAAGACCTGGCATCAATCAGTTTCATCGCTGAGGACTTCTCAAACGATGACCTGCTCGACTGAAGCCTTATCTATTTTTCTGCATTACAATGTAGTTGAAACAATTTAATCTCTAGTTATTTGTTTTTCAGCATGTTAGTTAACTTTCGAACTTTGAATGAAATTTAGTTATGTTTGTGCCTTATACTGCTATGCTTTTCTCTCTTACTCTAGATGGATTATAAATGCCTAGTGGACAGTGCTTTTACGCACACGATCCTTCAAGATATTTGCTTTTTTCAAAGCATACACATATATGATGGAACCGTGAATACTACTTCCGGTCCATCAGGAATAATAGAAGGATAAGGGGAAGCACATTTTCTGCTTCCCAATAAAACACAACTATTAATAAAATATGCTCTTTTCTCTCCAAGCTCGCATAGAAACTTGCTAAGTTTCAAAGATATCCGTCTAAATGGATACCACCTAGAAATGGTGAACAAACAAAACAAAGAATTCTTGTATGTAACGACTCTTTAAAACGGTGCTAAAACCATCGTTGAGAATTTCGAGGGACTCCCGTCGGGTCTCTACCATACAAAGATACGAGCAATGGAAGCTAACACAATTGAGCACCAGAAGTGCAAGAATCAACCAAAATTCCAACTCTAACACAATAGACTCGGACACCCTGGATCGGCAATGATGCACTGCATCATATCCTAATCCCATGGAATTAACTCGAAAAGCCTGAAGCTAATTCGAAAGGGTGTGTTTCCTTGTCCCCTTGTCGCAAAGGAAAATTGATTACGAGACCATCTCCACTTAAGGTGGACTCAGAGTCTCCCAGCTTCTTACAGAGAATACATGGATACATTTGCAGGCCTATTCACCCTGCAAGTGGTCCATTTCGGTACTATATGGTACTGATAGACGCATCTTTCAAATGGTCGTATGTGTGCCTCCTGTCCACCCGCAACGTAGCCTTCGCAAAGCTACTGGCACAAATCATTAAGTTGCGTGCATATTTTCCAGACAACCAGATCAAGAAATTGCGTCTGGATAACGCTGGGGAATTCACATCACAAGTCTTTCTAGACTACTGCCAAGCAACTGGCATTGAAGTTGAACATCCTGTAGCTCATGTTCACATCCAAAACGGGTTAGCTGAATCTCTTATAAAGAGACTACAATGGATTGCTCGTCCATTTTTGATGCAATTCCAGTTGCCTGTGACTGCATGGGGACATGCTATCTTGCATGATGCATCGCTAATAAGACTACGACTGTCAGGTAGTCAATCTTATTCTCTGATGCAACTCGCATATGGAACTCCATCGGATATCTCTCACTTGAGGACATTCGGATGCGCAGTTTATGTCCCCATAGCACCACCGTAGAGGATCAAGATGGATCCCCAACGTCGCCTGGGTATCTACATAGGATTCGACTCACCATCGTTCATTAGATACCTGTAACCCCTAACGGGGGACGCTTTTAAGGCACGTCTAGCAGATTGTGAGTTTGACGAAAGTACCTTTCTCAAACTAGGCATAAACACAGAGAAGCCGGAAGCTCCAAAGACCATTTCATGGGATACCAAAACTTTATCCCATTTTGATCCGCGTATAAACTAATGTGAAGATGAGATCCTGAAGATCCTCCAAATACAGAATATAGCTCACATTTTACCGGACAAATTTACTGACAACCAGAAGATTGTCAGATCACACGTCCATGCTGCAAACACGCCAGCTAGGATTGACATACCTAAAGATGGATGCAATCCACCTGCAGCAGAAGCAGTCGCACCTCAACAAAAGAGAGGACGACCCACATGCTCCAAGGGTAAATTCCCTCGAAAGAGGAAAACTCTTGGAGAAATGATAACGATACCACCATAGGAAGCTGAGCTCAGCCCAGATACCTCGCCCCTCCTAAAAACCACCGAAGAAGAAAATATAGGAGAAATATCATTAAACTATGTACGTATTGAGGAGGTACTGGACAAAAAAGCACAATCATCGATGATAACTTCGCGTTCATTATTGCCAATCACGTAACTGAATATGACGATGAAATCGATCAACACTCTCTAGAAGAATGTAAACGCAGAGAGGATTGGTAAAAGTGGAACGAGGCAATAAGAGTAGAGCTGGACTAACTCTCGAAATGCAAAATTTTGGACCTATAGTCCTAACACCAAAAGGTGTTAAACCTGTGGGATATAAATGGGTATTCGTAAGAAAAAGAAATGAAAATAATGAGATCGTACGCTACAAATCGCGCCTTGTTGCACAAGGCTTTTCCCAATGACCAGGAATAGACTATGATGATACATATTCTCCGGTCATAGATGCGATCACTTTCCGATTCATTATTAGCCTAACTACTACGGAAGGCCTGGATATGCAGCTTATGGACGTTATGACTGCATACCTATATGGCAATATAGATAAGGATATTTATATGAGACTTATGGACGGCTATAAACTACCGACGAAAATGACAGAAAGACCTCGGGACATCTACTTTGTCAAACTCCAAAGATCACTGTATGGTCTAAAACATTCGGGGAGAATGTGGTATAATAGACTCAGTGAATTCCTAGTGCAACAAGGATTCACAACTAATGAAGTCTGCCATTGCATCTTTATAAGAGTAGGGGTGGCAAATGGGTCGGGTGGGTTCGGGTTCGGTTCGGGTCAGATTTGACCCGACCCGGATAGAGGTAAACCCTAGCCCGACCCAGATTGAATCTGGGTCAGGTTTGGGTGACCCGAAAAATTTTCGGGTCGGGTTCCAGTTAACCCGTCGGGTTAAGATTTGACTTATACACTACTGCTTCTTTTTCGATATCCAGCTATTTATTAAGAGCCACCGATAATTTATTAAGTGTTGCATAATTTCCAGTAGCTCGTCGCTTAAACCACACTGATGACAGCATGGAAGTATAATTAAGTTACCATTTTATTAACGAAAGTAATAAAATTAACAAAAAAGTTGTATGTAAATGGAATTGAATCCAAGACCTCTTAAAGAAGAGGACAACAATTCAAATCGTGTAAGCACAACTCCCATTGCAACTGTGTATTGAAATTATTATATAAATTTATTTATATATATATAAAGTAAACCTAGTCGAATTCGGGTCATCCGGGTTGACATGCCAAATCCATGCCCGACCCGGATTTTATCCAGGTCGGGTCAGGTCAACATGTTTCCTACTTGAACCGGATTGGCCCCTACCCATACCCGGTTAAGGATGCCGGGTTCGGGTCGGGTCGGGTCGGGTCGGGTCGGGCTCATTTTGCCACCCCGATATAAGAGCAAAGGAAACATGATTCGTAATTATTGCCGTCTACGTAGACGACTTAAACCTCATTGGATCTCCTGAAGAGATAGCTGAGATATCCACGAGACTTACACAGACTTTTGAGATGAAAGACCTTGGCAAAACAAAGTTCTGCCTAGGCTTACAAATCGAACACCTCAGCAGAGGAATCTTGTTACATCTATCCACCTACACAAGGAAGTTGCTGAAAAACTTCCTTATGGACAAATGTCATCCGCTTAGTACACCAATGGTTGTCAGATCATTGGATGTAAATACGGACCCCTTCTGACCGCTGGAAGAGGGGGAGGAAGCACTGGGTCCCGAAGTAACCTACCTGAGTGTAATTGGAGCACTCATTTATCTGGCAAACTGCACACGTCCCGATATAGCGTTTGCAGTTAACTTACTAGCCAGATACAGTTCAGTGCCCTCAAAGCGCCACTGGAACGGAGTGAAGCACCTTTTACACTACCTCCAAGGGTCAGTTGACCTGAGACTATACTTCAAGAAAGGCGTATCCTCCAACTTAGTCGGTTATGCAGATGCAGGATACAGGTCTGACCCTCACACCGCAAAGTCCCAGACCAGCTTCGTATTCACCTACGGTGGAACAACCATCTCATGGAGGTCTGTGAAGCAGACATCAACAGCAACCTCATCCAACCACTCCGAACTCATTGTGATCCACGAAGCTAGCAGAGAATGCTTCTGGCTTCGTTCAGTCATCCACCATATCCTTGTGACAATAGGCCTGAAGACGGAAGATCTTGAACCAACCACCATGTACGA
The DNA here is from genome assembly GCA_030789695.1 of Scilla litardierei. Lineage (NCBI taxonomy): Eukaryota > Viridiplantae > Streptophyta > Magnoliopsida > Asparagales > Asparagaceae > Scilla > Scilla litardierei. The sequence goes on along the minus strand of CM061133.1, from coordinate 329,251,221 downwards.
AGACAATGATGCCTGCATAGCTCAATTACGAGGTGGCTACATCAAAGGTGACAGGATGAAGCACATTTCCCCCAAATTCTTCTGGATGCATGAATAACAAGTAGACAACCAGATCGACATCCAGCAGATCTAGTCTTGCAACAACCTGGTAGATATATTTACTAAAGCGTTACCTCGATGTACCTTTAGAAAACTTGTAATAGGAATTGGGATGAGACAGTTGAAAGATCTACAAGCCTGAAGCTTGTACGCAACAGAGGAAGTTAATGTTGCGTTGTACTCTTTTTCCTTAGCTATTGGTTTTTCCCACTGGGTTTTCCATAGCCAAAGATTTTAACGAGGCAACCACATCAACTCTGGATCCAGAAGTTAAAGAGACTTGTACTCTTTTCCCTTAACCATTGGTTGTAATGGCCCTAGTGCCATATACAGTAGGGTGTATATGTTTGTGTTCCAGGATGTGCCTAAGCGTATATACACATGTGTATATATGTAATGTAAATAGTAAATATGTAGTGTGCATAATAATTATCTATTGGTTGCTCACACATATGCCTATATATGGATGCATGCCTATATGAATGTATTATCAGGATATATATGGTTGCTTGAATGAGGATGTCTTGGGTGTATATGTGATTGATAATATGTGTAGTAGTGTGTATAGTAAATTGGTGCTATGGTTGTATGTCTTGTAGTAAATGTTGTTGGTATGTAATGTATGTGTATACTAGTACTCTTTGTATATTATAATTAGTAGGATAGTATTATTGATGATGGGTGACCCTCTTGTATGAATGGCACGTTTGTTAATAGTTATAAGCCAGGGGTGCGTGTAGTAAGTTATGTAATTATTTGATTAATGTGTTAATTATAATTGTAATAAAATTAATTATAGTGGTTGCTAAATAATGTGATGTAGTGATATGTGGTGTATATTTGTATTGGCTGTATATGGATAACATAGGGTGTAATTTTCTATCTAAGTTGGAGGGTGTTTTATAGAAGGGCATTTTGGTCTTTTAGGCTAGCATGGCATCTTCTAGCCCTTTTGACCTTTGACCCTTAAGAGTTAAGTAATAATTAGTGTGTGTGTGTGTGTATAGTAATTGGTTTATTAGTAAATTAGTTTGGGTGTGTGCATAAGGGAAAGATGTGTGTAGAAGAGAGGAGAAGAGTAGATTTTTCTAGACTCTCTTTAATTGTCATTAACTCTCTCTCTCTCTCTCTCATTATTTTTCTTACCTCCTTCTCTCTCTCTCTCTATTGTCGAATTCTGTCCCTCCCATTTCTCTTTTGTTGTTTCCAATTTGCATTCTAATTATGGTAATTAAGAGGACAGATGAAGAAAAAGGAAAGAAGGCTTTTAAAGGGATGAATCAAATGATTTAATGGGAGGATTTAAAGGCAATGATGTGGCCTCTTTATTTGGTAGGAATCCAGCTCTCTTTAGTACGTTGTTTGCATGGCATTTTTGAATTAAAGATCTCATCTTTGTAGTAGAATTGCATCTCCTTAATTAAAGTTAGCCTCTTTATGATTTGTGATGTTAAAATTAGTTTCTTGTTAAATTGTTGTGTATTACTTGTCAAGATGCTATCTTTATTAGAAATTTATGAGGAAAAATGATACCTTTGTGATGTTAGTCCACTTCCCTTGTTAAGTCAAGGAGAAAGTTGTAATCTTTATTGTATTAACTGAAAGTTGTTCTCTTTTTATGCAAGTTATTATCTTTATCAAAGTTCCATACTCAAGTTGATATTTTGATGAAGTAGCCATGTTTTAGTTGTCCCTTTATTAAGGATTCATATGTGGAGTTACTAGCTTTATGGCTATGTTGTGCTAATAAGCTTAAAGTTGTGAACTCCTCATCTTTATAAGGAAGAAAGGTTGCTACCTTATTTCGGCCCTGGGCCTTGTTGGGCATTTGTGATGTCTTAATGAAAGCAAGAGAGAAGAGATGAAAAGAGAGAGGAATACCAAAATTTTTCCCACTGTTTTGGCCTTGCTCTTGGTACCATGTTGCGAAGTTAGGAAATTATCAAGTGGTTAGCATCTTTCTTATGTTATATGCCAACTTAGGAAAAGTCTAGTTGTCAAATGGTTGCATTTTTAATGAAGACATAAGTTAAGTAGCGTATATGTGTTGCATTTTAATGTACACCATTCTAAGCTTGCATTTCATTGGTTGCATTCTATAAGAATACGTTCTTTGAATCACGTTGGTTGCATTTTGTGTAATTTTGATTAAGACTAGCTACTTATTAATGTGGGCCTAAGCTTACATCAAATGTTATACCCCTAATGCTTGCATTTTAATTTAAGTTACATTTTAACTTGCGCAAGATTCAAGTTGTGTTCTAGTTGCATTTTCATTTCTTAGCGCATTTTAACTCAACTTACATTTGGGTTCATATTTTGGTTGCTTTTAATTCAAGTGGTGGAACGTGTTTAGCTTGGTGGCATTTAAAGAATGTATATAGTTTAATTGACTTGGAGTATGCTTGTGGCTACCTTCATCCAAGTTCATTAATTAAAGTTAATTAAGCTTGCATTTTTATTACTTGCTCCTTTTTGAACTTGCCTGTTATTAAAGAGAAAGTATGAATCCCCTTGGGAAAGTTGCAAGCATTCTTAAATTAAATTGTTATGGTTAATAATGCAAGCTCATTATTAAAATTGTCGTGGTTTAAGCCTACTTGTTGTATGGCCATCATTAAATGGTATGAGGTTCATGGAGTATGTTTGTGGCAATTTGTAAAAGGATCCTAATTATTCTCTTTAAAAGTTTGCATTTGGGTGAAAATGAATTGCTAAGGCAAGTTGGTTCATATGAATGGGAGACAATGTTAATTTGTACTTTGACCAATGGTATATTGTGACGAAGAAGGGAGATGTGGTTGTAGTTGTCCTTTTATTCATGGAACTCTCATGTCATTCATTATGTTGCATGTTCTTTCCCCTAATTTTTGAGCATACTAGCTTATTCGTTCCTTTATGTCCTCTTTTGCATGCAATGTCTTAGTTTTGTTCTTTCTAATATGTCACTCTTATGTCATTTTAAAATTGGTAAAGATACAAATCTAAATGTGGTATGCTATGTTGCCTCATTTAAATGCTAAGAAATGAATAAGTCCTCTTAAATGAGGGTGACACGGGGATTAGGGGACACTATGTAGTGGGGAAAACATGAGGGGCTGGACAGTTATGGTGGTTGGTGGCCCTCATGTCCTGCCCGAGTGGCGAGGAGTGGCGGAAATGAGGAGAATTGAGGGAAATGTGAAGGGAAAAGAAGGAGAAAATAGGGCTCCTTTGTTAACAGCATTGCACACTGGGCCAAGTGCCCAGCTAGCTGGGGGAGTTTACCTGTGTCACCCCAACAGGGAGTGAGGTCCATTTCCAAGAGGGTCTACCCACTACTTAGGGTCCAAATCACTGTTAGAGAACTTCCATTACTTTTGTAGCATTATTAAATGTTGCTTACTTGTACGTTCTTTACTTGTACCCCTTCCATGTTGTATACCCTTGTTATATACATCTCATATTGTAGTTCTTGTCACTTGCATTTATTTTACTCATGTTGTCTCACTCTCTTGTTGTTGTACCTTCGTTTATGTTATGCATTCAATGATTTATGTCATACACATGTTTCCTTTAATTCATTCCATGCTTCATTGGCACCTTGCTATAGATGCATGTAAAATAGTTGTATTTTCATAATAGCATACTAGTGGGAGTTGGCATTTCCTACTGGGTCACGCGTTGACATGCCCCACCCGTTGTTTTCAGGTGTTGGAGTTGGGGGGCAGAGATGGAGTTGGAGTTATTTTTGAGGTCTTCGAGCGTAGGTTTGGGTGGTGAGGAGAGAGGTGAGGGACATTGTACTTTTGGGTCTCTTTTGGTGGTGAGTTACTGATGTATAGAGACAGATATGATGTTGTATTATGATGGAGGATAGGATATAGTCTTTGTTGTTTCAGTGTTCTTTCTCTGGTTGTCTATGTTGTAATTCTGGGTTGGCAGTGTGTTGGTTGCCTTGTTAGGAACATTACAGGTACTACCCCAACAGTGCACAGTGGCCTGCTATTTTCATTGTGTTTCTTTTCTCTTCTCCCTTCGTAACACTCGCTCTACGGGTATCCCAGGGAGCGGGGCGTTACATTTGGTGGCCCATGCAGGTCACCTCACTGCAGTTGCGTAAGGATTAGTACGTGTAGTGTTCCAGTGTTTGAGGGTAGTTGAGTCCTAAGTTGGGTAGGTGTCTAGCCTTAGGGTAGAGCCCTTAGGTTAGACAGTCCGAGGACAGACTGTATTTTAAGGTGGGTAGATTATAATGGCCCTAGTGCCATATACAGTATGGTGTATATGTTTGTATTCCAGGATATGCCTAAGCGTATATACATATGTGTATAAATGTAATGTAAATAGTAAATATGTAGTGTGTATAATAATTATCTATTGGTTGCTCACACATATGCCTATATGTATGGATACATGCCTATATGCATGTGTTATCAGGATGTATATGGTTGCTTGAATGAGGATGTCTTGGGTGTATATGTGGTTGATAATATGTGTAGTAGTACGTTTAGTAAATTGGTGCTATGGTTTTATGTCTTGTAGTAAATGTTGCTGGTATGTAATGTATATGTATACTAGTACTCTTTGTATATTATTATTAGTAGGATAGTATTATTGATGATGGGTGACCCTCTTGTATGAATGGCACGTTTGTTAATAGTTATAAGCCAGGGGTGTGTGTAGTAAGTTATGTAATTATTTGATTAATGTGTGAATTATAATTGTAATAAATTAATTGTAGTAGTAGTTAAAATATTGTGATGTAGTGATATGTGTTGTATATTTGTATTGGCTGTATATGGATGACATATGGTGTAATTTTATATCTAAGTTGGAGGGTGTTTTTATAGAAGGGCATTTTGGTCTTTTAGGCTAGCATGGCATCTTCTAGCCCTTTTGACCTTGAGTGCTGTTAGTTGCACCACAAGTTTTTATGAATTCACCCTACCTCTAAATTCACCGCATTAATGTTTTTTACTTTATTAAAAATCCTATCTTATTCACAATTTTAACCCCGCATGTATCAATGGATCCGGACACAATGTCCTTGAAGGCTCCAATACGGTAATTCTCTTTGTTTGTGGTGCTGCAGGAGTTGGAATGAAGCTCCTTCAAATGCTTAGAGAAAAGTGAATTTGGTTCCTCGAGAAATTTCAGGAACAAATCCATGTTCGAACTTAAGACCTCAAGAGCATCTTGGAATTCTCTTGACTGCAAAAGCCTTTCGTCCGTCACCAGCCGCTTTGCTTCCATGAATTTTTTACGAACGAGAGCCATCCTCCTCTCATTTTGAATGTCATCCTACCTTCCCTTCTGAATTTTTAAATGCGAAACTAATTCATTGGGTTGATCTTGTGCCATGAAGTTCTGCTGCCATCAACCAATGGGCCCGTGTGTGTGGCTGACTTTCTGTGCATCTATTCAAGCAAGTTTTACGCGGATGATGGGGACAGGGGTAGAGATCGTCTAGACAACGATGGAGCAGCATTGCCACGGCGATGGGACCGTCAACGAGGAAGATATCGAGGATAAAAACGTAACTGAACATAAGAGTTTGTGGTGTAATCATAAGAACACTCATAATGGCAAACTTGTAAATAAAAATGCGGTGAAATCAAAAGAGCTTGCGGTTCAACTAACAACACTCTTTGAACTTTGACCCTTAAGAGTTAAGTAATAATTAGTGAGTGTGTGTGTGTATAGTAATTGGTTTATTAGTAAATTAGTTGGGGTGTGTGCATAAGGGAAATATGTGTGTAGAATAGAGGAGAAGAGTAGATTTTTATAGATTCTCTTTAATTGCCATTAACTCTCTCTCTCTCTCTCTCGTTATTTTTCTTACCTCCTTCTCTCTCTCTCTCTCTCTCTCTCTATTGCAGAATTCTCTCCCTCCCATTTCTCTTTTGTTCTTTCCAAATTTGCATTCTAATTATGATAATTAAGAGGTAGGATGAAGAAAACGGAAAGAAGGCTTTTAAAGGGAGGAATCAAATGATTTAATGGGAGGATTTAAAGGCAATGATGTGGCCTCTTTATTTGGTAGGAATCCAACTCTCTTTAGTATGTTATTTGCATGGCATTTTTGAATTAAAATCTCTGTTGTAAACTTGGTGGCTACGGAACCCGTAGCCCTCTGTTTATAGAAGTAGGATTACATAATGGGTGGATACCCAATATACAATTGGGCCTACAAAAGCACGTTTATAACACTTCCCCTTATCCATCCATTGTTGTAAGCCATATATGAGCGCTTTAGGGTTCATAGAGCTTATCTGACTATGGGGGTATGGATACTTTTGGATCCTAAGTTAAGAGTTCTTGCCTCGTCAAAACCTTTGCCATGGAAAACCCAGTGGGAAAAACCAGTGGATAAGGGAAAAGAGTACAAGTCTCTATAACTTCCCCTGATCGATGAATATCATCAGAGGTGGATACTTCTAGATCCTAAGTTAGGGATAACTGCCTCGTTAAAACCTTTAGCTATGGAAAAACCAGTGGGAAAAACCAATAGCCAAGGAAAAGAGTACAGTTTTCCATAACTTCCCCTGATTAGTGGAAGTATTTAGGGGTGGATACTTCCGGATCTAGAGTCAATGAGGTTGCCTCGTTAAAAACCTTTAGCTATGGAAAAACCAATGGGAAAAACCAATAGCCAAGGGAAAAGAGTATAACACTACATTTGACTCCCCCTGATCTGTACAAGCTGCAGGCTTGCAGATCTCCTAGACAACTATACATCAATCTCTTACAGTGTTCCGATAATAAGTACAAAGTACGAGGCATCGCTCATCTATACAAGACATCGCTCATCTATGGCAGCTACTGAACCTGAGGGAGCTCTTCTGAAGAGGAGTGGTCTGTAGACTCGGTAGGTAGCACCACGTCTCTGACCAAGTCGTCACTATGTCTGCGAGGTACTGCAGGACCTGGCTGTGCGTACTTATGATTTGATTCTTGGATCGAGGAGCCCCTCAGGATGGTGGGATTGATGTTGCCTTGGAAGCATGCTTTGCTGGTCTCCAGGAGTTGGTCGTTCCTTTGTTGTAGTCATCGCGATGATCTGTAACCTATATCTGCAAATACATTTAACATGTTGGATGATCCTTGACCCTTGGAGGTAGTGCAGAAGCTACATATCTCTGGTCCAGTGGTGCACTGCAGGCGTTGCATGATTCGGGTTCAATATTACATATTTAACCCCCCATTTAGCCCTATTTTGTGCTCAAGTGATGCTACATTGTTCTCTAGTTCATACGTATTTTGTACACCATTATTTATTAGAGAAAACATTCTATTTGAGCACAAAACAGAAATTAACTAAGTATTTCTGCACTTGTTATATTTTTCCTAGCTTCATCTCGATCTCACAATTCCAATGACTATTTATTTGTATTTTTCTGAGATCTGTGCTAATTACTGTGTATTTTTGAATGCAGAATACCAATTAAATGGAGAAATACGGAAGAAAATACGCTTAAATACGTATATACGTCGGCGCACGATTTTTGGCGCGCCACGCGGCACAATCACGACCATCCGATCTCAATCCAACGGCGCTGCTTCAACAATCGGACGCTGGCGACGCGGCTAAAGAGGGGTCGTTCGATCGAGATCGAACGGATGTCGACAGCCCATTTCGCAACAGCGTGCACGATTCTTGGCAGATACGTGGCATGATCCCATGCAGTTGTCGCTCAATCCGACGGCCCGATGCAGTGATCAGCGGAGCGGCGACGCGGAGACTTTTCGACCGAGCGATCAAGATTGGACGGACCAGATCCGGGCGGATTCGAATTCGAATTCGAATCAGCGGAGCGGCGACGTGGGTGAATATAGACCACTTGATTACGATCCAACGGCTGAAGACAACCCCGTGTTTGAAATCAAATTTGAAATCTGAACGGGCGACGTGGCGAGTTTTCGACGGTCTGATGCAGATCCTACGGCGGGAAACGACGCGACACAGCGCAGGGCGGAGAAGAACGCAGCCACGAACAGCCATTCGATCCCACGATCGAACGGTCAGGATTCATCCTGAGCGGAGTTCGGATGCGAACAGCGGAGCGGATCCGTTTAAGGGACACGTGGCAGCGCCACAGCCAATCCCGCTCGATCCAACGGCTGTGGATTGCACCGACTTGTTTCAGCGGGTTTGGGTCGATATTGATGCGGGTTTTGAACCCGTTAACCCTATTAAACCCGCATTGAGCCTATTTAAGCGCATTCTAGGGTTTTTGGGCATATACAAGCAGATTTTGGCGTATTTTGAGCGTATTGGAGGCTCTAGAAGTCGTATTTCGCCAGGGAAAAATTCTGTAAAATTCCAGAGGCTATTTTTATTATTTCCAGAGAGTTTTGGTGTATATCTTGGAGATTTGGTGATGAATTCTAAACTTATATCCCGTATTTGACGCTTTTCTATCGTATTTGGCTATTAAATTGATGTATCTTGCTATGAACGTTGTTTATTCTTGCATTATGAGTAGCTAAATCTCTATTGTGCATTATATGGAGTAGTTAGGGGATGTGATTTGTGTTAGTTTGGTTGTATTCCTTGGGCTAAATCGTTAAACGTCGTTAAAGTTGTAATCTTTGTTCGTAAATCGTCTTTTTCATCTTCCAAAAGAAGTGATTGAGTTGATGATCGCCACAAAAAGGTGAGTTTTGATCTCCCCAAAAGGGAGTTTCATACCGTAGTTTTGATCTCTCCAAAAGAGAGTTTCATATTGTATTATAACTTTAGCGACGATCTTATTGAATATTGTGCTTGAACCCCCAAAAGGGTATCTTCCGATGAATTGCTCCCAAAAGGAGAATTCATTGAGTTATATTGGGTATTTTCCGATGAATTGCTCCCAAAAGGAGAATTCATTGCGTTATACTTGTCAACCAAATTAATACGAATCATTGATCCTAATGAACCCATACCATGTGCATACTTTCGTCGGTATTTTCTTACACTGTTTTCCTTGTTCATATTGTTCACGTGTTCACATCACTATCACCGTCATCATCATTGAAGTGGTTAGTTTCTTTTTGTAGGATTTCAATTTGATTTGAGCTGTGGTTGCAACAGATTTCCTCCTGAGGATTCGACATCTGGACTCCCAGATTATATTACTTGTACGGACTCTTGCACTTGAGAGAGAGAACCTTTCCGGTCCCACCATTGCACTGTATCTGGTTAAAGGGTTTACTGCCAATGCTTTCTAGAGTCACGTGCAATTAACCAGATAAAGAAATGTACAAAAGACACTTGAGTAAGGCACTTCAGGACCTAGGATATCCTTCCCCTCTTCCAGTGAACGGAAGGGGTCTTAATGTGCATCCATACAACCAGTGGTGTATTAGTGGATTGCGATTATCTATGTTTCTTCATCAACTGGATGATAATTTTATCTTCTGGATGATTATTCATCTGCTGGATGATTATTCATCTTCTGGATGATTGTTTCATCTTCGGGATGATAGTTTCATCTTCATGATGATGGTTTCATCTTCAGGATGATTATTCATCTTCAGGATGATTATTCATCTTCAGGATGATAATTCATCTTCAGGATGATAATTCGTAAGGGTATGTTGTCACATCATCCATAGCAACATAGCCTAAAATTTTCTTTGTCAATCGCATGGTTTTCGCAACCATGACCAGGGAGCCTGATGCATCAGTTTAAATAATTTTGTAAGTGAGTAAAGCTCATCTTACATGGTCACTTCCTGATTTCTGCGAAATAAACCTCTAATGCTATAGTGTTTTGCTTATAGCATACGATTTTATTTATTTATATAATACTCGGTAACCCACAGGTTTGATATCTTTTGATATCAGGACTTCAGGTCCAAACACTTCATATTTCATAAGTGAGTCCAGCTCAACTTATTATTGTCTCGTTCCACATAATCTGGCCACATTTCTGTGTTTGCTTCAGGAAACAGAGATTGGGAACGATATCAATGGCTAAATGAAATGTGAGTAATCGTCGGCAAGTGTGTTTTATCCAAATACCTCTCCATGTACTTACATTATTCAATTTATTCTAGATTCATCTCTTCTGGATGTTCTGGAAAGGGAGGGGATATGGAGATGAGCTCACTTTCCTGTGGTGGTATTGTTTTTAAGGTCTCCAGGAGTTATTTCTCTCTTTGGAGCCTCGTGGTATGTCCTCTCATCCATTGAGGGTATCCACTTCAGCTACTGGTGGATTGCATCCATTATATTTGCTATGTCAATCCTAGCTGGATTTTTAGTGGCAGGGATGTGTGAATTTGACAATATTTATATTGTCAGTAGCTATGTCTGATAACTGTTTAACAGTTTCATGAGTGTTGCTCTTCAGGATCTCATCATAGTTCATGATAATCAGATCATAAGTATTAATTTTTTAAATGGTCAAATTGAGCTTCAGACTCATGGATGATTATAGTATTTTTGTTGAACCTAATACCGGGGAATTAAAGTTATGAAGGATCTTCAGGATCTCATCAAGTCTTTAAAAGAGGGCACATCAATGCACGTCTTAGGGGAAGTGATTTTAAATGCTCCCCCTGTTCAGAGTGCTCATAATCTATGTATCTGGGGTAATTACTTCCGATAAATAGTTATGTGTTTTGATGGTCGATAGTGGTGATATGGGAATGTATACTCATCATGGCACAATCGATAGATGTGCTCTAAACGCTTTTCCTGTTAGGGGTTCTCGGAAACTGTTTATATGAGGTGCTCAGGCTCATATAAATAGGTTCTAAGGAGGCTTTTTGATGGTTTGCATTGTAAGTGCATCTTCCCACATAGTCACCCACAACTGGATTTTTAATGGATAAGTAATCCGTTTAAATCATTTTAATGATTTATGTAACCCATTTTGGGTGTGAACACAAACGTCATGGTGTTCAACATTTTTCCAGTTGCAAATATAGTTTGATTTCCCAGTATTATCCAATGTTCTCGCCATTTAGTAATCTGTCCCATTTGCTTTGAAAAAGCTAGACTGCGATTGGATAATAGGTTTGAAAATGACAATTTTTAGAGGATATATGAATGAGTACTCTAAGGTACCTCATCAGCCATATGTAGGGAGTGTGTGAGTCCACTTTTATCCCTCAAATACTCTCAAGAGGCCTAAAGGTCTCATTCTTCTAATGATGATAATATATCATCTTAAATTTGTTTGAGGAAGTGAGGAGAGTCAATGTCCACGTGAATGGAGATGATCTCGTAATCATTTTTCCTTTTGAATGGGACAATGAAAGTTTCACCCTTTTTTGAAGAATCTTCGGGTTCATCTAGTTAATGATGTCTTGCATCATTAATCCAGGGAGACGTCGATCAAAAGTTGGTCGATTCTGGACACTTCTGGTGTTCCAAATTAATTCCTCTGTTTGAATTTATGTGGGACTTTTGAAAGTCCATTAAAATGCTCAAGTTAATATTGTCAGGTAATATGTGAACTGTGTTCGAACTATGAAGGATTACATCTTCACATTGACAATTATGCGGATCAAAGTTGGACAAAGCTTCAGGCTTTATCGGTTTCTTGAGTCATTAGGGATTTCGTTTTGACGAATATCCTTTGAAACTTTATAAGTTTCAGAGAGTACATGGCATCCTCATTTTAGGAGTATTCAGGATAACAAATCATTCATAGTAAAATGAAATGCGTAAAAAGCATGAAATCAATATTATGGTAATGCATTTAAACACATATATATTGCAAGAGAATACTACTGATAATTATGTTACGGCAACAAGTTTCGTAGTATGATGTGTGCTCTTAAAAATATACATCCATAATTATGCTCATTTAGACTTATGTTATGACAACAGATCAAATTTGTTTTCAAAGTTTATTTGTCCTCGGGGAGTAGCTAAATATACATAAGGTCAATTGACTTTCATCGTTTAGACTAAGATATGCATATATTTTACATGGCATAAGTTAATGCCCATTCATGTTGCAAAAAGCGTTATGGGTCTTATCAGAACTTCTGGTCTGATATTGGGTTTCCATTGCATACTCCATGTCGAGGTATATCAGATCTTCCCTTTCTCATTTTATTCAAGACTTCCCCTGTTTTCAGTCTTCCTTATTGTCATTTATAAGGAAGAATGAATATTGGTCTTACGAAGTAGACATATACAAGAGAAATGAGTTAGTTTCTATATTTCCACTTTTCTAATTTCTGAGAGACTTTTAAAAGTCTATTTGAAAACTCAAGTATGGTCTACAGGCCATTTTTATTGAGTCATTCAAGTATTGTGTGGATATAGAATCTTGCTCAAGGGGAAACAAATACGCGGCTATGAAGTTTATAATTTCCCACTTATCTATTAAGACATGACTTCGGGCGTATGCTTAAAATTAAGGCTAGATAAAGGAATCATACCTTGTAAAGTGAGATTACTCTAAAAGAGTTTAGCGGTGTTATGACAACTGCTGGTGTCAATATTTGTTTATATAAACCATAGATCTGAGAGATCTATTTACCACAAAATGCGTATCTCTAAAAGAAATCGTATAAATGTTTTTCACAAAATCCATCGTATTTGTTAATTTTTTATTTTATTAGGGTGAAAGGGTGTTGACTTTTGATTTGATTTTGAACTTCAGGTTCATTTTGTCAAAGTGTATATGATGTTAAACTTTTTGAAATCATGATTGGTTTGTTGTCAGTAAATATCGTCATATCATGAGCATAAGCATGAGCATGGAATGATCATATAACATTGCAAAATGCAACAATTAATGATTTATCATACACATAATATGAAGCTTGTAAGCTAAAAAGGTTATGCTCAATAAAATAGTTGAAAGAAACTAAATTATCATTGCAAATAAATCAAGCATGTGAGCTTAAGAATGTATGCTCAACTAACATGAATTGAAACATATACACATGATATTTATATTCTGCAGGTATATAAATAATTTCATCTCGGACATATATTTATGCTACAAGCATTAAAAATATATCATAGAGATTTTAGCATGCTAAATAAACTGTTCATCACAGAACATTAAATATGCGGCATGCATATAGTTTTCTACACATGCATTTATAGTGTTTAAGCGTAAATTCATGCTAGAGGCAATAAAAATATACAACATCTCATCGCAGAGAAATGCAGCAGGCATTTAATTTCATCGCAAACAATTATCACGGGCAATTAATCATCATAGGCAATTGACCATCACAGGCATTAATCATCACAGGCATTTTTTAATGGAAATGAAAATTTTTTCGTTTAATAATTATTGGACCACTAGGCAACATCATACATCGTTAGGTTAGTTAACTAACGGCAGAGCGATCACATGATCTTCCTAATTATTAAACGTATAATAATCAGATAATCCAAAAATGTGATGAATTAAAAAGCGCGTAATAATCCAGAATTTAACGAAGAAAAATCTTAATTAAATCTGAAAAAGAATTTGTAAAAACAAAATTTTCGGGGGAAAACCCAAGTTAGGTTTTTTGGAGGCGATCGTTCGTGCGGGCCCGTGCGGGTGGAAAAGTTTTGCGCCGTAGGGACCGCCGCTACGGGCGGATAGGGTCTCTCCGTGCGCGTCACCGCTACGGGCGGCTAGGGTCTCGCCACGCGTGTCGCCGCTACGAGCGGCTAGGGTTTTGCGTCTTGCGCGTGCGGGGAGGGGGGTTTTGCCGCAGCTGCTTCGGGCGGCAGCGGTGGCTGCCACCGGAGGGCGGCAGCGGCGTCTGCCGCGTCGGGCGGCAGCGTCGGCTGCCGCTCGAAGGCGGAAGCAGCGTCTGCCACGTCGGGCGGCAGCCCTGCCACCGAGGCGGCAGTCGCACGCCGCCGCTTCAGGCGGTGGGTAGATCGCGTGGGGGGTTTTCGCGTGCGCGGCTGCTGGCCACGTGGCGATGAAGAAATCCCTCTAGGATTTGAAAAAAATTTCGGGAAGAAGATGATAAAAACATGATTTTTATTTAAAAATGTATTTTAGTCTTCAAAACAGCGTTTTTCATCGTAAAAATTGATTTTTATTGATAAAAACGTCGATTTTTCATTAAAGGATTGATTTAGCATGCAGATCTGAGATAAAAATCCCATCTATACTAATCAAACATCGATCCAAACATATAGATCTAATCGTATGCGCATAAAAGTTTAGATCTAGGGAATAAAAATTACCTCTAGATCCTACCCGTCGGATCTAGCGACGTTCGGTGAAGGAAGCCCGTACGCGTCGTGATTCGTCCGTCGGCAGAAGTTCAGCTCAGCTTCTAGCGTGCTGATAACGTGTTGTAAACTTGGTGGCTACGGAACCCGTAGCCCTGTATTTATAGAAGTAGGGTTACATAATGGGTGGATACCCAATATACAATTAGGCCTACAAAAGCCCGTTTATAACAATCTCATCTTTGTAGTAGAATTGCATCTACTTAATTAAAGTTAGCCTCTTTATGATTTGTGATGTTAAAATTAGTTTCTTGTTAAATTGTTGTGTATTACTTGTCAAGATGCTATCTTTATTAAAAATTTATGAGAAAAATGATACCTTTGTGAAGTTAGTCCACTTCCCTTGTTAAGTCAATGAGAAAGTTGTAATCTTTATTATATTAACTGAAAGTTGTTCTCTTTTTATGCAAGTTATTATCTTTATCAAAGTTCCATACTCAAGTTGATATTTTGATGAAGTAGCCATGTTTTAGTTGTCCCTTTATTAAGGAATCATATGTGGAGTTACTAGCTTTATGGCTTTGTTGTGCTAATAAGCATAAAGTTGTGAACTCCTCATCTTTATGAGGAAGAAAGATTGCTACCTTATTTCAGCCATGGGCCTTGTTGGGCATTTGTGATGTCTTAATGAAAGCAAGAGAGAAGAGATGAAAAGAGAGAGGAATACCAAAATTGTTCCCAATGTTTTGGTCTTGCTTTTTGTACCATGTTGCGAAGTTGGGAAATTATCAAGTGGTTAGAATCTTTCTTATGTTATATGCCAACTTAGGAAAAGTCTAGTTGTCAAATGGTTGTATTTTTAATGAAGACATGATTTAAGTAGCTTATATGTGTTGCATTTTAATGTACACCATCCTAAGTTTGCATTTCATTGGTTGCATTCTATAAGAATACGTTCTTTGAATCACGTTGGTTGCATTTTGTGTAATTTTGATTAAGACTAGCTACTTATTAATGTGGGCCTAAGCTTACATCAAATGTTATACCCCTAATGATTGCATTTTAATTTAAGTTACATTTTAACTTGCGCAAGATTCAAGTTGTGTTCTAGTTGCATTTTCATTTCTTAGCGCATTTTAACTCAACTTACATTTGGGTTCATATTTTGGTTGCTTTTAATTCAAGTGGTGGAACGTGTTTAGCTTGGTGGCATTTAAAGAATGTATATAGTTTAATTGACTTGGAGTATGCTTGTGGCTACCTTCATCCAAGTTCCTTAATTAAAGTTAATTAAGCTTGCATTTTTATTACTTGCTCCTTTTTGAACTTGCATGTTATTAAAGAGAAAGTATGAATCCCCTTGGGAAAGTTGCAAGCATTCTTAAATTAAATTGTTATGGTTAATAATGCAAGCTCATTATTAAAATTGTCGTGGTTTAAGCCTACTTGTTGTATGGCCATCATTAAATGGTATGAGGTTCATGGAGTATGTTTGTGGCAATGTGTAAAGGGATCCTAATTATTCCCTTTCAAAGTTTGCATTTGGGTGAAAATGAATTGCTAAGGCAAGTTGGTTCATATGAATGAGAGGCAATGTTAGTTTGTACTTTGGCCAAGGGCATATTGTGACGAAGAAGGGAGATGTGGTTGCAGTTGTCCTCTTATTCATGGAACTCTCATGTCATTCATTATGTTGCATGTTCTTTCCCCTAATTTTTGAGCATACTAGCTTATTCGTTCCTTTATGTCCTCTTAACATTGCATGCAATGTGTTAGTTTTGTTGTTTCTAATATGTCACTCTTATGTCATTTTAAAATTGGTAAAGATGCAAATCTAAATGTGGTTTGCTAGGGGAAAACATGAGAGGCTGGACAGTTATGGTGGTTGGTGGCCCTCCTGTCCTGCCCGAGTGGCGAGGAGTGGCGGAAATGAGGAGAATTGGATAAATTATGAAGGGGAAACAAGGAGAAAACAATGCTCCTTTGTTAACAGCATTGCACACTGGGCCGAGTGCCCAGCTAGCTAGGGGAGTTTGCCTGTGTCACCCCAACTGGGGGTGAGGTCCATTCCCAAGAGGGTCTACACACTACTTAGGGTCCAAATCACTGTTAGAGAACTTTCATTACTTTTGTAGCATTATTAAATGTTGCTTACTTGTACGTTCTTTACTTGTAGCTCTTCCATGTTGTATACCCTTGTTATATACATCTCCTATTGTAGTTCTTGTCACTTGCGTTTATTTTACTCATGTTGTCTCACTCTCTTATTGTTGTACCTTCGTTTATGTTATGCATTCAATGCTTTATGTTATACACATGTTTCCATTAATTCATTCCATGCTTCATTTGCACCTTGCTATGGATGCATGTAAAATAGTTGCATTTTCATAATAGCATACTAGTGGGAGTTGGCATTTCTTATTGGGTCACGCGTTGATGTGCCCCACCAGTTGTTTTCAGGTGTTGGCGTTGGGGGCAGAGATGGAGTTGGAGTTATTGTTGAGGTGTTCGAGCGTAGGTTTGGGTGGTGAGGGGAGAGGTGAAGGACATTGTACTTTTGGGTCTCTTGTGGTGGGGAGTTACTGATGTATAGCGATGGATTTGATGTTGTGTTATGATGGAGGATAGAGATACAGTCTTTGTTGTTTCAGTGTTTTCTCTCTGGTTGTCTATGTTGTAATTCTGGGTTGGCCATGTGTTGGTTGCCTTGTTGGGAACATTACAGGTATTACCCCAGCAGTGCGCAGTGGCCTGCTATTTTCATTGTATTTCTTTTCTCTTCTCCCTTCGTAACACTCGCTCTACGGGTATCCCGGGGAGCGGGGCGTTACATTGGGTTTTTCCACTGTGGTTTCCATGGCAAAGGTTTTAACGAAGAAAGAACTCTTAACTTAGGATCCATAAGTATCCATACCCCCATGGTCAGATAAGCTCTATGAACCCTGAAGCGCTCATATGCTTAGCTTACAACAATGGATGGATAAGGAGAAGTGTTATGAGCGAGCTTTTGTAGGCCCATTAATGTATTGGGTATCCACCCATTATGTAACACTAGTTCTATAAATACAAGGCTACGAGGTTCCGTAGCCGCCAAGCTTACAACAACTATAATATTTATTATTGGTAAGGGAATGGTATGAAAAACATTTAACACCATATAAATATAATGTAATAGATGCATGTTCAAAATATGATACATCACATCGATTACAATATAACACATCAATAGACACAACATAATCAAGATGTCGATGTTAAAGTCTTTGTGACTAACTACATGCTAACAGATAATGACATAGATTATTATTTGGGCACACAACCCTAGCACATGAGCGTGTGAAATAGTTTTACCATTTAAACACGGTAGATTCTAACGCATTGTCCTATCCGTGCACTCATGTCTTAAGAGAATTACATATAGTATTTATTAGATAGGAACATATACTGCTCGAATTGTGTGTAGTTTCATGTTATAATGCATGTTCTATAGTAAGAAGTGTATACTTTTTAAATTTTTATGATATTATTCGCTACACATTTGACAATGGTTTTACTTGATATCTCAATTACTTAACCACATCTTGACCCTAACATGCACATAACGCATGCTTCCATGCCTACACATATCCACTCACCCATACGCTCATGCACACTAACCCTTGCATGCTTGCACTGACCCATATACCCACACATGCATTGTAACCCTAACACACATGCACACACCCTGCACACACCTGTTAGGGAAATGTATGCCCTTTTGACAATTATTGCAATTATAAAACATCTTGTTCAAAATAATAGTTTGCTATTGGTCAATCATTATCTATGTAAATCATTAATATAGTTAAATATGTATGTTATATATGTTCAGATTACATGGATAAAGTCCTTGTGTTTGTGTGAGGTCATCGTGATTATGATGATATCATGACAATGAGGTCCAATAGATCTGTTTAAGCACAACTCCTAAATGTTTCTAATCATAGGAATATAAAGACGGGATAATGATATTTCGAATAGACCAATGTCCATTGATCTCTACCATAGAGATCAATGGTAGTATCTGGTCCCATAGACAGTTGATGTGGGAACATCGTGAGATAGTGCACATGTGCTTGGTAGAAAACAAGTTTACAAATTGACTCGTTGAGATACTTTTATACAATAATCATACTCTGACTGTCAATAGAAGCCCTCAGTTGACAGTTAGTGCGGCATAGTTTTTTGACCTAAGACGTGCTAAATGAACTTTGACGTGGGAGGCTATACTTAGACTTTTACCAAACAATGACTAATGTGACCATTACGTAGGTACTCGCTATGTATAGTCCAAAGTGTGCGAAGGGAGTGGCCATCTAGACAGAATTCTTCTCCTTCGTTATGGGCGGTTAGTGTCGTAAGTAGTCAATGGATCCATAGTAAATCATTAGCCAAGGTGGAATGGATAAACTTGTTAAGAGTAACAAGTTTCATCCAACCTCAAGTTATGGAATCACATATGACTCATGCTTTAAGGTGCTATTGGTGTTTAACAGCTTCTTTACTTTAAACATCTTAACGATGTAGTTATAACAAAAGGACCAAACTGTACAGTAATTATCACTGACTGGACCATATTTGGTTGGAGAATATTTCAGTCTTACACCAACCAAATAATGACGATTCCAAAATGGGTGGTCTTCATGTACAGCTAGCATCACTGTCATACCTATGACATGATCGTAGAGTACGATTGAGTTAATATCAATGTATGATCTGTTGAGTATTGGATCCCCAATTTGGTTTTGATGATAAGCAAACATAAATTATTGTGATTAACTCCTTTAATTGCAATTAATTGAAACTTCACCAAAGTTAGATTAAAGAAGATCAAAAGTGACTGTTGAATGAAGCAATGACTTGAAAAAGACTTCAAAGATAATGATTGAAGAACTCAAGAAGAAGTGAAATGGATTAAATGTAATTTTATTTTACTTTACTCTTTTGAGCTCATTAGAATATTAAGTCTAGAAATATATTGATTAAAAGCACTTACACTTCGTACACATATCATTAGAAAAGCCCTTAGTTCATTCCATAGGTTTCATAGCTTAAAAATCTTAAATTTGAGATTTTAGACCAGGATAAGACATCTGATGTTAGGCTTCCAGACATCTGACGTGCATGTTTTCTATAGTCCATTTCAGCTGACTCGTTAGACGTCTAATGTGTAGTTCCCAGCCGTCTGACTAGGCTTCCATCTGTCTGGAATCTGTTCTCCAGACGTCTGAATAAATAGGCTAGATTTTTTTGAGAGATGTTTGGGGAATTGGCTCCTTGGTCGCTCCTTGGTCAAGTGTCTGAGGCCTATCTATCAGATGGCTGAATAGTGACTCAGACGTCTGAGAACCCTTCTTCAGATGTTTGATATAAAGCCATTACATCGCATTTATTGCAATTAAAATAGTGACACAAATGATGATTTATCTTATCAATTTAGGAATACTCAAACGGCCAAGTTTTAGACTTTTTAGTCGACTAAGAGTTTCCCCTAGTCGACTAATTTATTTCACTCAATTTTCAAAAAGTCAAAACTCTTAGTCAAACTCATTCCCTAGTTGACAGGATCATTTTTCATAAAATTTCATATTTTTAGTTCTTGTCGAATTACAGTTTTCCCTAGTCGATTAGTTAGTTATTCCAACAGTCATATTTTTGACCGTTTGTTAGTTATAGTTTTTTAGTCGACTAACAAACTTCTTATTCGACTAAAGCCAGTTATAACTTTCTTAAACGGCTATGACCTGATCAGTTTTTAGTTGTATTCGAGTAATTTAAGTTTCCTAGTCGACTAATGTTAGTAACAATGGTCAAATTCCAGTTCATTCGTAAGGCCTAGTCGACTAACATGTCTACCTAGTTGACTAATTTTTGGACTGACAATTTAGTTTTTCAAACCGTTTTGGGCAGTTGTTAGACAATTATTTGGGGATCCTTTTAGCCTATAAATAGACCCCAAACCCTCTGTCATTTTACACGAAATAATTCTCTCTCTCACTCTCCCACTCTCATTTCTTAAGTTCACTTTCTCACTCTAAAAGAGATGGTATTTTCAGACTTTCTTTGGGGTTACTCTGTAGAAATTATGCATCAATTGAAAGTTCATCTTCAAGAGTGTTTCTACCACATTTCACATCAAGAAACCTAAGAGATACCACTACCTTTCTTGTGATTCAACTCTCAAATCATCGGGACTATATGTGATATTTTTTCTTCCTTTTTCTTTTATTGGTTGAATCTCTTATTGAAGAGATTATACAATTTTGCGATACGTGGAGTGTTGGCATCTTTGTATGTTTGCTTGCGGGGAGCAAGTGGTAATAGTGGATTTAAAGTCTATATGGGGCTACGGGGAGTAGGGTACTGTACGTAGGATCATAAGAATCCGAGCCAGGATAAATCTCGGTGTTTGCGTGTCTCTTCTATGGATTACGATTATTTACTTCTGTACTTTTATTGCAATTTTTAGTAACTTTTAATTTTGTAATTTCGTCATGATATATACTTTTCACCTCCCCTCTAGTGTATTTGGTGTGCCAGGAGATCCAACATCGATGTCCTTTTTTAGCTGCAAGCAGTCTTCAGTGTCATGGTCGCTATCTTGATGTTAATTACCTGT
Organism: Scilla litardierei; assembly: GCA_030789695.1. NCBI lineage: Eukaryota > Viridiplantae > Streptophyta > Magnoliopsida > Asparagales > Asparagaceae > Scilla > Scilla litardierei. The sequence goes on along the minus strand of CM061133.1, from coordinate 329,230,339 downwards.
AAAATTTAAGTCCGTCCCTCTTATTGCACTTGCTCTTCAGCTTGAGTGGGGGTCAGTGAAAGTATCCATCGCCGTTCGCGTAAGCCAGCACTTCGGCTTTTGAGGCGTTCAGCTTGGTGAATGTCTCGTCGGTCGTTCGCAAACGACCTTTGGGGCTCCTCTCTCGTCGTCATCGGTCTCACGACTCTCGACGAGATCCGTCTGGAGACCAAGCGTCCCTTCTCTCATCAGATGGGGGCTTGGAGACACTGTTGTTTTGGGTGGCTAGTGCTTCTTCTGCTAACATATATCATTTTGACTTAGAGAGGAGGTGGTCGAGGCTATGTGGGGGTCAGTGGTGCGATGATTTCATCAAATCCTCGCATCGAATTCCCTTCTTGAGTGCCGCAATTATGATGTCGTCATTGCATCCCCCAACGTTCAGCCTCTCAAGATTGAAACGCTTAAGGAAGGCCCGCAGTGTTTCCCCTTCTCGTTGCTCCAGAGTGAACAAATGGTCAGAGCCTCATGCTCGCCTTTGTCCTACCATGGACTGCTGGAAAAAAGTTTGAGCGAAGCTCCTGAAAGATCAGATGCTGCGATTGAGGAGCCCATTGTACCATTCCTTCCTCGCCTTGCGCATTGTCTTATAAAAGGCTCGGAAAAGGAAAGCATCATCTTCCCCGTGTAGCTCCATCACACTCTTGTAGTCATGGACGTGTTCTCAGGGGTCGCCGGAGCCATCGTATTTGTCTAGGGGCATCTTGAACTTCGGCAGTCGTGGAGCCGAGGTGATAATCTTCTTTGGCAGATTATGCTCGTCCTCCGAGCTTAAGGATGGAGAATAAGGACACTGCATACTAGCTTGACGTCTGGTCAATCGACAGGTTGAGCCGCTAGAGGAATCGTCTTTGTCCCCTCCCGAACTGTTAGGGGAGTTCAGTGGAGGAAGCTTGTCTTCCTGACTCTGCCGCTCGCTTCTAGGTTTGGGTTACCGAGGTGGACTCCAACTATGATGCTCTGTGAGGTGGTCCCTTACTTGCTCAACGTCACTCTGATCAAGACGGCAGGAGACTCTCCCTTTGTCATAAGTCCTTGATGATGTGTTGGTTTTATTATTTGTAATCGCAAGCGCACAACGTCGTCATAGTGCTTAGGAGTTGTCCAAATGGAGGTTGTTTGACCAAGTACTAGTCAATCGTAGGTCGTGGTTAGCTATGTGGGTGACTAATGGAAGAGAGAGAATAAAAAGAGAATAAAGGCTCTATGGCTTGGTATCCCCTAATGCGAGGTGAATAAGTAAGTAAATATCTTGCGTAGCTATTGAATTGATCATAGGGTGAGGTTGTCGCATATGAAGTTATCACCTACACCCCCACTCTCGTGATGTTATAATAGGACAATCCTTCGTGTGACCAAGCCAACTCACGTTGGTCATCGTCACATGACAGGTGCATATTGCTTGACAATATTCTCCAACCATCGTTCATGCTACTATCGTAGATAGAACTTTAGTCAATACTAGGAGAGCTCTAATCTACGCCCAACTATCGTTGGCAACATAAATAGTATGATTCAATGAGGGGATTAGAAACCCTAAATTCACTCCAACTATCGTTGGTGGATAGATCTAATTAACCAAAAAAGGAGGCAACAAATATTCATTGACAATAATCATCCTAAGCAAAACCCTAATTTAATCATTCAATAGCCAACAAGATAATCACTCCACGCCTAATCCCTCAATAGAGATCAACCATGACCTAGATAAAATATGTTGAATAAACATGAAAGGGATCATTACAGAGATCACAAAAGAGGACACAAAATCATATAATAAAGAGGAAGAGGAAAGAAATACTTAGCTCAATAAGGTTGCAATACAAAATCTTCACTTACAAGCTTTGCACCAAAGAAGGAAAACCAAAATAAATCTATCATAACTCTACTACTACTCCTAGACGAATTATAGAGGAAGAAGATGAAGAAAACTGAATAAAAATAGCGCTCTCCCCTTAATAACGGTGCTCAAAACCTTAAATAGAACTCAAAAACCCTAGCAGAAATCGGGTAAAACCTGACCCAACCTTACCATGTTAAGCAATTGACACGATCGTGTCGATTCTGATCAAAACTTGGCCTTCAAAACCCTTCAAAAGGTATCATTCAACACGGTCGTGTGCGAGATCCACACGACCATGTGCTCATAGTGCTCACAAACAACCTTCTGTCTTTTTCTGACTTATGTAGTGATACGGTCGTGTCGATGGCCACACGACGGTGTCGCTCTTGCTTCAGTCTTCTCTTCAAACGTCCCACACGACCGTGTACACGGTCAAATGTGAGCTTATTTTTGTGCCTGGGTTGAGTGCTTCTACACGACCGTGTGTGGTGATACAAATGGTTATGTGGGAGCTGAAATCCCTCACATCTTCATTGTTTTGACTCCTTTGCTTCGCCTTACTTATCCTCTTCACTCCCTGACTCCATTTAGCTCTGTTTAGCTGGGGTTTGAACTGAAACGCACATAAACACACACAAAGTGAAACAGAACAGGAATATGATGACGTAGCATATAAAATGGGAATTTGTATGATATAAAACATGAATAGTCCCCAGTAAAAACATATAAAATAATCACTCATTACCTGACCTTTGGATCCAACAGAGTTATTATTGCCTCCCTTCTCAATCTTGTTCCCCATCCTGGTTAGGGGTGGTCAGGGAGACAATTTGCCGCACTGAGTGCGGCGCTTCATTCTCCATGCTTTTGGGTGTAGATGGCAGCTCCTCGGGGCCTAATCCAGCATTGGCGGGTTGTGGCCCTACAGTCAATTGGGTCGGTTGGTTCGCTAGTCGCTCTATTATGGAAGTCATCGTCAAGATGTTGGTGTTGACCGCCTTAGAGAAAAATCGGAATTGATCCAATGTGACCAATTTTGGCTCAGGCCCTTCCTGGGAAGAGGAGCAGGGGTTTTCATGAAGGATGGGGGTGTCTGCCTCCCGACTAATTAATGAGTGGAAATGTGGGCCCTTGGATAGTGGGATGAGCCGACATTGTTGATAATATGGATGCTGACTCTATGTTCCTTCAGACGGCGCCAACTATTGACGAGTAAATCCATCATACATTAAGATAGTGTTGACGAGGATGCTCCTGGTGATGTGGCACTTCGTCGGCTGAAGCGTGGGCCTCGGTGAAGAGTTCGAGCCGTTGGATTTAAGCCTGGCATAACTTCTACCTGACTCTGTAGGCCTGCAACATCGAGAGATCGTCAGGGGTGTCAGATCTGGGTTCCGACCGAAATATCCTCCGATGCTTAAGTCGGTGGATAACTTAAAAGGAGCTCGGGGCAGTTAGGTCCGACCTATTGGGAGATCGTCCGATTACTGTCATGCCGAGCTTATGGAGGAAGAAATATGGAGAGGAAAGATATAGTTTAAGTGTCAGAGTACCTGGTGATTAGTATCTCTGAGAGATCCCACCAGTCTTTATCGTCACTAAGGTTGCCCCCATAGTGCAGTTAGTGGACAATGGGCTTGCCCTTATGGCAGCACGACTGTTCCTGGAAAAGAGTACGATGGCTGACCACTTCCTTCTCCACTTCTCATCGACACGTTATTAACCAACCCCTAAATACTCGGGAGCTGTGGCGACGAATGAGCTATTGCTTTGACTTGGTAAGCGGGTAACGGCATGTACTGGCTTCCGGGCCTTTGGGCTGAAGCGACATATTTGCTCTTGGGCTCTTTTATTAGGATTACATACCCTTCTCTGCTATGTGGGTCGGCCCAATGTAGTAACAGAAAGAAAATTATATCCACCGTAGGATTCCTTATCGACAACGACAAGGACGTCACCATCCAATATTGTACAAATGCAAACCTTAGTATGATGCCGAAGATAGAGCCGGGTCGAGAATTGGGTCGGCCCCGCATAGTGGACCCGCGATCTGCGGATATAGCATTTTTTTTAAAAATGAAATGAATATAAATACTCATATTTGTTAAATTATGGATACAGAATTAAAATCTGATCAAACCCATGGCATCTCATCATGTCCAAAGCTTCTTGTTGCCATGACCATCCAACAGTTTGAGGATGACCATTGAAGAAGGGACCAGGTTGTGCATTTATTTTCCTGTAACATATAATTGCCAATAATTGGCTCATAACCCTCTTGACAAGGAGATTGCTAATAGCACCGTAGTACTATGCGGTGGGGTTTATTTTTTTTTTTCTCCCTAAAATAGAATATCTGTCACATCGGAAGGTCTGATGTGACCTTCTGATGTGACGGAAACTCTGTTTTAGACAAAAAAAAAAGCCTACTGCGTTGCAGACAGTCCGGCTCCTTGACAATAAGAACTATTTGGTCAAAAAAAGTGTGCCCAAATACATCAACTACAGGATGAACGTTCCATTTTAAGATAAGATCATGTTAGCTCTCAAACAAGTGTGCCCCCAAGAATACAGTAACAGAACCAATCTCAGACTTAGCACACAATCCTACGGGATCAATCAATATCCTTAAAAAGCAAGGATCAAATCCAAAGTCACATCTCTAACAATCATTTCAGCCATGTGTTCACCCCAATCATACATCCTTCTCCTTTGAGCACTGCCTGCCGAGTCTCGTCACGTGGTTACTCCCACAGACGTTGGCTGTCGCCGAGAAGAAGAGCACGAGGCGAGGGGATGAGGATGCGATCATAACGACCCAAACTTAACAATAGTTGCCAAACAATAGCCCGACTGGGTACAATTCATTCAGTTTGATCTGACGAATCGTGAGAACCTCCTCGTAACTTCTCATCAGCGTCATGACTCTCACGACAGACCTCACGTCCTTTCATCAATCTTGTGGATCCAATCACGAAGTGAAGTGACTTTCGCCATTATCCTTGACGATAGAGGTACGCAAGCAAGCAACGGCGCCGCAAATTCAGAAGTTTTAGGGTTTTGCTAAATGCACCGTCAGCAGGGCGGTGCGTGTAACATTTTTTTTTTTTGCCTTTTTAAGTAAATCTGTCACATCAGTCGTCACAGCAAGTTTTTATCATGGATCTACAATTTCTCTGAGAATTTTGTTTGGTTTTTGACGGACGCATCTTCCGAGTGGATAGTGATGTGTATTATGAGCTTTGTTTTGACTACTAGTTAAAAACTAGGGATCACGCTCAAGACTTAATTGTTTAGATTGTTAAGTGAGTAAACAATAAATCATCTGCTTACTAATTTCTCGCTACTTTGTACGGGTAATTCTATACGCACAGTCATAATCTCCTTACACACCGACCATTTAAAAAATTAAAATTTTGTTTTACTTTACGCACAACTTCATATCCACACATTGTCACTCTCGTCTTCTACCCCCTCCGACTTTCCCGCAGGCGTCGCCACCACAACACAAAAACCACTCCCCCCCCGTCTTTCTTCTGCTCCTCTATCTCCGCCTCTAGAGGCGACGACAGAAGAGGGGAATAATGGGGAATATGAGGGAGAATGGAGGGAATGAGGTAAGAGAGGGGTCGACGACGCACATGGAGATGCGTTGGTGGGGGCACTACAGGGATGCGGCTATGGTGGCGACCAGCGTGGCAACAGAGAAGAAAAGCAATATGATGGATGAAGAGAGGAAGAGGAAAAAAGAAAAAAAATTCAATAGCGAACCAGTAAATTTTGAATGGCAAACTTGTAAATAAATGGTCTGTATATTCAGCAATTAGGTTAATTTGTGCGTACATCAACTCCCACTTTGTATCGTGATAAGTTGATAACTATTACGTACGTACAATGGCCGTTCAACTTTTTACAGATTTTTCTAGGGTTTCAATATTATTCGGTTCAGTCCAGTTTGGTTTGACCTACTTTGCATCTTGGTTGCTGAACCAAATCTTTTCAAACAACCAGAACGGCGGGCCCAAGTTAACAACTCCTAAGAGCTCAAAATATATTACTTTGTATTAACTCTAAAAAAATTATTTAAAATATATTTAAAAATATATTTATAAATAATATTGTGAACATAGATGTTTGAATTTTTATGTGATCATAAGCGTTGCGAAGCATATATTCTTATCTTTTAGACTTACATTCCAATATTTTTTTAAAAAAAAGCTTTCTGTTTTAAACGGGCTTTTGGAGGCCCAACTTGTTATTGGGTATCCACCCATTATGTAACCATATTGCTATAAATACAGGGCTACGGATTCCGTAGCCACCAAATTTACACCACGTTATCAGCACGCTCGAGGCTGAGCCGAACCTCTGCTGACGGACGAACGCGACGCGAACGGGCTTCCTTCACCGAACGTCGCTAGATCCGGCGGGTAGGATCTAGAGGTAATTCTTTTCCCTAGATCTAAATTCGTATGCGCATATGTTTAGAACCAAATACTTGGATCGATATCTTGATTAGTATAGATCTAATTTTTCTACCTAGATCTGCATGCTAAATCAATTGTTTAATGAAAAATCGTCGTTTTATTGTTAAAAATCAACTTTTTACGAAAAAACGCCGTTTTGAAGACTAAAAATAGATTTTTCCCATAAAAATCGGATTTTTATCATCTTCTTCCCCAAAAATCATTAAACCCTAGGGGGATTCATCTTCGCCACGCGGCCGGAAGCCGTCACGCGACCCCCCATCTCGCGCAATCGCCGCTCGCAGCGCTGCGACAATCGCCGCCGCCTGCAGCGACCGACCCCCGCCGCTCGCAGGCGGCGGGGTCGTCCGCCGCCTGCAGCGGCGGCGACCCCGGCCGCTCGCAGCGGCAGGCGATCCCCGCCGCATGCGACGGCGGGTAGATCCCGCCACCTGCAAAAGCGGCGGATCCGCCGCCGCCTGCAGCGACGGGCACCCCCTCCTCCTACGACGGCGGGCCGATCCCACCGCTTGCAGCGGCGGCTACAACGCCGCCTGCAGCGGCGGGCCCCTCGCCGCCGCCTGCAGCGACGCCCCCCCCGTGCGCGTGCGTGTCCGGAAACCCTTGTCGCCAGAAGCGGCAACTCACGCGACCAAAAACCCTAACTAGGGTTTGACCACAAAATTTTTTATTTTCAAATTATTTTCAGATTTAATTACGATTTCTTTTTTCGTTAAAATCTGAATTAATTACACGTTTTTAATTCATCACATTTTGGTTGGATTATCTGATTATCATACGTTTAATAATTAGGAAGATCCTGCGACCGCTCTGCCGTTAGTCAACTAACCTAACGGTGTATGACGTTGCCCAGTGGTCCAATAATTATTAAATGAAAATATTTTCATTTCCACTATAAAATGCATGTGATGATTAAAACTACCTGTAATGATTAAAACTGCATGTGATGTTTATATGTCTGCAATGTAATGCCTGCTGCATTTTTCTGCCTGCGACGTATGTGTATATTTGCTGTGGTTTTGGATCGGCTAGCTATCACCATAATTTCCCTCGCTTTCTTTTCTTTTTTTGAGAGAAAAATGTAGTGAGGATATTATTGTAAATATTACAAAACCGGCGGACGTCTCACGAAGATGAAGATCCATTCCAAAAGAATAGGGGCCCCACGTGAGTTCCCGAGTTGTACTTTCATTCTTTATGGGACTGTATGGACTGTAATTAATATGGTGATTAGCCGATCCACGCAGCAAATATCTGTTTCTGAAATGCTTAATTATTTATTTTTCTTTAAAAATATCTAATTATTGCTTATTTTTAAACAGGCGAGAGAGATAATGGCTAAAATTACGAGCGTCGACTTTGACGTATTAGATGCTACATGCAAAAATTATTTAAGCTGGCAGTTGGACATAAAATTCCATCTGTGCGCACAGGGACTGAGCCATGCCATCGCTGTAGGCAATAAGGTTTCTGATATAGATAAAGCGAAAGCAATTATCTATATCAGACGTCATATCGATCGGACCCTGAAGGCCGAGTACCTCACGGTGGAAGACTCTTATGAGTTATGGACCGCCCTCGAGGATAGGTATAAACATCAAAGAGATGTTATACTTTCCCGAGCGCGATATGAATGGGAGAACCTCCGTCTCCAAGACTTTAAGTCTATCGCCGAGTACAACTCGGCACTTTTTAGTATCACCTCACGCCTGAAGTTGTGTGGTGAGAAAGTGACGGAGGAGTGCATGTTAGAGAAGACGTATACATCCTTCCACGAGAAGGATGTTATACTAATGCAACAGTATCGTGAACGAAAGTTCACGAAATACTCAGAGCTTCTCTCATGCCTTCTGATGGCAGAGCAGAATAGAGACCTACTTCTGGACACTCATAACTCACGCCCTACCGGCACTGCTCCTGCGCCTGAAGCGCATCACAGCTCCTCCCAGAAGAAGAGGAGCAACTTCAAAGGCAAACCCCAGAAGGGTAAGGCAATGAAGAAGCAGGCTAGAGGACCCCCTCCAAGAACCAACAATGAGGGAAAGAAGAAAAATGTGTGGAAGAGAAAAGACGACGGCCAGAACTCTGCCCCCAGAAAAGACTGGGAAGATAAGTGCCACAGGTGTGGCATGACTGGACACTGGTCCAGGAATTGTCGGACTCCACGCCACCTACAGGACTTGTACAAAGCGAGCCAGAAGCAAGCTGAGACAAACCTGGTGGATCATGAAGACCTGGCACCAATCAGGTTCATCGCTGAGGACTTCTCAAACGATGACATGCTCGATTGAAGCATTATCTACTTTCTATGCATTGTAATTTTGAAAAACAATTTACTATCTGCTTGTTTGATTTCTAGCATGTTGGATGAATTTTTAGACATTGAATAATTATTAGTAGTATATCTTTTCTTGTGCCTTATACTGCGATGTTTTTCTCTTAAAATTAGATGGATTATAAATGCCTAGTGGACAGTGCCTCTACGCACATGATCCTCCAAGACATCTGCTTTTTCCAAAGCATTGATAAATACGATGGAACCGTGAATAAAATCTCCGGTCCATCAGGAATTATTGAAGGATCAGGGGAAGCACATTTTATGCTCCCCAACAAAACACACCTACTAATAAAAGATGCTCTTTTCTCCACTAGCTCTCATAGAAATCTGTTAAGCTTTAAAGATATCCGCTTAAACGGATACCACCTTTAGACGGTGAGTAAAAAAAACAGAGAATTCTTGTATGTAACGTCTCATAAAAACGGTGCTAAGACCACCGTCGAGCGTTTTGAGGGACTCCCGTCAGGTCTCTACCATACAAGGATAAGAGCAATGGAAGCAAACACACTCGAGCACCAGAAGTGCGACAATTAACCAGAATTTCAACTCTGGCACAATAGACTAGGACACCCTGGAAGGAATATGATGTGTCGCATCATATCCCAATCCCGTGGAATTAACTCGAGAAGCCTGAAGCTACTTCGAAAGGGTGCACATCCTTGCCCCTTGTCACAAAGGGAAATTGATTACGAGACCATCCCCCCTGAAGGTAGACTCAGGGTCTCCGAGCTTCCTAGAGAGAATACATGTAGACATTTGCGGGCCTATTCACCCCGAAAGTGGACCATTTTGGTACTACATGGTACTGATTGACGCATCTTCCAAATGTTCGTATGTGTGCCTCCTGTCCACCCGCAACATAGCCTTTGCAAAGCTACTGTCACAAATCATAAAGTTACGGACACATTTCCCAGATAACCAGATCAAGAAATTGCATCTGGACAACGCTGAGGAATTCACATCACAAGTATTCCTAAACTACTGCCAAGCAACCGGCATAGAAGTTGAACATCCTGTAGCTCATGTTCACACCCAGAACAGGTTAGCCGAATCTCTTATAAAGAGACTACAATGGATTGCTCGTCCATTATTGATGCAATGCCTGTTGCCGGTAAATGCATGGGGACATGCCATCTTGCACGCTGCATCGCTAATAAGATTACGACCGTCAGGGAGTCAATCTTATTCACAGATGCAACTTGCATATGGGAACCCACCAGATATCTCTCACCTGAGGATATTTGGATGCGTTGTCTATGTCCCCATAGCACCACCGCAGAGGACCAAGATGTGTCCTTAACGTCGACTGGGTATCTACATAGGATTCGATTCACCATCGATCATTAGATACCTGGAACCCCTAACGGGCGACACCTTTAAGGCACGTCTAGCAGATTGTGAGTTTGACGAAAACACTTTTTCCAAACTAGGCATTAACACAGAGACGCCAGAAGCTTCAAAGACCATTTCATGGGATACCAAAACTTTATCCCATTTTGATCCGCGTACAAACCAATGTGAAGTTGAGATCCTGAAGATCCTTCAAATACAAAATACAGTTCACATTTTACCGGAAAAATTCACTGACAACCAGAAGATTGTCAGATAACACGTCCCAGCTGCAAATACACCAGCTAGGATTGCCATACCCAAAGATGGATGCAATCCACCTGTAGCAGAAGCAGCCGTACTTCAACAAAAGAGAGGACGACCCCCAGACTCCAAAGATAAAAACCCTCGAAAGAGGAAAAATCCTGGAGCAATAAAACCACCACATGATGCTGAGCTCAGCCCAGATACCTCTCCCCTCCTAAAAACCCCCTGAAGAGGAAAATAAAAGAAATATCATTAAACTATGTACGTACTTGTAACGACCCGCTCTCGGGGGCCCGTTACTTATTTGATATTTGCGCAGGTCATGCAGTTAACCAGTGAAACCAAAATAGCCACGATGCAGAGATGTACAAAAATACCCAAATAGTGTCCATTATTACAATTCATCATGTATAAATATTCCAACAATAATACATGAAAGAAAAAGTAAGTACATAGCGAAAATAACTCTGAAAGCTGCGGTCTCAGGGTCGAACTCTGACGCTATCAACTCAAGAGCATCTGCCTCCATATGTACTTCGTCTACGGTGCCACGGAGATGGAACCGTAGGTAAGTCACAACAATTCTAAATAAAGAAAAAGAGGTACTGTGCAAGTATGACAAGATAGCTATGTACAAGCAGACCAAAGTGAAAGTAAAGTAAAGTAAAGCACGGTGCATTGTCTGTACTAGTGTAGAAAGTAAAGTGTAGGTGTAACAGGCTACTGCTGTAGCTAAAAGTACGGCAAGTAAAAGTATGGTGACTGTACTGGTAAGGAAAGTAAAGTGCAAGTACTATAAAGAAAGTAACTGTGCAAGCTACACTAGAACTACGTGACTCAAGTAGGAGAGTATGATATGCAACCATAAAGTTCATCTATTGCCAGGGACCGTTTTGCCAATGCAGGCTAACCTTGTAGTTTTGTCGACGCATGCAGACCTTGTAATTTTGCCGACGCAGGCAGACCTTGTAGTTTTGCCGACACAGGCATGCAAGTCGATGAACCCCCGGTCATAGCTCCCACACTCTCTCTACAATGAGTTACCCCAAACCCCAGTGATGTGTATCATTACGGGATGTTCCACAAGATGTTCCACGAGATGTTCCACCAGATATTCCACAAGATGTTCCATACGATATTCCACATGTTGTTAGTCAGACCAAGTCAACTGGTTGACTTTCTTATAGGAAACCCGAAAGTAGGAAAGAGGATAAAAACAATTCCAACACAAAAGATTGTTACTTCCGTGCTTTGAGCACGTGGTAGTGTGGTTAGCACACAATTTACTCAAGTTGGTAGTTGCGTGCTACAACCACCGAAGTTGAAAGTTGGCAAAGTAATCTTTAGTTGATTACTTTCATTTTAGTTTAGGTCTCTTATTCGGTTCAAGTCAAATAGCCGTTCAAGGCTATTGGAGTGAAGTGTTACGTTGTTCGTACAAGCACAGAAGACTAGTTTTCTAAACTTAGAATCTGTCGTGACTTACTAATTTCGAGCTCGTCGTGGCAAGATGAGGTTGGAGCTAGAGAAGCTGGTGCACGAGGATTGGTACCTGCAAACACAAGAAATAATTGGTTAAAGCACACACTATTTTCTATTTATTAAACTTGATCGTTTTGATTTTAAAACTGATTGAAAAGCGTTCTGAATTTTTTCTATAGGCCAGATGTGTTAAAAATAATTTTACTGCAAGAGGAAATATTTTTCTGAAGCTTATAGTAATTTTTAGAATTTTTAAAAGCTCAAAAACAATTTAAAAACTATTTTTCAATTAGTAACGTATTTATTCAAACATTTATTCTGGATGCAATCTGCATCGGAAAGTTACAAATGAGCTGTCAAAACGACCGTCTCGAAGAGTACTTTAGCATATATTTTTATCACTTATTAGTGTACGTGAAAATAAAGAGGTACGTATTTTTAAAAGAAAGTAACGTATTTAAAATTTAGGCTTAAAAATTTATTCTGGAAAAAGTAAGCGTCCGATTGAGATGAAACTAGTGTCATTGGGTCCAGAATATTATTTCTGATTTTCTGGAGCTAGTCACATATTTTTCTGTGCCCTATATTATTAGTTATGGATTTAACACCCTAAAATCCCTTTAATAATTAATTAAAATACGAAAATACGAAATTAATTCGTATTTACAAGTTTTCCACTGGAGATTTACCGTCGCTTCTTCTTTATTACGCGAAACAGGGGAGGTGGCCTTGATGTCGGCGGAGGCGGAGGCGGTGGCGGAGGAGCGGGCGGCGACGAGTGGCGTCGGGGTTCGCCGTCGACGGCGTACAGGCGGATGGTGGCGTGGCTCGACGAAGCGGCTGTTGCTGGGGGCTCTTCGAGCTGATGAACGGAGAGAAGGGGTGGTGAACGGTGGAGGGCAGAGCTGAGGATGATCGGAGGCTGTCGGAGCGGGCTCGATGGCTTCGCCGACGTCGGGAGTCCTCAGGCGGTGATGAGAGGGTGGCTCGGAGCTGCGGGGATGCTCCGGAGCTGCTCGGGGACGGTAATGTCATCGGAGATCCCCGGAGCAAGCGGCGGCGACTTCGTCTGTCTCGGAGAGGGGAGGAGGACGGCGAGGCGGCGGTCAGCCCTCCGGGGCGAGAGCGAGAGCGAGGGAAGTGAGAGAGATAGAGAGGGTGAGTGTGAGAGAACGCGGGCGGAGGAAGACGTTCGACCTGGGTTTCGAACGAAACTAGAGAGGGAGAGAGAGCAGTACTGTGTGTTACGAGAGAGAGAGAGAGAGAGAGAGAGAGAGAGAGAGAGAGAGAGAGAGGGTCTGAGCGTTTCAATGAGAAGAGAGAGGGATATATAATGTGTGTTACGGGCGGGGGTGCTACATGAAACGGGTAGGGGGGTGTACGTGATCCTCATGGGGGTTAGGTAGGTGATTAGGTGGGTAACCTAATTAAATAAGGTAGGTAAAAAGTAATTAGGGTTAATTAGGTAATTAGTAAAAACGAAATTACGAAAATGCCCCTACTAATAAACATGTCCGAAAAATTACGAAAACATACCCACGGGATCGTATCGTCGTGAGAATTTTGAATATGAAGACTGTTTCAGGCGTCGGGCTACGGGGATATTAGTTTTTGGCCAAAACGTTTAGAAAGCGGGTTTGCGGGTTCTATATTGAAACGATATCAAGAAATTACGAAATTAATGTGGGTAGCCCTAAATGATCATAGGATGATACTGTAGAAGTTTGAAAACGTTTTGAAGACGTTTGTATAGGAAATAAATTCATTGAGCCAAAATAGCAATATCTGAAAATAATTTTTTATCAGATCTTTTAGAGGTATTTGAGGAAATCTGAAATTACAGAAATACTTTATAATTAGTCTAGTGCTTCAAAATATTTTTATAAGAAATTTTTGAAATCAGTTTTGTTATAAAACCCTTGACTACCTTTATAAAGTAATTTTGATTTGTTAAAAATACGTTAAGTACATGATTTTAAAGTGTCGAAAAATACAGGCCGTTACAGTACTGGAGAGGTATTGGACAGAAAAAGCATAATCATCGATGATAACTTCGCGCTCATTATTGCCACTCACGTCACTAAATGCGACGATGAGACCGATCCACGCTCTCTAGCAGAATGTAAACGCAGAGAGGATTGGCTAAAGTGGAACGATGCAATAGGAGTAGAGCTGGACTCACTCTCGAAGCGCAAAGTTTTTGGACCTGTAGTCCTAACACCAAAGGGTGTTAAACCTGTGGGATATAAATGGGTATTCATGAGAAAAAGAAAAGAGAATAATGAGATCGTGCACTATAAAGCGCGCCTTGTTGCACAAGGCTTTTCCCAAAGACCAGGAATAGACTATGACGATACATATTCCCCGGTCATGGATACGATCACTTTTCGTTTCATTATTGGCCTATCTACAAAGGAAGGCCTGGATATACAGCTCATGGACGTTGTGACTGCATACCTATATGGAAATATAGATAATGATATCTATATGAGAATCCCAGACGGATATAAACTACCGACAAAAATGACAGAAAGACCTCGGGACGTCTATTCTGTCAAACTCCAAAGATCACTGTATGGTCTAAAACAGTTAGGTAGAATATGGTATAACAGACTCAGTGAATTCCTAATGCAACAAGGATTCACAACAAATGAAGTCTGCCCTTGCATCTTTATAAGAGCAAAGGAAACATGATTCGTAATCATTGCCGTCTACGTAGACGACCTAAACATCATCGGATCTCCTGAAGAGATAGGTGAGATATCCAAGAATCTCACACAGACTTTTGAGATGAAAGACCTTGGCAAAACGAAGTTCTGCCTAGGCTTACAAATTAAACACTTGAGCAGAGGAATCCTGTTACACCAATCGACATACACAAAGAAGTTGCTGAAAAACTTCCTTATGGACAAATGTCATCCGCTTAGCACACCAATGGTCGTCAGATCATTGGATGTTAATACAGACCCCTTCTGACCGCTGGAAGAGAGGGAGGGTCCTGAAGTACCCTACCTAAGTGCAATTGGAGCACTCTTATACCTGGCAAACTACACGCATCCAGATATAGCGTTCGCAGTTAACCTACTAGCCAGATACAGTTCAGCGCCCTCAAAGCACCATTGGAACGGAGTGAAGCACCTTCTGCGCTACCTCCAAGGGTCCGTGGACCTAGGACTATACTTCAAGAAAGGTGTATCCTCCTACTTAGTCGGTTATGCAGACACAGGATACAGGTCCAACCCACACACCGCAAAGTCCCAGACCGGTTTTGTGTTCACATACGGTGGGACGGCCATCTCATGGAGATCTGTGAAGCAGACTTCGACAACGACCTCATCCAACCACTCCGAGCTCATAGCGATCCACAGAGCTAGCAGAGAATGTTTTTGGCTTCGATCAGTCATCCATCACATCCTCAAGACTACTGGCCTGAAGACGGGAGATCTTGGACCAACCACCATGTACGAAGACAATGCTACCTGCATCGTTCAACTACGAGGTGGCTACATCAAAGGTGACAGGACGAAGCACATCTCCCCTAAGCTCTTCTGGATGCATGAACAACAAGTAGACAACCAGATCGACATCCAGCAGATCCAGTCTTGCAACAACCTGGCAGATCTATTTACTAAAGCTTTACCTCGCAGTACCTTTAGAAAATTTGTATTAGGAATTGGGATGAGACAGCTGAGAGATTTACAGGCCAGAAGCTTGTACATTTCAGGGGGAGTTAATGTCGGGATGTACTCTTTTTCCTTGGCTATTGGTTTTTTCCACTGGGTTTTCCATAGCCAAAGGTTTTAACGAGGCAACCACATCAACTCTGGATCCAGAAGTATCCACCTCTGATGATATCCATCGATCATGGGAAGTTACAGAGACGTGTACTCTTTTCCCTTAGCCACTAGTTTTTCCCACTGGGTTTTCCATAGAAAAGGTTTTAACGAGGCAAGAGCTCTTAAACTTGGGATCCAGAAGTATCCATAGACCCATGATCAGATAAGCTCTATGAACCCTGAAGCGTTCATTACGGCTTACAACAATGGATGGATAAGGGGAAGTGTTATAAACTGGCTTTTGGAGGCCCAACTTGTTATTGGGTATCCACCCATTATATAACCCTATTGATATAAATACAGGCCTACGGATTCCGTAGCCACCAAGTTTACAACAATTTCATGTTATTTTAATGTATTTATAATGTATTTAAACATTATAATTTAGATATGCCAATTTCAAAAATATCTAAAACCTAAAATTTAACATTAAATATTTGGCTCAAAATGCTCATCATTAGATTGTGTGGATCGCTTGCTGAGTAACAAAAGAAAGCACACCACCCTTTTCTTTTCCCACTGACTCCTCGTTCTAAATGTGGGGATTAAAGTTTTGTTGGCCACGTTAACATCCCACTCATGCATTGTACGAAGATTCTTAAGCCCTCATTTTCGAAATCCAAAATGCCCATAACAATCACGTGTTTGATTTAGGGCTTTTTTTATCATAAGAGGACATCGCATGAAATTTTCTTTGCCGACAGCATAAAAAATTATTTTCTCATAGTTTTTCACAAATTTTTTTGGGGTTGGTGTGTAAACATTCAAAGCCCTCCCACGTCATAAATATGGGTGAAGCTTAGCCATGATCAGATAGCTAGCGTGTGATTCATTTGGTTTTTAGTATGTTGATCATCCATGTTATATAGAAGACATGTGAAATTTTTTAATAAAAAAAAAAAAATGGTGTATATATGAATCAGGGTTGGAAAATTTCTCATACTAACAGCACATATAGATTATTCTTTTTTAATTTTAAAGGTTTCAAACTAATGTGGGAGCCTAGTGTTGTAGGTTTCTTTTCCTGTTAGCCCCTCCTTTTTCTTCTTCCACTTTGTATAAAATATGTAATTCTCATTGTTTCAAAAATCAAGAAGAAAAAATATATACATATACGAAAAATACGGGGAAAATCCCATTTTATGAGAAGTTTGTACTGAAAGAGGTTAATGTGTATGTGTTAACAACGCGGAAAATTTAGTATGATGGCAGCACTAAACCCATTGCCTTATTTTATTTATTTTTGAAACTTTTTACTGAGATTATTATATATATTGTAAAACCTCAAACCCACAAATATGAGCCAACCCCAGAGGAATTTGACCCTTGATGTTTTGTTATAAAAAGTTCAATTGTTCTGAAACACAAAATTTGTAACAATCAAATCGAGGGGACAAATATGTGGATTAACTTTATTTTTGGTATAGGGATAATCCCAAAATTTAAAAATCATAAAAATAAAAACATGTTGTGAAGGGATAATACCGAGTTGGTTAGTCGGTTGGGATCACGGCTTATCTTATAGATAAGACAATATCTATAGTATCTTATTTGTATACGCTCCTCTATATGCTATAAATAAAGATCTGGGGTTTCTCTCCCAGATGATGATTCATAACACGTTATCAGCATGAACCTCTAAACAAAAATTCCACACAAAATCGATCGTTGCGAAAGCGAAGAAAGGCAGGAGATCCACGCTCGTGATGTAAAGCTTCATCAAACGAGCGTCGTCATCTGTGTAGGCTTCGTTCAACCATCGCTATATTCGGAGGACGGATATAGAGGTAAGTCTCGCTAAAAATTTCATTTTTATCATACGTATGATAATTTTATCCATAGATCTCGCAAGATCAGAGTGGAAATAGGGATAATCACCTAAATCGACGATTTTTATCGTCTAAAAATCATGTTTTTAACATGATTTCAATCTGAAATTTATAATAAAATTTGGTGTATCCCCTCTCGGAATCGCCGGCCGCCGCTATTTTTTGCCACCCCGTAGGCGCCGGATCCCCCCTCACGCTCGAAGCAAAAGCGGGGGGGGGGTGCCACCTCCAGCGCCCCCTGCCAGAAGTGTGGGGGCTGTCCCCCGGCCTAAAACGGGGGGGGGGGGGGGGGGGGGGGGGGGGGGGGGGGGGGGGGGCGTCGCTGAACCCCCCCCCGAGGGGGGCCACCGCTCCCAGCGCCCTCTGCCTGAAGCGGGGGCACCGCCGTCCCCCGCGCCTCCCGCTTGAAGCGGGGGAGAGGGGGGACGGTGCCACCGTCCCCCACGCCCCCCCGCCTGAAGTGTGGGCACCGCTCCTCACCTCCCCCCGCCTCGCAGTGAGGGGGGGCTATCGACCTTCTCCCTCTGGCCTCGCAGCAGGGGGCACCGTCTGTCGAACCCCCCGGCCTCGCTATGGACGGGGACTACCGTAAATGCCCCCGGCTTCATCGAACAGACTCTGGAGGGGACACCGGCGGCAAGCCCTAGCCACCGCCTCTCCCCCTCCTCTCTCTCTCTCTCGCAGAAAAAACGGGCCTGCGGCCCGTAAAACAAAAAAAATTGATGTGGGCCTGAAGCCCACATCATATCTGTGTGCTTCAGCCCGCACAGAAAGAAAAATATATAAAACATATTAGGCACGAGCCTGAAGCCCGCAGACACGCTGCGGGCTTTAGGCCCACCGACCAATTTTTTTGAAAAAATTTTAAATGGGGGGAGGCTAAAATAAGCTTTAAAAGGCTTTTGATGGCTAAATATAAGTTTAAAAGGGTTTTGGGGACCTAAAAAATTCATGAAAAATCATGATAAAATTGGGGACTCTTGGGGACTTTTGGGGATCATGTTAGGATTAATTTAAAAGGAAAATTTATTTATTTCACGAAGAATATGTCATTTTTGGGCTCTTTTCAAACTTTTTTGAAAAATCCCAACTAGCACAACTTTTTGCATTATATGATGTCTTTTTAGGATCATAATTATATGCTCTGCATCACTTTTTTGGCTTATTCTATGGATAAACTTATATTTTGATGTGCAATATTAAACTTAATAATTAGGAAGATCCTGCGACCGCTCTGCCTTTAGTCACCTAACCTAACTGTGTATGACGTTGCCCAGTGGTCCAATAATTATTAAGTAATTAAATTGTTTATCCTCCTGTGAATATAAATGCATATGATACCTGTGATGAAAATGTCTGCTGAAAATATTTGATGAGCACAAATTTTTGCATGGATGGCTAATTGCGGTTTTTGGATCGGCTGTTTAAGTCGCACATTTTATTTCCTGCACTTTTCTTTTACTTTTTGAGAGAAATTGTAGTGAGAAATTTATGTGTCCAAGACCGAAGACTACTTTCCATGGAGACGAAGGCCACACTTGAAGCTGAAGATCTTATATGGGACCCTCGGAGTTTCCAAAGTTGTAATTTATTTTTTAAAGCTTTCATTTGTGTAATATGGATTGTAATGGACTTTGGACTTTTTATTTATGTGGGACTGTCCGATCCACGCAATTAGCTCTTCATATAAAAATTGCCTCCGCATGAAAATGTTAATTGTTTAAATTATTAATTCATGCAAAATTGTGCTTGATCACTCCTTATTTTATACCTTTTTTCCCGCATTTTTGCATTCCATTTAGATCGCCCAAATCATGTTTTTCACGATATATCGACGATATTGCGATGCTTTTCACGATTTGTTGTTTTTGTCGCATTTCAGGTGATTTGGCGTGATTTGGAGTGATCTCGAGATGCGCTTACTCCAGAGGGTCACCGACGACCTCCCCGAGGGGTATTTTGCTGTTGGAGAGGAGCGGAAGAAGAACGGACGTCGCAGGAGCGACGAGGAGGCCAAAATAAGCAGATTGGGCATGTTTAGTGTCCCACTCGGCCGAGTGGAGGACCCACTCGGCCGACCAGCGAGACACCGCTCGGCCGACCAGATCAGACACGATTCCTATGTGCACTCGGCCGAGCGACGGAGACCACATCGGCCGAGTGAAGAGACCACGTCTGCCCGAGTGGCGCCCAGACGAAGCCCTTCAAAAATCTCCAAGTTTCTGTTTTTCGGCTGCCTGAGCTTCAGAAGACCCACTCGGCCGAGTGGATAATCCCGTCCGCCCGAGTACAATGAAGCCATCGGCCGAGTGACGACAACTCACTCAGCCGAGCCGCCCCCGAAGTAGAGACCCCTGAAGGCCCCGACTTACTGGAAAATTACAAGGTTTCTCACTCGGCCGAGCGACTTTTGTCACTCGGCCGAGTGCGACGCGCTGCCTGTAGCGAAAATTGCGGAAAACAGGCTGCGCAGGGGTATTTTGGTCACAGTTTTTGGACGATTTTGGGGGGTATTTAACCCCTGTTTTTACCCTAGTTTTGGAGAGCTTCTCCTTAGATTTTTTGCAGCTTTTTAGATTAGCTTTTTAGTTTTATTCTTGAGATTGGAGAGGAGGCAAAGTTTGATTTTTGTTGGATTAATTGAAGAACTCCATTGGTTTGTCTTTCTCTTCCCCAAAAATTCCATTTTTACTGCATATCTCAATATTGTGATGAATTCTATTGCTTATTTCATTGATTATTTTTGTGATCTTACTATGAATTGTGAGTAGTCGCCACGTCTTGGGGCGTGTGGATGAATCCTACAAGCCCAACTTCTTATTTGTGATGAATTAGTAGAAATTTTGCTAGAATTGATATCTAGGGATTAGATTGGGATCAATTTACTAAGGTTAGCTAGGAGTTCATACCGATCGGGATTTGCAAGAGATTGGATCCCGATTCGATAGGAAACCCTAGAAATCCGAATTGGGTTGGAATCGAATTTCCGTAGTATCGGTTTGCAAGAGATTGGACCGATACTAGGGTTTCCGGTTGCAATTCCGTGCCAATACCCGTTTGCAAGAGATTGGACGGGTAGGAACTATCCCAATCTAGATCGCGAGCCGAGTTTGCAAGAGATTGGGCTCGATGCGCGATTGGACGATGATGTTGATCCTAATGCTAGCTTTCCTAGGATAGGGTTTGCAAGAGATTGGACCCAAACCTAGGATAGATATAGACCGGTAACAGCGCGAGAGCGTGAGCTTGGTTCTACATTCAGTTGCAACTAGTCCATCCAAAATCTCAATCTAGCAATTTTGATACCGACGACCCATATTTATGAGATACGGTGAGTAGCGGGGATTCCCCATTCCCTAGACGTTCTTTATTTGATTTGATATTTCCGCACTTTGTCTGACGATTGTGACAGGATCGCCAAAGGCAAATCTTTCTTCTTGAATAGCCAGGCTGATTGGAACAAGCACGGTCATTCGTCCTCCCTGTGTTCGATATCCCGCTCGCTGCTACACCGTGCACTTGCGGTAAAATTACAACCGTTCTTTAGGGTTACGTCCCGGAGCGATCAAGTTTTTGGCGCCGTTGCCGGGGAGGGCGTTTAGACGGTGTTCGTCATCGACCACCCGGTTACTTCTTCTTTCTCTCTTTCTTTAATTTCTTCTGTTCGCACATTCTCCCTGTATTTTGCATAAGGCCTTTGCAGGAAGAATGGAGGATGCAATGTCAACAATAGAACTCAGTCAAGAAGACTATGACTCCTGCACAGACCTCCTTAAGGAGCTTGTCGATGAGGTCCACGCTACCGGAGCTTTTGCTATCGACGTCAAGGACCCCGACGAACAACAGTTTGCTAGTTTCGTGATGGACCAGATCTCCCCGGAGGGGACTATCGGGGGCAATGTCAGAGTTGACGTGATCGACGACAAATTATATTTCGAAAACGGTGGAACAAGTGTCGAGGATCGCCATACTCCGGGAGGATCTTCAGAGCAAACCAACGTTCAGGGAGTTACACCCCATGACACTTACTCTTGCTTCTATGAATCGTCTGATGTGTTTCTTGATTCCAGGGACGAACCGGAGCCGAGTGAAAGCTCTGACAAAGCTAGCGCAGAATCGGAGAGCGCTTATTTCGATGCATCATCCTCACTAAGTAGTGAGTCTGACTCTTCACAAGAGAGCGCGCCACCTGAGCACGAGCTAGACCCGGATGGCAAGGAAGGAGCGAAACTCATGCGAGCCGATGAAGTAGAAGGAGAGGCGCCTCTTCAGGTAGAACTTAAACAATTACCTCCGAATCTAAGGTACGCCTTTTTGGGTAACAAATTAACTTTCCCGGTGATAGTAAACTCCCACCTCGCGCCAGACCAACTTGAAAAACTCCTAGACGTTCTTAGGAGCCATAAAGATGTCCTGGGATACACTATCTCCGATCTAAAAGGGATAAGCCCTAGGCTTTGCACACATAGGATCCATTTGGAGGATACCGACGCCACCTCCATAGAGCCTCAAAGGCGGTTAAACCTGAACATGAAAGAGGTGGTTAAAAAGGAAATCCTAAAATTGCTAGAAGCCGGTATAATCTATCCTATCTCAGACAGTAGATGGGTTAACCCAGTTCACGTCGTCCCCAAGAAAGGGGGGATGACTGTCATAAAAAATGAGAAAGGTAAGCCCATATCTACGCGCACCGTCACGGGATGGCGAATGTGCATTGACTATAGGAAACTCAATAAAGCCACCCGAAAGGACCATTACACATTGCCCTTCATTGATCAAATGCTTGAACGCCTCGCAAAACATAAATACTTTTGCTATCTAGACGGATATTCGGGATTCTTCCAAATCCCTTTGCACGAAGATGACCCAGAGAAGACAACTTTCACTTGCCCCTATGGCACTTATGCCTACCGTAGGATGCCGTTTGGCCTTTGTAATGCTCCCGCCACCTTTCAGAGGTGTATGACATCCATATTTTCCGATTACATTGAAAATATTATGGAAGTTTTTATGGATGATTTCTCGGTGTATGGAAGTGAGTTTGACTCTTGTTTGGAAAATCTTATTAAAGTCCTAAAAAGGTGCCAACAAAACAATCTCACTCTCAATTGGGAGAAGTGTCACTTCATGGTCACGGAAGGTATAGTTCTCGGACACCTAGTCTCTTCGAGAGGGATTGAGGTAGATAAAGCAAAGATTGAGGTAATCGAGAAACTCCCTCCTCATATTAATTTCAAGGGCATTAGAGGCTTTCTTGGTCACGCGGGGTTTTACCGCCGCTTCATCAAGGATTTCGTCTCGATTGCCTGACCACTTACCTCTTTGCTCGCTAAAGATATTCCTTTTATTTTTTCAGGTGAATGCTTACAAGCCTTCAACGCCTTGAAAGAAGCACTAGTCTCCGCGCCCATCAAACAACCGCCGGATTGGAGCCTTCCTTTTGAGCTAATGTGTGATGCTAGCGACCAAGCCATTGGAGCGGTATTGGGACAAAGAAAGGATAAGAAGCTTCATGCGATATACTATGCGAGCAAGACATTGGATGACGCGCAGAAAAACTACACAACTACCGAAAAGGAGCTTCTAGCGGTCGTCTATTCCATAGAGAAATTTCGCTCCTACCTCCTCGGTTCCAAGGTGATTGTCCATACCGACCATGCGGCATTGAAGTATCTTTTAAACAAGAAGGAGGCCAAACCTCGGTTGATTAGGTGGATACTCTTGTTGCAAGAATTCGACTTAGAGATCAGAGATAAGAAGGGTACGGACAATGTCGTGGCGGATCATTTATCTAGGCTCATGCACGACAAGGAGGACGAGAGTTTGCCTATCGACGACACATTCATGGATGAGAGGCTATATGCCATAAGGACCGGTGAAGTACCTTGGTACGCGGACTTCGTCAACTACTTGGCTTGTGGAATCAAACCGCATGGGATGTCTACGCAACAAAAGAGGAGATTTCTGCAAGAGGTCCGTAGCTATTTTTGGGAAGATCCCTACCTTTTCAAGATATGCAAAGATAGTGTCATTCGTAGGTGTGTTTCTAAAGAGGAGGCGACATCCATCATTTTGCATTGCCACGGTCTACCATGCGGAGGACATCATGCCGCCTCTAAAACAACCGCTAAGATCTTGCAGAGCGGATTCTTCTGGCCAACAATGTTTAGGGACACCCACGCTTTTGTGAAGGGGTGCGATAGATGCCAACGGACCGGGAATATCTCCAAGCGCAATGAGATGCCGATGAGACCCATCCAAGAAATTGAACTTTTTGATTGTTGGGGAGTAGACTTCATGGGGCCATTTCCGTCGAGCAATGGTAATAAATACATCCTATTGGCCGTTGACTATGTCTCCAAATGGGTGGAAGCAATTGCCACCCCTACTAATGATGCAAGGGTCGTCTCCAAGTTCTTTAAGCAAAATATCTTCCCACGCTTCGGGGTGCCTCGTACCTTGATAAGCGACGGGGGAAGCCACTTCATAGAGAACAAGTTTGAAGCCATGCTAAAGAAGTACGGGGTAAATCATAGAGTTGGCATGGCATATCACCCCCAGACAAGCGGCCAAGTGGAAGTCTCAAATAGAGAAATTAAGCAAATTCTCGAAAAGACGGTGGATCGATCTAGAAAGGATTGGTCAATGAAGCTAAACGATGCTCTATGGGCATATCGCACGGCCTTTCGCACTCCCATAGGCACCACACCGTTCCGGCTCGTTTATGGGAAAGCTTGCCACTTACCCGTAGAGTTGGAGCACCGCGCGTATTGGGACATCAAAACCTTTAATTATGATTACAAGAGTGCGGCGGTGAGGCGACTCTTGGACATCAACGAGCTTGATGAGATAAGAAGAGACGCCTACGAAAGCTCAAGAATTTACAAAGAAAGGACCAAGATTTTCCACGATGCCCGCATAACCGTCACGGACTTCAAAGTAGGAGACAAGATCTTGCTCTATAATTCCCGGCTCCGACTATTTCCCGGTAAGTTGAGGTCACGTTGGTCCGGACCTTTCACCATCAAGCACATACAACCGGGAGGAGCTTTCGAGTTGGAGAGCAAGGACGGTTCCACGTTCAAAGTAAATGGTCAGAGGCTCAAACACTATTCCGAGGGAGTCCCGACGGGCGAAACCAATAGAATATATTTGCTTAAGGGATGGCCGGATGATCTTTCATACCTCCTTGATGAGGTAATTGAGGAGGCGATCCCCCACTCTATTGGCGCTCTATTCGATGAAGATTTCGAGGAAGGCCCGGATTTAGGCCAAAATGAGAAGAAAGATGATTCCCCCGACCTCTCCGCTGAAGATGATGAAGGCGACACTGATGTCGCAAGGATTCGAGAGCTCTGTAAGCTCTCGAAATTAAAGTCTCCAAAGAAAGCTCCACCGGTACGGAAATCGGCATCACCGGTGAAGCCGTTGACCGGAGCAAATGCTAGCTTGGGTGAGCCTCCCCCCAACACTATTCGAGATGGGAGACCACCGAGGGAGAACACGCCGCCACGTCCAAATCCAAGCGCTCCCCGGAAAGTTTGATGGGTGCATCTCATATGCACCAAACATCCCACATTGATTGAAAATTATAGGGGGTCGAGCTCACGACCTTAAACGAGCGCTTGTCGGGAGGCAACCCGACGGTTTTTGCTTTATTTTTACTTTTTCTTTATTTTCGTTTTAGAAATTTTTAGTGTTTTGAGTCGTTCGCCCAAAAATTTTGTGATAACGGGTCCTATTTTTCTTGACAGGAGAGGAGATAGGTAGATCCATCATGAGGAGGATGAACGCGACGATGAGGAGCGCCCCAAGAAGGCGCTCAACGCTTAAGAGGAAGAAGGAATCGACTGGAGGAAGAAAGACGGAGTTTAGAGCCCAAACGAAGACAAACAGCAGAACACAAGGCTCACTCGGCCGAGTATACTAGACACTCGGCCGAGTACACAAGTTCGTCCGGCCGAGCCGCTCACGAACGAGGGAAGTTTGATGTACTCAACTCTCTGTTTATTTTCCTGATTTCAATATAACTGCTACTCGGCCGAGTATATATTCCCACTCGGCCGAGTAAAACGGATACCCTCCTAGGGCGAGTCATGCCGAGTAGCTTGAGCCACTCGGCCGAATGGACTTACTCCACTCGGCCGAGGCTGGTAAGGCCACTCGGCCGAAGCGTAGGCGAGGAGGAAATTTCCATTGACCTCGCTCGGCCGAGTGACCACGTCACTCGGCCGAGTCGTAACTTTTATTATATAAGGGCCGAGGGGGGGGGGGGGGGGGGGGGCGATTTTCAAAACGCAAAACCCAAATCGCGCCCCGACTCTTCAGCTCCCTTCGCCCGATTACCCTCGCTCACGCCCCCACTCGCCCGACCGGCCACCTCGCACCGCCGCTCGGCCCGCCACCGCCGGCCGAGCACCCGCCGACGCCTCGCCCGAGTCGCCGCCGGCGGCCGCCGCTCCGATCGCCTCCGGTACCCCCTATTTCGCCTCCTTCGCCTCTTTTTATGTATTTTCCGAGGATCCATGTGCTTAACGAACCCCTAACCCAAATCAATTTCTATATTTATCTATTATACCCCTACTGCTCCATACGTTTTGAATATTACCCGCTGATATCTCCATTTCACGCGCAGGTTGTTTTTGGGAGCTTAGGGGAGCCCAGGGGAGCTTCTTGGGACTGATTCGGGCTTCGCGGAGGCGCTTTCTTCGCACGCTTCCATTGCTTATCACTCGCGGCGTGTCGGGGTACACTCTTTCCTTTATTTTGCACACGCCGCACTTTTTACACTTTTTCGGCGCGCGCTCGGGACCGATATGCCGCCCCGGACACGGCCGCGGACGAGGAGACCTTTCGCCAAGCGGAAGCGGTCGGATGATGCCGGCCCCTCCCACGAGGTGGAAGGCTCTCCTCCTCCTTCTCCCACACACGCCGTCCACCCAGCACAGCCTGCAGCGCCCGCACAACCCGCACAGCCTATCCCTGCCGCTCCACAGCCACCACCACCGGCTCCACTGGTCGGGCCGCTCGGGATTACGTTCCGAGACGACGAACACCGCGCCGTCTTTGAGCGTATCTCCCAGCGCTCGATTGTACCCTCCAGGTTTGCACACCTTGCTGACCTAGGACGTCTGGGGGTACTAAAGGGGATGCTCACGTTGTACGACAACGTGAGCTGGCGAGATTTCTTTCAGGTGTCGGCGGATACGTTTATCCGCCCGACACTTGAGGTTCTTAGTTCGATCACCCGGACCGACGAGGGATGCTCGTTTCGGTTCATGGACCGGGAGTGCCAGGTCACTCTCGATATGATGAGAGCGTTTTTCTCGTGGTCCGCTGTCCCCGGAGCCGATCGCGGTTACGGCCCCACCCATATCCCCCCACCTTCCTTCGACGCCGGTGCCTTCTGGGCCCGGATTACGGGTCTTCACGCTGCCTTTGACCCTAGTAGGGCCAAGGCCTCGGCCATTGTCCATCCCTGCCTCCGTATTGCTCAGCGCCTTATGGCGACGACCTTTTTGGCCAGATATAAGCCGGGCACGATGTCTACGCCAGAGCTCTACATGCTCTACGCGATGACACGTCCCAGAGCTCTATCTAGGGATGGCGATGAGCTTGTCCCCGCCGTCGTGATCGATATCGCGGCATGGTTTTTAGACCGCATCATTGTATCTGTGGGCTCTCGCTCACCGATATGCTGCGGCGGCCTGATCACCTTGCTTGCTCTTATGACCGGCGAGGATTTCCTCGACGACCTGCAACGAGTATCGGGCCCCACTTCTTTGTCGATCGATGTTATGGCCCGGATGAAGATGCTTCGTCCGCATGGTGAGCGTCACTGGGTCTGGTTGCACGGCCCTTATGGTGCCGATTACATGATTCTCCCGAGCCCTGCTCGGACTCAGATTGCACCAGCCCACGTTGACTGGCTCCCTGCGATGGATGTTCTCATCCCTGCTGCTTACGTGCTCGAGGCCGAGGAGGCCGAGCAGGCCCACGCTGCCCCTGTAGACCCTGTTGCCCCTGTCGAGCCTGCCGCCGAGCCTGTTGACCCTGTGGCCCCTCAGCCCATACCTGATGTTTCCGCTGCTCCTGACACCTCTGTCAGTGTCGGGAGTACCTTAGCTGAGACCACCCCCACTGCTTCCGAGGCTGTCACCACCACTCCCACCGCCACCACCAGCCCTCTGTCCGTCGAGCCTCTTTGCTCCGCACTCCCTGAGCGCCTACCGACCTTTGTTGAGAGTGGAAAGCCCTCGTTTGCCGCGGTCGTGGAGACCATGGCTAGCATGGTCTCCGCTGGGGTTGCACCTTTTGGACCACACACTTCCACCCCAGCGGTAGTCACCTCTGTCTCCACCTCTGCTGTATTTTCCGAGAGTGTCGTGGCGTCTGTCCACACTTCTGTGCCACCGACCTCTCTGGCCGCCTCGCTGCCACTTTTGCACTCTTCTTTCACTGCTGCTGCCTCCACTTCTCACCAGTCTGTGCCCCGGCCTCGCACTGAGGCCAGGCCCACATTTGCGAGTGCAGCACCTTTCGTTCCCTTCCCTGCTGAGCCAGTCACATACGCGACCCGAGTACGCCAGCCACGCCCTGCACAGCCCCGCCCGGTGCGTCCCTCTGCACCACCTCCCCCTGACACTGTACTTCAGAGCATTCGTGCTCTAGAGGGGGCGGTGAGTGGTCTCAGAGGCGACCTTAGGACCCTGTCCTCCACCGTCTCTGCGATGGCTGGCCGCTTTGACCTGCTCCCGCAGATTCACTACTGTCTTACCCAGGTTCTGGAGCGTCTCCCGCGCGTACCCCCACCCACCCAGCAGGTTCCCACCTACACTTCCACACACACTCAGCCTGCTACCACTTCCACACCCACCCCCGCTCAGCAGCCTGTCCAGCCACCACCACGACCTCCGCCTCAGGACGGAGACGGTGCAGCACCACCTTCTTAGGCACCCTTGATGCCATCGTTTCTTTTTGCCGTTGTGCTGCCCGTTTCTGTTGGGTCCTGATGCATTTTTGTCCACCCCCCTCCCCTCACTTATTTTAGACAGACTCATTTTGCTCGTATCCTTATATATCTTTTTGGGGGAGAGGGAGAGTTTCGGTGCCACATATATATCTGTATCACTCCTATCTTTGCATGCATCATGTCCGCATCATATTTTTCATTCTTATCTTTTTATTTTCTTTTTTTTTTCATGCATGCATCCTCACTTGCCCCTCACATTTCTTGTCTCTCCGTGTGCCACACTTTGCACATTGAGGACACTGTGCCATTTAGCTTGGGGGAGTGAGTTCTCACGTTCTTTTTCGATTTGCCACCTTTATTTTTAGTTTTTCACACCATTCTTCGCTTTTGCACTTATTTTTCTTCATTTTTCTTTTATTTTGCCATGCATCACGTTTTTCTTATTTTTCTGTGTGCCGCATTATAAATAGTTCTATTTTCCCTTTATCTTTATTTCTTTTTCATCTCATGCTAGAGATGACTTTTCTATGATGATGATGACGTTGGATTTAGCTTACTCTATATGCATGCTATATTTGTCATGTCTTAGACTTTATTTCTGATATCATATGATATGACTTGCCTTGCATCTAGAGATAGTAACCCACACTTTTGCCACACAAAAATGGATGAAATTTTATTATTAGCTGAGTCTGAATATTCATATGTATGCTATCATAGAAAACACACCAAGATTCACGCATTGAATGCTTATATCTGGAGTACTGATTTCTTTTCCTATATCACTTCTATATGCATGAATTGTACACTTCACTTCAGGATGATTGAATGATGTTAGCTATGATAAATCTGGATTAGTTAGCTTTTTTGTGATCGAAACTGAGTAGATTAGATTACCCTGCTGAAGTTGTCGTGCATGTCTTATAGAGTGAACCGAGAGTTATATCTATTTCTTTCTCCACAAATCTTGAACATCATTTCTCTACTTTTAAAATCATTGGTGAATCTCCCCTTAGCGATTCTATTTTATGGCATTTCCCCCGCTACTAATTCCTAGCTCCAAATCTCTTATTCTCTAAAAAAATAAAATAAAAGAGAGAAAAACATTCTTGTATATCATTATCTCTCTTTGAGTTGGGATCGTTGTGTATATATGCTATGTTGAAAAAAAAAGAGAAAAGAGGAAAAAATCCGCAATAAAAGATCTCATCTCACTTTCTTTCTCTCTTCTCTCTTCTTATTACTTTTGGAGCTATATAAAAATGGGGATGTGAATATTTTTATGTCACCACGCTTATAGATAAGCTTGGGGGAGGGGATCCATTGATGTGTGAGAGAGTGACTACTTGACGTTGCACGACAACCTAGGCTAAGTAATATTCTATACTCGGTGAGATTATTTCTAGCTTTACGAAATCCAGAAATCTAAGCCTAGCGTTCATTTCATGAAATCCATACTTTTCTATTCTCTCTATTCTATTGTGTGATACTCCTATACTCCTGATAGAAAGCATTCAATTGAAAAGTGTGTGATCTGTGATTTGTATACCGCTTTAAATGATTCAGACGATGTTAATTTTAAAATTATTCCGTTTTTCATGATTATATCGTTGTTCGTGGGTTTTCCATTTCTATTTGCACTATTATACTATGATATCAAAATAAAATCTTTTGACATGTGTTTTTCATTCGGTGCATGCTATATGAGTAAGTGAAACCCCCGTCCTGAGAAAATGATCTAGTAGCTTACCTCTTCGCTTCTTTCTCTCTTCTTTATTTTCATTTCGTTTTCCATTCTTCTCCGTTTTTCATTTTTCATTTTTCGCCGTTTTCGTTTTCCAATTCCACCGGGTTCGCCTTTTACTTATCTTCCTCGAGGACGAGTAAGAGGCAAGCTTGGGGGATTTTGATCACTCCTTATTTTACACCTTTTTTCCCGCATTTTTGCATGCCATTTAGATCGCCCAAATCATGTTTTTCACGATATATCGACGATATTGCGATGCTTTTCACGATTTGTTGTTTTTGTCGCATTTCAGGTGATTTGGCGCGATTTGGAGTGATCTCGAGATGCGCTTACTCCAGAGGGTCACCGACGACCTCCCCGAGGGGTATTTTGCTGTTGGAGAGGAGCGGAAGAAGAACGGACATCGCAGGAGCGACGAGGAGGCCAAAATAAGCAGATTGGGCATGTTTAGTGTCCCACTCGGCCGAGTGGAGGACCCACTCGGCCGACCAGCGAGACACCGCTCGGCCGACCAGATCAGACACGATTCCTATGTGCACTCGGCCGAGCGACGGAGACCACATCGGCTGAGTGAAGAGACCACGTCCGCCCGAGTGGCGCCCAGACGAAGCCCTTCAAAAATCTCCAAGTTTCTGTTTTTCGGCTGCTTGAGCTTCAGAAGACCCACTCGGCCGAGTGGATAATCCCGTCCGCCCGAGTACAATGAAGCCATCGGCCGAGTGACGACAACTCACTCGGCCGAGCCGCCCCCGAAGTAGAGACCCCTGAAGGCCCTGACTTACTGGAAAATTACAGGGTTTCTCACTCGGCCGAGCGACTTTTGTCACTCGGCTGAGTGCGACGCGCTGCCTGTAGCGAAAATTGCAGAAAACAGGCTGCGCAGGGGTATTTTGGTCACAGTTTTTGGACGATTTTGGGGGGGTATTTAACCCCTGTTTTTACCCTAGTTTTGGAGAGCTTCTCCTTAGATTTTTTTCAGCTTTTTAGATTAGCTTTTTAGTTTTATTCTTGAGATTGGAGAGGAGGCAAAGTTTGATTTTTGTTGGATTAATTGAAGAACTCCATTGGTTTGTCTTTCTCTTCCCCAAAAATTCCATTTTTATTGCATATCTCAATATTGTGATGAATTCTATTTCTTATTTCATTGATTATTTTTGTGATCTTGCTATGAATTGTGAGTAGTCGCCACGTCTTGGGGCGTGTGGATGAATCCTACAAGCCCAACTTCTTATTTGTGATGAATTAGTAGAAATTTTGCTAGAATTGATATCTAGGGATTAGATTGGGATCAATTTACTACGGTTAGCTAGGAGTTCATACCGATCGGGATTTGCAAGAGATTGGATCCCGATTCGATAGGAAACCCTAGAAATCCGAATTGGGTTGGAATCGAATTTCCGTAGTATCGGTTTGCAAGAGATTGGACCGATACTAGGGTTTCCGGTTGCAATTCCGTGCCAATACCCGTTTGCAAGAGATTGGACGGGTAGGAACTATCCCAATCTAGATCGCGAGCCGAGTTTGCAAGAGATTGGGCTCGATGCGCGATTGGACGATGATGTTGATCCTAATGCTAGCTTTCCTAGGATAGGGTTTGCAAGAGATTGGACCCAAACCTAGGATAGCTATAGACCGGCAACAGCGCGAGAGCGTGAGCTTGGTTCTACATTCAGTTGCAACTAGTCCATCCAAAATCTCAATCTAGCAATTTTGATACCGACGACCCACATTTATGAGATACGGTGAGTAGCGGGGATTCCCCATTCCCTAGACGTTCTTTATTTGATTTGATATTTCCGCACTTTGTCTGACGATTGTGACAGGATCGCCAAAGGCAAATCTTTCTTCTTGAATAGCCAGGCTGATTGGAACAAGCACGGTCATTCGTCCTCCCTGTGTTCGATATCCCGCTCGCTGCTACACCGTGCACTTGCGGTAAAACTACAACCGTTCTTTAGGGTTACGTCCCGGAGCGATCAGTGCTCTGCTAGATAAAATGGCTAAAATCGCAAGTGTCGATTTCGAAGTGCTGGATGCTTCATGAAGAAACTATTTGAGCTGGCAGCTCGATGTGAAGTTTTATTTGCGGGCTAAGTCTCTCATTTCTGCTGTGACTAAAGATGAAAATGTAAGCGATATAGAAAAGGCACAAGCCATTATCTATATTCGCTGCCATGTGGACACGACCCTAAAGGCTGAATACCTTACGGTCGAAGATCCACTTGAGCTGTGGACCGCCCTTGAGGATAGATATAAACATCAGAAAAATGTTATACTACCAATGGCACGATATGAGTGGGAGAACCTGAGACTACAGGACTTTAAGTCCATAGCTGAGTACAACTCAGCTCTCTTTAGCATCACCTCACGCCTGAAGTTGTGTGGTGAAAAAGTCTCTGAAGATCGCATGCTGGAAAAGACGTACACGTCTTTCCATGAGAAAGATGCGATACTAATGCAACAATACCGTGAATGCAAATTCACCAAGTATTCTGAGCTGCTGTCATGTTTACTCATGGCTGAACAAAACATAGAGCTTCTCCTCGCCACTTACAACATGCGCCCCTGGCACTGCCCCCCAACCAGAAGCTCATAATGCATCTTCTTTTTCCAAAAATAAGAGAGACAATAAACGAAAAGAAAGATTACGGAAAGGGGGACAGAACAAAAGGGCCAGGGGCCAAGTCTAAGAAATGAAGGGAGACGGAAGTTCACTTGGCGCAGAAATGACAATAAGAAGAATGATGCACCCCACCCAAAAGGGATTGGGAAGACCAGTGTCATAGCTGTTACATGAAAGGCCATTGGTCCAGAGTGTGTCGAACTCCGCATCATCTCCAGTATTTGTATAAAGAAACAAGAAAAATAAAGCTGAAACAAACTTGGTGACCTCTGATGCTCCAGTCAAGTTTACAACTGACGACTTCGAAAATGAAGACCTGCTTGATTAGCCTTCTATTTTTATCTTAGCTACTTGTTTTAAGAACATTTCATGTTATGAGAGATTTTTGAATTATGTAATTTGATTTTGAATGAAAATGTTTCTATGAAAATGTGCACATATGATTCATCTGCTCAAAGGTTCTTTTCTAAATTATTCAGTAGGAATCAATGTGTTATATGATGCTGACAAAATTTTTTAGGTTGCTTTGTTAACAATTGCTTACAAAATTTCAGAATTTTCATGTTTTGTAGGGTATTTTATTAATTGTTTAGTCATTTTTCTGAACTTTCAAGACTTCCAGATTTTTGGCATGGGGCCGTGAGTCCCTTACATATGTTTTTTTGAAGCACTGAGATTCAACTTGATGATGGTTTTGAGTGTGCATCTTGGACCAATCCTTGGGTGATACAAATGCTTCGATCATTTTGTTGTTCATGCCTAATGCTACTCCTTGGGAAGGATATGAGTTGATTTCTTAATTGTTGGTGATCTGAAGTTGGTTGAATAAGTTTGATATTTGATGATGAAATTGTTGCATTTGGTTTTATATGTTGGTGGCGTTGGCAAAAAATTCCCTATTTTGTAGCTTAGCTGTGAATTGTAGATAATAGTCAATTTGTGGGCCGGTTGTTATTCTTATTGAAGTTCATTTGGGCCGGTTGTTATTCTTATTGAAGTTCATTTGTAATCTTTTGTTGTACAATGCCATGCAAAAAATTTATACTATATTTCTCATTTAAATTATTTCCATGAAACTGAAGTTAATGTATGGAATTTAGTCGTTCCTTTATATTTTGTTGTATTGATTAGTATTGATGGTGCGTTCTTCATGCATAATTGTAACTTGATTAATGATGATGTTTTCCAGGATGGTGAAAAAAATTGATGGCCATATACAGCTGTCGTAGAAATAACTGAACTTGAGAAGGCTTCACGTAAAGCTCTTGGTTCTGATTTTCTGAAATATAAGATGCGGCAGCTAGATTTTAATCTCAAGGTAAAGAATTTGATATCATGATACTGTATTTCTTTGTTTACAATCTTGACCCTACTTAAATCATTTCTGTGTGGCCCATTTATGATATTACCTACTTTATGCATGTTATTAAGGAAAATGTCTTTTCTAATTGTTTGGAATTGTCCTTAGCAATAGGTTCTACATGCCTCCTCCGATCTCTCCACATCACATCTCTTCTCTTTGCTTCTTCATTCGTTGCCTGATCTCAATCAAGTAAGATTTTTTAAAGTGAACACATGTTTCTTTGATTTTTAAAGTGAACACATGTTTCTTTGATTTTTAAAGCTCATGAGTGGGGTGTCTCTCGCCATAGGCTCCTTAATCGAATCACATCCTATCGCACACAAGCGCTATCTGTCATCTCGCTTAGAACCCCAGTAAGTTTGAAATATTTCAATTGAATATATAAATTTGATTCACCGTTTTTTGTATAATGCCTGTGTTGTGATTGCAGAGACTAACAAGTACTATGTGACAGTTGATTTGGAGAATTTTTGTTCCGGCACTGAAAGCCATTGATACAAATGATTTATACTTTTTTGGCTAATTTTGTGTTTCAATTGCAGAGGCCTTCAGTAGTAGGCATATTGATGAGGCACAATTTTATGCATGAACATATACTAGGATTACATCCTTCTCTTGGAAAGAGCGGATGGAAGAGACTGAGGTTCGGAAAAATTACTCTCGATTAGACTTTTTGATGGTCTCAGTTTAAAGATTTGGGCAAGTTAGTTGAAACTCAGACCACTTTGAGATATAATCTGAAGTGTCTTGAGTTTGTAATACTCAACATAGCAGTCTTGGCGCACCTAGCCATGTGGCCTTGAGCGAAAATGACTTGCTCAGAAAAGAAGTTTCAATCATTGTACAAAAATAAATGTCTGATTGCAGGACCCCTCGCCACCTAGCACATTGGCACTAAATTGGAGGACAATTTTACCCAGAATCTCAATTTCCTCAAAAATAAATGCCTTGAGTGTTAATTTTCTCATGATTTCAGCAATTGCAAGGCCATCTTAACAAAAATAATCCATGTGCCAAAATAATCCATGTGCCAAAATAGGAAATTATGAGGTATGTTAATTTCAGCAATTGCAAGGCCATGTTAACAAAAATAATCCATGTGCCAGATTTGTCTTCAAGATTTTTTGCAGTGGATCTTCAATTTTTTGCCAGATTTGTCTTCAAGATTTGCAAGGTGCGGATCTTCAAGATTTGTCTTGCCAGGCCACAACTTTAAAAAAGGTGTGGATCTTCAATTTAATGCTAAATGTTTTGCAAAAATTTTTGCCATTTTGCTAAATTTTTGTTCGTTGTCGGATTTGGGTCTTCTTGCCAAAATAGGAAGAGAGTAGCAATGCAAGAGCTTAAAAAAGGTGTGGTACCCAAATTTTTTGCTAAATTTTTCTTTAAAAAGGCCACAACTATTGCAAGGACATTTTTCTAAGTTTTTGTTGTTTGGAAAATATAATCCATGTGTTAATTTCATCATGATTTCAGCAATTGCAAGGCCATCTTAACAAAAATAATCCATGTGCCAAAATAGGAAATTATGAGGTATGTTAATTTCAGCAATTGCAAGGCCATCTTAACAAAAATAATCCATGCGCCAGATTTGTCTTCAAGATTTTTTGCAGTGGATCTTCAATTTTTGCCAGATTTGTCTTTAAGATTTGCAAGGTGCGGGTGTTCAAGATTTGGCGCCATGGCCACAGCTTTAAAAAAGGTGCGGATCTTCAATTTTTTGCTAAATTTTTTGCAAAACTTTTTGCCATTTTTGCTAAATTTTTGTTGGTTGTCGGATTTGGGTCTTCTTGCTAAAATAGGAAGAGAGTAGCAATGCAAGAGATTAAAAAAAGGTGTGGTACCCAGATTTTTTGCTAAATTTTTCTTTAAAAAGGCCACAGCAATTGCAAGGCCATTTTTCTAAATTTTTGTTGTTTGGAAAATAATCCATGTGTTAATTTCCTCATGATTTCAGCAATTGCAAGGCCATCTTAACAAAAATAATCCATGTGCCAAAATAGGAAATTATGAGGTATGTTAAATTCAGCAATTGCAAGGCCATCTTAACAAAAATTTAGAAAAATGGCAAAAAGAAATTATGAGGAATGTTAATTTCATCTTAACATACACATACAACAAAACAATTTCTGTGGATGAAATTTAGAAAATTTAAACAATTGCAAGGCCATGTTTTAATTTCTACCCGTGAGATTTAGTTCTTTGCAGTGGTCATGTGTAATATTTGATTCGATGTTTAATCAATAGTAGATACTCTGTAAAGGAAATATTTTTAAGATTTTTTTGCTTTATTCATTGGATTAAACATGTCTATACCCAATATTTCAAATTTCAGAAATAAATTTGGTTATTTCTTAATATTTCACTTTAGGAGAGCAAATTATACTCTGTAAAGGAAATATTTTTAAGATTTTTTTGCTTTATTCATTGGATTAAACATGTCTACACCGAATACTTCAAATTCCTTGCTGCTCTCTTAATATTTCAAACTGCTAATTACTTCTTCAAGATGCACATCTGATGTGTATTTAAAAACTGTGTAAATTTTGGTTGGGTGATGTTTAATAGTTGATCATGTATAATCTAAAAACGGTGTATTTAAAAAACTGTAAATTTTTGTTGCTGATGTTCATCTAAATTTTTTCGTTGGGTGATGTTTAATAGTTGATCATGTGTAATCTTATATGGGTATATTTTACATGATGCACCTCTGTATAATACATGACCACCTATGTGTAATACATGTTTAATTGTTTATTCGTTTCTTTGTGATCATCAGAGTAGATTGTTTCTTGGTCATTGTGATTAAATTGATGTTAACACAATGGTTTAGATGTTCATTCAGAAAGAAACAAGAATGTTGAGTTCTGAACAAGATGAACCATGTAGCCCTCTAAATCATGTATTATAATTTTGATGAGAAACAAGAATTTGAATGATGGCTCTTGAAACTGGTCTAGACTTCACGGATCAAATAATTTCTTTGGAGTCTAAGTGTGAGCTGGTGATTTCCTTGCTGCAAGGGTTTACACTTCTTTTGAGTTTGGCTAAATTTAGAGGCAGTTGTGGGTTTGTTATTGAACTTATTTTCACTTTGCTTCTCACCTGTTGATTTTGCAGTCTTTAAAAGATCTGTATACTCATCTTACACCCATTCAACGTGTAAGCATCGCCTGCCATCCGAGCAGACCAACTTTTCTATATCATGTGTTCAACCTCACCGAAAAGGTACTGTGATCGATATTTATCGTTCACACTGATGCATTTCATTTTGAAACAATAACCAAGTCCTATTATTTTGGTTTTCCTTGGACGTTAAAAAATCAGTTTGAATGACACTATTCATCATTATTTATGCAGTTTGTAGAGCTCCATGGTGATCGAGCTAGATATGATGATCCTGCAATTGTGACCGGTATTGGAAGCATAGAGTGATTTTTTGAGTGATTTTTTTTGAAAGATTCAGTACAAGTCACAGAGGCTTCTTCAATCCAGGCTGTAGCAAGTATATACCATCTCATCCAGAAACTTTACGCTGTTGCGAAAGAAAAAATTGTTCATGGAACTCCGACCCTGCATCAGAGAGCATACATGTTTATCTTGGTATCCAGCACTGTGATAGAAGAAATCAAGAAACTCTGGGAACTCTGCTTCTGCCATCAGAAGACACGAGTGACGCGAGTAGTCAAAGATTCCTCACTTTTAAGCTTTTTAGGTCATTCTGGTCTATAATTCTGTTTACAATTCCATGCTACGAATGAATTGTTGCAGACATGTCTAGCAACGGACTGTAAAATTTATGCTTAGATGGGGATGTTCCCAGTTCTTTGGATAGCTAGGATGTACTAAGAAAAGAGCTTCAAGGAATTTTGGTGTTAGAATAAATGTTTAATGTGTTGCTAGGGTTGGCTTCTTCAAGATTTATTTGAAAGATACACGACAAATTTTGTATTGATTTTCTCTACGTTCTAGGTTTTTTGGGATGTTATTAGTAGTTATGATGTGTATGATGATGATAATATAATAAGAAATGGTTCAGTAAAACAAGATGAGTTTTCTAATCCTAAGTAATTTGTTGGTTCAAAATTTGTTGATTTGCACAGTTAATTTTTTGTGGTGGCTTGGAAATTGGTCCAGTTTGACTGAAATTGTCCGATCTCAATGGCGAGATTTTCTTCTAACTTTGCCTAATGCCTTAAGAAAATGAAAAAGGGAGATCTCAAAATTGGTTGTCTTGAAATTTTAACTTGAAATATATCAAAATTGATGGTGCCATGCTAGCGTTGCATTATATGTTGGACGTGTAATACCGGGTTTTGAGTGAAATAAATTGACGGCACAATTGATGGTGCCATGCTGCGTTATATGTTGGATGTGTCATACCGGTTTTTGAGTAAAATAAATTGGCATACACGTCGAATTTGTTGTTTCGTGTCAAAGGCCCCTTTGCTGAATTTGTTGTTCTGCGCCAAAGGCGCACACGCCGAAGGCACCCGTGTCGCTAAATTTTTTACGATAATTTGTTGTTCTGTGTCAAAGGTGTCCGTTAGATTTTTTACGCTAATTTGTTGTTCCGTGTCAAATTTGTTGTTCTACGCTAATTTGTTGTTATGTCGAAGGCGCCCATGCCGAATTTGTTGTTCCGCGCCGAAGGCACCCTCGCTGAAGACGCCTGTGACACTAAATATTTTTATGCTAATTTGTTCTTTTAAATTTTGGCTATAGAAATAATTTTTTGGGGAACACAGATTTGGCGGGAGAAAATCTTAAATGAACCGTGTCCGAGGGCACAGGTAATGACTAGTAATAAATAATGTACAACCAAGAGAATCACTTGACAAAGCAATGATTCCTACGAAGGGTTGTTTTTGCATCTGAGCAAAGGACATGATTTGAGATCATAGTTGTAAACAACTTAAATCTCATCGGATCTCCTGAAGAGAAAACCAAAATATCTGTTCAAGCCTGACTATTAAACATGAAATGAAAGACCTAGGCAAAAATAAATTAAGTCATGGCTCACAGATTTATTATCTTAATAGAATCATGTTACATACGCCCAGAAGTGCGTTGAAGAAATTAAAAGGACCATTGTCATCCAAAGTACACCTATAGCAATACACTCTATGAATGTATACAAAGACCCCTTCTGATCGCTGAAAGAGGGGGAGGATATAATTGGTCCTAAATTCCCTTATCTAAGTGCAAGCAGACACTCCTGGCTAACTGCATGTATCCCGATATAGCAGTTGCGGTAAACTCATTAGCTGGAGATAGTTAGGCACCTAACAAGGGCCATTATACCGGAGTTAAGCATCTTCTGTGCTTCCTGCAAGGGTCGAAAGATTTGGGCTTACATTATAAAGTATCATCCTCCATATTTATGCAAATGCAGGTTACAGGACCGATCCATATACTGAGAAATCACAGACTAGGTATCCACAGTGGGATGGCCATCTACTACAGATCTGCAAAGCAAATTATGAAGGCAACATCATCCTATCATTCCGAGATCCTCACTACATTAATGGTGTATTTGAGGGTGCCTGGTGGTACATCACATCCCAGTGATGACTGGGATAGAGGCTGGTATTGTGGAGCTGACCACATAGTCTGAAGACCACATCAGAGGCGAAAAAATTTAGCACACCTGTCCAGAGTTTCTGGATTCAGCAGCTGCTTAATGGTGATAATATTTGTAATCTGTGTATATTTTCGGATTGTTGTAAATAAGAGTGATGAGATACGCCTAAGAGATCTAAAAGCCTAAGAGCTTTTACAGATCAGGGGGAGTTGATGGAATTTGTACTCTTTTCACTTGCTATGGTTTTTCCCACAGGGTTTCCATAGCCAAAGGTTTTAACAAGGTAAATCACATCAACTCTGGATCCTGAAGCATCCACCCTTTTGTGACGCTCAGAATACCGAAGTGTTCATGAGCAGAGTCGCTTAAACAAATCAGTGGGAGTTAGAGAGCGTTTGTACTCTTTTTCCTTAACTATGTTTTTTCCCACATGGTTTTCCATAGCTAAATGTTTTAACGAGGCAAACCTCGCCAACTCAGGATCCTGAAGTATCCACCCAATGTGAGACTCCTACTACACTCAGAATTCTGAAGTATTCATGAGCAAAGTCTACATCTATGGCTGGATAAGGGGGAGTGTTGTGAAGGGATAATACTGACTTGGTTAGTCGGCTGGGATCACGGCTTATCTTATAGATAAGACCGTATCCGTTGTATCTTATCTGTATACACTCTTCTATATGCTATAAATAAAGCGCTGGGGGTTCCTCACCCAGATGATGATACATAACAAAATAATTATTATGTATTGCC
Source organism: Scilla litardierei (assembly GCA_030789695.1). Taxonomy (NCBI): domain Eukaryota; kingdom Viridiplantae; phylum Streptophyta; class Magnoliopsida; order Asparagales; family Asparagaceae; genus Scilla; species Scilla litardierei. Next base: position 329,189,847 of record CM061133.1, on the reverse strand, counting down.
AGTGTAGTAATTTTCCAACGTTAACAATACACAAATGGATGAAAATGGACCGGGTCGGACCGGGTCCAGGTTAGGCCCCAACCCAACCCCAATATACTTTGGGACTAAAATCCGACCCCTGGCCTTTTTAAATGGCATCCATAACCCTATCCTATAGACTTTCTGGTTGGCCCTCAAGATTTTGAGCCGGCCCTTTATTTGTTTCAATTGTAATCCATGATTATTAGTAATAACATATCAAACAACAAGATTAAGAGTAAAAACATATATGCATCCTACAAGTATAATAATAATGTTCATAATTTCTTAAGTGTCTTTTTAGTTAGGTGCACATGATTACTATCAAAAAGCTCTGCAAGTGATATTTGTATGGAAGAGAAGTTACATTATTGTATTTTTATAGTTCCTGTTTTATTACATGCTCGGTGCCTCTCTTTAACGGCTCCATGTTATGCCATTTGATGGAGGATGAAAAACCGAAACAAGTTTCAGAGTCAAAGTATTGAATAATTAAGAATCAAGTCATATTTCTAGAAAAATTGTTAACTTGATAAAAAAGACCAAGTTAAAATTATTTGTAATAAATATGAATCCGTTATATCTTAATCTAGAAATTGTTGGAACCTCACAACTCCTCATAAGGTTTTGATGATATACAAACATTTATATGTGTATACTAACTTTATCTATGTAGATTTTATAGACCCACTCAAATCAGATAATCATCAGACTACACTTTGCAAGAAGCATCAAGTTCAAGTTAATGCTTATCGACAAATTTTTATAACTTGTGATACATGATGTAATCTTTATTTTCTTTCTTGCAAATACTTGAAATGTGAAAGCCTTGATGATGGTCTATCTTAGTCATTTAGGGTCCGTCCTCAAAAATGAGTCAAAGACAAAATTGGTCGACCAATACCTTTTGGTCGACCAATCACAAATTCTAGAAATTAAAAAAATTCCAAAATTTTCCTAGAACTATTCTTAAGTCAGTAGGATCATTTTCTGAGAATTTCCTAAAATTTGATTTTCAAATTTTTGGTCGACCAATCAGGTTGATTGGCAGACCAGTCAGTTTTCAGAGCAATTATAATATTATGATTTTTGATTAAATAATCATTTTTTATAACTGATTATTTCAGTTTCTCAAACCACCTCAAACGGCCATATTTTTGCCCGTTTCAGTTTATGGCAGTTTTGGCGTCAATTTTTTGTTTTTCCCGAAACAATGACTCAACAGTCAAAACCTAAATTTGGCAAAAATATTGGTCGACCAAGGACCCATATTGGTTGACCAATTTGACAAAAATAGTTCAGAATTTTTTTAAAATTTTGGCAATGGTACAACGTTCAAAAACTACCCTTTGGCCTATAGATAGACCCCAAGACCTCTGCCTAAACATACGAATAAATTCTCTCCCTCTCTCCTATACTTAAGTGTTCTTTCTCTCACTAGAAAGCGAGTTGTTTTAAGATTTCTTTGAGGAACCTCTGCAGAAATTCTTCCTCAATTAGAAGTCCATTCTCCAAGTGTGTTCTACCATCAATTCTCATCCAGAATCTTGGAGAATCCATGACCAACCTTGCGTCATAATTCCTACATTAACAAGGCTATAGGTGATATTGTTTCATACTATTTCTTTACTTTTTTTGGTAAATCTCTTGTTGAAGAGATTGTACAATTTTGCAACACGGGGAGTGTTGGCATCTTTGTATGTTGATTGCTTGTAGAGTGCAAGTGTTTTAGTGGATTGAAATCTCTACGTGGTAGAGGACTGGATGTAGGATCAAGAGGATCCGAACCATGATAAATCTCTGTGTTTGCATTTGAAATTTCTAGATTGTGTTATTTACTTCTGTACTTTAATTGCAATTTTTAGTCACTTTTAAATTTGCAATTTCGTCGTGATATACAGCATTCATCCACCCTCTAGTTTATTTGGTGTGCCAGAAGATCCAACAGAAATAAGAAACAATTCAATCCGAAAGAGCGACGTACTGCCATCTTGAGATAGAATTTAGATCAGTTTGGATCACGTTTCTTTTTTAAAAAAAGTAAGAAACTAGAAAATGAGAAAAAGTGAGATTAGGATTTTTTTTTTGAAAATGTGCAATTGGTTTCTGATTAAAGAGAGAAAAAGAGTTTAAAATTATATGGGACAATTTTTTGATTTCATTTGGGTTAGGCCATATGTTTTAATCAGTTTTGGAATTAAATGTTTATAAAACTTATAAGGATGAGGCCTAGGCCAGGGCCGATGTCGAAGCTGGGCCTAATGTCGACTCTGGCCTCAGCCCCAAAACATTCGAGTCTTAAGGAAAGCTCTAACCTCAATCTTATGTTTGAAAGAGCCATAATTAGAGCCAGGGTTTTTCAGGGCCGATTTTGGGGGTTTTTGTGGTAGGGGGTGCCTTAGCCCTGGCCCATTTTCATACTTACATAGCCATCAATTGTTCTAGTAATAAAATTGCCCATCTAAAACACATGAAGAATCCGTTGGGCTTTAACTATAATAGATTCCAGAGTTGCTCTAGGGCCAACTGGCGGGGCCAAGGAAGTATGACCCAAATCTTCTTAAACTTTATTGAGTTATTTTATTTATTTAATTGGGGAATCGTGCTTCTTTAATTAATAAGTGGATGGTGACAATGCACATCAGAAATGTTGTGAAATAATGGACATTTACCCATTTGATGTTGGTTATACCAAGAAAAATTTGTTGAGACATTCCTACTTTTATGTTACAAATGAATTGACTTGTACATCATGTCTACATGCATGCATTTGATAATATGAAGAGAAATTATTTCAGACATTAATACTATAGCTGTTGCAGGTCAGATCTGCACACAATGAAATTTGTTTGTAGTGAAAATCACGAGCACAATGATTTACAGGTTTTTGGGTGATGGAGAGGTGTGCACGACTTGGAGCTCGCTTCAGAGGTGAAGGGTCCAAGGTTGCATGGAGATCGCTTGAAGGTTGCCCACTCCCGATAGCTGAGGCGAGCTGTAACGACCACTTTTCATTGTACGTTGTTCGTACACGTGCTTTTGACCGTGCACGTGTTTACTTTAGACTTTGTTTGTTTGTGAATACTTTGTTGTGATATGTCGTTGTGAACGTCTCTGAGAGTATTAAATAGTGGCACTATTTTGGAACGACGTTTCTCGAGTCGTTTTCCCACAATTTAATCTTATTCGATGAGACGTTGCGATTCTCACTTTTGACGGGAGACGTTTCTATTTTTAATTTCGTCGTCCGACGTCGAAATTGAGATCCGTCTTCTTAGTTAGCTCACTTTCGTCACCACGATCACCCCGATATTTATTTTATAAATTTTGGAGTTTATTTGACCACTTTTATATTTTTAGCAAGGTTTAAAATATTTTTAAAAGCTAGGTTTTATATTAATTTCGACCAATAAAAATTTATTTGAGTTACAAACATTTTAAATAATTTTTGAGCCAAATCTTAGCCTCTATCTTGGCCGCACCCAATCCCTATGTGATTAGGAAGAGTAGATTTGAATTTTAAATTATTTTAAACTCCTAATCTCATTAGGATTAGCCCTAGACCAAGTCAACCCATCTACACTATATAAACAACCTTTAGGAAGACCTATTTTCGCAAGAAAATAACCCTAGCCGCTTCCAAAACTCAAATTTGACGTTGCGACGAACAGCCCCGCACCGACCGAGAGAACAGCCCCCGTTCGCCCGCACCGACCGCTAGCCAACCCCGCTCATCCGCTCCGTCCGTACCCGCTGCAGCCGCTGCATCGCAACCCCGCACCAAGGCCGCACCGACCGAGAGGGCCTCTCGGTCAGACCGAGAGACCCGCTCCGCATCTCCGCATCCCCGCTCCGCACCGTGCCCACACCAAACCCCGCTTCGTCCCCCGCTCAGCGCCGTGTCTGACCGAGGCGCATCACCGCATCGACCGGAGCTCGCAACGTTGCAACGGTTGCAACGTTGCAGCGCTCCGCTTCCCCGCATCCAAGGCGCCCGACCGACGGCCCTCCCCGCTCCGACCGAGAGAACCAAGGCCTGCACCGACCGCTGCGCTGTGCAGCGCCCGTCCCCAGTGTCCGACCGATGGAATCTCCCGCACCGAGGCTGTACGACCGAGAGCCAAACGTCGCAACCCCGCACCCGTCGCACCACTTGCCACCGTGGGCCCCCCAAGTTCTCCAGAGGTATTGTGGGTCCCCCATTGGTCCCTAGGACTATTGTGGGCCCCACCTAGGTGCTTTCTCTCCGACGATTTGACGTGTACGACGTTGCGACACGACGTAGGCCGTCGTCGCACGTGCGAGCTTTGGAATCTGGAAACGTTGCTCTGGTTGATGCTCTGAACTTTCCAACAAGGAATCTATATTGGAATCTGGACTTGGAGCGCGTTCTTCTATTCCAACCCCTGGCGTCGCTACCCGACGCCAGTGTAGCTTTCGCGTCGTGTTGAGGTAACGCTTTGCACCCCTAGGACCCCCAAGCCATTGCCTGTTAATCAAGACTAAAATTGATGTTTCTAAAATGTTTTAAATGTTTTAAATTCACTAATCAAGATTAATAATATGGACTTTAGGCCGGTGGATTTGTGCACGTAGGTTATTTGTGACTTGGACTCTCTTGGACGGTGTTTCTCAGACGTTGTACTTGCAGGCAAGTGAAACTTGCCAACTCTTGTGTAGGGCCATGTTTTTAGGCCACTTCCTCGTTTTTAGCGTAAAAGAGACTAGTCAGTGAAATGATAGCTGGCTAGACGCCTACTTGATCTAGTTTGACAACGAAACTAGATCTGTCACCTCAATTGATCTAGCTTGACAACGAAGCTAGATCCAACTCTTTAAACTTGTAAATCATGCATACTAAACTGTTACGTTTACTTTCCTTATCTGTACGCACTTTTAACTGACATGCATCACATACTACATGTCATCCAAGTTGATTGTTGCATCCGTAGCATACGCTACAATACTTGTACTTGTACTTCTTGAATACTACTTCCTGGGAACGGGCCTCATGTGTTGGTCAAAAGCCAATGCCCGGTTTCCTTGTCCGGCTAGGTGCACCCCTATGCCATACTTTTTAAAAACACTTCCTGGCTTGTGATCCAGAAGCGAGCATACGCGTTCGGGGGTAAGGCCCTGGCTCGATACACGTGGAGGGGTAGGGATAAACGGTCACCTGAGCTTAGGAGTGGCCCGATCAGCCACTCTAGCCAGAAGGCGGAATCTCTGTGCACGAGGTGCTTACTTTACTTGTCTTGTACTAGTGAGTGTTACTTGTATAACTTGTCATCCATTCCATGTTGTAATGCCATGCTCGTACCTTACTTTACTTTACTTTACTTATTGCACTCATACTTTAACTGCCATGGCATTGCATTCATGCTAGAACTGCTAGGTTGCTTTACTTTTACCTACTTTCAGTTTCCTTGCACAAGTCTCTTGTAGACTTGCTGACATGTGCCCCTTGCTCTTTTGGGTGTCACATGTTAGACCCTGAGCCAGAGACCGTTGCTGTGTACGTGATGCTTTGCTGACGCTGAGTCTGAGTCCATGTTTGCCCAGGAGGAGTTTTGTGGACACCGGAGACCTTTCTTGGTGACTTTGCTGAGTTTCTTTTGTTTTAGGTTTTGTTGTTAGTTGTCGGTGTGTGGAACCTTTGTTTTGTACGTTGTACTTTTAATGGCCATGTTTGAGCCTTTAGACTCTTTTCTTTTAGCCTGGTGGCTTTTTCTGTGATGTTGAAACTTATTTTATGGAGATTCTGAGATATCTCTTTTGTCTCATTTCATTATTATTATCTTTGTTTCGTTCGCGTTGCAAGGACCTGCAGTTTTAAATTTGATTGACGCTTATCGGACTTGCAGCTTTGCAGCTTCAAGTCTGAGCGGACCTTCTCACGCTTCGCCTCCATATTTTTGGGAAGCGGGGCGTGACACGAGCTTCCTACGAGGATTAACAACCAGTCAGAAGGACAGGGATGGTTGTCAGACCGTAGCCCCTTCGATGCCTAAGTCAGCTGGTGACATAGAAAATAGGCGTCGGTCATACTTGGCGACCTTAAGGCAGGTCGGCAAAGTGCGACGGGCTTGTGAGAAAGGAGCAGATATATGGAAGATATCTGACCTTATGTATTGAAATGAGTTAGAGGATTCTACTGACCAACAATTTTCCAACCCCCTCTATGGAGGCAGGAGGGGGTATTTATAGGGCTGAGAGGCGGTTGCTCGCCGTCTTGTCAGCTGTCAAATCATCCCTGCTGGCACTCGAATGCTTATGGCTGTGTCAGGGATATTTACAATATTAATGGTGTCAAGAGGTGTCAGAGCATTAATGAGACGCGAGTGGCGGCCATCAGTTCTCGTCCTCAACCTTTGGCATTAATGGAGAGTGGATGAGCCCACATCACCAAGTCAGATATATTTGCGATGGGTCGCCCTCAGGGGCGGGCCATGAACCGACGATCAAGCTTGTCTCCTCCAGATGATGCTCCTTGTTGAGGTTAGGCGAGCTGGTCCTTGGCATAGCGAGCTTGTAGGTCGCTCCGACAGGCTTCTTGGCAGGCCTTGGAAGCGAGCTTGAGGTGGGGTGAGGCGAGCTTCTCAGGATTGAGGCGATCAGCTCAGAAAGTGTCCCATCAGGAGAGTCGTTAAGATGTCTGCTTGGACCCCCAGTGCATATGGGCCTCAACTTCATGGGCCGGCTTTTAGGGCGTAGCAATTGCCCCCGTCATTCAAGCTCGACGCGGCCAGCCCAGCTTCAGCTTGGATGACGAATCACATTCCCCCCAGACGAAGGCGGTCACTCGCATTCAATGAACTCTGATAATCATGATGGCTATCCGGCAACAGAAAGAGTTCGAGGCACCCATCCGCTGATCAGATGACGCGTGACTGAGGTGATTGGAGGAGACGTCGAGGCGCCAGCCCAGACCTGCTCAAATCTCGCCATGTGGCATATGCCAGACAGTGGTGATCGCCTGCCCCTTCTCATAAATAGAGCTGGAGAGGGGGCAGGAGAAACTTTTGCCAGAATTTCGAAACTCAGATTTCTGCCCTTGCATCATCGAGAGTAGCTGCCGTCGATTGTCATCGTTCACAGGAGCCTCTTTCGTTCAATCTTCTTCAGGTGCACTCTCGATTCTGACGATGTCTTCATCTGCTTCTCCCTCAACTTCTTCTTCTTCGGATGTCCACATCGAAAAGCACTTCAGGGAGGTCAGCGGGGGTGACGTCGCTGAGTCGACGTTGGTGACGTTTGAGATGTCGTTGATGTCGGGGCCGGAGGGAGACACGATAGTAGATCAAGCTGCCGCTTTATCGTCGGTGTTGACAAGAGATCCCAAGAAAGGGAAGGCGCCCAAGTTGACCGCCAAGGCTGCCAAAGCCACCATGGTCACTGGCGGCGGTGGAATCATAGCTGTGGTCCCCACGGGAATCCTAGCCCAAATGTCCCTGCTGCTGCCCTTTGAGATCCCAAAGATACCCAGTACATCTGACCCCCCTACATAGTCCGCCTCCCTGAGCCCACTGAGCGGGTTTGCTCCCCACGGGACTACGAGGTCGGTGTGTACTTCCCGACCTTCGCCCTGGGTCTCCGCTTCCCGCTCTACCCCTATCTTCTTCTCATCCTCCATTTCCTTGAGCTCCCCCTCTTCCAATTGACACCGAACTCCATCAGCATGATGGTCGGCTTTCTCGTGCTCTGCTCCGCCCACAGAATAAGCCAAACGCTGCCGCTCTTCCAGTATTTCTTTAGGGCGAAGAAAACGGAGGACTACTACTATGTCAGCGTGAAGACAGGCAGGACGCTCATCCTTAGGCTACCGAGCAAGGTCAGGGACTGGAAGGAGAAGTTCATATTTGTCTCGACTCCGGTGGATCTGGCTCTGAGGTCGAACTGGGAGACGCTGAATCCCGTAGTGAATGCCGAAGTTGCCCTGGAGGGGAGCTACCTGGAGAATGCCAGAATCCTTGAGGCGATCCCAAAGGAGAAAATGGTCTTCAAAGACCCAGTCGTAGACGAGATGGTCACCCAGTACGTCTGGTTTGAAGGTACTCCACATGCTACGAACAATATCTGAAGAGCTCACACTGATCTGTTTTCTTTTTGCAGGAGCCGCCATGAGCATGTCCATGGAGGAGGTGATGAGGAAAGCGAGGGAGGCATCATCGAAGCCTCCCCCGAGCAAAGGCAGGGGCCAGAAGCGGAGTTTGAAGACGTTAGCCACTGCTTGGGCCGAAAAAGGAGAACAGGTCAAGAAGTCGAGGAAGGAGGTTGTGGCTGCAGCTCCTCCATCCCACTCGAGCGAGAAGGCAGCTGGCGGCGTAGTCAACCTCGATCCGAAGGAGCCTGCAGTCAGCCTCGTGACCACGAAGTGCCAGGGCCATCAGCCAGTGCTGCTGTCGCTGTCTCCACAAGCTCGGTTGCTCCACCGAGACCTCTGATGGTGTCAACCACCATCAGCCATCCTACGGTGGCGACCTAGCCCTACGGATGCCTGTTTCACGAGCTGGGGAAGCTGGGCCATCCGAGTTGTGAGGTTGCCCTCGCCACCTTCAAGTCAATGAAGGAGGCCATTTTTGCCATCTTGCCAGAGACAGCTGTCGCATCGTGCTACCCAGTAAGGGCCTAGGAGTCGGTCTTTGACGAGGCCGATGTGGTAGCCCGCCTGACAGAGAATATCCTGCTGTCAAAGGACCGAGAGGCCCTGCAGGAGGTTGATGTCGAACTCCTCTGCGACACAGCAATCTGGCATAATATGCAGGTATCTCGCCCTTTGCCCAGGATGACGAAATCCTTCTCTATTCCACATGCTTATTATTTGATCTTTTTTGTAGGCGGTCGTCGCTCTGGTGTCCCTCCAACGACACTCGTCAGAGGTTAACCGACTCGAGGTGGCGCTCGGGAGGAAGGTGGTCACCCTCAAGGGCACTGAAGCAAAGCTGAAGGATGCCATGGAGAGGCTAGCGAAGGTCCATGAGGATTATCAGGCCCAGAGGGGCGAGACCGCCAGGCTGGAGAAGGCTGCCGGGGAGCTGCATGATAGGGCCCGACAGGAAGAGACCCGAAGAGTTGCCGTCGAGGGGCTACTGGCCTCGGAGAGAGAGGCGACTGGAGCGAAGATCGCCGAGCTAGAGCGGTGGATTGCTGAGTTGGAGAAGATCGATCTGAGTCGGGTCAGGGCCTAGGACGTTCTTTAATACCACAACGACGAGCTCGTCCCTGCGCTGACAGCCATAAGGGCGAAGGGCTTCGATGACGATCTGGAGGCCGGCTTCGAGAGGGCAAAGGCAAGGTTGGGGAAGCTCTACCCCGATATGGAGACCGACTTCGCCCGGTTGTCGACGGCGTCTGATGACAAGGTAGAGGCTTCCACTGCTTTAGAGACCAAGGCGGCATAGAATCCAGGCAGTGGTAATCAGGAAGGCGACCGGGCGGACGCACGGGCCCCGGAGGGTGGCAGTCAGGAAGGTGATAGGGCGGACATGCAGGCCCTGGAGGGCAGCGATCAAGGTAGTGGCGGTCGAATCGGGGCGCCATAGACGCGGACGAAGTTGTACGGCCGGCCCTGGGGCCGAGCCTAGAGTCTTGTTTTTGGGCTTGACCCTGAGTTGTACAGAGTTAATTATAAATGAAATTTGAAATTTTTTCTTACTGTTGCTATTTGTTCGCTCTGTCTGTTGTGCGGACTGTGCTTTTGTATGGGTATGCCCCAACATTCTGCTACTGTCGAGCACAGAGCTGAGAAAAAGGAGAATGTTGTGGGGTCGTACGTCAGATCCGGATTTGAAGGCTAGCTGCTAGAGAGTGGGGGCGACCCCGCGGCCTCCATTGGTGGCGCACTGCCCCAGAGTTGAGGGAGGGAAGGGTTTGAGCCATCGCTCGTTTCTTGTCCTACCCGGCGAACACTATCGAGGGCGAAGCCATTGGGCTTTCCTGGAGTTGAGGGAGGGGAGGGTGTGAGCCATCGCTCGTTCCTTAACCCACCGACGATCCTATCGAGGGCAAAGCTTGTCAGCCTGTCTTGGAGTTTGTTGAGAGTCCGGATCTGAAGGCTAGCTGCCAAGGAGGGGGGCGATCCCGCGGCCTCCGTTGGTGGCGCACTGCCCCGGAGTTGAGGGAGGGGAGGGTGCGAGCCGTCGCTCATTCCTTGTCCCGCTCGGTGAACACTATCGAGGGGGAAGCCGTTGGGCTTGCCCCGAAGATGAGGGAGGGGAGGGTGCGAGCCGTCGCCTGTTCCTTAACCCCCGGTGATCCTATCGAGGGCGAAGCTCATCAGCCTGCCCCAAAGTTTTTTGAGAGTCTAGATCTGAAGGCTAGCTGCCCCGGGGGCCTCTGTTGGTGGCGCACTACCTCGGAGTTGATGGAGGGAAGGGTGCAAGCTGTCACTCGTTCCTTGTCTCACCCACGAACACTATCGAGGGCAAAGCCATTGGGCTTGCCCCGAAGTTGAGGGAGGAGAGGGTGCGAGCCGTCGCTAGTTCCTTGTCCCACCCGGTAAACACTATCGAGGGCGAAGCCATTGGACTTGCCCCGGAGTTGAGGGAGGGGAGGGTGCGAGCTGTCGCCCGTTCCTTAACCCCCCTGGCCATCCTATCGAGGGCGAAGCTCGTCAGCCTGCCTCGGAGTTTGTTAAGAGTCCGGATCTGAAGGCTAGTGCCCAGGAGGGGGGTGACCCTGCGGCCTCTGTTGGTGGCACACTTCCCTGGAGTTAAGGGAAGGGAGGGTGCGAGTCGTCGCTCGTTTTTTGTCCCACCCAGCGAACACTATCGAGGGCAAAGCCGTTGGACTTGCCTCGGAGTTGAGGGAGGGGAGGGTGCAAGCCGTCGTCCATTCCTTAACCCCCCGGCGATCCTATCGAGGCCGAAGCTCGTCAGCCTGCCGCGGATTTTGTTGAGAGTTTGGATTTGAAGGCTAGCTGTCCGGGAGGGGGCAACCACGCGGTCTCCATTGGTGGCGCACTGCCTCAGAGTTGAAGGAGGGGAGGGTGCGAGCCGTCGCTCGTTCCTTGTACCACCCGGCAAACACTATCGAGGGTGAATCCATTGGACTTGCCCCGGAGTTGAGGGATGGGAGGGTGCGGGTCGTCGCTTGTTACTTAACCCACTGGTAATCCTATCGAGGGTGAAGCTCGTCAGCCTTTCCCAGAGTTTGTTAAGAGTCCGGATCTGAAGGCTAGTTGCCCGGGAGGGGGGCAATCCCATGGCCTACGTTAGTGGCACACTGCCCCGGAGTTGAGGGAGGGGAGGGTGCGAGCCGTCACTCGTTCCTTTTCCCACCTAACAAACACTATCGAGGACGAAGCTGTTGGGCTTGCCCCAGAGTTGAGTGAGGGAGGGTGTGAGCCGAAGCTCGTTCCTTAACCCACTGGTGATCTTATCGAGGGCAAAGCTCGTCAGTCTGCCCCGGAGTTTGTGTTGCAAAGGCTTAGGCTCCGAGACGGATGGACGACCTTTGTCGAATGGGGGAAGGCTGAAATGCAAATTCAGACAACGCACTGAGTATACAAACACAGTGGTTTATTAAAAGTATAACATGAACTAAATATATGGATGCATTTATTGAAAAAACATGAGCAAGTGCTCATCATTACAAGGAAGGGTCAGTTCATCGCCCTCTGATCGCTCCCGGATATACACCCGAAAAACAATTGTAGTTTTACCGTAAGCGCACAGTGTAGTGGTGAGCGGGTATCAAACACGCGGAGGTGGTGTTGGCTCCAATCTATCCTAGGTTGGGTCGGCTACTAAGATTTTATTGGTGGAGATGGTTATAGTATGATGTAATGGAAATGGTGATGGATGTCGGTGTCAATGATAAAGAAGTCGGTCAAATAGTGATTCGAATTCAATATAATTAAAGAGTCTAGAGCTAGGGAATCTCCACTACGGATCGTCATTCATCCTTGTAAATAGTGAATCTCAATGTTGTAAGACTTGAATTGGGATGAACTAGTCGTAACTGAATAGAGAACCAATCTCACGCTCTCATGCTATTGCCGGTCTATATCAACCTAGGTTAGGGCCCACTCTCGTGCAAACTCTAACCTAAGCCGCTAGCATGAAGATCGACATCATCGTCCAATCGTCCCTCGAGCCCACTCTCGTGCAAACTCGAGTTACGACCTAGGTTGTGATAGTTCGTATTCGTCCAATCTCTTGCAAACAAATATGGGTATAGATTTATAATAAAAATCCTAGCTTTGGTTCAATCTCTTACAAATCAAGTCTAGAGAATCTCGATTATAAATCTAAATCGAGTATATAGGCCTTCCCATCGATCGAAATCCAATCTCTTGCAAACTCCAAATCGATGAAAATTCTTAGCTATCCGTGATAAATCAATCACAACCTAACCTTTTAGCAATTCTAGCAACATAGAAATTCATTCATCACAAATCCGAAATTAGATCCATAGGGTTCATCCCCTTTCCTAGAACAACGATCAACCAAGCATAGCAATAACGATATAGGAATCAATGCTTGCAAATAAAAAGATATCAAATCAAAGATTCAAATAATAAGAACAAAGATGCTTAGTTTTGATGAAGAAGTCAATCCAATTACAAGCTTTTCGATCCAAGAGGGGGCCTAGGGCATGGCCTAACCTCTAAAAAAGTCTCCAAGAAAATAAATGGAACTCCCCTCTAATGACTGCTACAAACCTCTTATATAGCCCCCAAAAGCCTAGCAAATAACCCTAGAAAACCTCTGAAGTTCGTGCCCAAAGACAGCTCTGGCCGCAACTTAAGTTCTGGGCCCGCAGTTACTTGGGCCGAGTGGAAATATGACTCGGCCGAGTAGAAATTCTAGCACTGCAGTATCAACTTGCAGAAATTCTCCAGATTTCATCCGACCTCCGATTGGTGCATTCTTGACGGCGTTGGAACCTTCATGAAGTCTACTATACATAAAAAATATGAGAAAAATACTTTTTCCACTGGAATGATAGAAGATTTCAAAAGAGTGTAAGGTTGTCTGAAAATCTGGGCGTTGTGTCATTCGGCCGAGTGGAAGTATGACTTGGCCCAGTGAGAAGTGTGACTCGGCCGAGTAGGATCTTCTGATGTTCTCCCAAAATTCCAGAGAGTCTGCTTCAAAGTTGGGGTTTGGGCACTCTGGCGCTCTGCGTCACTCGGCCGAGTGGGATTCATCACTCGGCCGAGTGGGTCTTCTACTATGCTCCCCAGAGAGTCTGGCGTGTTTTCCTTCAGAAAGCTCTGACTCACTCGGGCGAGTGGAGTTCTCAACACAGCCAAGTGGAATTAACCACTCGACCGAGTGCATTATGGCACTCAGGTCAGGCAGATGTTCTTCGTATCAGTCGTACTCGGCCGAGTACACTGCTTCACTCGGGCGAGTGACTAGCGTAACTCGGCCGAGTGGCCGGTTTCTGGAATCCTTCCTTCTCCTCCTCGCCTCCTCGATGATTCTATCGATATTCTTCGTCTCCTGCTCATCGTCCAGCGACGTTAGCTCCTCAATAAGGCCATGACTGATGCTCCGGTACGCGTACAAGTCCCTTAAGCTCATTTTTGCTCCTGATTGCTCCATATTTCCTGAAATCAGACGAAAATGAGAAATAGTGAAAAGTAACGAAATATCGTCGAATAATCATGAAAATCGCAATATGAGCAATCGAAATGGCATGCAAATATGCAGAAAAAAGGTGTAAAATAAGGAGCGATCAAAATCCCCCAAGCTTACCTCTTACTCATCCTCGAGGAAGATAAGTAGAGAGACGAACTCGGGAAATGAAAATAAAGGAAATGAAATGAACAAAATAGAATACGAAGTGGAAGGGGTCGCTAGATTATTCTCTCAGATCTCAAGCCATAAGCTATACATCATGATAACTCGGAAAATACGAATCACATGCTAAAAAGATTTCATATCTTACTTAAACATGGTACTTGCAAGCTTTTAAGAACAACAAAAGGGACTCTCTAAATTCATACAATCAATTCATATCCACATCACGCATTTCATAGAATTTAATATGCAAATGTTGGCGATGCACTTTTCAATCAAGAGTTATAACAGAAGCATATAAGAATCACACCAAGCATGCAATAGAGAATGGAATAAGAGACATGGCATTCATAATTTCATATCAATTCATAAGAAATCTCCATAGCTAAAGTAATTCACTAAGTCTCAGTATTATCAAACTTCCTCATTCGTGCACCTCTCCACTCTAATGTCGCACTCACTCATATGGTCAAGTGAATTCACCCCTCCCCCCAAGCTTAGCTTGAGGCATGGCATCTAAAGGAATATGATAGTGGAAAATGGGATTTTTGCCTTGGTTTTTCCAAGTATTTTGTGGCTCCAATAATGAGATAGAGAAATTTCTTTCTTTATCTTTTTGAACTTTTTGTTTCTCATTTTTCTTTTTGGATTATTGTAGGAGCTATTTGATTTGTATTTTTTGGGTTTTGGCTCCTTTTTGGCTTTTTGGACTTTTTTGGAGCTAACTTCTTCTTTTGTAGGGATTTTTGGGAAATAGATGCGATGTAAGTAGCTTTAGGAGGTGGACTCAAGTGACATGTAGAGAATAAAAAATATTTGTGGAGAAATAAATAATGTAACTCTCGGTTCACTCTAAGATGCGCACGAACGGTTTAATAAAATAATACTTCAATTAAAGCTCATATGTAAGCATGGATATTCTCAATCATTTCAATAAAAAGTGAAGTCAAGCGGTAAAGCGTACAATCATATCAGGCATGCAACAGAAGGTGAATAAGACAATAAGGCAGATGATTCCGATATACAATTGATGCGTGAATCTTGGTGCACTTCCAACAAAAGCATACTAAACACTAATCCATACATTCAACTTCAATTAATATCATGCATTCATATAGAGGAATCATCAAAAGAAATAGATTTGCAAGCACGTGACTATGGAATACTCTAAGTAGCATGGCAAGAGATAATAAGCATCGTGATGGTTGCTAAAGCAATAAGAGATATAATCATAAGGAACAAATCTAGCAAAATAAAAGAAAAGAAGAAAAAAACAAGCATACAATATGATGCATGAACACACATAAAATGAAAATAAAATGTAAAAATCAAAAAGATGATGCAAAAATTTTGAAAAATTCTAAAAACACTAAAAATTGAGTAAAAGTGCAACTAAATGGCATGGAAATGCACTCCCCCAAGCTTAAACTTCACATTGTCCTTAATGTGATCATAACGGAAGAATATGAGGAACACCGATAATAATATGGGGTGTGAATGAAAAATGGTGAAATGGATGACATGAAATCCTAATGCAACTACATGCAAATACAATGATGCATGAGAGCGCTTTCCCCTAAGCTTATGCCAAACAATCCTATCCAAATGACTCGATCAAAAATGTCACGGCTTTGCTAAGCGAGGTCGAGTCAAACGAATAAGAATGTGAGTGTTCACTTGAAAGAGATGCTCGATGGGTGGTGAGCAAAAAGGGTGTGACACATCAAAATATGAGGAGGGCAATTAATATATATAATGGGTTTGGGGTGTAAAAGATTTTTGTTGCCGTCATATGAGGTGATATGTATTCAATCAAATCTATACGGTCCTCTCGCTGTTGAGAGGATTCGTGTTTATTTAAAGCACAAAATACTACACTACTGGATTGATATCACATATCACAAAAGGCGGATCTAGTATCTTTGTCGGTGCAGACAACTGATCCAACTGCTCCTTCTGTGGCTCTGCCAGACGCGTGTGTCCATGGACTCCATCAGACTCCAGCAATGCAGCTCCCAGCATCTCTACAAGGACTCCACCTGTACCCTGCAAGAGATAAGCCGCATCAATCTGATGTGGATAATTCTTCCCCAAAATAAATGTATTCCAAAGAGGGTAATCAACATAATTATTTAAAATTAAAGATGGTTGACAACACTTCCCTGGAAATAAATCTCCACTCTCATGTACCACGTCGATCAACTCCTTGTTGTTTTCCTCAGGTTGTTCAGGTAGCTTTGGCATATAAGCGTGGGTCTTATCAGGCAACTCCTCATCATCGTCAGACTTATCCCATCGCACCTCCTGATCATATTCAATAGCATCCACGGGTGTAACTCCTCGCTTTCCTCCTCATATACGTCCCATCATGCCTCTTGATCATATGTTTGTGTATCCTGCAAAAGGTGTAATGAGTCGTCAAAATCCAAATCATAGTAAATATCATACATGTGAGGGGAATCAAATGTAAGAAACGAGGGGGTAAAGAGATCTCCCAGAATGGGTGCCATAAGCTCCATGGGATAGTCCTCGGCATCAGTGGAAGGGTGGTCCTCTGAGTGATGCCCTACCTCTGTAGAAGGTGGAGGTGGCTGCGGTAGCTCAAAAGGAGTAGGGTAATGCTCGGGATCCTCATGAATGGCTGTGTCCTCGTCAGAATGCACGGCCTCCTCGGTGACAAGCTCTGGCTCTGCATGTAAGGCCTCCTCGAAAGCATGCTCTGGCTCATGTGGGTGGCAAGGGGGAGCGACGATGGCATAAGCTGACTCTGCAGTACCAGGTGTTGTGGTCTTGTCGGGGGTGGCAATATCAAAGCACATGATACCTCCCCCAAGCTGAACGTGGACATCCTCCTCAGGCTCCTCAGGTATAGAAGGAAATGTAAACGTCATCTTCTCCTTTTATGCCTCCTTCTTCGTTTCTGTCCTGGAGCTCGAGGCACCTGATTGCATGGCTTGGCCTTCTCAATAGTAGGCGCAGGTGGCTCTATGGGCTCATGTATCTCGACCGCAGTATAAAAGTGGGTCTTGTGCCCCTCAACTAAAGCGTAGACTCCATCATCTATTGTGCATGTGGAAGAGATACAATGAGTAATAAATTTTTGAAATTCGAGCTCAAAAGAATCACCTGCAGTTATTGTCAATGGACCGGTTTCTCGGACTACGTCGACAATGTTTCTCAATAGGTCCATATATGTGTCCTCCTTCGGCAGCTCAGATGTCTCTATTTGTGGAATGTTGATGGTGTAAAGGTGGATATGATCACCTTCAAGTGAAGCATACACTCCATCTATGATAGTACCTGCACCAGAGACATTAGCCATAACAAAATCGATGAATACTTGGTCGGATGGTTTACCTACCATAACGGTTAGCGAACCGGTAGATCGAGCATCATCTATCATTTGCTCCAAGGTT
Organism: Scilla litardierei; assembly: GCA_030789695.1. NCBI lineage: Eukaryota > Viridiplantae > Streptophyta > Magnoliopsida > Asparagales > Asparagaceae > Scilla > Scilla litardierei. The sequence continues at coordinate 329,172,662 of CM061133.1, read as the reverse complement.
GCTGCCAACTGTAGATCACTAAGCTTTTCCACTTGCATCATCCTCATAAACTCTCGTGATGGTCCCTTTAGCATTCTAGCGAAGATATTGAATAGCTAGGAACCATCCCACACATAGTCTGACTCTGCCTGGAACATTCCTAACATTTTTTCGAACTTGCTCAAAGCTTCCCTAAGGACTCTCCATCGGCCTGACAGAATGTAGCGAGGTATATGTAGGATTGTATAGAACCCGGTTGCATATTCTTTGGAAGCATCATCGTTGCAACAACTGTACCTGATCAATCAAAGTAATCAACCTGGAAAAGACATCAGTGGTACAAAGAGAGATAGAGATAATAATAATAGCAGGTGGTGGGGAAAAATCTCTCTCTCTGTTTTTTTTGTTTTTTTGTTTGTTTTTTAACGTAATCTAATCAACCTAATTGTGATAAATTGGCACCCAACGGGAAACAACTCCTCGGCAACGGTGCCAAAAACTTGATCGCGCTTGGATATACACCCGGAAAACAATTGTAGTTTTATCACAAGCGCACGGTGTAGTGGCAAGCAGGTATCGAACACTAGGAGGTGGTGTTGGCTCCAATCTATCCTAGGTTGGGTCGACTACTAAGATTTTATTGGTGGAGATGGTTATGGTATGATGTAATGGAAATGGTGATGGATGTCGATGTCGGTGATAAAGAAGTCGATCAAATAGCGATTCGAATTCAATATAATAAAAGAGTCTAGAGCTAGGAAATCTCCACTACGGATCGTCATTCATCCTTATAAATAGTGAATCTCAATGTTGCAAGACTTGAATTGGGGTGAACTAGTCGTAACTGAATAGAGAACCAAGCTCACGCTCTCACGCTATTACCGGTCTATAGCAACCTAGGTTAAGGCCCACTCTCATGCAAACCCTAACCTAAGCCGCTAGCATGAAGATCGACATCATTGTCCAATCTCCCCTCGAGCCCACTCTCGTGCAAACTCGAGTTACGACCTAGGTTGTGATAGTTCGTATTCGTCCAATCTCTTGCAAACGAATATGGGTATAGATTTATAATAAAAACCCTAGCTTTGGTCCAATCTCTTGCAAACCAAGTCTAGAGAATCTCGATTATAAACCTAAATCGAGTATCTTGGCCTTCACATCGATCGGAATCCAATCTCTTGCAAACTCCAGATCGATGGAAATTCCTAGCTATCCGTGATAAATCAATCACAACCTAACCTTTTAGCAATTCTAGCAACATAGAAATTCATTCATCACAAATCTGAAATTAGATCCATAGGGTTCATCCCCTTCCCTAGAACAACGATCAACCAAGCGTTGCAATAACGATATAGGAATCAATAAAAACAATGTTTGCATATAAAAAGATATCAAATCAAAGATTCGAATAATAAGAACAAAGATACCTAGCTTTGATGAAGAACTTCAATCCAATTACAAGCTTTTCGATCCAAGAGGGGACCTAGGACATGGCCTAACCTCTAAAAAAGTCTCCAAGAAAATAAATGGAACTCCCCTCTAATGACGGCTACAAACCTCTTATATAGCCCCCCAAAAGCCTAGCAAATAACCCTAGAAAACCTCTGAAATTCGTGCCAAAAGACAGCTCTGGCTGCAACTTAAGTTCTGGGCCCGCAGTCACTCGGGCCGAGTGGAAATATGACTCGGCCGGGTAGAAATTCCAGCACTACAGCATCAACTTGTAGAAATTCTCTAGATTTCATCCGAGCTCCGTTGGCTCGTTCTTGGCGGCGTTGGAACCGTCATGAAGTCTACTATCCATAACAAATATGAAAAAATACTTTTCCCACTGGAATGATAACAGATTTCAAAAGAGTGTAAGACTGTCTGAAAATCTGGGCGTTGTGTCATTCGGCCGAGTGGAAGTATGACTCGGCCGAGTGAGAAGTGTGACTCGGCCGAGTAAGATCTTCCGATGTTCTCCCAAAATTCCAGAGAGTCTGCTTCGAAGTTGGGGTTTGGGCACTCTGGCGCTCTGCGTCACTCGGCCGAGTGGGATTCATCACTCAACCGAGTGGGTCTTCTACTGTGCTCCACAGAATTCCAGAGAGTCTGGCGTGTTTTCCTTCAGAAAGCTCAAACTCACTCGGGCGAGTGGAGTTCTCTACTCGGCCGAGTGGAATTAACCACTCGGTCGAGTGCATTATGGCACTCAGTTCAGGCAGATGTTCTTTGTATCAGTCATACTCGGCCGAGTACGCTGCTTCACTCGGGCGAGTGACTAGCGTGACTCGCCGAGTGGCCTGTTTCTGGAATCCTTCCTTCACCTCCTCGCCTCCTCGATGATTCTATCGATCTTCTTCTTCTCCCGCTCATCGTCCAGCGCTGTTAGCTTCTCAGTAAGGCCATGAGCGATGCTCTGATACGCGTACAAGTCCCTTAAGCTCATTTTTGCTCCCGATTGCTCCATATTTCCTGAAATCGGATGAAAACGAGAAATAGTAAAAAGTAACGAAATATCGTCGAATAATCATGAAAATCGCAATATGAGCAATCGAAATGGCTTGCAAATATGCAGAAAAAAGTTGTAAAATAAGGAGCGATCACCCTCCATGTTCTCCAGAATGTATGTCTCCGGTCTCACGACGTCAGTTATGGTGTAGGTGCCTTCCCACTTTGCACAGAGCTTGCCTCGTCGGTCGATCTTGGGCCTGAAAGTGGCATCCCAGAGGACTAGGTCGTCGACTCTTAAGCTTCGCTTTCTGATGCAGGAGTTGTAGTATCTTGCCATCCTTTGGTTGTGCTTGATCAAACATGTTAGCGCACGATCCCTTACCTCGTCGACGAGCACAAGGTTGATGTCGAGACCCTCTTCATTAGCTTCTTCATTGAAGTACTGGAGGTGTAGAGACTCCTCGATGACTTCCACCGGAACGACAGCCTCCGCCCCATAAGCCAGCATGAAGGGGCTCTTGCCTGTTGATGCTTTGTACGTCGTGCGGTAGGACCAAAGGATGCCGGCTAGCTCATCAGGCTAGGTACCAGGGGAGTGCCGACCTTCTTCTTTAGTGGCTCCAGGATGCACTTGTTCGCAGCTTCGACTAGGCCGTTGGACTACGGATGTGCCACTGAGGCAAAATGGAGGTTGATGCCCCAATCCGAGCAGAAGCTTCTAAAGTCTGTGGAGTTGAACTGCTTTCCATTGCCTGTCACTATGGAGAGAGGTGCCCAAAAGTGGCATATGATTGACTTCTAGACGAAGTTCTTCATATCAACCTAGGTGATGCACGCTAGCAGCTCTGCCTCGATCCACTTTGTGAAATAGTCGACGGTGACGACCTGGTATTTCCTTCCTCCGGTGGCCATCGGATGGAATGGTTCGAGGATGTCGAGGTCCCACTTGGAAAATGGGACCAGGCTGAGGATCGAAATCAGATCAGCTGGTGGGGCCGTTGTATGTTTGCAGAATCCCTGGCACTCCCCGCACCACTTGATATAGTTAGTTGCATCATTCACCATAGTCGGCCAGTAATAGCCTTGGCGGATCACCTTTGTTACGACCTAAAGATCGTATGAGCCTGACTCCCGCCCGGATCCGTTAACATACCCCATTAACTCACCTTTACACAAAAGGGCCGCCGCCCCGGAAATCCGGGGCATCATGGAGACAGGCGCGCCTTGCAGCGCTCCCCGAACCGGCCGGGGCGGACCCCTGCAGCCGGCCGAGGCGGACCACCGCAGCTGGCCAACTCTTAGTCCGACGCTAACGACAAACAACCTTAGGATAAGGACACCTGACACATACGTCACCCGACCATCCGACAAAGCACCCCCTGACGGAAGAGCCACCTGACAGATAACGCTTTCACTTTCGGCTCTGACATCCCGACAAAAGCACCCCTGGGCCGTTGCGCCGCCTGACAAAGGCAGGTCGGAGACTCCTGTTCCCGGCGTCCTTGTCCGAAGCCTCCGCCGACACCCGAGCCAGCTCAGCACGCCTAGTCATCACCCGTCAGGTATAAATACCCCTTCTCCTCTTACGGAGAAGATGATGCTGCAGAATTCTCTCTCATTCAACTATTCACACACGAGTGCAAAGGTCTTCCATATCTTTGTTCTCCCACCTATAGCTCGCCACGCGCGGTCGACACACCGTTAATCCGACCGGCGTGACCAGCCCCCCATTTTAAGCCCTATCACTGACTTAGGCATCGGAGGGGCTAAGGGTTGAACCCCCAACCCAGCCCTTCTGACGAGTTGTTCGTGTTGCAGGAGAGCTCGCCTATCAACACCAGTCGGCGTCACCCCCCTGCCGTTCAACCTTGTTCGGCCGCATCCGGTGAGATTCAGCCCCGCGACCGTCACTGGCCTCGAGATCGACTTCTTCACCCCACTAATCGCTTGTCAAATAGCCTACCTAAACCCCCTTCTCCACATAACCACCGTGCCCTTGGTTCCCATTAATACAAATTCATTGTACGCGAGTTCCACCTCGTAACAATTGGCGCCGTCTGTGGGAACGAAGGGTCACACCCATGTTAGATCCCATACCGATCTCGCGGAACCCGGACCACGGCAAAGATCCCGTGGGACAGGAACCGCTCTCCCTACAAATCACCCCGGCGTCCGACCCCCTTCAGGGGATGGGCTCCGAGATCGAACACACTTCAGTCCCCGCTGTCCTGAAGAGCTTCGAGGCCGTTGCTCGGGCCAGGGGAGGCTGTCAGACGGCTGGAACGGGACCTCCGCCTGGACCCTCAGAGCCCCTGAACGTGAGGCGAAACCTCCACCCTCAGTTCGAGGAGGAGGGGGAGCATAGGGGGCTCGCTGAGGAGATCGCGGCCCAGCAAAGGCTCCTGGAAGAGGAGGTAGAAGTCGCGCAGCGGTGGAGGCGCCTGGGGGAGGTGGCCGCCGCGCAGAGGCGTCTGGACGAGGCGGCCGAGACCACCTGGAAGGCTTACCAGGAAGAGGAGGCCGCCCGCCGCCAGCTTCGCTTCATCATCGCGGAGCGCGAGAGGCTGAGGATGGAGAACAGGAGTAACCGAGAGCTCCTGGACGAGGCGACAACGGCCCGGCGACCTGGGAACGGGCGGGACCCGATGCTGAACAGGTCCCCGCCTGGAGGGGGTGGCCCCCATCACCAACACCACCCCTCCGATACCCTGCGCGAGGAAGCCGTTTGTCGACAACTACGCTTCCTCACCACCAAGCGTGAAAGACTCCTTCGGGAGAATCAAGAACGGATGGAGGCCCGAGGAGAGCTGGCCAGGAGGCGTGGGCGCTGGGAGGACCGTAGCCCGCAACCCGTCGAATCCTCGGCCCAAGGAAGGAGCCCCGCCTGGAGACCGTCGGGCTACTCGCCGGGGACGGAGGACCGTCGGCGGCCGAGGCGCGACCGGAGCCCGACCCCCGAGTGGCGGAGGGGGGATGCGCCGGATCGCCCGACCTACCTGGAGGAGGCCACGCCACTCACCCGGTGGATCACTTCCGCCCCCAGGCCCGTAAGGTTCAAACCTCCTCACTTGGCCACATACAATGGGAGGGGCGACCCCCTCACACACGTGCAGCAGTACCGGGGGGCGATGGAAGCCCAGGATGTGGATGAGGCGTTCCTTTGCCGACATTTCTCCCAAAGCCTGAGGGACACCGCACTGGACTGGTACTTTGCCTTGCCCGCGAGGTCCGTAGGGAGCTTTGGCGAACTATCCCATAAGTTCTGCCAAGAGTTTCGGGCCGGGCGAACAAAAAAGAAGCCCTTAGACTATCTCAGCACGATAGTCCAAAGGGAGGGGGAGGGAACGGGAAGATACCTCCGCCGCTTTCAGGAGGAGAGACGGGCGGTGGTGACATGCGGCGACGAGGTGCTTATGCTGGCCTTCAAGACGGGGCTGCGGACTCGGAGCCTCCACAAATCCCTGCTCCGGGATCCACCGACCGACTATGAAGCGTTGGTAGCGATGGCGGAGAGGCACGCGTTGGCGGAGGAGACTTTGGGTGCAAAGGTTGTATTCCCCCAGGTGAAACCACCCGCAGATGGGCCCCGGCCGCACCCTCGGCCGAGGCAGGAGGAAAGGGGGCGAGGCCGCGATCAGATGGCCCTACCGCGGCGGGAGCCACCCGAGCCCCGCCCGCTAGATCGCCTTGGCCCGGCTCGCGAGTTCGCTCCGGCACGGAGGCCCCCCGGAGTCATCCCAAGACCAGAAGACCCCCCGCCGGTGCATTACGCGCGACTCAATGCCCCATAATGGAGGTGCTGGCCACGGCGACGAGGGCCGGGTTACTGCCGGAGCCTCCCCGGGAGATGAGGACGGACCCGGCGAGGCGGGACCCCCGGAGATACTGCCGATATCACCGGGACCACGGTCACGACACCGACCGTTGTTACTCCCTTAAGAGAGAAATCGAGCGGCTGATCCAAGCGGGTCACCTGGGGAACTTTGTCGCGGGAAGGAGGGTGGCGGCAGAAGAGAGAGCCCCCCGGAGGAAGGGGGACGGGAACCCCCGGTGAACCGCGATAAGGAGGAGCCACGCCCCCCAAGGGCGGTCATGCGTATTGAGATGATAACTGGAGGCCCTTCCTCGGCGGGGCGGGCACCCGCCATCCTGGAGGCCGGGGCCCGACAGGTGATGACGGCAGCCGCCGGCCACCGACCGAAGCGAAGAAGGACACACCGACCCCCCATCACCTTTACCGAGGAAGACTGGCAGGAGACGCGGAGCCAGAACAACGACGCTCTCGTCATCGAGGCTCGGGTCGGGGCAGTTGACGTCGGCCGGCTCCTGATTGACACCGGAAGCTCCTGCGACATCCTGTTCCTGTCAACGGTCGAAAGGATGGGATGGGGGCGCGCAGACCTAGAGCCCTGCGTGGGCCCCGTGGCCAGCTTCACCGGCCATGAGATCCCTACCGAAGGAACGATCACCTTGCCCATGACACTGGGGGAGGAGCCGAGGATCGTCACCAAGGAAACGCTTTTCGTCATCGTCGACATCGCGTCAGTGTATAACGGAATCATTGGATGCCCATATATGACGGCCATCGAGGCGCTCCCCAGCCTGCAACATCAGACAATGAAGTTCCGGACCCCGCGGGGGGTGGGACAGGTGCGGGGAGGTCGAGGGGTGCCCCAAGACCACAACCGTGTGCCGTCCCCGCCTGGGGGCCCCAGGCAGACACTGACGCCACTCGTCCCCGACGAAAGGGAGGACTTCTGCGACCAGCGGCCGACCCCGGCTGAGGAAGTAGAGGAGGTCCCAATAACCTCGGACGAGGGGAGAGCCGTCTCCATCGGGACGAAACTCCCCTCCGCCTTGAGGACGACCCTCGTCACCCTGCTCCGGGAGAACGCGGACATATTCGCATGGTCACCAGCCGACATGCCCGGGGTGGACCCGGCGGTAATCTCCCACAGGTTGAATGCGGACCCAGGCCCGGCCTGTTCGACAGAAGAAGAGGAGTGCGGGGGGCGAAAAGAAGAGGGCAGCCGAGGAAGAAGTAGAGCGGCTCCTCGAAGCCAAGTTCGTTCGGCCGGTGGACTACCCCGACTGGCTCGCCAACGTCGTTCTAGTGAAGAAGCCCAGCGGGAAGTGGCGCATGTGCGTTGACTTCACCGACCTCAACAAGGCTTGCCCGAAGGACAGCTTCCCTCTGCCCAGGATCGACCACTTGGTGGACCAGGCGTCCGGTTATGAGTTGTTGAGCTTTATGGACGCCTTCTCGGGGTACAACCAAATACCGATGGCGGAGGAGGATGAGGAGAAGACGTCCTTCGTCACCGATAAAGGCACCTTCTGTTACACCAAGATGCCCTTTGGGCTGAAGAACGCCGGGGCGACTTATCAACGGATGGTTGACCGGATTTTCGGCCCTCAGGTGGGGTGAAATTTGGAGGTCTACATCGACGACATGCTGGTGAAGAGTGGAAGGGCCCTCGACCACCCCAACGACTTGCAGGAGACCTTCCAGAGGGTCCGCCGATACAACCTGAGACTAAACCCCGCAAAATGCATCTTTGGCGTGCAATCGGGAAAATTCCTGGGCTTTATGATAACGAAGCGGGGGATCGAGGCGAACCCCCACAAGGTGACGGCCCTCACCGGTATGACGGAGCCCCGGACGATCCGGGACTTGCAGCGACTGAACGACCGGATTTCTGCTCTGGGACGATTCCTGTCGAAATCGGCGGAGAAGTCGCTCCCCTTCTTCAGGGTCTTACGCACGGCCTTTGGCGAAGCTAAAGACAAGAGGAAGGTGATCCCGTGGGACGACGACTGCACACGGGCGTTCGCGGAGCTGAAAGCATACCTACAAGGCCCACCGCTCCTCGCACGACCGGAGGAAGGTGAACCCCTGGGGATGTACCTGGCGACCACCGAGGAGGCGGTTAGCTCCGTCCTAATCAAGGAGGAAGGAGGGGTGCAACGCCCTGTTTACTATGCCAGTCGGATCCTCCGGGATGCGGAGACTCGTTACAGCCCCATCGAAAAAGCCGCCTACTGCCTAATCACCACGGCTCGAAAGCTCCGACCCTATTTCCAGGCCCACCCCATAACCGTCCACACCAGCATGCCCCTCGAAAAGAACCTGAAAAGGCTGGAACGGTCAGGGAGGATGCTCAACTGGAGCGTCGAGCTCAGCGAGTTCGACATGACGTACAAAGCCCGGACGGCGATCAAGGGTCAGGCGCTGGCCGACTTCGTGGTGGAATGCACCACGGAAATCCCGCTGGGAGACCAGATAGAGCAACCGTCGGCGCCCACGTCCCCCCAGAGGATCGAGGCGGGCGAACCCTCAGCGCCCTCCCCGACGACGGCAGGCGAATTATGGACCATCCACGTCGACGGCTCCGCGACGGGCTCCGGAACAGGAGCGGGAATCGTCATTCAGACTCCAGACAGATGTTCGTTGGAATACGCCCTACGCTTCGACTTCCCGGCCACCAACAATGTCGCGGAGTACGAAGCTGCGGTTAACGGGTTAAAGCTCGCCCGGGCGGTCGGGGCGACGAACGTGTTGCTCCTGAGTGACTCCCGTCTCGTCATCCAACAGATCCTGGGGGCTTCGAGGCCCGAGAGGAAACCATGAAGCGGTACCTGAGTCGCATCCAGGTCGAACTCCGCAAGTTCAAGAAAGCGGACGTGCAACACCTGCCTCGCTCCAACAACCTCCGGGCAGACGCCCTGTCTAAGCTGGCTTCCTCCTCAGCGGCCAAGATCGGGAAGGCAATCTACGTCGAAAGCCTGTCGACACCCTCCATCAATGAAGGGGAACTGATGTGCACGGGCACGATGACGTCCTGGATGACCCCCATTGTGAAGTATTTAGAGACAGGTGAGCTACCCGAGGAGCGGTTGCTGGCTAAGCAGGTGGAGAGACGGGCTCTGACGTTCGTGCTCCTCGACGGAGTGCTGTACCACCACCGCCGCGCCAATTTCGACGTCCTGCCCTACCTGAAGTGCTTGGGACCGGAACGGGCCGAGCAGGTCATCCGCGAGGTGCACGAAGGCTTCTGCGGAAACCACCACGGTGGGCGAACCATTGCCCACAAGATAATGCGCCAAGGGTACTACTGGCCGACGATGATCCGGGATGCGGTACATTACGTCAAAAGGTGCGAGGCGTGCCAGAAATTCTGCCGGCGGACAACTGCACCTCCGGCCAACCTGATGCCCATCTTGAGCCCGGTCCCCTTCGCCAAGTGGGGACTCGACATCCTGGGGCCCTTCCCAAAGGCCTCCGGGGGAAGGAAGTATCTAGTCGTCGCCGTGGATTATTTCACAAAGTGGGTCGAAGCAGAGCCGCTGGCGCGGATCACGTGGACGGACATGAAGGGCTTCATCTGGCAATCCGTCATATGCCGCTTCGGGATTCCCCGTTCCATAGTCACGGATAACGGAAAGCAGTTCGACTGCGAGGGCTTCCGCGACTTCTGCTCGGGCTGGGGGATAAAACTCCAATTCGCATCAGTCGCCCACCCACAGTGCAACGGAATGGCGGAGGCAGCGAATAAATGTATCTTGAACCCGATGAAGAAGAAGGTGGACGCCGCCCTGGGAGCATGGGTCGATGAGCTACCAGGGATCCTATGGTCCTATCGCACCACCCACAAGGCCTCGACTGGAGAAAGTCCCTTCATGCTAGCGTACGGATCGGAGGCGGTTGTACCTGTGGAAATCGACGAAGAGACGCTCCGGCTAAAACTCTTCGACGAAGAGATCAACGGAGAAGGGCTCGGCCTCAGTCTTGAGCTGATAGACGAGGTCCGGGACAGGGCCCTGACCAGCCTCGTCAAACACAGCCAGAGGATGGCCCGATACTACGACTCCCGGGTGAAACCGCGGACTTTCAGGATCGGCGATTTGGTCCTCCGCGACGCCACCTTCCGCCCCGAGACTGCGCAGCGGGGAAAGCTGGCCGCCAAATGGGAGGGGCCCTACACGGTCATCGACATTGTCGGACCGGCCACCTACATCCTTGCCACCCCCGAAGGGAGCGAGCTGGCCCACCCTTGGAACGCGAAACATCTGCTGAAATTCTACCAATAGTTGTGAGTTTCTCTTTTTTCGCGCAATATACACATCTACACGTTTTTCCCAACCTGGTTGTTCCTACACAAATTTTGCAGTTCGCTAAAACTCCGAACCTCTGGGGCAGGGCCAACCCTAGCCACCCAAACCAGAGAAGGGCACGGGCCGGGCTACGCGCCCGCTCCCCCCTCCAGACCTCTGGGGCAGGGCCAACCCTAGCCACCCAAACCAGAGCAGGGCACGGGCCGGGCTACGCGCCCGCTCCCCCCCACAAGACCTCTGGGGCAGGGCCAACCCTAGCCACCCAAACCAGAGGTGGGCACGGGCCGGGCTACGCGCCCGCTCCCCCCTCCAGACCTCTGGGGCAGGGCCAACCCTAGCCACCCAAACCAGAGAAGGGCACGGGCCGGGCTACGCGCCCGCTCCCCCCCTCCAGACCTCTGGGGCAGGGCCAACCCTAGCCACCCAAACCAGAGAAGGGCACGGGCCGGGCTACGCGCCCGCTCCCCCCCTCCAGACCTCTGGGGCAGGGCCAACCCTAGCCACCCAAACCAGAGAAGGGCACGGGGCGGGCTACGCGCCCGCTCCCCCCCTCCAGACCTCTGGGGCAGGGCCAACCCTAGCCACCCAAACCAGAGCAGGGCACGGGCCGGGCTACACGCCCGCTCCCCCCCACAAGACCTCTGGGGCAGGGCCAACCCTAGCCACCCAAACCAGAGGTGGGCACGGGCCGGGCTACGCGCCCGCTCCCCCCCTCCAGACCTCTGGGGCAGGGCCAACCCTAGCCACCCAAACCAGAGAAGGGCACGGGCCGGGCTACGCGCCCGCTCCCCCCCTCCAGACCTCTGGGGCAGGGCCAACCCTAGCCACCCAAACCAGAGAAGGGCACGGGCCGGGCTACGCGCCCGCTCCCCCCCTCCAGACCTCTGGGGCAGGGCCGACCCTAGCCACCCAAACCAGAGAAGGGCACGGGCCGGGCTACGCGCCCGCTCCCCCCCTCCAGACCTCTGGGGCAGGGCCAACCCTAGCCACCCAAACCAGAGCAGGGCACGGGCCGGGCTACGCGCCCGCTCCCCCCCACAAGACCTCTGGGGCAGGGCCAACCCTAGCCACCCAAACCAGAGCAGGGCACGGGCCGGGCTACGCGCCCGCTCCCCCCCACAAGACCTCTGGGGCAGGGCCAACCCTAGCCACCCAAACCAGAGGTGGGCACGGGCCGGGCTACGCGCCCGCTCCCCCCCTCCAGACCTCTGGGGCAGGGCCAACCCTAGCCACCCAAACCAGAGAAGGGCACGGGCCGGGCTACGCGCCCGCTCCCCCCCTCCAGACCTCTGGGGCAGGGCCGACCCTAGCCACCCAAACCAGAGAAGGGCACTGGCCGGGCTACGCGCCCGCTCCCCCCCTCCAGACCTCTGGGGCAGGGCCAACCCTAGCCACCCAAACCAGAGCAGGGCACGGGCCGGGCTACGCGCCCGCTCCCCCCCACAAGACCTCTGGGGCAGGGCCAACCCTAGCCACCCAAACCAGAGCAGGGCACGGGCCGGGCTACGCGCCCGCTCCCCCCCACAAGACCTCTGGGGTAGGGCCAACCCTAGCCACCCAAACCAGAGGTGGGCACGGGCCGGGCTACGCGCCCGCTCCCCCCTCCAGACCTCTGGGGCAGGGCCAACCCTAGCCACCCAAACCAGAGAAGGGCACGGGCCGGGCTACGCGCCCGCTCCCCCCCTCCAGACCTCTGGGGCAGGGCCAACCCTAGCCACCCAAACCAGAGAAGGGCACGGGCCGGGCTACGCGCCCGCTCCCCCCCTCCAGACCTCTGGGGCAGGGCCAACCCTAGCCACCCAAACCAGAGAAGGGCACGGGCCGGGCTACGCGCCCGCTCCCCCCTCCAGACCTCTGGGGCAGGGCCAACCCTAGCCACCCAAACCAGAGGTGGGCACGGGCCGGGCTACGCGCCCGCTCCCCCCCTCCAGACCTCTGGGGCAGGGCCAGCCCTAGCCACCCAAACCAGAGAAGGGCACGGGCCGGGCTACGCGCCCGCTCCCCCCCCTCCAGACCTCTGGGGCAGGGCCAACCCTAGCCACCCAAACCAGAGAAGGGCACGGGCCGGGCTACGCGCCCGCTCCCCCCCTCCAGACCTCTGGGGCAGGGCCAACCCTAGCCACCCAAACCAGAGAAGGGCACGGGCCGGGCTACGCGCCCGCTCCCCCCCTCCAGACCTCTGGGGCAGGGCCAACCCTAGCCACCCAAACCAGAGAAGAGCACGGGCCGGGCTACGCGCCCGCTCCCCCCCCTCCAGACCTCTGGGGCAGGGCCAACCCGAGGGGAGCCACGTGCCCCTGACTCGGAAAAACAAAAGAAAACAGGGGCACGCGAACCGGGACAAAATGACATCAGTTCCCGAGTCGACGGCCCCGATGGGACTCGGCGAAACGAAAGGACGCTCGCGAAACACGCCACCATTAATGATGCGCTCCAAAAGAGGACACGCAAGAGCCACCTGGCCAAGGCGGTTTCCCACAGGCACGAATTCGAGGAGCCCATTAATAATGCCAGCTCAGCGCAATAAATAAGGAAGAAACCGTCAACAAGATCTACCTATAAAGAGGCCATCCCCCCCGAAGAGAAAAAGCCAACAGACATGAAAAACCGCCACTTGATACCCCCACCCTCCGGGAAAAGGGCTGAGATACACCGCCCTAACAAAAGAGAGGTCACCGGCCATCAATGGTTCCCGCCGCCCAGAGCGGCGGTGCCTAGATCCCCAACACCACTAACTGGATATTCCGCTTACAAACGGATCGCTATCCGGATATTCCGCTTACACACGGGAAATCCACCTTTCACGCCTCCGTCCCATAAACGGGGACGAGGCGGAGAAAGAATGTCGTCCGTTCAAAGTAATCTGGGCAGGCGAGAGTCCCCCGCGCTGGCCGGCCAGTACCTCCTCGCCCTCGACCTCCGGCCGAGGACCTCGGAAAGGCTGCATCCCCGACAAGCCCAAACGGTGAGTCATGGCGTGTCAGCTCGCCCCTGCACAACCGGGCGCCGAGCGCCACTCTCAAACCGAAGCGGCAAGACACGGGGCGGTGGGGGACGGCCCTATGCTCAGGAACCTCCCCAAGGAGCAAGCCGCAGCAATGCGGCTTCCCCCCCTCGGCGCCTCTTCCGGACCGAGGAAAACCCTTTCCGCAGAAAGAGATGACGAAGCAACGGAGGTGAGGCGGCACAATCGCCAAAGAGACCTTGCAACACTTTAGCATGGAAGGCGGCCATTCTCCTCCACGCCGAGCTCAATTCAAGTTACGAATGGCCCACCCAGCCCACACCGACATCCCGATCCGGAGGTCATTAAACCGCGGGCGAGGACAACTCTATGGCCCCCCCCAGCCGGATCAGACCCCGCAACGGGCGATAAACCGAGAACTCCTGTACAAGCTGTAGATCAGCCTTTACAAACCTAAATAAAAATGCTCTTCTTTATTCGCTCAGATTTTTCGGAGAGCACCATAGCGACCGGCTATCCCCCGCAACGCTCGGGGTTAGCACCGTACTACCCCTCCTAACTGGCATAGGACCTCCGGGAAATCTACGCCTACGGCGCGACCCCCGCTCACCAAAAGTCCGCGACACCTTTCCCTCCAGGGGGAAAGAGGGGCACTGGAACCCGCCCCGTGTAACAGGGTCGACCCGTGATCGAATAATGATAGGATAGTGGGAATCACCCCTAGCCACTCCACCGACCCCCCACCCCGCCTAAAAGTAACACAAGCCAACAACATCCCCTTCCCCCAGACCTCGCGATCTCGGACACGGGAATGTTGGGGGCATGATAGGTAATTACGTAACTTCCGCAAGATGCCAAAACAACATGACCCGGGTCCCGAGGCGGAGGCCGCGAAGTAGGCGCCCAGTCCTGAAAAGGCAGTGCCCTGTCTCGTCAGAACAGGACCGCGATGCGACCCAACATAACGAAAGGCCGCTCGGTCGACGCGCCGTCAGCAGTAACACGATCCCCGAGAGGCCAGAGTGCCAGAGACCTCCGGGGATAAGCGATTCCCAAAGCACGTGACTCCGCGGAGCCCCTTAGAAACGCTAACACCCCCGCATTACTCAAGAGAAACCCTTCCGCAACACCTCGCTATAAATACCCCCCTCCAGAGGTCAGGGTAAAAGAGGAAGAAAGACGGGATTCCTCTCCCCTCACTCCGGGCATAAAGCGGCCCTAAACGCCCCACCGAGCTACAAAAAAAGCCGATAGCCACCGACGAACTTCACTTCCCCCGATGACGGGCGCCACGGCCCCGCCACCTCCATCCGGATATTCCCCTTACACGCGGAAGGCCCCGCCCGCCAGCTTGCCTCCTGCTTGTTACTGTATCAAAAGGCAGGTTCAGACGGCCGCCCGCGTGCCGCAACACCCCAATTAACGCCGTCCCCCTCGGTGCCGCCACCGCCACCTCGTCCTCAACCTCCCTGGGGTTCCCCCTCGGTGCGCAGGATTCCTAGCGAGGAGCTCTCCAGCGCGGCGGCGGCGAGGCAGATCACGAGGAAGCGAGGAAAGGGAAAGGAAGAAGCTCCACCCGACAAGCGAGGGTCAGCCCCCCGGAAGGGGGAACCACCACGGGACTTCATCCCTGATTAAACCAAATGGTGGTTCATGGCGCGTCGGCCCCTCCCCGGACAACGAAGCAGAAGGAACTAGGCGGTCAGTAAAAGGGAAGACCGCCCGGCAACAGGGATCTACCCACCCCGATATAGCAGGCGACGAGTATAAACCACCGCCCATCCCGACCATAGGCTGGGTCACACCTGCGCTATCACTGTAAATATCATCTAAATCTCCGGTAAAGGTTGATGAATAATATTCCTCCTTATGGACGCCTTCCTTGAGCCCAAGAGCACAACAGCTGGGAGGTCCACCGGGCACAGTGCGGTGGAAATCCCGCGAAAATCACAAACATGTCCGGTAAACACATCTCAGCAAAAACCACAACCTTCTCAAAAAGTCGGGCTCCCCCAAAATCCGACCCAGCCGCCACATAAAGCGGCGCGCCGTTATGAGGCAACGCCCCACTTGGTTCCCACGCGGGATGAGACCTCGCGATCCCGCAACAGCAGGCAATACCTCGCGGAAGCAGCGCATCCAACCCTGAGCTTGGACCCAAGCCCGAGTCCGGTTAAAGGATAATGTTACGCCATCCGAGACGAACCGGGCTTCCGCCTCGTACTCGAATGCCGGGGGCAATTGTTACGACCTAAAGATCGTATGAGCCTGACTCCCGCCCGGATCCGTTAACATACCCCATTAACTCACCTTTACACAAAAGGGCCACCGCCCCGGAAATCCGGGGCATCATGGAGACAGGCGCGCCTTGCAGCGCTCCCCGAACCGGCCGGGGCAGACCCCCGCAGCCGGCCGAGGCGGACCACCGCAGCTGGCCGACTCTTAGTCCGACGCTAACGACAAACAACCTTAGGATAAGGACACCTGACACATACGTCACCCGACCATCCGACAAAGCACCCCCTGACGGAAGAGCCACCTGACAGATAACGCTTTCACTTTCGGCTCTGACATCCCGACAAAAGCACCCCTGGGCCGTTGCGCCGCCTGACAAAGGCAGGTTGGAGACTCCTGTTCCCGGCGTCCTTGTCCGAAGCCTCCGCTGACACCCGAGCCAGCTCAGCACGCCTAGTCATCACCCGTCAGGTATAAATACCCCTTCTCCTCTTACGGAGAAGAGGATGCTGCAGAATTCTCTCTCATTCAACTATTCACACACGAGTGCAAAGGTCTTCCATATCTTTGCTCTCCCACCTATAGCTCGCCACACGCGGTCGACACACCGTTAGTTCGACCGGCGTGACCAGCCCCCCATTTTAAGCCCTATCACTGACTTAGGCATCGGAGGGGCTAAGGGTTGAACCCCCAACCCAGCCCTTCTGACGAGTTGTTCGTGTTGCAGGAGAGCTCGCCTATCAACACCAGTCGGTGTCACCCCCCTGCCGTTCAACCTTGTTCGGCCGCATCCGGCGAGATTCAGCCCCGCGACCGTCACTGGCCTCGAGATCGACTTCTTCACCCCACTAATCGCTTGTCAAATAGCCTACCTAAACCCCCTTCTCCACATAACCACCGTGCCCTTGGTTCCCATTAATACAAATTCATTGTACGCGAGTTCCACCTCGTAACAACCTTGTACGCCAGGGTGCATCCTCTATAGTGGTTCCCGTAGAGCCCTTCATGGATCTCACAGATGACCTCCTTTGCCATCCTGGGCCCTAGGCACTTCAGATAAGACAAGACGTCGTATCTTGCATGGTGCTACCGGTAGAGCATGCCGTCGAAGATCACAAACGTCAAGGCCCACCGCTCGATCTTTCATGCCTTCAGTCTGTCCTCTGGCAGGGTTCCACTCTCTAGGAAGGCAACAATCGGGCTCATCTACGACAGCTTTCGGTCGACGCATAGAAGCTCTTCCTCCCCGAGACTTGGTGTGAGCAGATTCTTGATGTAGATGGCCTTCACAATCTCGGCTGGAGAAGAGGATGCTAGTTTTGAGAGGGCGTTGGTGCAGAGGTTGTTCGACCTCGGGAGGTGCCAGACTACAACCTTCTTGAATTTGAGCAGCTCGGTGCGGGCGCACTTCAAATATAGCTTCATCAGATCTTCCCTAGCTTCGAAGCTGCCCTTAATCTGCTGGACGATGAGCATTGAGTCACTGATTAACAGCACATGCATCGCCCCCCGTGCCCATATAGCTTTAGCCCGTTGATGGTGTGGCCTCATACTCCGTGACATTGTTGGTCGCTGGGAAGTTGAAGTGGAGGGCGTACTCCAGCAGGCTTCCCTTCGGGGTCTCGATCACTATGCCGGCTCTATTACCTGCCGCTGTGGCCGATCCATCGACATGGATGATCCACAGCTTGCCTTTGTGACGTGTAGAAGTGGATGGAAGATTTTCGTCGACATGCTGTGGCTGTTGTGCATCCGGCTGGGCGTCGGGTGCTGCACCTCCAATCTCTTCGACGGTGCACTCCGCTACAAAGTCTGACAGCACCTGACCTTTGGTCGCCGCCCTGGGCTTGTAAATGATGTCGAACTCACTAAGCTCGACACTCCAATTCAGCATCCTGCCCGATCTCTTCAGCCTTCTCAAATTCTTCTCAAGCGGTAAATTGGTGTAGACGATAATGGAATGTGCTTGGAAGTAGGGGTGGAGCTTCCTCACCGTCAGTATTAGAACTTAGGTGACCTTCTCGATCGGGCTGTAGCGAGTCTCCACCTCCAGGAGCACTCGGCTTGCATAGTAGATCGGTCACTGAATCCGCACTTTTTCTTTGATCAGGACCGAACTCACAACTTCTTCAGTGGCGGTAAGATAGAGGCCGAGCTTCTCTCCTTCCTCCGGCTTGGCAAGCAGCGGCGTGCTCTGCAGATAGGCTTTACGCTCGCCGAAGGCCTGGCATAGCTGTCATTCCATCTCACTCCCTTCCTCTTTCCCTTCCTGACGTCGAGGGCCTCCCTCAAGATTTTGAAGAAGAGGAGTGACCTTTCCGCGGACTTCGATAAGAATCTTCCCAGTGCGGCGATCCGGCCGTTCAGCTTCTGTAGGTCTCTGATCGTCTTTGGCTCGCTCATGTTGATGAGGGCAGATATCTTGTCGAGGTTAGCCTCGATTCCTCGCTTCGTGATCATGAAGCCGAGGAACTTCCCAGACTGGACGCCAAAGATGCACTTCACCGGATTGAGCCACAGGTTGTTGCACCGCACCTTCCAAAAGGTCTCCTCAAGATCGACGAGATGGTCCTCGGCCTTCTTGGACTTCACCAGCATGTCATCGATATAGACCTCGAGGTTCCTGCTGACGTGGTGGTGAAAGATCTTTATCACCATCCGCTGATAGGTCACCCCAACATTCTTCAGTCCGAAAGGCATCTTGGTATAGCAGAACGTCCCCCGGTCAGTGATGAACGATGTCTTCTCCTTGTCATGGGGTGCCATCTGGATCTGGTTGTAGCCGGAGAAGGTGTCCATGAAAGTCAGCAATTCATAACCAGAGGCGTTGTCTACCAGATGGTCAATCCTGGGCAGCGGGAAGCTATCTTTTAGGCATGCCTTGTTGAGGTCAGTGAAGTACACGTACATTCATCACTTGCCGCTAGGCTTCTTCACCATGACCACATTGGCGAGCCACTCAGGGTAGCTCACTTCTCTGATGAACTTGGCCTCCAAGAGTCGCTTCACCTCCTCCTCCGCTGCTTGCTTCTTCTCGCCTCCTGGCCCTCTCTTCTTCTGTCGGATAGGGTGTGCTTCGGGGTTGACATATAGCTCATTAGCGATCACATCTGGGTTGACTCTAGGCATGTCTGAGGGCGAACATGCGAAGATGTCTGCATTTGCTCTGAGGAGGTCAATTAGGTCCGCCCTCAGCCCCATGATGAGCTTCGTGTCACTTCACTCTAAGCCCTCACCATTGCTTGCAATGGAAGATCATATGCCTTAACCATCAAGGATCTGTATGCCTCAAGGTTTTCAAAAGCATTCAATCGCCACTCGTCCAGCGACTCTAACTCGAGCAGCCTGGCCCTCGAGTGACGGAGCTGTGGGAAGAGCCGCTTCTTTCTTGCGGCGGGGGCTTCCATTCACCAGCGCAGACTACATACAAGTGCTCTTCGAACCATGCTGGATAGTCACCTGCCCAGTGCCGGAAGGTCAAGGAAGTTGGTGACCTGATGACAGGGGAGCCGGCGACCGAAGCCCCGGTGAACGACGGCCGTAACTATAACGGTCCTAAGGTAGCGAAATTCCTTGTCAGGTAAGTTCCGACTAGCGAAGGTGCTGGGGTAGGGCTTTTTCATAGTAATAGTGGGCGGGTCTCATGAGATCTAATCTATTTAGGCCATCGGAATCAAACGAAGGTCGAAGGACCATTCGATTCATTAAGGGGGACGGCCGGGACTATTTGTTCGGCCAATCACTCTTATAATATAAAAGAAAGCACTCACTGAATTACTTACGGAATCTCGTCTTTCTCTCGACGCCGAGAATTTTGGGTGTGTCTGGGTTATCTCTCTCTTGGGAAAGTCATCCAAT
The DNA here is from genome assembly GCA_030789695.1 of Scilla litardierei. Lineage (NCBI taxonomy): Eukaryota > Viridiplantae > Streptophyta > Magnoliopsida > Asparagales > Asparagaceae > Scilla > Scilla litardierei. The sequence continues at coordinate 329,153,074 of CM061133.1, read as the reverse complement.
TGGCAAAACCAATTTCGAAGACTGCCTTTGAGAGTATTACCAAGGAGTGTGCCTAAAAAATATAATTTCTTACTCACATAGCGACATTTGAATACCAGGTAAGGTGCATAAGCAAAAAGAAAGCAAGCAATAGCCAAAGTCGGGGATCGACCATATTTGTTTGATCTTCACCTGCCCCCATAGCTCTCAATCTAGAGGGCTTTCAGCGCCGGACCTTAACCGAAGGAAATTCGTTATCAGCTGCCTCTATACTATCATAAGGCAGACACCTTTGCTATAGGTGTCGTTAGGACGATCTGAGGGCTCAAGTGATTCACCGAAGCAACGAGACCTTGAAATCTGCTTTTTCAAGTGTCAGTAGCGGGACGTTCTGTCAATCGGGGAAGGTTTTTGGTGACAACACCTGGAAAGTGAACTGTGCTTAGACGCTTCGTAAAACCGCACCGCATCTACGAGAGGAGCTGATGGATGAGTGGGTTCCCCTTTCGATTCACGGAATGTGATCTGGGAAAACTTGGTGCGAAGCCGGAGGTTCATCATCGTCTAAGCACTGAAGAAGGGGAACTGAACGTATATAACCTTGGAAGACCAGATTCTATGAAAAAAAACCGGGCTCTCGCTCTCGTCTCTTTGTTCATCGTAGTTGTAGTATGTATTCCCCACTGCTCGAGGGAGTGTGATGGTCACGCTAGAGCTTCCCGTGCTGTACCGTGCACATCTTAATATTTTCCACTAATGGGGTAGGTACCCGTCCGAAGCTACGGCTTCTCCCGGGGCTTTCAATCTAAAGGATCTACCGCTGGATAAATACCTTTGGCAGCTAATCCTCTTGATAGTACGGTGAAAGAGAGGCTATGTGAAGCTGAATGATAGCGTGATAGAGAGAGGGAGTGCTCGTAGATCGCTACTGTCTTGCCCGCTTCCTCCGCCACTGGTACCTCCTCTACGTCCTCCACAGGAGCAGGTCGTTGATAAGCGAAGTCCTTTTGATCGTCGAGGAGGTCGATCAGCAAGGATTGCTCGAACCCCTTGTGTCTGGTGGAGCCAACGTAGCAGCTTCTGGAGAGCTTTTGCGACCCCCGCACCAGTCCAACCCCGTGCGAAGTCTGGAACTTCACCATCTGATGCAGGAGTGAAGATAGAGCTTCGACAGCTATGAAGTAAGGTCGCCCTTTGATGCTGTTGTACATCGAGGTGATGTCAACAACAACAAACTGGGTCATTCGAGTGACGACTGTAGGCCTCTCCTCCAAAATGACCGGCAGCGTGATCACCCCAACAATGGGCACCGAATGCCCGGTGAAGCCGACAATCGAGCCTAAACACCGCTTCAGCTCTACTCGGTCCAGCCCATCTTTAGAATCATGGACAAAAACAAGATGTCACACGAACTGCCCGTGTCAACTAGGAGCCTGCTCACAATCGTCGGCCCGACGAGAGCTTCAATGATGATGGCGTCCTCATGGGGCAGCTCGACCCCCTCCAGGTCATCATCAGACAAGGAGTTATGGAGATGAGCCACTCTCCTCCGCTTTGCCCATGCACCGGCGTCCGTCGTCAGGACCTGTCGAGCATATGCCTTCCTCACCGACGTTGATGTGCCACCCTGGGCTGGCCCGTCGCATATAACATCCATACGCACAATCGGCTCAGGCCTGTGGTGGCCACTTGCTCGGCATCGTGTGTCGGTGGATCAGGCCCCGCGACGGCTCTTCTTCCTCGGTCAGGTCTTGCTGGGATGACAAACCTCTGGAGATGACCATCCTGTATCAGCTGCTCAATATCTCTCTTCAGGGTGAAGTAGTCATCGGTATCATGGCCATTGTCGCGGTGGTACCGACAATACTTCTGCATGTTCTTCTCGACACCTCTTGCCCTCAACTCTAGGGGCGGGTCTCTAAGGAGTCCGCCAAAAAGGGCCGCCGCCATCACTTTGGCTAGGGGGCGTTGAGCTGGGTGTAGTGTAGTGTACCGCCTCATGTGCTCTCTCTGGCCCGCCTCTCGGAGCGGGGTTTCTGGGAGCGAAGAATCTCCTCAGAGGTCCGGGGCGATCTTGCGCTCGAGGGCCCCCTAGTCATGCCCTTGAGGGCAGTCTTGGTCACGACCCCTGCTACGGTCCTGGTCGTAGACTCGGGGGCATTCATCCCTCCTCGGCCACTCACTGGGCCTAGCTTCAGCACGGGGAGCTACGACGGATGGGGCCTTCTGCACTGTCCCCAGGGCCTCCTCGCTCAGCATAAACTTCTTTGCCCGAGCATAGAGGTCGGAGAGGTTGGCGGGCGATTCTCGAAGCAGCGACTTGTGAAGACTTCTGTTCACCAGTCCCTTCTTGAAGGCTGCTATAAGGATCTCATCACTGTAGCTCGTCACGCCAAGTTGCTCTTTGTTGAAGCGCTGCAGAAAGTTACGGATGGTTTTCCCCTCCTTCTGGACCACCATGAACAGATAGTCCGACGCCTTCTTCTCCCTTCTCCCCGCCAGGAATTGGTGGCAAAACTTCCACGAGAGGTTGCCAAATGAATCAACGGAGCCATCCGGCAAGCCATTATACCACTCTACCTCCACCTCCTTCAAAGTGGTTCGGAAAGCTCGATAAAGGAGGGTGTCGCCTGCCCCATTGATCTCCATAACTCCCTGGTATAGCTGCACGTGCTCCAGGGGATCGATCGAACCGTCATAGAGTTCAATTTGAGGTAGCTTGAACCTATACGGTACCGGGGTTGAGATCACCCTGTGAGTCAGCGGATTGGCTTCTTTGGGGCAGGGGGGATGTACTGGCTCTCCATATTGCCAGTTGGAATCATCGGATGAGCCACCTCGGTGCTCAGAGGCGTTCCTACCTCCCTCCCGAGGGATAGGACTTCGATCATGGCTTCTGCATCTACCGTCTCCATGTCTAGGAGAGCGGTGGTCTCGCCGGGGGGGCTCCTATCACGAAACTCGCGCCCCCTCACCTCGGGCTAGGTGATCTCCAACGACGGTAACTTTCAACAGGATGGTCCAGCAGGGCGTCCCTCTGCACCATCAATGCCAATGCCAAGAGGACTCCTCGGCTCCCCTCCTGAAGCCTTTCTCTCTCTGCATCGAGAAGGCGAAGCCATCGAAGAGACGCTTCCTCATGTAATCGCCTAAGTTGGGCGGCCTCCTCCTCTCTGTTGATCTCCCTCTGTAGAGCGGCTACCAATGCTTCGTCAAACCGGCTTTACTGTGTTGTCGCTTCCTCATCAAACTGGGGGAGGAGATCTCTCCTCACATTGCAGAGCTCTAAGGGGCCTTCTTCCAGAGATGGCCCCACTTGGCGCGCAGCGGTCCATTCCTCCATCATTCTAGTGAAGCCCTGGAACCTCTTGTAGATGCCGAGGGCTGCGTCCTGAATGGCCGCGACTGACCCCTCAAGGGGTTGATTCACCGGGGAAGCTCTTCAGGAGAACGAGGCCCTTCAGCCAGAGGTGGCCTCAGTGCATCATCAATCATGGCCTCAAGTCAACCCCGGCCTCCTCAGAGACGGAGGGGGCATGATGACGGGTGACTTGTCGTGGAGAGGATTACGCTGAGGACGTGTGGATCCTGACATGGGTGTAACCCTCGTTCCCACAGACGGTGCCAACAGTTGCGGGTCAGATCTGCACACAATGAAATTTGTTTGTAGTGGGAATTGCGGACACAATGATTTACAGATTTTTGGGTGATGGAGAGGTCTGCATGACTTTGAGCTCTCTTCAGAGGTGAAAGGTTCAAGGTCGCCTGGAGATCGCCTGAAGGTCACCCACTTCCGGTAGCTGAGGCGAGCTTCCTGTGAGGATTAACAACCGGTCAGAAGGGCAGGGCTGGCTATCAGCCCGTAGCCCCTCCGATGCCTAAGTCAGCTGGTGACATAGAAAATAGGCACCGGGCACACTTGGCGACCTTAAGGCAGGTCAGCGAAGTGCGACGGGCTTGTGAGGAAATCGCAGATATATGGAAGATATCTGACCATGTGTATTGAAATGAGTTAGAGGATTCTACTGACCAACAATTTTCCAACCTCCTCTATGGAGGCAGGAGGGGGTATTTATAGGGCTGAGAGGCGGTTGCTCGTCGTCTTATCAGCTGTCGAATCATCCCTGCTGGAACTCGAGTGCTTATGGCTGTGTCAGGGATATTTACTGTATTAATGGTGTCAGGAGGAGTCAGGATCATTAATGAGATGCGAGTGACGGCCATCAGTTCTCGCCCTCAACCTCTGGCATTAATGGAGAGTAGGTGAGCCCACGTCACCCTATTAGAGATATTTGTGCTGGGTCACCCTCAGGGACAGGCCATGAACCGGAGATCAAGCTTGGCTCCTCCGGATGATGCTCCTTGTTGAGGTTAGGCAAGCTGGTCCTTGGCATGGCGAGCTTGTAGGTCGCTCCGGCGGGCTTCTTGGCGGGCCTTGGAGGCGAGCCTGAGGCGGGGTGAGGCGAGCTTCTCGGGATTGAGGCGATCAGCTCGGCAAGTGTCCCATCAGGAGAGTCAGTGAGGTGTATGCTTGGGCCCCCAATGCATATAGGCCTCAACTTCATGGGCCGACCTTTAGGGCGTAACATTATCCATTAAACTTTTTTTAATTGAATTGCTACAAGAAGATGAAAAGATTTGTCTACCCACTCGTATGATGTTGTAATATAAATAGGTGTGCTCTACCTCACTTGTGTATATCTTAATATTGTTCTATACATCAATATATTATTCCTACTCCTCTTTTATCCATTCTTGTTCTTGTTAGTTTTCTTATTACAATTGTTCTTCATTCTTCGTTGTTCCACAACATGTTATCAACACGAAGGCGCTACAAAGTCTAAGTCTTGATCTTCTCCTTTAAGGTAATACAAGGTAGTAAGGCTTAATTTTCTTATAAGTTCACATTCTATTGTTGAAATTATTCTTCTTCTACTCTTTTTTTTTCATTTTTCATTTTTTATTGACATAAAAATTTGTCATATTGAAATCACCGCTTTAAATTAGTGTTGACACATTAAGGATAGATTTATTTGAGTATGAAATTGTTGATTAATTTCTTACAAGTGATATTGATAACAAAAGTTGTCATATAAATCATCACTTTGATTTATTGTTGACACTTGAAGTTGTCATACTAATTTTAGTTTTGAGGAAAAAAATTATTGTTAAGTTTTCTATAAGCACTTTGGCACCTGAAGTTGTCATACTAAGTCCATTCATTTTGGAATCATTATAGTGAAGTATTGAGAAGCCCAAATTCCAAATCCTGGACTTGAATGGAGACAACCATATTTCATAGTATCATAATATTGAGTTGCACCATCAAGGGCAATGATTTTCTTGTGTCATTGCTGAAAATGAAGGTGCCAGTGACAAAGATACGACAAAATGCATTGATATTTATCCGCATGTATCTCAGTGACAGTTTGAAGGTTCAATATTTATCTATATAGGATCCTTTGATCATGTGGACAGGATTGAAAGAAATATTTGACCATACCAAAACTGTCATTCTCCCTCAAGCACAGTATGATTGGCAAAATCTAAGGTTGCAAGATTTCAAGTCAGTGTTTGATTATAATTCAGCACTCTTTGACATCGTTTCAAGACTTAAATTATGTGGTGTTAAGCTTACAGAGGCTGATCTTTTAGAGAATACATTATCTACATTTCATGATATTGTGTGGTTAAACCAGGTGAACACACCTAACACAGCTGAATACACAGTTTTGTCGAAGAACCCCGAAACAAAAATGTGCAGATAAACAAACAGAGCACAAAGAGGATTGCTTTTAGGCCGTGGACCGACCAAGGGGGAACACCGATGAGATTTATTACAAAAGTGAAAGGACAATACAAATATTCTCATCGTCCAACGAAGAAGAAGCACACAAGTCTCTCCCAAAGCTCACAATACAATCTCTCAAAGTTGGCACTCACAATGGCGGCTCTCTCAAAGGTTACAATACGTTCCACACAAAACCCTAACCTAAAACTCCCTATATATAACCCTATGTTATAATAGGTGTCATCATTGGCTAAGGATTCCAAGGATGTGGATCCCGACAATTACTGCATCCAATCTAATCGCCGCTCCGATGCAATCAATGCAACACACATTAGTGGTGCACAAGTCACTCTCATGATCACGGGCCCTATAAAGCGGCCGCTAAGCCCTATCAGATTCGTGGAGATTTTCCCTAGAACATGGAGCTACTTTCGCAATCCTCAATTCTAGGGCTAATCCCCCAAAATCCTTGTTCAAACTACCATAGAGCATCCCTAGATTCATTCAACTAAGATTAACCTAACATCCAATCCATAGGATCCTAGGGTTCAACCTAACCATATCAAAAGATCTACTCAATCATGACAAAAGATATATAAACAAGAGAGATCAACATCAAAAGCAAATAAGAGAAGCAATAAAGAATATTCAACAAGAGAAAAACTTAGCTTCGTAATAGATCCAATACAAAATCACCAAAAGGGGGCCGATGGCATAGCCTAACATCTGAAAATAGTCTCCAAGAACCCAAAACGAGCCCCCCAATGACGGCTGCCCAATACATATATTTAGCCCCAAGAAAAACCCAAAAAAACAAACCTAACTCGACCTGGGCCCAATCTGGTAGCCCGTTCAGCTCGGCCATGCTGTGCACAGGAGCTCGGCCGAGCACAATTTCCAGCCTGCCTGAGCACAGTTTCCAGCACAGATTTGCTAACTTGCCGAAATTCCCTAGGACCCATCCAACCTCCGTTTGACACATTCTTAGCAGTGTTGGAATCTTCGTGAAGTCTACTATCTGGAATAAATATGAGAAAAATAGTGTAAAATCTCAGATGATAGAAGATATTCAAAGAGTGAAGGTCTGTCTAGAATTCTGCGATCGGCCGAGCGGCCTTGGTCGATTGATCGAGTGCGCCCATGAGCTCGGCGAGTGCCTCCTGAATGCTTCAATCTTTGATTTTGGCAAGAGAGATAGCTCGGTCGAGCGCTTGGGCCGCTTGGTCGAGCTAAATCAACAGAGAGGTTTAGGCCAAACTTGGAGGTCGTATGCAGAGGATCGCTCGGTCGAGCGAGGTGGGTCGCTCAGCCGAGCAGGGTAGTCGCTTGGCCGAGCGACCTGGTAATCCTAGCCATGATCAGCTCTTACTCTCTCTTCTTTCTTTCCTTATTTCTTTGCTCCTTTGCTTCTCCAGCGGCTTTGAGTCGTTAAATGCGGTGTCATTAATGCTCCGGCATCAGTGTTCATGTCCTTCTCTCCAATTTGCTCCGAATAACTCGATATTTCCTTAAATGCAACCAAATGCTCTCGAAGTCAAATAGTTCCAATTATCGACATAAAAGCGTATAAAATCGGGATTTAAGCAATCATTTTGACATGTAAACATGTAGATAAAATGTGGAATATTATGACACATCAAAATCTTCCAAGCTTACCTCTTACTCGTCCTCGAGGAAGACGAATAATTAGCAAACCCGGGAGAGGAATACAATGGAAAGGTGAGGTGATGAAGTGTGATGGCATCAAGGGGCTCAATCTCAAACGCATCAATTATATGGACTCATAGATACAAGAATACGTGAACACACACCAATATATAACCAGTACACACATTCACGCAAAATACTTAGGTCTCGCTGCCGATGAACATATTATGGATTTCAATAAGCGTATAAACAATGAAATAAGAGTAGAGATACATCCTATCATAGTTTATCATGAAATATACTAAGTTCACAGAGACGAATCCAACGTCCACAACTCATTCTCTAAGTAGTATAAATGTATCATGATCAACCAGTTTCAAGCATGCATGGTGTTTTGTTAAGCTTCATGGAATGAGTTAGTAAATTCAATTAAGGTAAGGCAATCACCACACTACGCTCATTTCATAACTCCTAGAACCCATCAACTCTGCCATGTCCTTATACTATATATAAATGGAGATATGGAAGTTAATTTTTTGTGTTTTTATACTTTTGGCTATTTTGGCTTTTCGTCTTGCAATCTTGCGTAAACGCAATGGAGTGCAAGGAGTTGTCTATGCATCTCAGATCAGACGATCTTAGGGCATCGGGTTACGAGGAACCCCAAGGACCTTCTATTTAGGATATTTGTTTGATTTTGTTATTTTTGGGGATTTTTGCAAACTCACGTAAACACGATGGAATGCAAAGCATGATCAAGGATCATTTATTTGGATTTGGCTATATACAAACGAAAAGGGAAAATTATAGAAACTAGACATGGCTCGGTTTCTGGAATTCTAGTTATCACTGCTTTGGTTGTCGTGGGGTAATCCTATCTCTTTTGAATTACTAAATATCCATGAAGCAATGGAATTATCAATCAAATCACGCAAGAATCAAATAATTTTCAGATTTTGATTCATTCATTTTAGCTCAACTGTTTCGAGAATATGGTTGTGGAATTATGGATTCTACCATGAAAAAGCATATCAATAATGATACTCTAATTGAGGAAGTAAGCTCTAATCTAACAGACATCAGAGTTCATAAAAAATAGATCCACAATATTCCATGATAAAATGAAGCATATGAGACATAAATAGAGAAGTGAATATGGTTCATCAGAAATTTTTAGTTGTGTTTCAGGACAAAGCAAAGTGTGTGCACTGTGCACTCCTCCAAGCTTAAATGTCACATTGTCCTCAATGTGTGTTTGATATGGATAGAGGACAATGAAAAAATAGGAAGCTACACAACAAAATAATTTCTCTCTCCCACAAGCTAAATCAGATGGTGCCTGGTGTGGACAGATGGGCATAAAAATTGGGGAGAGAAGCAAAGTAAGCATCATAATATGAGGGTGGACAACGATAACATATAAAAGGTTGCATGGAAAAGATAATTGTGTTGCCGTCATATGCGGTGATATTTATTAAGCTAGGAAAGCATAAAAAATCCTATACGATCCTCTCACTGTCGAGAGGATTCGAGATTATTGAAAGCATAAAATCTACACTACAGCTACACTACTGGATTGATACCACCTGTAGCAAAAGGTGGATCCAATATCTTTGTTAGTGCAGGCAACTGCTCCAATTAATCCTTCTGTGGCTCTGCCAGGTGCGTGTCTCCATGGACTCCATCAGATTCCAGCAATGTGGCTCCCAGCATCTCTACATAGACTCCACATGTACCCTGAAAGAGATAAGACGCATCAACCCCATAATAAAAGTTTTTCAAAGAAGGTCATCAAAAGAAATATGTAAGATAAAGATTGGTTGATGACACTTCCCTGAAAATATATCATCACTCTTGTGCACCACGACAGGCAACTCCTCGTTGTTCGTTTTGGGTTTTTCAGGCAACTCTGGCATATAAGTGTGGGTCTCATCAGGCGACTCCTCATTGTCGTCAGACTCATCCCAGCACACCTCCTGATCATATTCAATAGTGCCCTTGGTAGGTGTCTTCTCACTCTCCTCCTCATCAGACATGTCCCAATGTTCCATATGATCGAATGTGTAAGTATCCTGCAAAATATGTAACGTGCCATCAATATCCGAATCATCATAAATAACATGAGTGGAAATAGATTCAGACAAGAGAAGAGAGTGTGTAAAAGACTCTCCTTGAATGGGAGCAATAAGCTCTAAGGGATGGTCCTCAGTATCAGTGGAAGGGTGAGGCGACTGCGGAAGCTCTAATGGGGGAGGGTAGTGCTCGGGATTCTCATGAATGGTTGTATCATCATCTCGATGCATGACCTCCTTGGTGACAAACTCTGACTCTGTGTGTGAGGCCTCCTCAAAAGCATGCTATGGCCTTGTAGGCTCATGTGTCAGGTAGGGGGACCAGCGGGATGCAAAAGTATCCTCGGGCTCTCTAGGTATGGAAGTAGATGTGTCGCCCTTGGATGCATCGTATCTATCATCCCGTGCAAGGTAGATAACCTTAATGTCTTCTCCCTCTGAATCCTCTCCATCCAACCACTCATCGTATGAACTAGATGGGTAGAGGTGTGGGGGAGCGACGACGGCACAACCCGGCTCTGCAGTGACACCTTTCGAGTGTCTCATCGCAGTTCTCTCTTCAGAAGTGGCTGCAATCGTGCCAGGCGTCACTGTCTCGTCAAAGGTGACATCGTCCATCTCCTCACAATGCACTGCTTCGGCCTCCTCCTCGGGCTCCTCAGGTATAGAAGGCAATGTAAATTTCCTCTTCTACTTTTTATGACCACTTCTTCGTTTTTGTCCCGAAACTCGAGGCATCAGATGGCATAGCTTGGCCTTCTCATTAGTAGGTGCAGGTGGCACTATGGGCTCAGGTATCTCCTCCTAGTATAGAAATGGGTCTTGTTACCCTTAACTAGAGCGAATACTTCCCCACTGATTCTGCCTGCAATAGATATTCGATGAGTAATAAAATTTTGAAATGCAAGCTCAAAAGGATCACCTGCCGTTATTCTCATTGGACTGGTGGATTGAACTACGTCCACGATGCTTCTCAATAGGTCCATGTATGTGTCCTTGTCCCAATGCACGACCTCCTCAGGCTCTCCCTCGGGCTCATGAGATGGAAGAGTCCTGCTGATAGCATTCAGCTTAGCATGGATTTCCTTACTTTGAAGTTGAATAAATGCACTGCTCTCCTCAAACCGTGCGAGTGCCAAATTTATGGGATGGTCAGGACTCAAGAGACGGACACGGCTTTCGTAGGGCATGTGTCCCTCCATGTCACAAGGCTCGCAGTATGCATAGCACTCTGAGTAGTGATCATATCCTTCCATCTGATAGTATGGGTCTTGTGGATAATATCTGTATTCTTCCATTGGAGCCTCATATTGTGCCGAATAACCATCACCTGAATAATCCCACAAAATTTCCATTGTACCTGAAGAGTCAAAACAACCAACCTGGAAAAGATATCAGTGGTACAAGAAGATAGAAATAATAATAAAGCAGGTGGAGGGGAAAATATCTCTTTTTATAAATTTTTATAGATTTTATTGTTTTATGATTTTTTTTCTTTTTATATTTGTAGTCTAATCAATCTAATTGTGATAAATCGGTAATATGGCGGAACGCCTCCCTGGCAACGGCGCCAAAAACTTGATCGGCTTCGGACTTAACCCTGGAACGATGTCATTTTACCGCAAGCACACGGTACAACGGCGAGCGGGTATCGAACACGGGGAGGCGGTGCTATACCACATATCGATCCTAGGTTGGTTAGACTTCGAGTTTTTATTGTGTGTAGGTGGATTACGGAAAGGGTCGTAATGGTGATGGATGTGAATGGTGTGGGTGTCACGAGTAGCAAAACACAACCAAAGACTCCACACAAAAGAGAACAAATAAAACAAAGAGCACAATTGGAAGAAATATCACTAGGGTGTTGAGATCCCCGCTAGGACTTTCAGGCTTGGATCTCAGGTAAAGGATCCTTTCGTTGAACGATGAATAAGGGTAGGAGTGTCACATATGGATATAGGAACGAGTACTTAACTTTCGTTGTCCTACTCGTCTAACGTATCCTTATGCTCAGCCACTTTCGTAATGAACTTCACACATGGATACATGCATTACGCTTGACACTGGTTCCCGTAACACAAATCTGTAATTTCAGCCTGTATGGATCAATACACTAGAGGAGGGGTGAATAGTGTATATAATAAGAATGTTGCAAATAAAACGTTACTGATATTTGCAAAGATGACACAGAAAAAAATGACAAGTGCTGAAAATTAAACCAATCGCAAACACAAAGATTTATCCTGGTTCGGATCCTCTTGATCCTACTCCAGTCCTCTACTCCCCCCGCAAGCATGAACTTACAAAATGGCGACACTCCCAGTGTCCCAAACTTTGTACAATCTCTAAACAGAGATTCAAACCTGTTAAATAATAAAATAGAAAAACACATATAGCCTTGGTATAAATTTCAGAGAATGAATTCAAGGATGGTGTTTAAAAGATGAACTTCAAGATGTATAAGATATGTAATGAAGAACAATACTTGAAGTTCTCTGGTTCATAAAAGAAGAGAGAGATCTATAGATTTCTTCTTGCAATTATGAACACAAACAACTTTTCAAAATGATGTTGAAAATCCAAGTTCTTCCATTCGTAAACGAAGAAAGAAATCTAATGATTTCTTCTTACAAATAAGAAAAGAACAACTAATGGCTGAATTGCTTAAGAAAATCAATGGCTTGCTTTCAACAAAATCAGAATAAAGAAGAGGAAAGTGTGTGGAAAATGAGAGGGGGTACCCCTCCTTTTATAGTTTTTAGAAACGGTTATGAACGGCTCTAAAAGAGACGTTGCACAACGTTCAGAAACTGTAAGGAACGTTGGAGAACGGTCAGAAACTGTTATGGAAAATTTCAGTCCAAAAAACGGTTTGGCATGCTAGGAAAATTCGTAGCATGCCAATTTTGAAACAGTCACAAACGGTCATAAAATTTTGGTGACGTGGACTAGACAACGGATAGATCCTTTTCTGAAATTATCAAGTCAAAAGTCAATGAAAATATGGTAGTTTTGGTATGTTAGGAAAAATCCTGGTAGGCTAATTCTGAAAAATAGGAATTTAGACTTAGGATCAAATGGGTTAGGAAGATGATGTAGATTTGAGCTTAGGGATATATGATATGATATAACTAAGGCCTTGAAGCTATCTAAAAAGTAAAAATTACATCATTCCGTAGATACGTTTTTCAAACGTAATTTTGTAGCAAGGCTGTTTTTGCAGAGTCTCCTTGTACTTTGATCATATGCGTATATGTGAATGAGATAAGCTTTATATCTACACATCTGCATAGATAGAGTTAGTAACATGAAATATATTGATTTGTCACATCAAAACCTTATGGAAGAGAGGGTGGTAAATACCAAGTTCCAACATTCTCCCTCTTTTTGATGATGACAAACAATTAAATATAAAATGTGAGTTAACATGGTTTAATGAGTTTATTAAAAGTAAGTTAATATAAATGAGAGTATTACTCCCCCTGATTATATGAATATAGCCTCCCCCTGAATATATGCAGTAATTCTCCCCCTTTGTCATCCACAAGCAGTGGAAAAATAAAATTGGTAGGCTACGTTATTTGGTAGCTGCCCAAATGTGAAAGTGAAAAAATTGGGCAGGTAAAAAGGGAAGAAGTGGAGAATAATAAGCATAGAAAAGGAACAGAGACTGAGCATGAGATTAAAAAGCACAGAAACAACAGAAGTACTTATAAGCAAATGGAAAATACGAAAAGAACTAATATTCATTAAACAGCCAACGACATACAAAACAGCCAAGTACAGTAACATAAGCAAACCGAGCTATATGACGGAGAGTACTAAACTACCAAAATACATTTAATAGGAACAACAACAACTAAGACAACCCATAAGCACACTAACCAACATTGTCACAAAGCCAAAGTACTTAAAAAACAACCAGCCAGACAAAACAACTTAACACCATCAAAACAGGACATGAGTCGAACCACCAGCAAGTGAAACAAGTCAGGGGAACCAAAACAGAAAGTCAACCGACCGAAGATAACCAAAGGACGGTGGGGCAAAAGCATCACGCAAGAGGACCATACGACTGGCAGGCAGGCAAGGATAGAAGGAACCAAATGAAGCAGAGAACCAAAGGCCAAATGGAGCACGCAAGTGAAGTCAAGGATGATAGGATGATGACCCAGGGGAAGAACGGCGAGAGCGAGTACGGAGAGTAGGTAGGATATTTTCGGATTCGAGGGATGAACGGAGGGCGGACTGTTCGACCTGGATTTGTTCGAGTACTTTAGACTGATGCTTGAGAGTTTGGTCGTAGTTACTCATTCGTATATGGATACCGACGAAGCCTGCAGCGACCTGTTCAGAGAGACAGTGAAGAAGTACGGCATTGGTCTCGCGGGATGGAGAAACGCCGTCTTTGGAAGCAAGAACTTTCCGACCGCATTTAGAACGAGAGGAGCCCAGAAAAGATGCCGTATCATTCTATAGCAGATATTCCCCATCGGTGGGAACGACAAAGGCGCGAAGGATCAAAGTGATAAGGCTTGGTAGGTAGAAGTGGGTAGAAACTCTTTTGGTGAGAGTATAAAGAAGAAGATTAGCACAGTCAATCGGATAACCGGCCAACATTGCGTATAAACAATGCTCATGTGTGTTGCGAAGATAATTGGCGGATCCGGCCTTGGGAAGAAGATTGCTGATGATGATTTTGTGGAGAATGCGAGCCTCCGGATGAAGCTTTGCGGCGGACATGTGAGGGGTGTATATTTTGGCTAATTTGGCGAGGACGACTGGGTCGGTCATGGAAAAGGACAGAATGCCACGGAAGTCGGAAGGTTGATTAATAATGGTGGCAATGTTTTTGGCCGTGACGGTGAAAGAAACCCCTCGGACCATTGTGGTGAAAAACTTCTGGCCGCGATGAACTTTTGATTCGAGATTTGCGTAGAATTCACGGACAAGAGTAGGGTAGTAAGGGACTTTGTTTGCGAGGGACCAAAGTTGATGAAGGCCAACCACCGTTAGGATAGCCTTCACGTGCATCATCGCTGACGTGCCGTAGTCGAGATACCTCTCGGGATGAAAACACGTAGCCTCGAAAGTTAAATACCGATCCTTGGCAGCCTGGGAGCGAAAACGGTCGGTGGCGGAAGGAGGAGTGGGTTCGGCCATGGTGGAGATGAGAGAAATGATAAAAACGAGAGGAGGAAGAGGTTGAAACAGAGAATGAAAAAAATGACAGAGAAGTGGAAAGAAATAAATAGAAGGAAAGGAAAACTGATCGGGGGCCATGACAGAAGTGGAAGCGGTTGGAAAAACTGAAGAAGTTAGAACAACTGAAAAATTCAAAAGACAGAAACCGAACAGACTGGAAGAAGAAGAGACGCAATCAGCTGTTTCGAAAATACCCGTTGGGTTTTAAAACGCATACAAAAAAAATAATAAAATAAGAACTAATAATTAAGGACGGTAGATAGAAGTCTGTAAAAAATGTGGAGTCCCTAGGCATATAGAAAATTGAGGAGAGAGATAAGGCCGAATTAAAGAGAGAGGGGTGGTTGAGTGGTCAACAAAGAAATAAATTAAGAAATGTACGTTGCAATGTAGAGGCCGAATGAAAGGGGTAGGTTGGTTGGTGGGTTTGGACCAATGAAAGAGAACCATATGAGAGAGAATGAGGGGATCTCTTAAATTGTCATGAAGGAGTGGTAATTTCCAAGACAAATAGAAGATGTCAGGCCGAAATGAATGATGTAGGTGGTGTCTTGGAATAAAAAATAGAAATTAATGGATAGTTGTTATTCCAAGGCAAGAAATTATGAAGAGGGAAAAAAATTGAATGAAACCACCCACTAAGAGAGAATGGTTGGTGCATTTTCCAATTAATAAAATATTGTGTTGTCAGAACTCTATTCCGAGAGATAAGAAGGCAAAGGACGGGTAGTAAGCAGAGAATTAAAGGAGTTCATGTTCCAAGGCAGGAGAGTTAAATTTTGGTGGTGACTTGAAAAAGACAAGGACGGCTAAAGGGAAGACAACGCATAAGAGAAAGCCATGTGTCCTTCTAGTTTTCTTGAGGAAAAAAAATATCTGGTTGTTTTTATGTGAAGCCTTAGTGCAAACAAACAGGAAGTACGGTAGGTGGAGAAGGCGAATGGAAACGAACTAAAAGTTATGAGAGAAAGAGCAATCAAAGAATATCTGGATCAAATTCAAAGAAGAAGAAGGAATAAACAGTGTCCCAATTTCGAGACAGTGAATCAAGTGAGGAACAAAACAGAGAATGGGTAAGTAATTTATGATTGTTTTTGTATTGCTTACAAAAATTGTTCTTTCGTAAAATAAAAAAACCAAAACCGTATTTGAAAAAGTTACAAAAAAATCTGAAAACCAGGGATCAATTTAGCCACAAGACGGAGAAAACAGAAGAAATTTTAAATTTGGCATGCTACAAAATTTCGTAGCATGCTAAAATAAATAGGAAGCAGAAATTATAGAAAAATTCACAAAAATCAAAAATAAATGAACATATTATAAATCAAATTCTGATTCACTAATAATGCCCAGATTTCTTCTAAGCTTAATGAAAGATTCCTCCTTCAAAGGTTTAGTCAAAATATCGGCAACTTGATGTTCAGTTGAAATAAATTTCAAAATAATATCTCATTTCTGAACATGATCATCTAAAAAAATGATGACGTACATCAATATGTTTTGTACGTGAATGATGCACAGGATTTTTAGATAAGTTAATAGCACTGGTATTATCACACATAATAGGACATGTGGAACAGTTAATACCATAGTCTGAAATAGTTTGTTTCATCCATAAAATTTGAGCACATGCTAAACCGACGGCAATATATTCTGCCTCGGTTGTAGATAAGGAAACAGAGTTTTGCTTTTTGCTAAACCAAAAGACTAAAGCATGTCCTAAAAAGTGACATGTACCACTAGTACTTTTACGGTCTGATTTGCAACCAGCAAAATCTGCATCACTATATGATAATAAGTAAAATAAACCAAAATCAGAAGTATACTTAACATATTTAATAATCCGTTTTACGGCAGTTAAATGCGAAACTTTAGGATCTGCCTGAAAACGTGCATATAAACATACTGAAAACATGATGTCTGGTCTACTTGCAGTTAAATAAAGTAATGAGCCAATCATACCTCTATAAAGACGTTGATCAACACTCTTACCATTTAAATCTTTGTCGAGGAAAGTAGATGTACTCATTGGAGTATGTTTTTCTACAGAACTTTCTAATCCAAAACGCTTGATGATTTCTTTAGAATACTTGCTTTGGTGAATGAAAATTCCTTCCTTCAATTGTTTGATTTGAAGTCCGAGGAAGTAATTGATTTCACCCATGTGACTCATCTCAAATTCTTTCTGCATAATCTTAGAAAAATCTTGACAAAGAGATTCGTTAGTAGCACCAAAAATAATATCATCAACGTATATTTGAATAATTATAATGTCAGAATTTATGTTTTTAATAAACAAAGTAGAATCTATTTTACCAATTGAATACCCTGAATTTAAAAGATAGCTTTTAAGTCTTTCATACCAAGCACGAGGTGCTTGTTTGAGACCATATAAAGCCTTTTTCAATTTGAAAACATGATTTTCAAAGTTTTTATGAATAAAACCCAGAGGTTATTCTACATAAACTTCTTCTTTAAGAAAACCATTTAAAAAAGCACTTTTGACATCCATTTGAAATAATTTAAAATCTTTAAAACAAGCAAATGATAATAGCATCCTAATAGATTCAAGACGTGCAACTGGTGCATAGGTTTCATCATAATCAATACCTTCTTCTTGATTATAACCTTGTGCAACCAATCATGCCTTGTTTCTAATTACCTGACCAGATTCATCCAATTTATTTTTGAATACCCACTTGGTACCAATAATTGAATGATCTGATGGTCTGGGAACTAATTTCCAAACATCATTCCGTTGAAATTGGTTGAGTTCTTCCTGCATAGCCATAATCCATGAACTGTCTTCACATGCATCTTTGATGTTCTTTGGTTCAATGGTTGAGAGAAATGCACAATGTGCCATTTGCTCTATTTGGCGACGAGTTATTACTCCATCTGTAATATCTCCAATGATTAACTCTGATAGATGATTTGGAACTTATGCAAATGCCTTAGGAAGATCTGCATTATCTGAAATAGACTCAACAGAATGTTTAGTAGCATTAATTTCATCAAGTTTCATATTATCTAAAGAATTATAAAGAGGTAATATATTCTCTTCATCATCAATGATGGGAAAATTAGATGATGGATTCTCATCAAATGTGACATGAAGTGATTCTTCAACTGTTAAAGTTCTTTTGTTATATACTCTGTAGGCTTTGCTATGTGTTGAGTATCCAACAAAAATACCTTCATCAAATTTAGAATCAAATTTGTCAAGTGCATCTTTAGTATTAAGAATGAAACATTAACATCCAAATACTTTAAAATATGATACACAAGGAATGCGATTAAAGAATAATTCAAAACAAGTTTTATTAAGTAATGGCCTAATAAGAACTTTATTCATAATGTAACAAGCAGTTGCGACAGCTTCTGCCCAAAAAACATTTGGTAGATTACTATCACAAAGCATTGCTCTTGCACATTCTTGTAAAGTTCTATTTTTCCTTTCTACTACTCCATTCTGAGGAGGAGCACGAGGAAAAGAAAAATTGTGAGTAATACCATTTTCATTACAAAACTTGGTAAAAGATTCATTTTCAAATTCTCCCCCATGATCACTACGAATAGTGATAATGTTAGAGGATTTGATCTTTTGTATCTTTTTACAAAATACTGAAAATTCTTCAAAAGCATCATTTTGTTTTGCAAAAATATAACCCAAGTGTATCTAGAATAATCATCAACAATGACAAATGCATATCTACTTTTATTCAAAGAAGCTACTTTTGAAGGATCAAACAAATATAGGTGTAAGAGTTCTTATGGTCTCTTTGTTGAGATAACGTCCTTTGATTTAAAAGAAGATTTGTGCATTTTTCCTTGTTGACAAGCATCACAGAAATGTTTGTGTTTGAAAGAAATATTTGGCATTCCATTAACTAACTTGTGTTTGAAATATGTGCTAGGTTTTTGAAATTAGTGTGTCCAAAACGTTTATGCCATAAAAGTGACTCATCAGATGTAATCATTAAACAATGATTATGAGTGGTAACAGACATGCATAAAATATAAATGTTATTCTTACGCTTACCACGAAATAAAATAGATGACATATCAGAATCATAAATGATGCAATCATTTTGTTCAAAAACTATTTTGTAATTTTTATCACATAATTGACTAATGGAAAGTAAGGTGTGTTTCAAACCGTCAACCAGGTGAACATTCTCAATGATAGGCTGATTTGTATTACCAACTGTTCCAGTGCCTATGATTTTTCCTTTCTTGTTGTCACCAAAGGTAACTGTGCCTCCATCTTTATATTTAATGCTTGAAAGCAAGTTGACATTTCCTGTCATATGTTTTGAACATCCACTGTCCAAAATCCATCTTTCTTTCTTAGGTACCTGAAAGATAAAATATTAAGCATTGGTACCCTTTGTTTGAGGGTCCTTGGGATTAGATTTTAAGAAGCCAAACCCAAGTGGAATTTAGCTTTCTAATGTAATTACTAGAATGAACAATAGCATGTATATAATGAGAAATATAACTATTTCTATCATTTAAACATGAATCCTTAGGAACCCATATACTAATTGTATTAGGTTTCCTATGAGATGATTTTGAAATGTTTATAACATTTCTTTGTGAAGAAGAAGTAGGTATGTTTACTTTCTTCGTGAAAATAAATGCATGATTCTTCTTTTGTGGTTTAACAAAAGTTGTTTTTCCACAAGATGAAGATATGTTACAAGGTTTGGGTGCATCCTTATAAGAATATCCCAATCCTTGTATATGATTTGCTGGATATTGAATTTTTAGCAAATCATCAAGATTTGTCTTTCCTTTGTTAAATTTATTAACATTGGATGACATCTCATCGTATTTCATCTTTAGTGATGAAATACTTTTATCCATTTCGGATATTCGTGTATGCAATTCTAGATTCTTAGTTTTGAGAAGATCATTCTCTTTACTAAGATCCAAAACTTGAGAAGAAGTATTCTCAGTGCTTTTAGAAGATGATAATTCTTGATATTTAAGAAGGAGATCATCATTATTCTGTTTCAATGATTTATGTTGACCATTCAATTTTTTGAAACGAGAATAGAGATCTTTTAAAGCATCAAGTAATTCTTCGTTATTAAAAGAACTTACCTCATCTTCATCATCTTGTGCCATAAAGCACATGTTATCACTTTCATTTAGATCATTATCTTCATCATCTGAAGAATCATCCCATGTTGCTGCAAATGCCTTTTTCATTTTGTCAAACTTCCTTTCACTTCTTGATTGATCATTGTTGGAAGTTTTGAACTTTGCTTTAAGAAGTGGACAGTCTTTCTTCATATGTCCTGGCCTATTGCAATTAAAGCAGAGAGAAGAATCAGTATTCTTAGATTTAAAATTATTATACTTACCTTTCTGAAAGAATTTTCTGAAGTTTTGGGAAAAGAATGCCATATCATCATCTGAGTCTTCATTTTCTGATGTAGTGTTGAAGGCAAGTACTTTCTTCTTTTGATCTGATTCTTCTTTCTCATCTTGTAGTGTAACTTCATGGGCCATTAGGTTACCAATAAGATCTTCCATAGATAATGTGGAAAGATCATTGGCTTCCTCAATAGCAGTGATCTTTGGACCCATATTGGAGTTAAAGCTTTAAGTATCTTGCGAACCTGTTCAAGAGAAGTGTAAGTTTTTCCAAGAGCATTTAAAGAATTTATAATATTAGTAAACCTGGTGTTCATTTCTCCAATTGTCTCTTGGTCCTTCATCTTGAATAACTCGAATTTGTGAACCAAAACGAAAATCTTAGTTTCCTTCACTTTACTGGTTCCTTCATGAGTTACCTCGAGTATATGCCAAATCTCCTTAGTACTTTTGGCCTGAGATACTCGATTAAACTCATGTTTATCCATGGCACAAAATAAAGCATTCATGGCCTTTGAGTTGTTGGTTTTGCAGATTTGTCGTTGGCGGTCCAATCAACAACAGGAGTTGTTGGCTTTGTGTATCATGTCTCTATGATGTCCAAATCTCATAATGCATACTTTGGAGATGAATCTTCATTCGTATTTTCCAATATGAGTAGTTAGAACCATCAAATAGAGGAGGAAGAACTTGAGAGTGCCCTTCAGGATGTTGATTTGTGTTGTAGTTGTGTGGAACAGCGTTCATGTTTGATGCTGCGGAATTTGCCATCTTAACCTTGCTCTGATACCAAATGTAATTTCAGCCTGTATGGATCAATACACTAGAGGGGGGTGAATAGTGTATATAATAAGAATGTTGCAAATAAAACGTTACTGATATTTGCAAAGATGGCACAGAAAAAATGACAAGTGCTGAAAATTAAACCAATCGCAAACACAGAGATTTATCCTGGTTCGGATCCTCTTGATCCTACTCCAGTCCTCTACTCCCCGTAGAGATTTTCAATCCACTATAATCACTTGCCCCGCAAGCACGAACTTACAAAAATGGCGACACTCCCCGTGTCCCAAACTTTGTACAATCTCTAAACAGAGATTCAAACCTGTTAAATAATAAAATAGAAAACCACCTATAGCCTTGGTATAAATTTCAGAGAATGAATTCAAGGATGGTGTTTAAAAGATGAACATCAAGATGTATAAGATATGTAATGAAGAACAATACTTGAAGTTCTCTGGTTCATAAAAGAAGAGAGAGATCTATAGATTTCTTCTTGCAATTATGAACACAAACAACTTTCCAAAATGATGTTGAAAATCCAAGTTCTTCCGTTCGTAAACGAAGAAAGAAATCTAATGATTTCTTCTTACAAATAAGAAAAGAACAACTAATGGCTGAATTGCTTAAGAAAATCAATGGCTTGCTTTCAACAAAATCAGAATAAAGAAGAGGAAAGTGTGTGGAAAATGAGAGGGGGTACCCCCCTTTTATAGTTTTTAGAAACGGTTATGAACGGCTCTAAAAGAGACGTTGCACAACGTTCAGAAACTGTAAGGAACGTTGAAGAACGTTCAGAAACTGTTCTGGAAAATTTCAGTCCAAAAAACGGTTTGGCATGCTAGGAAAATTCGTAGCATGACAATTTTGAAACGGTTACAAACGGTCATAAAATTTTGGTGAAGTGGACTAGACACCGGATAGATCCTTGTCTGAAAGTATCAAGTCAAAAGTCAATAAAAATATGGTAGTTTTGGTAGGTTAGGAAAAATCCTGGTAGGCTAATTCTGAAAAATAGGAATTTAGACTTAGGATCAAATGGGTTAGGAAGATGATGTAGATTTGAGCTTAGGGATATATGATATGATATAACCAAGGCTCTGAAGCTATCTAAAAAGTAAAAATTACATCATTCCGTAGATACGTTTTTCAAACGTAATTTTGTAGCAATGCTATTTTTGCAGAGTCTCCTTGTACTTTGATCATATGCGTATATGTGAATGAGATAAGCTTTATATCTACACATCTGCATAGATAGATTTAGTAACATGAAATATATTGATTTGTCACATCAAAACCTTATGGAAGAGAGGGTGGTAAATACCAAGTTCCAACAAGATCTGTATCCACTCTCATGATCTACGGATTGGGATACTACACTATGGTTGGTTCTAGCAGTCGGGCTACTCTCATAGTCACCGACGAGTAGATCGGGGATTAATAGTCGCCCCTAGCACACGAGTCACTCTCATGATCACGAGCCCTAGAAAGCGACCGCTAATTCGTGGGGATTTTCCCTAGAACATGGAACTACTTTCGCAATCCTCCAATTCTAGGGCTAATCCCCCAAAATCCTCATTCAAACTACCATTGAGCAACCCTGGATTCATTCAACTAAGATTAACATAACATCCAATCCATAGGATCCTAGGGTTCAACCTAACCCTAACAATAGATCTACTCAATCATGGCAAAAGATATATAAACAAGAGAGATCAACATCAAAAGCATGTAAGAGAAGCAATAAAGAAGATTCAACAAGAGAAGTACTTAGCTTCGTAATAGATTTGATACAAAATACCAAAGAGGGGACCGGTGGCATAGCCTAACCTCTGAAAATAGTCTCCCAGAACCCAAAACGAGCCCCCCCCCAATGAAGGCTGCCCAATACATATATATTGCCCCAAGAAAACCCTAAAAATAACCCTAACTCTACATGTGCCCAATCTGGCAGCCCGCTCAGCTCGGCCATGCTGTGCACATGCGCTCGGCCGAGCACAATTTCCAGCCTGCCCATGCACAGTTTCCAACACAGATTCGCGAAATTGAAAAAATTCTCTAGGACCCATCCGACTTCTGTTTGGCACGTTCTTAGTGGCGTTGGAATCGTCATGAAGTCTACTATCTGAGAAAAATATGAGAAAAATTGTGTAAAATATCAGATGATAGCAGATCTTCAAAGAGTGAAGATCTGTCCAGATGAGGAAGAAGCATCGGCTAACTCTGTGCCAGCAGCCGCGGTAAGATAGAGGATGCAAACGTTATCCGAAATGATTGGGCGGGGATCATAGACTAACCACTTTAGCAACTAGCCACTTTAGCAGTTCGAAGGACCAACAGCTGTGTTTCCCAATATCCGAGGCAGGGGGGCCTTTCTATCTGTGCTCTCTCTCTCTCTCTCTCTTCTGTCTGTTACTGGCTGTCATGGATCGGTCGCCCCTTTGACTTGTGCTCCCTCCTCTCCACGCCATGCTCCCTCAAAAAAGGGACCACAAAAAACTAGCATGAAAATCGCTCTCACGTTTAGAGTGACTTGCCTAAAAGTGGCTGGGGACTCGAAATTGGTTATCAGTCAGGTCACGGGAGAGTGGAAGACCAGGGACTCTCTGCGCTTTCTACTCTGCTCGTCCGAGCGGCCTTGGTCGCTTGGTCGAGCGACTCTTGGGTGCTTCAATCTTTGAGTCTGGCAAGAGAGACAGTTCGGTCGAGCGGTTGGGCCGCTCGGTCGAGATATATTAACAGAGAATTTTAGGCCAAACTTGAAGTTCGTCTGTAAAGGATCGATCGATCGAGCGAGGTGGGTCGCTCGGCCGAGCGACCTGCTACTTGGAAGCTCTTCTTGGCCCTCTTTTTACCCTTCTCTTTGTGGCATCAGCTCGGCTGAGCGACCTGGCAATCCTAGCCATGGTCAGCTCTTGATTTCTCTCTTCTTACTTTCCTTCTTTCTTTGCTCCATTGGTTCTTCAGTGGCTTTGAGTCGTCAAATACGGTAACGTTGATGCTCCGGCATCGGTGTTTATGTCCTTCTCTCCAATTTGCTTCGAATTGCTCGATATTTCCTGAAATGCAACCAAACGCTCTCGAAGTCAAATAGTTCCAATTATCGACATAAAATCGTATAAAATCGGGATTTAAGCAATCATTTTGACGTATAAACATATAGATAAAATGTGGAATATTATGACACATCACCCATCAGCCGCTACTTCTGCCCAGGCAGAAGCAGGGCAGAAGCAGCACCTCCGCTTCTGCCCAGAAATCTGGGCTCGGCCGCTTCTGCCCAGCAGATTCAATGGGCAGAATCAGCTGATCATGTTCTTTGTTGTCGTATGCGTGCGTGCGCGCTAGTGTTATCGTCGGATTCGTTTTTTTACAGCCGTGTGTTTATGCTAAACCTAAGCATTTCTTTTCGTGCTATTTAATTTGATGTGTTTACTAGTTTAATATTTTATGTTTTATCGTCTAACTTAATATTATTTTTTGGTAGGGTCAATGTGGCGAGGATGGCCCTTCAGGACCAGAGGCTGACAGAGGTGGTGATGACAGACGCGGGGGTGATGGCAGGCACAGGTGCAATGCTGGGCTTGGGGGCGATGGCAGGCCGGGGGATGGCGGTCTTGGTAAGTGTAACGGACGATGACGGAGGCTATGGAGTTTATGAGTTTTTTTGTTGTTATACATTGCAGCATGGAGGATTGTTTTGTATTATGTAATACAGGGGCTTTTTGGTATTTGTGTGCATTTAATTTTAATTAGTTTGGTGGATTTCTGTATGTATATTTATATATGTGCATTTATTTTGTTGTATACAAGTATTTCTGATATTTTTGTTAGTAATTATGTTATTATATGTAGGGATTTCTGCTATTTTTTTAAATTTTTTTATCTATTGTCCACGGACAAATCCATGGCTGATAGTTATATTCTGCCACGAAATATTCCGTGGCCGAAAGTTATCAGCCATGGATTTTGTGCACAAATTTGGACGTATTTTGTGTACAAAACCCGTGGCAAATAGGTTTTAGCCACGGTCGTATTCGTGGCTGATGTATAAATATTATGACAGAAAAGTCTGTTGCCGAAAGTTTTCTGCCACGGATTATGTGCATGGTATACGTCATGTTGGTGCAAATAATCTATGGCGGATAAGTACTGGCCATAGGTATATCAGTGGCACAACGTCCACATCGGCCACGGAGATGTCTGTGGCCGATAATTCTATATAGTTTTCTATTTTTTATTGGCCATAGATATTCGTGACCTTTATTCCGTGGCAGATTATCGGCCACGGAAAAGTCTGTGGCCAAAAGTCCCATCAACCACCACGTTATCGGCCACGGATTTTTAACCACGCAATTTTTTTTCTTAGTGACCGACATGTTTCAAACACGGATTCCTGGCCTTCGGCCATGAATTTATCGGTGGCTGAAGGCTGGATATGTAGTTGTGTTTGTTGAGCAATATGCATGACTATAGTAGATAAAGTAACCATTTAGCATACATCAACGTCAAAGGACCTAAAATTTAACACCAAGATATCATATGTTTATTGTCTTCTTACATTATACTTGATAGTTTGTTCTAAAAAGATGAATATAGAAAATTTGTTGTGGGAATCCAAGGGTTTGAGTTTTTATTTTTCTAAGCATGTACCAATTATTCAAGTACGTTATTTGATTATGTCTTCTTTTTTTACTTTTGGGCAATAACGATATGCTTTTGATGTTCATAAAATTATGTATACTTTGAGTTCATGGGGTACAAATCGATATGATAGTCATTGCCAAATTCTTGTTTCTTCGGTATGCTAATCTTGTTTCATGCTTTCTGCTTAACAATTTCAATGAATTTGATGGTATTTTGTTGTTCATGTCTATCCTTTTAGATTGATGTCAAAAAAGAGAGATAGAAAAGTTGAGAGACACATGGACTTATGGGAGCATTGAGCATTGTGTTGCATTGCATGGGGGAGGGACTTATGGGGAGCATTAGCATTGTGTTGCATTGCATGGGCGAGAGATAGAAAGTTGAGAGATGCATGAAATTAGAGGGAGAGGAGCATGTCACAAAATTCATGAGATCACATAGATATGGGGAGCATTGTACTATGTTCATGATCATGTGCATATTTTGACATAGCTTTATGTTTTTGTCTCAATTTTCTATACTTGTTTGCCAGCATCAAAAAGGGTGAGATTGTCGGCCTAGTTAGTCAACTAACTAGGTCACGCCTTAATTTTGATGATGACAAACAAGTACAATGGCAATTAATACGTTTATTGAGTAACTTCCAGGACATCATCTTAATTTCTCAGGGAGAAATGCTTCAACATCACGGCCAAAATCTAGAAGAAGATGATAGGGTCAATTTGGTAATTTTGCCTTGGTCAAATTCATCTAGAAAGTCAAAAGATTGATGGACACATCAAAGAGTCCAAGTTTGGGTCAGCTACAAGGGTTCATGTGCAATTGGAATTTTTCCAAGAGTCAAAGTCAGCTGCAAGAATTAGAGTTCAAGTCAAAGACGTAAAAGATTCCAAAAGATTGGTCAGCCATTAGAATTCATGTGCAATAAGGACTAGGGTTTCAACACCCTATAAAAAGCCGACCTCTCTCATCATAAATCATGCATGTGGCCGGCCTCTATCTCCTCAAAAACTCTAGCCGACTTTCATCGTCAAACATGCAAGCCGCGACCATCCCCTTCCTCTCAAGATCCTAGCTATCTGTCAGCCGCACATCCCTCCTCTTTAATGAAGCAAAAAAGCCAGCCAACTATGTTGGATCCTGTGGATGGAAAACAACACTAGAAGGGTGGGTTGAATAGTGTTGTATAGAGATAAAAACTTTTCGTTCTTTACAAATTAACACAAAACAAATCCTTCTAATGTTGCCTAAGAAACCAAGTAGAGTGATCTACGCTTGGTTCTTAATCAACAAAGTAATCTTATAATCACAGAGTAATTTCACAGCAGGTAGTCGACTCCCTATGAGCAGTAGTCGACTCCCAGAGAATTTATAAGCACAGTTACTATAGATAAGATTGCAAGTAATACAAATATCATATCTTTATTCACAGCAGATAAAAGAAAGTTAAACTTTGCAATAGATGAACAATAATTAGCAAATAATAAAGTAAGAGCAAAGATAAACAAGCACAGATAAGCAACCGCAGACACAAGGATTTTTATCCTGGTTCCCCACAACTTTTGGGTACGTCCAGTCCCCGACCAATCCGGTACGAGATTTCCACTATCTGTCTTGGCAAATACAAATACCTAACTCCACTCGTTAGGATTTCCAACGACCTAGTCTTAACCAGGATTTCCAACCGCAACACCTAGACTTGTCTAGAGTTCCAAAAACAACACCCTTACACCGAGGGGTAATCACAAAAATAAAAACAATATCCAATTCACTACAATAGATTGTTGGAGATCGGATTTACATCCATATTCTATAGCCAAATAGTAATAGACAAAATTACGTGTAGTGGCTTGATAGAATAAGATTCTAGATCACACAAAGATACGAATGAAGTCTTTGTGATCTAGATCTAATGTTTTTCAAAAATCCTTTAAATAAAAATCAAGAGCAAATAATACGGATTTGAAAAATAGTTAGCCAAATAAAATGAGATTATGATCTTCAGAAAATAATAACAAAATTGCAAGATCAAGAGTAAAACAGAATTGGTTAAAGAGAGAATGAGAGCTTACAACTTTAGAGCGTTTGCACGAGAGAATTTGAATTCAATAGTTGTTGTTCTATTTTTCTCAATGGAAATGATCCTCTATTTATAGGAGAAATCTGAGAATTCAAAATTCAAATTCCTTTGACTTTTGTCCCGAAAATCATGGGAGAAACTCACTCAAAGATATTTCAAAAATCAAGTCAAACGTCAAACTTCGACAGCTGGTAATCGACTCCCTAGGAGTGGTAGTCGAGTCCCAGTGTGTTTCAGGAGAAATTGATTCTCAGCTGGTAGTCGACTCCCTACCTTTGGTAGTCGACTCCCAGAGGAGTTTATTATGAACAACAGCTAGTCAATCAAGTAGTTTACTCCAGGGTGTAGTGGAGTTTCACTACGGAAATATAAAACGACTAGAAAAAGCTCTCAATATCTTTTTGAAAAATGTTTTAAAAGATATTTAAAATGTTTTTGAAATCATTTGTGTGTGTGTGTGTGATTGTCTATACGATTTGGCTTTAACAATACCCTAAGAGACACACAACACACTCACTATAGACTAGGACACGTCTTCGGAAGCTTGATCAACTGATGGAGTAGATGTGAGCTTCACTTGAGCTTCTTGTTCTATTTGAGCTTTGGGCTTCATCATTGATCTTAGCAACATTTGTCCTTGTCTTTGAGCGTAGATTGCGCTTCTTTGAGTATGAATAAAGCTTTTCATTTGTCGCATATCCTGCACACTTAATTGTAGTGTAGCTAGTACACTAAGCTTCATTTGGTGTGCTCATCATCAAAATCACTTGGGGTGGAATTCAATTTCCATCACTCTCCCCCTTTCTGATGATGACACCCAAATGAAAAATTAAGTAAGTTGAAATATGAAAATACATGAAAGTACACTTACTCCCCCTGCTTTGATGCGGTTCTCCCCCTGCATCGAAGCCGTTGGCAAAACAATACAATACATATGATATATTCATTTTTTCATTTCATATTTTTCTCCCCCTTGTCATCAACAAAAAATGACAAAGTATTATAACATATGAATCATAACATAATTTTTAGGAGGGGAATTCAATTACCATTTCTGCAAAAGAAATGTTAGCATAAGATCAACCAATATTTTGCATAATAGATAAGTTCATAGATAAAGAGGTAGCAAGCATCACACGATAATAGAGTTATTACAGACCATAAGTTTGAAATCATTGTTTAAAGAACCATTGTTTGACAGCTATTTCTTGAAGTATCAAGGATGACCGCCGTTCTTCTTCAATTCCTTGATCTCATCAAGGATCATGACAAGCGTTTCCTCCGTCATTTTGTTGCTTTTGACCATGAATTCTTTGAGGTCGTCCACCTTTTTGTTGAGGTCGTCAAAGCCTTTCTCTTGTGATATCTTTAACTTCCCAATTTTCTTCAAAAGCATCTCTTGAAGTTCAAAGATATATGCATGTGCTTCTTCTTCTTCTTCCTCGCTTCCTTTTTCTTCTTCTTCTCCTTCTTCTTCCTCCTTAGAATCTGAAACAACAATTTTCTTACCTCTCCTGGAGGATGATGATCCTCCTTCAGCTGCAAGTTTCTCTTCGGGAATGTTCTCATCAAGGTCATGATGTAGGTTCATTCTTCCAAGAGCATGGACATCAAAAATTCGTGCCGGTTCTAGAATTGTGGTTTCATTATCTAAAGGCACATTATAGCTAATAAACAAGATAGTGAGATAGTGTCCATGTGCTAGAGTGGATGAGGGTCTATCTGAAGAAGCTGAAGCAAGAATAGAGTCCATAATAACTTTGGCCCAATTGACGCGAATGTTCCCTAACATAGCATAGATACATTTGGCCTGCTTCTCAGACAATATAGAGTGACTACCTGATTTTTGGGTAATATTGTAAGATAGTATATTTGCAAGAATTCTACCCGGATAGCGAAGATCGTTACAAGGGAGTTTAGTTTGAAAGTACTTTCATGGCAAATACATTCTCTCCAAGATATTACTACCAGTCATCTCTATTTTATCAAGTAACATGCCAGTGTATGGAATGCATATGGCTTCTTCAAGGGATTTGACGGTAATGGCAAGTTTTGTGTCAAGAACTTTGGTGACAAATCGGCTTTTGGCAAGATCGTAATCCATATTAGCATAAAATAGGTGCACAAGCCTGGGATAGCAGAGATAAGTGTTTTCAGAGGAAAATAGGTTGGCCAAGTTCTGAAATTCTAGTATGCTATCAATCCCATAGTTTACTACATCATCAAGTTTGACAAACCTTTCATGGAGAATGGGGTTCTTAGAGATTTTGACAAAGTTTCATATGTGGTGCTCCTAAACAGATAGGGTAAGATAGTTTCTTTCTCAGATATAGATTCAGTTGAGGTTTTTCTCTTCTTGAGAGGCATCTAGATAGAGTAAAAAACAATAGTTTACAATACTAGATACACAAAAAGAAATTATGAAGTAAAGATAGTGAGAAAAGATTTTACCTTGAGTAAGTTTGAGAGAGGGATGAAATCAAAAGTTGATAGAGCTCCAAATCACACAAGTACCAAGAGAAATTTTTCAAGAGAAAGAGGGGAATGGGGTAGTCGGCTACCCTAGGGTTTCTCTTTGGGGGGTTTTAACAAGAGGGTGAAGGATGGTGAAGAATGAGGGCCAATGGATCAAGAATTGAATGGTTGGGATAGAGTTTAGCTTATTGGGTATAAGTTGCCTTTAGGGTATGAACCCATTAACTCCATAGAACCCAATAGGAGTTAGTCAAAAAAAACAAACCCAGAATTCCGCACATCCACTGGTAGTCGACTCCCTCATGTAGGTAGTCGACTCCCTACTAGGTTGAGTCGTTTTCTCATCCCCGAGGGGTTTTGATCCAAGTCTGAGTGCGTTTTCTGAACAAGCGATGTTTGAAAAATATAACGCAAACATGTATAATCATATAAGGAGAAAAAATATTAACTTAAACAAATTTAAGCATATATATTTTGCAAAGAAAAATGATTAAGTCGTAAAAGAGCGCTTTGATGCTGATCCAGTTATCAATCATTTGGATCTTGTTTTCTCCTCTTTGTTTCTTTAGAGTACCTGAAAAATAAACATTTATGGTACTCTTTGGCTTTTGAGTCCGGAGGGTTAGTCTTTAGGAAGCCAAACCCAGTGTGGTTTAGTTCCTTCATAAAAAGTATATTTATAGTTTTTGCTTAAGTGAACTTGTTGAACAAAGTTTGTAGCGTACCTTTTCTTTTGTTGATCGGACAAGTTCTTGGTATCCAGATGCTCAAAAAAATTGTTAGAATGATGCATCCTAGTATGCTTAACTCGTTTCTTGGTATGATGTGAATCATAACCGAGTCTGGTTTTGCTAGATGAGGCTTTTTGATCATTTATTAAACTATCTAGCTTCCCTTTTCCTTTGTTGAAATTCTCAATAATTTTCATCGTAGCGTCGTATTTATCATTGCCAGATATGAGAAGATTATTCAGATTCTCAGCCTTTTCATTTACTGATAAATTATCTTTTTGCAAAGAATTCTTTTCTTTAAGAAGACTATTTTCTTTAATGATTTCTTCCTTTTCTCTAGTATCCTTTTTAATATTTCTAAGTGTTCTTCTATGTTCTTTTATAAGCTTTTCATGCATTTTGCATAGCTCCTTATATGCTCCCATATAATCCATGTCTTCATCATCACTTGATGACGAATCATTGTCACTAGATGAATCATGATGCGAGCTTACCTTAGAGGATGTGGATGCCATGAAGCACATGTGTGCTGTTTCTCTTCTTTCATCATTATCTTCTGCTGAGGATTCATCGGACGAGGAATCATCACTCTGGTCGAAGGCTGCGTAAGCTTCCTTCTTTGGTCGTCGGAATTTGTTTCTTCCATTGTTTCTCTTTTCATTATTGTCTCTGTTCTTCCCACGATCTCTGGAATCACGATTGTTTCTTTCCAATGGACAGTCTCTCTTGATGTGCCCTGGTTTATTGCATCCAAAACAAATAATACCATTAGTAGGTCTAAAAGATCGTTTTCCATACTTGTGATGAAATTTTTAAAGTTCTTTGAGATGAAAGCGATATGGTCTTCTTTGTCCGTGTAGTCGGAATCTTCTTCTTAAGCTTTAAACATGAGATTCTTCTTCTTTGGTTTTTCTTCGATCTTCTTATCTTCTTCAAGCTCAATCTCATATGCCATGAGATTTCCCATTAGTTCTTCGATGGTGAGGTCCTTTACGTTATGAGCTTCTCGAATGGCAGTTGTCTTTCCCTTCCACTCGGGTCGGATGGATCTTAGTATCTTCATTACCTGTTCATATTCGAAAAGTTTCTTTCCTAATCCTGCAAGCTCATTCGTAATATTAGTAAAATGAGTATTCACATCTGTGATACTCTCTCCTTCTTCCATTTTAAAAGATTCGAATTTAGAATGTAAAACATTTATGCGGGATTCCTTTACCTTTTCAGTTCCTTCGTGACTTACCTGAAGAGTGTGCCATATTTGGTGTGCTGTCTCACATTAGGAGACTCGATTGAACTCATTTCTTGTTACGACGCAAAATAGTGCATTCATTGCTTTTGCATTGAGATTAGCTCTCTTCTTGTCGTCGGTTGACCATTTCCCAAATTCAATGTCGGTAGGTGCGGTGTACGGGACTTTAGTAACGGTCCAAGCTTCAATGTCTAATGACTCCAGGTGAGTCTTCATTCGGATCTTCCAGCTAGCGTAGTTGGTTCCGTTGAACAGTGGTGGTCGCATGGTATTCAGTCCTTCAGAATGGAACACTTTTATAGCCTTGCTCTAAAACCAAGTGTTGGATCCTGTGGATGGCAAACAACACTAGAAGGGGGGTTGAATAGTATTGTATAGAGATAAAACTTCCTCGTTCTTTACAAATTAACACAAAACAAATCCTTCTAATGTTGCCTAAGAAACCAAGTAGAGTGATCTACGCTTGGTTTTTAATCAACAAAGTAATCTTATAATCACAGAGTAATTTCACAGCAGTTAGTCGACTCCCTATGAGCAGTAGTCGACCCCCAGAGAATTTTTAAGCACAGTTACTATAGATAAGATTACAAGTAATACAAATATTATATCTTTATTCACAGCGGATAACAGAAAGTTAATATTTGCAATAGATGAACAATAATTAGCAAATAATAAAGTAAGAGCAAAGATAAACAAACACAGATAAGCAATCACAGACACAAGGATTTTTATCCTGGTTCCCCACAACTTTTGGGTACGTCCAGTCCCCGACCAATCCGGTACGAGATTTCCATTATCTGCATTGGCAAATACAAATACCTAACTCCACTCGTTAGGATTTCCAACGATCTAGTCTTGACCAGGATTTCCAACCGCAACACCTAGACTTGTCTAGGGTTCCAACAACAGCACCCTTGCACCGAGGGGTAATCACAAAAATAAAACCAATATCCAATTCACCACAATAGATTGGTGGAGATCGGATTTACACCCAGATTCTATAGCCAAATAGTATTAGACAAAATTACGTGTTGTGTCTTGATAGAACAAGATTCTAGATCACACAAAGATACAAATGAAGTCTTTGTGATCTAGATATAATGTTTTTCAAAAATCCTTTAAATAAAAATCAAGAGCAAATAATACGGATTTGAAAAACAGTTAGCCAAATAAAATGAGATTATGATCTTCAGAAAATAATAACAAAATTACAAGATCAAGAGTAAAACAGAATTGGCTAAAGAGAGAATGAGAGCTTAGAACTTTAGAGCGTATGCACGAGAGAATTTGAATTCAATAGTTGTTGTTCTATTTTTCTCAATGAAAATGATCCTCTATTTATAGGAGAAATCTGAGAATTCAAAATTCAAATTCTTTTGACTTTTGTCCCGAAAATCATGGGAGAAAATCACTCAAAGATATTTCAAAAATCAAGTCAAACGTCAAACTTCGACAGCTGGTAGTCGACTCCCTAGGAGTGGTAGTCGAGTCCCAGTGTGTTTCAGGAGAAATTGATTCTCAGCTGGTAGTCGACTCCCTACCTTTGGTAGTCGACTCCCAGAGGAGTTTCTTCTGAACCACAGCTAGTCAATCAAGTAGTTTACTCCAGGGCGTAGTGGAGTTTCACTACGGAAATATAAAACGACTATAAAAAGCTCTCAATATCTTTTTAAAAAATGTTTTAAAAGATATTTAAAACGTTTTTGAAATCATTTGTGTGTGTGTGATTGTCTATACGATTTGGCTTTAACAATACCTTAAGAGACACACAACACACTCACTATAGACTAGGACATGTCTTCGGAAGCTTGATCAACTGATGGAGTAGATGTGAGCTTCACTTGAGCTTCTTGTTCTATTTGAGCTTTGGGCTTCATCACTGATCTTTGCAACGTTTGTCCTTGTCTTTGAGCGTAGATTGCGCTTCTTTGAGTATGAATAAAGCTTTTCATTTGTCGCATATCCTGCACACTTAATTGTAGTGTAGTTAGTACACTAAGCTTCATTTGGTATGCTCATCATCAAAATCACTTGGGGTGGAATTCAATTTCCATCAAACCACTCTTCATATCAAAAGCAATGCCAGCCTCCATTAGCATGTATACTAACAAGGCCGGCCTCTCTCCTCAAAGCTCAACCTAGTCAGCCGACCCTGATGAGCAAAAGAAAAATGCATAGCACCCAGGTTTCACCTTCTCTATTCTCGGGCACAAGCAGGTCAGGCAGAAGCTACTCAGGCACAAGCACAACAAGCCAAAGCCCCACTTGGCCACTCTGCTCGACTGTACTGTAGTCCTCTCTGATCGGGCGCAAGCAGCATGGAGCAAGGCCGAGCCTTGCAGACATCTGTGATCGGCCATGTTTCTATCTGTTATCGAATGCAAGCTGCAATCTAAGCTCTGGATAGCTTGGGCACACTCTTCAACTGTCCTCAAGTGCAATAGAAGTTTGAGCTTTGCACTGCTCAACCATCTCTTCACTATCTGGTCCTCGGCCATATGCAACAGAGTCCCAGAAAATTTTAGAATTGCACAATTGATCCAAAAACTTGCAACAATGATATCTTGCGCTACAAAACTCTGATTAATGCATTTTTGCCAACATGATCATAATCTAACGAGCTATACTATGGTGACTTTTATCTCATTTTTACTATTGTATCAGATCAATTAGTACTATTTTTGTCGTGCATTGTATTTTTTGTTATAGCTTCATTCAAAGGCTCTCTTTGGGATTATATTCTGAACTGATTGATGTAACTGTTCGATCACCACCCGTAAGTGTGATCAAGTACATTTTATGATTTCAAAAAGATTTCAATCCTCAGGGAGATGTTGGAGTATATGTGAGACGTCAACTCCATTAGTATCTATGATTTGTGTGAATCTGGTTGCTTGAACTTTTATTTTAGTGCCATAAATCCTATTCACCCACCTATAGGGTTTTCATGAGCACCCATATGGTTGTAAGTTCTCTTGATCCTCCAAAGGACCCATTTCACCATAAGGACCTAATGATGATATACTTGGTCCTGAAGTATCATATATCAATAATATCAATGGACTGATGTACTTGGCACAGTGCACAAGACCTTATATAGCCTACATAGTAAATCTATTGGCACGTTATAGTTCTGAGCCAACTCGGAGACATTGGAATGGAATTAAACATATCTTTCATTATCTCTGAGGGACCATAGATTTGGTGTTATTATACTCTAAGAAAACTACTAGCAATGACTTATGCAGGATATAATGTAGTGCCCTGTGAAGCTACTGCACATGTACTAGGGGGGTGAATAGTACTTTAAAATAATCAAGATAGTTATTCCTAATTATTGTGCAAGAAACAAACGACAATGCGGAATAAACAACAATCAACAAGAATTAACAAACGCAAATAAAGCATGTAACGGGTTCGGATCCACCCAAGTCGCCCCGACTTGTTCCCGGTGATCCTACGTCCCAACCACCCGGATCCCCTCCGGATACTTGAGTTAGAAACCCTAACTCAAGATTTAGCACTATGAAATTCTTGTGAAAAACCTTCACAAGACCAAATCATACAAATGACATGTGACTCCCATAAACCGGGATCACACCCTTCTCTCACAACCGAGAGAACAATTCAAATATCAAATGCGATGAAATATTGAAACACTTACCACAAAATCATATGCCTTGAGTATACTTACCAAATTAGGGCAAGGAGGGATTTTGAAGAAGAAGAAGGCACCAAACCCTAGCTCCAAGATATTGACCAGCAATGGAGTCCTAGGTGGATGTTGGTGACCGTGGATCAAGCTCCTTGGCTTGGAAGGCTCACAATCAATGAATCTCTCTTTTGAAATAAGAGTGAGAGAGAGATTCTAGTGAGGAAGAGAGAGCTTAGGAATGGAGTTTAATGGCTCCTCTTTGATTCTCAAATATCTCAAATGATCAACCTTGAATCCCATGAAAGAGCCTCTCCAACTATATATAGGATAGAGGAGAGAGGGAGGAAAATTCGAGTCATTAAAGGCTCCAACGGCTCTATTCTGAGACAGACTAGTCGGTCTAAGAAGGATGACTGACCGACTAGATTGGTAACTAGTCGGTCGGTGATTCTTCATGAACCGACTAACAGCTCGACAGCCAAAAGAGAAAGTTCCAGGCAATATGAACTAGTCGGTCTAAGAAGACTTGCCAACCGACTAGATCATCATCTAGTCGGTCGGTGAGTGTTCTTTGACCGACTAAGAGAGAAAAACAATTGGCTGGAAACAAAGACAGCTAGTCAGTTTAAGAACAACTTCCAACCGACTAGTTTCTCAACTAGTCGGTCAGTCGTTGAGCTTGGACCGACTAACTGTAAACAGTAGCTCAGGCTGAAATCAGGCAATGATAACTAGTCGGTCTAAGAAGGATTCCTAACCGACTAGATCGTCATCTAGTCGATCGGTGAACCTTCTTTGACCGACTAATTGATCAACAGTGAAAGAGCTGAAATGAGCAAGGACATCTAGTCGGTTCATGAAGAGTTGCCGACCGACTAGATCGTCATCTAGTCGGTTGGTACTTCTTCTTGAACCAACTAAGATGCACTAGAAGCCGAGGGAAGAAGCAATAGGCTTCAGGAAAGTTTCTAATAGCTTCTATGATAATCCTATCTCTAAGATATGAGCGAAATGAAGATAATAATGTAAGTCCTACTCAAGGCTCAACATTCTAATCTATGAAGCTAGAAGACAATAAATAATACATGACGAACCGTCTTCGAAGCTTCAATCTTCATTCTTCTTGACTTCAATAAAACTCCTTGAGCTTCAACGAAGCTTTAGGCACACGATCACGCGTATTGAGAAGTCTTGAGACGTCGCTTTTGATATACGTATTCTTTTGGCGACGATCTTCATAACTGCGCTCACAAAAAGTTAGTATACGATATTTATGTTTGCTCATCATCCAAAACCAAATCCGGGGAATCAATACTCAACATTCTCCCCCTTTTTGGTGATGACAAACCA
Source organism: Scilla litardierei (assembly GCA_030789695.1). Classification (NCBI taxonomy): domain Eukaryota; kingdom Viridiplantae; phylum Streptophyta; class Magnoliopsida; order Asparagales; family Asparagaceae; genus Scilla; species Scilla litardierei. Next base: position 329,116,028 of record CM061133.1, on the reverse strand, counting down.
ACATAAATAATAATCAATAATAATGATTGAAATGAAATTTACTTACTCCCCCTGCATTGATGACACGTTAGTTCCGTATTCAATAATATTCATACGCATCAAGCAGATGAGGGAAATATAAAATATGAATCCTATTATCGCAATTTAGGATCTAAATCCATTAGATTCATGGGAAATATCTTCACTCCCTCTAAATCTAACATATCAAATTAGATTCATGGTAAATTGCTTTGAATTATCAATTAGCACATTGTCATTATTAATTCTTTCCCCCTTTGGCATTAGCAAAAAGAGTGGGAGGAGATCAATGACAAGATTACAATGGCTAAAAATAGAAGCATGGGAGTCGAAGAATACGACCACGGTTCAAATGACACGAAAGTAAAATACCAAAAGTAAAATACCGAAGAAAATCAAAGCGTGCCAACTTGACCATAGTCGAAAATCGAAAAACGAAACCATCAAGCCATAGGCGAAAATCGAAATACGAAATCATCAAGCCATAGGCGAAAATCGAAAAACAAAATCATCAAGAAAATCGAAATACGAAATCATCAAGCCATAGGCGAAAATCGAAATACGAAATCATCAAGCCATAGGCGAAAATCGAAATCTCCAAAACTCAAATTAATTTCACTTATTGAGTTATGGAACATACTCTCCAATATCAACATTCTTAGTTAAATAGTGCATGGAAAACAATTCTATGATTTCATAGAACCAATTCTATTTAACCAAGTTAATCGTCGAGCGACGAAATCAACATCAGAGACAAAAATCCAATGAGAAAACCAAAAGTGGCAAAATGATTCCAAAAGTAACATGCAAAAATGTTATGCCAAACATAGAACATCATAGAACAATGGCATATGCAATTCTAGCATACTAATTGAAAGAGAATGATACCAATGTAGATATTCTAACAAAGTATGCAATCAACACTCATGGATACCAAATGTATATCAAATGTAAGAAGATACTTACAACATTAAGCTCCCCCTACTTTGGTGCATCACTTAAGCACCATCAACTCCATTTGAATGAAAAACTTTGCAAATCAATGAGTTGGTAGGGTTGGTATCCCATGATGGATTGAACCTAGAAGGCATCATTTTGGTATCCAAAAATCCTTTTGGATCCTATGGGTTAGGCAACAAATTTAACATATTAAATTCAAATAATTGTAACCCATAGCCCAACTAAATTCAAATTCAATATGAATTTAGGTTTCAAATTAACATGCACATCCACGATCAATATGCAAATAAAAAATAAACCAATTCTTACCACAATTGCGTTGGTACCTATAAAATGAAATTAAACTTATGGTACCAAGCAATGAAGGGTCAAAGGAAACTAACCCTTCGGAAACCAAGTCCAAGAGGACCTTGATTTCCCAACATAGTCATCATTCAAAATAATATCATTAATATATGATTGCACATACAAATCCTTATTATACATGCTTGTGTTCTTCGGACCCCAAATAGTGTATGTCTTGGGAGTCCTAGTCCTATTGGGAACATTCATACGTTGTTGATTTCTATGTGATGCATGTCATGGGTAAGCATATGGCGTATGATGCAATGGTGCATGATGATACTTATTCATATGAGAATGAGGATGAGCATATGAATGTGGTGGAACACGTGCATGAGTGTGTCTCACATGGTGTGCACGTGCTCGTGGATACGGAGCATAAAAATCATCATATGTGCTAACATGTGGAGTAGGATGTGTGTTCCTACGTGGCATGGTATACATGAAAGCATGACCCCTCTCTGGAGGTCCACCCAAAGTGGGTTTCTTTCCAAATGGGGGTGTGTACCTAGCGGAAGCACCATTGGTAGAAGAACTACCCATGAAGTGTTTACTCCCACTAGTAGAAGCATCGGACGTTGGCCTAACAAAGGTGGCGGACGATTTGGATGACTCTCACATCTTATACCCCAAGCCAATGTGATGATTGGCCGGAAGTAATTCATTTAGGATATTGTCCAAATGGCCCTTACCTTTATTGAATTCATTGATTCGGCCTAATGTGCACTCATATTTCTCGGTGAGATAATGCATCGAAGCATCCAAGGTGGACACTTGCGATATGAGTGCGCAAACACATGATTTGAGATTTTTATTCTCAATACTCAAAGTTGAGTTTTGAGACGTCAAATCCGCTATCACATGTTCATCTGAATCCTCGATATGAACATGCTCAAGTTGAGACTTAAGATTTACAATCTCATATCTCAAATCTTCAACACCGATGTCGGTGTTGACGATGAAAGGCTTAGGCGAGGTTTTCAGACTATCTAACTCATTTTTAGTCTTAATAAATCTACTAGACAATTTAGAGAACTTATACCAAAGTTGTTCGTTGGTTAATTTAAGTTCATCCATGGTTACCTCTTCGCCTTCATCCTCGCTTTCATCGTTTTCATCTCTTTCATCAGAGAAAGTCTCTTGAACACGTTCTTCTCTTCCCATGAAGCACATGTGTGCTTTCTCCACCTTCTCATCATCTGACTCTCCACTTGAGGAGTCCTCATCGGAGTCGGTGAAAGTGCCGACAAGTCCTTTCTTGTGCTTTCTCGACTTGTCGTATTTGGATGCCTTCCACTTCTCCTTGTGTTTGTTGAGAGGACAATCCGGCTTGATGTGTCCTGGCTTGTTGCATTTATAACACACGGGAGTAGAAGCATTAGTAGAACCAAACTTAGATAGATTCTTAAACTTACCTTTCCGGAAGCATCGGTCGAACTTCTTTGCCAAATCGGCCAAAGCTTCCATGTCCAACTCTTCTTCCGATTCTTCTTCTGATTCTTCATCATCGGTAGATGGAGCGGCCTTGTATGCAATCGCCTTTTTCTTTGGCTCGTCTTACTTCAAGTACGCCTTCATCTTTTCCTTCATCCTTATCTTGCTTTCCTTGCATACCTCGTAAGACAACAAGGTACCCATTAATTGTACGACAGTATATTTATTCATATCATTACCTTCCTCGATGGCAAAGGTACGCTTTTCCCAACAAGAAGGAAGTCAGTCGATTATCTTCGCGACTTTCTCCTTTTGGGTGTAGATCTTCCAAGTGCTTCCAATTCGTTGGATATGTCCACGAAACGAGCATAGTAGTCCTTCATAGCTTCACCATGTTCCATGTGAAACAACTCAAATTCTTAGTTAGCGACAACGAATTTAGAATCTTTTATCATACTCGTTCCTGCGTGCAAGATGAGGAGTTGGTTCCATACTTGATATGTACTCTTACATGTGCATATCTTGTTGAAGTATTCGGGCTCCAACGTACATTGCAAGGCATTCATGGCCTTTGCATTGCTTACCTCCGCGGCGACCTCCGCGGTAGTCCATTTCGCGAAATCTTCTTCGACGGGCTCGACATACTCTGTCATCGTGGCTCTCCAAAGTGAAGCGCTCCGGAGGAAAGTTTCCATCCGACATTTCCAGTACCCATAGTTGGTACCGTTGAAGTGAGGAGGCCTGACAGAGGATTGTCCTTCCATAACTGAAGAAGATCCATGACGATCCTTGAAGACGTTGTAGTCGTTGTTCATCATAGCTTTGAACTCTGGCTCTGATACCAATTGTAGTGCCCTGTGAAGCTACTGTACATGTACTAGAGGGGGGTGAATAGTACTTTAAAATAATCAAGATAGTTATTCCTAATTATTGTGCAAGAAACAAACGACAATGCGGAATAAACAACAATCAACAAGAATTAACAAACGCAAATAAAGCATGTAACGGGTTTGGATCCACCCAAGTCGCCCCGACTTGTTCCCGGTGATCCTACGTCCCAACCACCCGGATCCCCTCCGGATACTTGAGTTAGAAACCCTAACTCAAGATTTAGCACTATGAAATTCTTGTGAAAAACCTTCACAAGACCAAATCATACAAATGACATGTGACTCCCATAAACCGGGATCACACCCTTCTCTCACAACCGAGAGAACAATTCAAATATCAAATGCGATGAAATATTGAAACACTTACCACAAAATCATATGCCTTGAGTATACTTACCAAATTAGGGCAAGGAGGGATTTTGAAGAAGAAGAAGGCACCAAACCCTAGCTCCAAGATATTGACCAGCAATGGAGTCCTAGGTGGATGTTGGTGACCGTGGATCAAGCTCCTTGGCTTGGAAGGCTCACAATCAATGAATCTCTCTTTTGAAATAAGAGTGAGAGAGAGATTCTAGTGAGGAAGAGAGAGCTTAGGAATGGAGTTTAATGGCTCCTCTTTGATTCTCAAATATCTCAAATGATCAACCTTGAATCCCATGAAAGAGCCTCTCCAACTATATATAGGATAGAGGAGAGAGGGAGGAAAATTCGAGTCATTAAAGGCTCCAACGGCTCTATTCTGAGACAGACTAGTCGGTCTAAGAAGGATGACTGACCGACTAGATTGGCAACTAGTCGGTCGGTGATTCTTCATGAACCGACTAACAGCTCGACAGTCAAAAGAGAAAGTTCCAGGCAATATGAACTAGTCGGTCTAAGAAGACTTGCCAACCGACTAGATCATCATCTAGTCGGTTGGTGAGTGTTCTTTGACCGACTAAGAGAGAAAAACAATTGGCTGGAAACAAAGACAGCTAGTCGGTTTAAGAACAACTTCCAACCGACTAGTTTCTCAACTAGTCGGTCGGTCGTTGAGCTTTGACCGACTAACTGTAAACAGTAGCTCAGGCTGAAATCAGGTAATGATAACTAGTCGGTCTAAGAAGGATTCCTAACCGATTAGATCATCATCTAGTCGGTCGGTGAACCTTCTTTGACCGACTAATTGATCAACAGTGAAAGAGCTGAAATGAGCAAGGACATCTAGTCGGTTCATGAAGAGTTGCCGACCGACTATATCGTCATCTAGTCGATTGGTGCTTCTTCTTGAACCAACTAAGATGCACTAGAAGCCGAGGGAAGAAGCGATAGGCTTCGGGAAAGTTTCTAATGGCTTCTATGATAATCCTAGCTCTAAGATATGAGCGAAATGAAGATAATAATGTAAGTCCTACTCAAGGCTCAACATTCTAATCTATGAAGCTAGAAGACAATAAATAATACATGACGAACCGTCTTCGAAGCTTCAATCTTCATTCTTCTTGACTTCAATAAAACTCATTGAGCTTCAACGAAGCTTTAGGCACACGATCACGCGTATTGAGAAGTCTTGAGACGTCGCTTTTGATATACGTATTCTTTTGGCAACGATCTCCATAATTGCGCTCACAAAAAGTTCGTATACGATATTTATGTTTGCTCATCATCCAAAACCAAATCCGGGGAATCAATACTCAACATATAAATCTGATCCGCACAAAGCTCATTCTCAAACTGGTTATCTATTTGCTATAATGACACAGCCATTTCTTGGTGTTCCACTAAGCAAATGCTAGTAGCCAAATCTTACAACCACTCAGAAATTATTTCTCTTTATTAGGCCAGAAGAAAGTATGTTTAGTTAAGATCTGTTATAGCACACACCCAAAATTCTTGTAAATTGAAATCAGTTGATGATTCTCCTATTATAATTTATGAGGACAATGATACTTGCATTGCACAAGTTAGGGTAGGATATATTAAGGGTGATAAGACTAAACATATGTCACCGAACTTTTTCCATACTCATGAACTCCAAGTAAGTCGACAAGTTGATGTTAAACAAATTCGCTCCTTAGACAATCTCACAGATCTATTTACCAAGTCTTTGCCAACATACTTATTTGAAAAACTAGTTTATGGCATTGGTATGCGGCGAGCTAATAAGATGCAAGATTGAATTCCCCAAAAGTGGAAATGTTTGAATGCCTTAGAAGCGGTAGTTGTATTTATTTTAAAGGGAGCGATTATGGACTTATATATATTGTACTATTTTGCCCTTTTGTTTGGTTTTTAACCCATTGGGGTTTTCCAACTTAGGGGTTTCATGAGACAGTTCTTGAATGTCCAAAATTTGACTATATGCACGATGTTTTGTCCAAGGGGGAGTGATGTGAAATAATATACATTCACACCATTTGAAGTTACAACTGTGGCCATACAAGGTAAGTATTAGGTCGGGGATAAAATTGTCAAATTAAATATCCAAATCTTATATATTATATGTACAAGCTCTCCGAACGGGAAGAAGATGCTCATTCTAAGTGTTTCTTAGGCTTAATTTCGGAAAACTACCTCAGACTTTCGCTGAATTAAAAAAAAACCTCTTATTTTGATATAATCGCAAAACTACCGCATACTTTTCAGGTTTCGATAAACTACCTCATCACCATATCCCCCCCACCGCTGCCCTTCACCCTCTGTCCATCGCCGCCCATCCACATTCCACCCACCTTCGCCCTCCTCCCACTCCCCCCATCGTCCTCCCCCCTTCCCGCACGGCCACCCACGCCTCCATCCATCGCTGCCCCTCCCCCTCCCCCCTCCCCCCTCTGTCCTCCTCCCCCTACCCACACCGCCGCCCCCTCTCCCCTCCCTCCGTCGTAGCCCCCCGCCCCCTTCCCCCACCGCCGCACTCATCCACCACTTCCCCCCACCGCCGCCCTCGTCCCTCCTCCTTCATCCCACATATATCTAAGTATGAGGCAGTTTTACGAAATTAAACCAAAGTATAATGTAGTTCTACGAAATTAAATAAAGTATGAGGTAGTTCTACGAAACCAACGTATGAGGAAGTTTATCGAAACTTGAAAAGTATGGGGTAGTTTTGCGATTATATCAAAATAAGAGGTATTTTTGGGAATTCAGTGAAAGTATGAGGTAGTTCTCCGAAATTAAGCATGTTTCTTATGCTCAAATCTCTTTTTGACTTTACTATTGCTTGTACTCATCGAGATATTAATTTGAGAGTTGGAGGAACCGAATCAATGGACCCCACCCACATTTCGAATTGGTTAACACTCTTATATGCACAAGCCCAAAAGATCCATAATGTATCTCAGACCCTTGTTTTAACACCTTGAATAAAAAGGCAACAAGACGAAACGGTTCGGCTTCCTACTTCGACTCAAAAATTCCTAAAAATCCCTCATTTTAATTCGGAAAGGAGATGAATCGACAACCATCGCCCACTTTTATAAAACACGTACATTCAGGTTTTAGGTTAGATATCATGGGATCATTTTTTTATATTCGGGTCAAACGTGTTAACTTGGACTCTACACAAACCCGATTTGGCCACACACAATACACATTTTCCATCCCTAACGGACATGTATCTTCGGGCACTAGCTTCTTCAACACTTCTGCACTATCACGGATGCCAGCCCTCTCTTTCCAACTCTGCATTGAGCGGGCAATTTCTAACGAGCCCACTATTTCTACCTTATATTCTTCACTATTTTAATTTTTATTACTTTTCATTCTCGGTGTTGCTTTAGGATTTATGTTTTAGAGCAACATGGGCCTCAGCTCACAGCTCACGGCCCACCTCCTCTAATTTTGCACATCCCTAAAACACCACGATCCACTCGTTGCAAAAAAATCTATTATTCTTGAACAGTTAAACTTGCAAATGTGTGTGGAAGGATTGGCACCAAAAACGAATGGGCCTAAATTGGCACCAAAACATCCTCTTCAATTGTCTCAGATATGAAATCAATCTCCAAAACAACATCAATATCCTTTTATTTATACATATAAGCTAGCGCTAATCAACGTATACAACCGTATAAATAACAATAACTCTCACCATCATCACCATCATCGCACAGATAACAACACAACGCTAATCAAACACACAAACAAATAATAGAAATAATGCCCACAAAATCAAGACTCAATGCGCAAACAAGAGAGACACGAGGGAAGCCACAACGAGAGCGACGGCCCCCGGAGCGACCCCGGCCGACCCGCTCTCCATCGACGGCGATGGGGCCATGGCGGGCTCCTGCGCAGTGGCCGTGGCCAGCAACACGGAGATCAGCAGGAGGAGGAGATGGGCGCTGGACTTCATTGGGACCTCCGTTGATGCAGCCAGCGGCGATGATCGATTTTTTCTCTGCATTTGCGGGCGCTATTTATACGTGGAAATGTGAACAAAGTGGATGTAGCCGTTGGGAAAAGACGCAGATTGCGGCCCCTTACGCGTGGAGTAGCCGTTACGCGTGTACACGTGTCGGCGGGCGGGTGATAGGTGGTCCGGTTGCTTTTGCTTGCTCCGCAAGAGAAAGAGAAAAAGGACACTAACTTGATTGTGATGTGATAAGTTGTTGATAACGTTGTGATGAACCCTTTTGAATTTTGAATTTGAAGTTAGGCATGTTCTTTTGTATGAAAGTATAATTGGGAAAGTTGAGAAGTGTGGAATCTAATAAAGGCTGTTCTTTTGCTGGAATAGAGAAAAAATGGAATCGGAGAAATTTTGTATTCCAAGGAGAGAGAAAATAGAGTTTTGTGTTCTTTTGGGTGGAATAGAGTATGAAAAGTAAGGTTTGGAATAGAAAGTGGGGTCTACATTCTATTCTTGTGTTCTTTTGGGATTGGAGAGTTGGAATGAAAAAGTGGAAAGGGGATGAGTTGGAGGGGGAGAGAGAGATAGAGATGAGAGAGTGTGGCCCACTATTCCCAAGGATTTCATTGTATTCCAAGCAAAAAGCTTGGAATACAAAAGTGATCATCATTATCAAATTGGAATAGCCACGTAGGATTCTATTCCACGCCCAAAAGAACAACGGCTTGGAATACAAACTTGGAATAGGGTGAATATTGCAGGAACAGTGCCAAATTTGGCATTCCCGCCCCTATTCTTGGTAAAAGAACAGCTCCTAAGAGAGAAATTTGTGTGTAGTGTGTTCTTTTATTGAAAAGTGTGGTTGGATCGTGGAGTTGGAAAGTTGATGTGGGTCCCACTCCGTATAATGTGTTCTTTTGGTTGAAGAAAGTTGGATGAATAAAGTGGTGTATATTCCACTCAAATTTAAATTATTATTTTTAAAACTAATTTAATTACTTAAAACTAAACTAATTAATTATTACAATATTTAATTATTAATGTATACTAATTAATTGCAAAATCAAAGTGCTAACGTACCTCCCCAATCATGCCACAGGATCTCCCACTCACATATGAAGGCAAAAAAATTTAAAAAAAACGGAAAATCTCAATTCGATTTGACCTGAGAGAGGGTGGGCCCAGCAAGAGGAAGAATTCTGTGTATTACCCGTGTTTCACGGAGAATTCAAAGGGCTACCGAGATTCCAAAATTTGGCCTCCACATCAGCATAAAATCCCAAACGCACATTCCACCTACCGAACAGCCCCAAGGATATTAGGCTTGGAATCCTATCAATAGTAAATGAACAGTGTGAGAGACTGACTTTCTCGCCCACAATCGGAGAAAAGAACGGCCCCTTAACTTTTGGCTGATCATCTCTTTTTTTCCTTCCAGTAAACTGTTCTCGGATATTTTGGTTGGAAAACACCGAAAAATCTATTATTTAATTATCAAGCAAGATCTTTTCTTTCTCCATTTTTTATACATCGGAAAGCAGTTTAAAGCGCGCGATGTGTTTTGATCATTCGTCTCCTACAAGAAAGGAGGAGCAAAGGCTCGTTGGCCTCTCTCCAATTTTCAAAACTGTTAACACCATATGTGGCCCGTCATGGTTGAGTCATCACCACACCGGCCCACGGCCTATAACTCCCGGGTTGAACTAGTTAACCCCCTAGTCTCTTCATGAAGAGCCACTAATGTAGGGCGGTTACAACTCTATTATGTCCCACATTAATAGCCATGAATTAAATAATTAATAGCGAGATTAATGGTAGCGGTTATACCATGGGGGCCACTTCATTAGTGGGGGAAGTTACAAAACTAGAGGAGGATAAATACTCCAGAAGACCATGGGAAGAGGGAGAGGCAAGATCCTAACAGGAAGTATCACAATACAGTATGTCATACTCTATATTTTTTCCCTTTTACGCTTCTTCCACTAAGAACTAACTTGATCGTCAGAGGGATATGTTCGGGCCCCAGCTATGACTCCCCTGACGATTTTTCAATGGTGCAGATCCATGGAGATGTCCCGGTTGTAGGTCAATTTCCATCCGTGTTAAGTCCTAGCTCGCCTTGACCCGGAGTCACTCTCTCACTGGTCCCACTTCTCAGCCGACGAAAGGTCAACTCAACGAAGGCGTTCTCGTCGGCCCATATTTACTGGAAGGCAGAACCCAGCCGTCAACAGTTGGTGGAGATGCGGGGTACAAGAGTCAACATCACGTCATCGTTTAGCACTGATAATATCGACTAGCCCCACTGATTAGATGTCTAAAAGGCCAACTCTTAAAGGAGCAAAAATTGATGCTTACTAATGATGCTGCAAGAGCATATAGACGTTTTACCAACTTCATCTAGAAGAAATTTTTATGCTCTACTATTTATTTGTTTGGGAAATCTAACATTTTGGCTCATTTTGATGAAACCCTAACTATATTAACTGCACATTGAATCTGCTACGCAGAAGAATGTGGAATGTCAATTGCAGGGAACGCTGACTTAAAATTGCATGACTGCATCCGACCTTATCGTTGACTGACTTAAGCAACATCCGACCTAGCCAAGGCTCGAGCGTAGAGCTTCGTCGGATCAGAATCTCAAATTTCGACCAATGAAGAGAAAGAACGAGAGGCGAGCCACCGTGAGCGATCTCAACAAGACACACTCGTGCATCGAAGTCTGACAGCACGAATGAGAGGAGATCATTGCTGACGACAAGGGGAATCACAAGCTAATCCTCGTTACCGAGCTGCGACCTCAAACGGGCTTGCCTCGCCTTCCTATCACACCGTTCCAAGGCCGTCGAGTTGGCAGAGACCTTCCAAAGGAACAACACGTTTTGCACCTACATTGTGATGGGGATCACCATTGGGCTCGCCGTTTGGACTCGATCGTCCACGTTGTTGGGATATTGAGACCCGCCCCATTGGTTTTGATGATGTGCACAAGTGATATAAGGACTAACAATCTCACCTCAAGTGTGTATAGATATGTTTAATGATCGGAGCCATTGTGACGCAAATCAAAGTATTTAAAGCTACGATCAAGAATGCTGCAAATTGAAGCACATGATGATCTTGGATCGTGAAGCAAATGAAGAATTAAGAACAAGAGGAGTTAGCTTAAGATCAAGGATGAAAATGAAGAGCTAAAACTATAGTTGTATGAGTAATTTCATAGAATGTAAAAGCCATAGTACATTATACACACACATATTCAAAAATCCTCTAAATATATTTTTAAATTACATTAATTAATATATTTCTTATATATATTTTTTAGAAAATATTTTGGAAGCATGTTTAAGTATTTATTATAAGGTATCTTAAAATAGCCGATTATTTTGATTGATAGCCGACTATAGTGGACATGGATTTTGTAAAAACTCTCTGTCAAAATAATAGCCGACTATATAGAATTATAGCCGACTATCTGGATATGATAATCTGTGTCAACTCAGACCAGATTTGGAAATCTGCCTTGATTTTTGCTAGCAGTTGAGTTGACTTTGAGAGCTGATTTTAAGCTGATTTTGAGCAGAATTCAAACTTCTATTTACCTATGAATAGAAGTGGTTTTCAGATGTTTTAAAAAAATTACTCTTATTGAAAAACTCTCTACATTGCTCCAAAGATCTATCTCTGTTCTTTGTGATTTGAAATTCAAAGGCTATTGTTTTTTATCTGAGTTCTAATCTTTTCTAAGATCTATTTTCAGTAATCTTTTTAGCCTTTTCCTTATACTTGATATTTTGATCTCCAAGCTCTAATCGCTTTCTATTTGAGATTCAAAATACAAGTTCTTTTATTTTAATCTTTGAATCGATTTCAAATCTCATATTTTTCAAAGATTAGAATACTTGAATTTTCGATCTCTAAAGCCCAAGTGCTACATTTTAGAGAATCGATTTTCAAGACCCAGTTTTTGATCAAATCATGTTTGTATTCAATATCATATATTTGATCAAAAAGGAATTTTTTCTTTAGCCACGTTTCACTTACATATACTATTGGCTATAGGAAAATTGTATTTCATTTTATATGTGTTGTAAGTCTTTGAAGACGACTTTGGATTGTAAATTTTAGTATTATAAAGGAATAGTGGAAATACTAGCTTCGTTGTAACTAGGTGCTGAAATTCCTAGCGAGGAAAGCTAGGTGTTTGTACGAAGTCATCTTCGTTTGAGGCAAGTATTGCTCTCGTTAAGAGCTAGTGGATTGGTTGCTGGAGTATGATATAGTGGGCAAGTGAGACATGCGTATCCGAACCAGGGCAAATTACCATGTGTTTGCGTTGTGATTTTGACTCATTTACTCTTTTATTATTATTGCGTGTACGCTTTCATTTCCGATGTTTTTAACTCTCAATCTTTTACAAGCATATAATTGTTGATTAAGTTCAAATTTGAGGCAACTCAATTTGCAACTTAGGAAACACATAGAAGGATTGTTGTGGACTTGAAAAAGTTTATAATTGTTAACAACCCTATTCAACCCCCCTTTCTAGTGTTGTTTGCCATCCACAACATCCAACACAAGCATCTCGAGCTGTCGAAGAAACTCCACTCTGCCAAGCTTAAGAGCTGCCGATGAGAGCGACCGATTCGATCTGTTCAAAACTCGATCAGCTGACCCCCCCCCATCGATGTTTGGGTTCTTTCGTGCCCCTCACGCCAGTACCAGCATCAACACATCCATCGGATCAAGAGCAGGGTCGACAGAGTGGGGCACTGATGCGAGCACGTTACCCACGCTGTGATGTTGCCCAGAGCATCGAAGCTACAGAATCGAAGGAAAGACGATCGAGACCACTACGGATCCAACCCAGTTCAACCCAAGAATGCCCAAGACCGAATCGAAGGAAAGACGATCGATCTGTCGACCCAGTTTGATCCTCAGTTCGACCACCTGAGCTCAACCTGAACTTCATCAAGCTTGACCCGAGCTACCGAGGTAAGGATCCGCTCTGACCGAAGGGGGGTAAACTGCTCGACCATTTGGAGATCAGCCGACGATGTTCTTCGACAAAGATCTACTACCGAAGCTCGCCATGGGTCGATCAAAGCCACCATGCATTGATCTAAGTCGACCTACCTCCCAAGAGCTCTCTGTTTGTCGTTCGAGCCCACCATGCCCCAAACGGGACGGGATCCGAGTCACCCTGATTTAAGGTGGAGTCTGAACCGATTTCTAAACCAATTTCTCCATGGAAGTTGGAGTCTCAGCAAGGATTGTTGCAATCAGAATGGCTTAGGTGATGTCTTCCCCCTTGCATCGCTAGATGACTCCTCAGTTTCCTTCTCTTCATCCACCAAAATAATAGGCTATGGAGCTATGAGACTTGTAGGAAGATATATGCCCATAAGGCAATTTATCTTGATTATACGTCTTGTTCATACCGTATATGGTACGTATTATTCTAAGTATAAAATCGTTTGTATTAATATACTTGGATAATATCCATAGACTTAGAGTTAGGTCCTTACATATCTAGATGAGATCTCGATTATGAGTAAGTAAGAGACCGAATAAAAACGTAAGTCTAAAACGGTTCGTGATCATAGATGTGTCGAGAACTGGATGTTGACACATCGGATAGATCACTGTGTCTTCGTCTTACCTTCGGGTAATGATGATCTCATAGTCATTCGACTTGCTGAAGTCGGAGACGAGACACAGGTGCTCATTGGAGAATGAGTTCACTGAACGACCAAGTTAGAGTTATTAAATGGTTAACTTTAATGATCTGTCTTCAATAACTCTAGGGTGATGATAGGATAGTTGATCCTCAAGACCTGAAGTCATCTGTATAAACCTGTGAACAGACGGTGTAGCTTAGACCCATGATCTAGCTTCGAGGACCAGTCCTGATGAAAGATCTTAGGTTGGGTTGCACCAGAAGCTCTCTAGGTGAGTAAGTGACTAAGATGGGATTCGTCACTTCCATTAAAGGGAAGTTAGTGTTATAGGCTCAGTACGGTCTTTATGTTAATCCTCGGCCGGGGTACGTTGCAAGTAGTACAACGTGTATACAATAAAGACCGCCGTATACTGACCAATGTTGTCTAATGGGGTTGACAGAAAACCATACCCTAGGCCAACATCAAACACAGTCTTGACGAAGGGATTTTAGCTAACGGAATTCATCACTGACACAGCCAATGCAAACCCTATGATACTTTTGTCAAAGGGTCGATCACGTTATGATGACTCTGAAACAGGGACGACAGCTACTGCTCGTAGTGACCGTCGTCTAGGGGTTTCGAGCCCCAACCTGTAGTAAGGTCAGGCTGTAGGGTCTCACACCGAGTAGTACTCGTGTCTTAGTAATAGGAATATAGAATAGAGAGAAATGTCATTTGATGATATTCACAAGTTAAGTTGTGAAAGTTAGTCGCAATAGCAATAGGGACATAACGTTGCATTAGATGCTAACTTTAACTAAACGTGTTGTAAATTAGTTACGACGAATTTAGTAGGAACAAACTTGTTGGAAAGGGTTACCTGGATGACGGGATCGTCCCGGTCTAAATACAGGTTCAAACCGTGTCCAAATCGGAGCTCAAACGAGCCCAGAAATGCAGAAAGAGTTCAAGGGGAAGTGGGTTAGACCCACCGGGCCAAGAGGCCCATGTGCAAGGGCAAAACGGGTGCGGCCCGCTGCAGCAGCGGGCATGGCCCGCTGTGTGCAGCGGGCGGGCGCCCGCTGATGCAGCGGGCGTGGCCCGCTGCACGCAGCGGGCCAGCGCCCGCTGCAAGCGGGCGCAGCCCGCTGCACAGCGGGCCCGCGCCCGCTTGTGCAGCGGGCGCAGCCCGCTGCTTGCAGCGGGCGCCCGCCCGCTGCAGCAGCGGGCGGGTGGCCGGCCCTTCCCCCCTTGGGCGGGCGCGCCCGCTAAGTCTAGCGGGCGCGCCCGCAACTTAAGTCAATTAGGGTTTTTTGAAACCCTAATGACGGCTACGAATTTTGAGAAATTGCTAAACTTTGAGCAATTGTTTGAGGGGTCAAACGAAGTCGAAATTCGTCACCGTCAGTTCCTACGCGTTCACCATTCCAAGCTCTTCTGATTGATAGCTTGTTTGGTGTCTGAAGTTTAGTATGTGAGGAGAATTAATTCGTTAAAGTTTGACTTTGTGAAAGGTTAACTTTAAAATTGAAATTAAGCCAAATGGCTTAATTGTTTTTCTCTTCATGGGAATTGTCCCACATTGCCCGCAACGAGATGTTGAGTGCTCACTCCCTATATAAATAGGGGTGCACTCTCCTCGTTGAAAAACACACCAGTCAACGATCAGGTAGCTCCAAATTATTGAGCAAGCTCGGTCCGCGACTAAATCTCTCTCTCTACTTTCCTATTCTCTGGAGTAGTCCTAGCACGACTACGAAAGGGGTTTGGATCCGATCCGGACGTCTAAGACGCGGGTTTCTTCTCAAGTGAAACTTTCTACCGCGTGTGATCGGCTCGGAGGCGAAAGCGGCTCGGGCGGATCGGTGCGAGGGTGCGAGGCGGCTCAGGGAGATCGGGTCAACGCGGCTCGGCTACGAGGAGCTTCTCAAGACGGTGCGGTACATCTTGCCTGCTCCAGGGCCAAGATTCCGGGTATGTGGTTAAGCGTTTTAGAGTAATTTTAATTAGTCACTTAGTGTAGATCCTTCTTGGAGTGGTCAGACCCACTCCAAGTCGGCATAGATCGGGCTGGGTTCTGGTTCCCCAGAGCCTAGCTAAATTGTTTAGCTAGTGTAGAAATTAAGATTTCTGTTTTTCCGCTGCGCCTATGTGCCTCCGTGGTCCGTCCGACTTAGGACGGATACGGATCCGAGCTCTGGGGGTCCGCCAAAACCCCAACAGTGGTATCAGAGCCACGGTTATGCTATAGATCTACTATAGCGATTCTTTAAATTATTAAAAATGCTTAGCTTGCATGTTCAAAACTTTTTTTTATTAGTTTTGAAACTAATTTTGTGTTTCAAAATTAATTTTGCAACACGAAAATTTGTTTAATTTTGGGACAATTATTTTTATGCGATAAATCTAAAAGTAGTCTACTATGTTTTAAATACTTTGTAAATTTTTATGAGACATTAAAAATTTTAAATGATATTTAAAGTTTATGTAAACTTTAGAAAAATTTTATTTTTGAAATTTAAGAATTTTTCTTTAGTTACATAAAAGTTAGAAATCTTTAAACTTTATTTGAAAGCTTCTAAAAAGGATTTCTAAAAGATTTTAAAAGAGTTTTAAAATTGTTTTAAATATGTAAATAATAGAAATAATTTTATTTCATGAGATGTAATATAAATTAATTTCTTTTACTACATAGATGTTTCTAAAATTTTTATGTGATATTTTAATTTTAGAAATAAGGTTAAAAAATTTTAAAGGCCTAGGTTTAAAATTATTAGATAATTTTGTACGACCTAGTTTTATGCGATAAAAGTTTTTTTATGAAGGCTTTAAATTTTAATCTTTAATTTTAAGTGTTAAAATTTAGATTTGCATGTTTGTATTATATAGATAATTTTTAAAACTTGCAAATACCTTTTATATGTCACTAAAAATGAAACTTTCTTTTATGCCGATAAAGTTAGTTGCTTCATTTCATGTTGTATAATGTATATACAAACCTTGTTAGGTTAGCCATTAAAACATGATAGTGACATGTTATGTTTGATAAAACAAAACAACATTGAACCTAATACCTGATTAGGGTAGTCCCTTTGTTTGGAAATCATTTCATTAAAATGTTTAAATAATGATTTTCACAAAAGACAAAAATGTTGAATTGTTTTATTAAAAACCTAATAAGATTTGGGTAGTAAGTTGAACGTAGAACCTTATAGTTGATAAGGACTTAATAAAAGATGTTCAACCAATCTGAAAAATTTTGAATTTTAGGATCCACTAGTTGATAAGGATTAACTAGTTCTTTTAAATAAAAGCCATTTAGTTGTTTGGAAAACATAAGATTGATGACAACTCCTTCAATGGATCATGATGTCGGTCAATGTGCTTGGCTAAAGTTTTTGGACCAACCTAGATAGACTGGGTAACAAGTGGTCCTGGCTTAGTCAATTCCATGGCCGCGTCCGCTGGACCGCAAGGAGTCGATTCATGACTATGTAAGTCCATCGACTATACCTAAGTCAATACGATAATAATCTTGTTCAAGATAAATCGTAGCCCTCCTTGTTTTAGGAGTTGGCAACTGTAAGAAACATGTTCCGGTTGTTGAGCTACACTCAAGCCGTGACATGTCAATCTTATAGAAACCGATTTCTTGATTGACATCTTAACCTGACTGAAACCGTTGTCTCATCCCTCGAGCTTCGGCGTAAGTCTAACCAAGAATGTAGTCTAAGACCTGACCCAAACCGGCGCGTCGTGCATACACCGAGCAAAGGGGCAAGTCAGGCTAGACACGAAAACAAGGGTCCGACTAGGCTAGCCATTGTGATCCGGATGAGCACACTCATGATCACAAATGACTAGGGGTAAAAATCGATAGGGAATCATAGTAAATATGATTGACGACGAGTTCGTCTACCGACTGCAGAGTCGGACAACTTGTTGAGATACACTCAAGGTTGTCAGACTCACGGTAGTCGGATCCCTCTCTCACAAATATTATTTTATAATAAATTGTTTATTATTATGGCTTTAAATAAATTTAGTGGGAGAATATAGTTTTATTAAAACCATTAAAACTATACTACGAACATATACTAACTAAAGTATCTATAAAATACAGAATGGATTCGGGACTTAGATACATGGTTGAGAAGAACGTGCTGGATGGAACGAACTACAAAGACTGGCTTAGGAACATCAAGTTGGTCCTTTCCCTAGCCGGAATAGGATACGTACTGTTCGAGGACGCTCCAGATAAGCCGGATGAAGATTCGACCCACGAGGAAAAGGAAGCCTACAAATTGTACCAGAGGGATGCAGAGAAGGCCAGGTGCCTTACTCTGGCTTCGATGACCAACGAGTTGCAGAGGAAGCATGAACATATGGATGTTCAAAGCATGCTCCTCAACGCACAAGAGTTGTATGGCAAGCGATCCAGAGCTGCCAAGTTCGAGGCCACTAGCAACCTCTGGGGCACCAAGATGGGGACGGAACCCGTACAGGATCATGTTATCAAGATGATCGGGTACGTAGAGGACGCCGCCCAGTTAGGATTTATCCTGGACAATGAGATGTCCACGGACATTATCCTAAAGTCTTTGACTCCCGATTTCAAGCCTTTTATAACTGGCTTTATAATGAACAGCCTTGAGACGGATCTTCCGGGTCTCCTCAATATGCTCCGGCAGTTTGAGGAGATTCATAAGAAGCCGGCTGCACTGGTTGTTGGCTCTGCTACTTCCGACCAGCCGAAAGGCAAAGGGAAGAAGAGGCAGGTCCCACAACCTGCGAAGGCTAAGAATGGGAAGAAAAAGAACAAAGGGGCCCCGTCGAAATCTGAGTGCTTCCATTGCCACAAGATTGGCCACTGGAAGAGGAACTGCAAGATCTATCTTGCAGAGAAGAAGAAGGGGCATACTGATGCCTCTACCTCAGGTACAAATTAAAATTCAATTAAATGCAATCATTTCCATTCATATAGTATGAGATACTTATAGACATCTGTGTACTGTATACAGGTGGCTGATAAGAACTGGAGATTAGAGAAGCACGGAGATCGGTCGGCAATTAAAGCAACAGTTGCTGCTGGGACCGCTCAAAGACTTCTGGAGACGCTGATTGTGATGGAGATGATATTTTTCTTATTTGAATAAAATGTATCATCTTTAAGGATCGAAAACAATGAATGAGTGCTTTGCACTCAAAGTTTATTTTTGATAAACAAATTAAGGTTCCTTTTATGAACCCGTTGTTTTGGAATGAATGTCTCGATTGTTGCAATTGAAATTGAATTGGCTCAAATTCTGTGGATGTGACTTTTCTGTGATGGTTGCGTATATTTTCGAATAATGATGTATAGCTTCGATAATATTGATTTTGAAGCTGACTAAATGTCTGAAGTCAATCAGTAGTTAAGTATAGGTTCCAGGGGGCGTATAAATTGTGTGCAATCACAATAAATACGCATATCAATATTAACTCGTGATTAACTGCATTTAGTTATTAAAAGAGTTAATACTAAATGTGGTTAAAGGAATAAGTACAGTATAGGACGTTTTGATTGAACGAGTCAATGTCAAGTTTCCTTAAAACGATCTTGACTTGACTCATTCGTCAAACCGAATCTGACACTTGTGCATTCCATCTAAGGCACTTACCAAATGGTTATATTTTGCACATAAACCTAAATATGATTTAGATATTATGTTAAAGAAATTTGACCAGGTAATTCTTAAAGTCAGTGGGAGCGAGCTCATATACTTAGTTCCGTTTTTCGGACTAAGTAAAAAGGATTTTTCACTTTAATGAATCTTCTATATAAATCATTAAGTCAAAATTGTTTTGATTTAATAGTATATATAGAGACTTAGGGCGTCAAATGTGTACTTGACATATTGACACAATAAAGTGGAGTGAGCTAGAACTGACTTACGGAAATGTAAGACCCCACATCTAAATAGTATAAGCTAACTGTTAGCTATACAAAGTTAGGAAAATTGATCCAGATCATTTTCCCAAAGGATCAACCCTGTGTGATCAAGAGATGTAATTTCAATCCATTAAAATTCGTTGTAGATACTTATTAGTAGAACCATTCTTAGGTTTGCCATATCAAATGTCAAAGTGACTGATATGCTATAACGGCATGAGATACCGAGATAAATAGCCTAAGTGCAAGTGGGAGATGTAGGAAGATATATGCCCATAAGGCAATTTATCTTGATTATACGTCTTGTTCATACCGTATATGGTACGTATTATTCTAAGTATAAAATCGTTTGTATTAATATACTTGGATAATATCCATAGACTTAGAGTTAGGTCCTTACATATCTAGATGAGATCTCGATTATGAGTAAGTAAGAGACCGAATAGAAACGTAAGTCTAAAACGGTTCGTGATCATAGATGTGTCGAGAACTGGATGTCGACACATCGGATAGATCACTGTGTCTTCGTCTTACCTTCGGGTAATGATGATCTCATAGTCATTCGACTTGCTGAAGTCGGAGACGAGACACAGGTGCTCATTGGAGAATGAGTTCACTGAACGACCAAGTTAGAGTTATTAAATGGTTAACTTTAATGATCTGTCTTTAATAACTCTAGGGTGATGATAGGATAATTGATCCTCAAGACCTGAAGTCATCTGTATAAACCTGTGAACAGACGGTGTAGCTTAGACCCATGATCTAGCTTCGAGGACCAGTCCTGATGAAAGATCTTAGGTTGGGTTGCACCAGAAGCTCTCTAGGTGAGTAAGTGACTAAGATGGGATTCGTCACTTCCATTAAAGGGAAGTTAGTGTTATAGGCTCAGTACGGTCTTTATGTTAATCCTCGGCCGGGGTACGTTGCAAGTAGTACAACGTGTATACAATAAAGACCGCCGTATACTGACCAATGTTGTCTAATGGGGTTGACAGAAAACCATACCCTAGGCCAACATCAAACACAGTCTTGACGAAGGGATTTTAGCTAACGGAATTCATCACTGACACAGCCAATGCAAACCCTATGATACTTTTGTCAAAGGGTCGATCACGTTATGATGACTCTGAAACAGGGACGACAGCTACTGCTCGTAGTGACCGTCGTCTAGGGGTTTCGAGCCCCAACCTGTAGTAAGGTCAGGCTGTAGGGTCTCACACCGAGTAGTACTCGTGTCTTAGTAATAGGAATATAGAATAGAGAGAAATGTCATTTGATGATATTCACAAGTTAAGTTGTGAAAGTTAGTCGCAATAGCAATAGGGACATAACGTTGCATTAGATGCTAACTTTAACTAAACGTGTTGTAAATTAGTTACGACGAATTTAGTAGGAACAAACTTGTTGGAAAGGGTTACCTGGATGACGGGATCGTCCCGGTCTAAACACAGGTTCAAACCGTGTCCAAATCGGAGCTCAAACGAGCCCAGAAACGCAAAAAGAGTTCAAGGGGAAGTGGGTTAGACCCACCGGGCCAAGAGGCCCATGTGCAAGGGCAAAACAGGCGCGGCCCGCTGCAGCAGCGGGCATGGCCCGCTATGTGCAGCGGGCGGGCGCCCGCTGCATTAGCGGGCGTGGCCCGCTGCACAACGGGCCAGCGCCCGCTGATGCAGCGGGCACGGCCCGCTGCACAGCGGGCCCGCGCCCGCTTGTGCAGCGGGCGCAGCCCGCTGCAGCAGCGGGCGGGTGGCCCGCCCTTCCCCCCTTGGGCGGGCGCGCCCGCTAAGTCTAGCGGGCGCGCCCGCAACTTAAGTCAATTAGGGTTTTTTGAAACCCTAATGACGGCTACGAATTTTGAGAAATTGCTAAACTTTGAGCAATTGTTTGAGGGGTCAAACGAAGTCGAAATTCGTCGCCGTCAGTTCCTACGCGTTCACCATTCCAAGCTCTTCTGATTAATAGCTTGTTTGGTGTCTGAAGTTTAGTATGTGAGGAGAATTAATTCGTTAAAGTTTGACTTTGTGAAAGGCTAACTTTAAAATTGAAATTAAGCCAAATGGCTTAATTGTTTTTCTCTTCATGGGAATTGTCCCACATTGCCCGCAACGAGATGTTGAGTGCTCACTCCCTATATAAATAGGGGTGCACTCTCCTCGTTGAAAAACACACCAGTCAACGATCAGGTAGCTCCAAATTATTGAGCAAGCTCGGTCCGCGACTAAATCTCTCTCTCTACTTTCCTATTCTCTGGAGTAGTCCTAGCACGACTACGAAAGGGGTTTGGATCCGATCCGGACGTCTAAGACGCGGGTTTCTTCCCAAGTGAAACTTTCTACCGCGTGTGATCGGCTCAGAGGCGAAAGCGGCTCGGGCGGATCGGTGCGAGGGTGCGAGGCGGCTCAGGGAGATCGGGTCAACGCGGCTCGGCTACGAGGAGCTTCTCAAGACGGTGCGGTACATCTTGCCTGCTCCAGGGCCAAGATTCCGGGTATGTGGTTAAGCGTTTTAGAGTAATTTTAATTAGTCACTTAGTGTAGATCCTTCTTGGAGTGGTCAGACCCACTCCAAGTAGGCATAGATCGGGCTGGGTTCTGGTTCCCCAGAGCCTAGCTAAATTGTTTAGCTAGTGTAGAAATTAAGATTTCTGTTTTTCCGCTGCGCCTATGTGCCTCCGTGGTCCGTCCGACTTAGGACGGATACGGATCCGAGCTCTGGGGGTCCGCCAAAACCCCAACAAGACTCTCCTCATCAATAACTCCCAATGGTTGTGGATCTGCTAGATTTGGAACAGGTATCATGACTGCTTCGATGATTTTTCCTCCTCTTGTCGTCACCACCACCACAGCATTAACTTGCCCTCTTGGATTGGGCTCAGACTGAGCCGGAATCTTTTCTTGAGCCTTAATAAGTTGGCTCACTTGGGCACTCAATTGGTCTACGATGATAACTATTGGATACAACGGTGTAGTTGGATACAACGATCGATGACCTCGTGTTTGATGATAACAAACGTGTGTGAACGATTTGATGTGTATACTAAGTGTTTTCAGGAGTGGCAAGCTAGTAAATACTCAAAGGATGACTTAGTCAAAGAGATGGAGAAAATTGCTACACATATAAAGACTTGGTCAGAGATGGAGAAAATTGCAACTCATTTAAAAAGTGGACTTGGTCAAGGATGGAGACATAAAGAGGGATCCCATTCATATCTATTGATGATTAAATCAAATCCCATAGCCATGCAATCCAAATCTCATGCAAATCAATTTGTGATTGAAAGAGATCTTCCATATGATTATTTCAAATCCTATTCAAGCTAGGATTCCATCCAAACTCCTTATTCTATGGGATTCTACTTGAGCCAAAGATTTCTCCATCCTCTCCTACATAAACCCTATCCAAAGAGGAGACGTTTCATGCGGAAACCACAAAGGAAAAAATGCCACCAATCACAACAAAAATCCTTGCCGAAATCTTCATTGCTCTAAGAGTCTCTCCTCCTCCAAGGCTGCAACTTAATTAAGAGCTCTTCCCATTGCCGTAACTCCAAGAGGTTCTCCTCCTCATAGTTGCAAGCTATCATTACCGAGAGCTCCTCATCTCCCCTTGTCGCTAGTCTCCAAACTCCCTTTGCTGCAACAATATCAAGAGGTTCTCCATCCTTTCCGCAAAGCTTCATTGCCAAGAGAGACTCCTTCAACCTCCAAGCTGCAAGCTTCCAAGGGGGCTCCTTCCTTTTGCCGCAACATAGAAGGGTCTCATCTCCTTGCAGCAAGCCTCTCCTCCATTGCGCAAGTTGCCAAGAGAAGCCTCTCCTCCATTGCACAGGTTGCCAAGAGAAGCCTCCTCATCCATTGTCGCAAAGCATCAAGGGGAGCTTCATCATCCATTGCGCAAGGCCAAAGCTCCTTCCTCCTCCCAAGGCCACAAGTTGCAAAGAAGCCATCTCCTTCAACATCCAAGTCGCAAGCAATCAAGGGATTCTCTACCATTGCCGCAAGTCACAAAGCCAAAGAAGGAGACCGCAACATCTTGGGGGTGGCAGGACTTCAAATTGAAGACTACATCCTATCAGACTACATTTGACCATGTGCTGATCGACAGAGGCGACGACATCTACACAAACTGAGCTTTTCTGAACTCTGTATCTCTTTATGTTTGTGATAGTGGTGTGTGATCTTTGTAGCTACTTGAACTATCTTTTTGGGGGACTTGACTAGTTGGGGCTAGTCAAGAGAGAGCTTTTACTAGGCTAGTAAGTGTTTGGCACTTTGGTGAGTACGGTATGAACTTGGTGAGCGTTGAGTCGGTGCTCGTAGCTCTTTATAGTTGTACCCTTGACTTTATTAATCTAGTATTTACTTTGGGACTGGAATAGGTCGTTGTACAACCGAACCAGGGTAAATCTCTTGTGCACTCTGCGATTGCTTTTACTTGCATTTATTTACTCTGTGTGTGATTGGTTGCGCTGATAATCGCCTGTGATATTGTGAATATTTTTATTAGCATATTCATACCCTCTAGGCTTAGATCCAGATCCAACAAGTACAAGTTGTTTTTGACTAGCCAATAACTCCGTGTTTTGCCTAGCCATGTCAGCATTTTGCTTAGCTTGAGCATCGATAAAGGCTTCCAATGCTCCTTCAACATTTGGTTTGGGTGCCGCCGATTCTTGAAAAGATTGTTGATACGGCGTTTGATAAGGCGGACGATTGTTGTAGCCCGGTGGTCTATATGGCACAGCTGGCTTAAATCTTTGCTGTTGCTCCTGAGGAGGTGCTTGTAGTTAAGGTCTAGGCTGATGTGGCCTTGACTGAGTAGGTGGTTGCATGGCTCCATTGGGATTTCTATATGAGAATCATGGATGTGTCTTCCAAGCTGGATTTGTCCATTGCGGCCTTAGGTTACTCATATCATCAGAAATCTAGTCAAATTGCTCTGCCAGTACATCCGTTCCATCAAAAGAACATTCACTAGCGATGTACCCTTGCTCGGCATAGTTATCCCATGTAGCATAAACTGAAGCCTTGGGAGAGGTAGGTATAGCACTAAGCCTCTGTTCAATCTGAGCGACTTGCTTCGATAGACAATTGAATTGACTGTCGTAGTTTGTGACTTGCTTCTTCTTGGAATGAATTCCACCGGCACTCTATGATGATGTTGAGCGATCATCGCTCCTTTGTTGGTTGTTAGAGGCCATTTGTTCCAATAGTGATGTTGCCTCCTCCGGAAGCTTAGCCAAAATTGCTCCATAAGTGGAAGCATCAATGATCATCTTCGTCTCTGACTTCAACCCATTATAGAAGCTTTGGATGAGGTCCCAATCTTGGATTCCGTGATGCGGGCACTAATGTTGCAAGTCATTGAAGCGCTCGCATGCTTCAAATAATGATTCCTACGGGAGTTGCTTGAAAGAGACAATAGCACTCCTAATCCTCACCGTTTTGGAAGGTGGAAAATATTTGTTGGCGAAAGCTTGGGCTAGCTACTCCCAAGTCCTAAAGGTGCTCGTACGATGTGCCCTTAACCAATACATCGCTTTGTCCCGAAGTGTGAATTGGAACAATCGAAGTCGAATGGCATCTTCACTCACATTGTTCACTTGAAAAGTAGCACACTTTGCAAAGAATAAATCAATGTGGTGGTTGGGATTTTCATGAGGATGTCCATGGAAAGGATCCTGCTGCATCAATGATATCAATCCCGTCTTCAACTCAAAATTTCATGTCGCCAGCTGCGGTCTAAAGATAGAAGATATCAACGCAATGTTGGGCTTCATATAATCCAGAATATTATTCTCTCATGAAGGAGGAGGTGGTGGTGGTGGATGATCTACCATCTGGTCCTCCCACAATTTCTGCCTCTGCTCAGCTCTAAGTTTTCTTGCAGTTCTTTCAATCTCAGGGTCAAACTGTAGCAAATCATCAAATCCCCCAAGACGTGTGTTCATGCACAATCAATAAACTCAGAGAAAACATTAGTAACAAAAAAAGAATAGAAAACTACAGTAGGGTGGGAGATGGATGGAGAAACTAACAAGTCTCCAAACTAAAAACCAACCTAAGTTAACTGTTGTCTTCCCGGCAACGGAGCTAAAAGCTTGTTGCGAACCTCGCAAGTGCACAGTGTCGATAGCTTTGTAGTATAGTATAGGTTATCGGTCCACATGGAAGGCTATTGGTATGGGCCTCGGGTTATGGTTCAGAGTTGTGTGAATGTGTTAGTTGTGAGGTGCATCCAAGGTTGTTGTCACGGTTATCTCTCTTAATACTAACAATAAATGGAAAGTAGGGCGACAGAAGTCACCATTGGGATTTGTTGGGTATTGATGCTAAGTCATAATCCTTAGGTTGGATTTAGTTCATATGTCAAGATTGTAGCAGCTTGAATGTGAAATCGTAGCCAACTATCGTTGAACTACTCATCTAATGTGTCAAGTGCTTATCCCCACCATCGTGGATGGCCTTACACGTGATACATGCATTACGATCGACAATTAATTCCCAATCTCTGCTCACGTCATTATCATGAGTTAGATCTTCGATCTGTGATATGATGGCTCTCATTGATGCTACTATCGTAGGTCATCAATTAGGGGTATGGGGCACCAGTGGAGACCCGTAGAGTGAGTGCCACTATCGTGGATCACAAACCCTATGTGAATCCACTAATGACCCTAATCAAGCCTATAGGGCAATCTGTCACGCCTCGCTTCCCTAAAATGGAGGCGAGGCGTGAGAAGGTCCGCTCAGACGTGGAGCTGTGAAGCTGCACGCCTGATAAGCATCAAATCTGAATATATATGCAGGTCCCTGTAAATGCAAACTGAACAAAAATAATAATAATAATAATATGGTAAAGGAGACTGATAAGTTAACCAATCTCAGAATTTGTCCACAATAATATTCAGCATCGCAGAAAAAGCCATCAGGCTAAAAGAAAGAGTCTAGGCCCAAACATGGCCAACAAAAGCCAACACAAAACAAGGTATTGGTGCTACGCACCGACAACTAAAGCAGTCTAAACAACAACACAAACAGTCTCTACGACTGATCTCCCATGTCCTCAAACTCCCCGATGAACGCGGGCTCTGACTCAGCGTCAGCGAACACCACATCCTCAGCAGCAACCTCAGGCTCAGGATCTAACATGTGTCACCCAAAAGAGTAAAGGGCACATGTCAGCAAGTCTAAAAGACTTGGGCAAGGAAACTGAAGGGAATGTAAACTAACAACCTAGCAGTTATAGTATGATGCATAGCATGGCAAGTATAGTATGGAAGTAACAAGTAAGGTAAGGTGCAAGTAACAAGTAGCAAGTAGCAAGTATGGCATGGATGACAAGTTTTACAAGTATAAACACGGACAAGTACAAGTCAAGTAAATCACGTCAAGTAAACACGTCGTGCACAGAGATTACGTCTTCTGGCTAGAGTGGCGGATCGGGCCAACTCGTACACTCAGGTGATCGCTTATCCCTACCCCTCCACGTGTATCGAGCCAGGGCATTACCCCCGAACGCGTAATGCTCGCTTCTGTATCACGAGCCAGGAAGTGTATTTGGCATAGGGTTGTGCCCGCTAAAGCAGGTGCCTAGCCGGATCAAGTAGTACAAGTAATGTAGCGTGTGCTACGAATGCAACATTCAACATGGATAGCATGGCATGTACAGATAATTCGCGTACCGTTAATTGAATTGAAACATGGCAGATAAGATGCATGGATGACAACAAGTGCAAATAATTAAAAGTAGTCGGATCTAGCTTCGTTGTCAAGCTAGATCCTGAAATTTGCGCCTAGGTGAGTATCATTTCGTCGCCTAGTCTCTTTCACGCCTACAACAAGCAAATGGCCTAAGGCGTGGCCTAAAACACTAAGTGGCAAGTTTCACTTGCCTGGCACCAAGGATGACGATCAACGAGGCACGTCACAAAATGTTAAACTACGGAGATGGGATCGCTGTCATGGCAAAACAATATCAGAACAATATCCAATCCAGTTTTATAATCGAATCTACGATGTCTAATATCCATTTTTATTAGGGTTTAACAAAAATCACAATGTGGGTTAAGAGAATATTAAAGGGTCGATTTACTAACCATATCATAGCGGAAGAATGATGCCGAGCAAGCACGGCAATGGAAGAACGATCCGGAGAACTATGGCTCAGATCTGGAAACGGCAAGGAAATCTGGAGAAATTGGGATTTGCGGGGTTTTGGGGTTGGCCGACGGCCTAAAGGAAGGTGGCCGGCGCTAATGAGGGTGTGAGGGGGCTCCGGGGATGAAGGAGAAGAGCTAGAGGAAGGTTGGGGAAGATCAGAGATCAAGGGGAAAGAGAATGGCCAAGAGAAGTGAAAGAAAGAAGAAGAAACGATCGGGTATTTAAATAGAAAATTTGCGGCGGCTGGGACAACCCTAGGGTTTCGGGGTTGATTAGTCGGTCAAAGAAGAGCTGTTGACCGACTAATTCGAGAACTAGTCGGTCGGTCGACCAACTGTGACCGACTAAGACCAAACAGTAACTCCTGAAGAAAAATGAACTTTGATTTAGTCGGTCAAAGAAGAACTACTGACCGACTAGTTTCACAACTAGTCGGTCGTCGAACGTTCTTAGACCGACTAAGAGTAAACAGTAACTCAGCATCAAAATGGTCAATGAACTAGTCGGTTAAAGAACAATGGCTGACCGACTAGTTTGCAACCTAGTCGGTCGAAAAATGTTCTTAGACCGACTAACGATAAACAGTAACCTCTGAATAATAAATCAAGCCCACTAGTCGGTCTATGAAGGGTTGCCGACCGACTAGATTGAAATCTAGTCGGTTGGTTCTCCTTCTTGAACCAACTAATGTGCACGAAAAGTCTCGAATCGAAGCGCGAAGCTCCAGGTAGATTCCTACGGCTTCTAAGATCAACCTATCTCTAAGATATGAGCGATATGAAGCTCGTCACGAATGACTTACTCCAAATTCAACGACCAAAGGAAGAAGCTAGAAAATCACAACGAAACGAACGAAAACGAAAGCCACGGAGACGGAAAATCACACATAAGGAGAAAATTCACTAAAACATATATATTATATAGATAATCCAAATACATGAAAAACCAGTCGTTACACAATCTCTAGCGCAAATGCCACTATCGAGGATCATAAACCCTAGCTGAGAAACCTATAAACTTGGGTAAATTAATCACATCACACCCCTACTCACCAATCTAACTTAAAAATCATGGTTTAAGCATCTAAACCCTAAAATCCTAGGGCTCATCCATTTGCCCTAGATAGAACTACCCACAAAAACATGGTAAGAACAAGAAAAACAATAATAATAAGGGGATTGAACATCATAGCAGCAATTAATAATAAAAAACAATTGGAATATGTGAGAAAATCAATACCAAGCAAAGAGAACACAAAAATCTATTGAGAAATTGAAGTACCCAACAAAAATCCAAGTTTCCAAGCTCCAAATCTTCTCCAAAACCCGAATCTTAGCTCAAGAGAGTTGGGCGATGCTCCAAAACGAAAATAAAACTCAGCTCTAATTGATAATGAACCTATGGTATTCATTTAGTTTATATACAAGTGTGTTTGAACCCAATAAAATAAAAGAAAACCCAAAAACGAACTCCAATCAACGCTGGCAACCTGCCCGAATCGACCGAGTGGACTTGCCAGTCGGTCCGAGTCGGCCCAAAAATTCCTCAGATCTCGATTGATGCCCTGTTTTTTTGAGCTGAAACAGTATACACTCGAACTGAGCCCCCTAGGTACTCGGTGCGAGTTCAGAGGGTCGAAATGTGGTTTGAAAAAGTTGCTCTACCATAATTTTTACTCGACCGAGTAGCAATGCTACTCGGCCTGAGTGCCTTTTGTGCTCTTTAGATGCTAAGTCCAGCTTCATCTTCGTCTTCGTTTAAACCTACTCGGACCGAGTGGCAAGTCCACTCGGTCCGAGTTAACTGGAAATGCTGATAATGGGGTTAGTTCCCTTTCTTCTTGCTCTCTTCTCATTCCTTCCTCTGCTTCTCCTTAAATCTTCTTCTTTACAATGTCAAGCACCTAGAAAACCATGCCATTGATGCTCTGGCTATCTCGGATCTGTCCATATCTTCATTTTTATCCAAATCGCCTCGAAACTCCTGAAAATGAAATAAAAGCTCTGAAAATCATATAATCCAATAAACGATCGATAGAGCGATAAAAACGAGTTTCGAGCGATCAAAATGATATGAAATGATGCGAAAAAAGTATAGAAAACATGGACACACCACTTGTTGATGTAGCCCTCATTCCGAGCTTAGGCCATTATGACCTCCTTGGAGGTGTTCACAGGTTCATGAAGATCATGTCATTCTTATCTGACCGATCTTGGGGGTTTCGTCGAGGAATTATATTTTGTTCTCTTATTGGATATATGATGTCAGTACAGTAAAGTTCTGACATAATGGCTCAAAAGACATTTTCCACATATTGGGTGAAGTCTAGGGGGTTTAACACTCGACCCACTTGTTATAAAAAGTTCTTTAGTTCTGAAAGCGTTGATTTTGCAACAATCAGATATAATGTTAAATAGCATTAGATTTTTTCTATGTTGGGTATGTTGATCATACATGATTCGTAGAACATGTCCGAAAATAAAATAAATAGTATATATGTGTGTTTGTGTAGGAAAATTTACCGTGTTGACAGCGCATGCATTATTTTGTTCAGTATTTCTTTAAAATCTATTCGTTCGCAAATATGTGAAGTCTTCTAAAATCTTTTATTTTTATTTTTACAATTATTACTAATTTTGATGATACTAAGTTGAAAAAAACAGTATGATATCAGGAAGAACGAAAAATGATACTTCGGAAAAATATTTATCTCGTAATAAAAAATTGTTTAAGTATCTAGCCATGCAATTAGGGTTCTTGAAACTCCGGTCATTAAATAGTTTTATTTAAATTTATGTTTTGAAATATGAAGTCCGACTTGTCTAGTTCGTAGCTTCTTTTAAGTATGCCGTTTTCCTTTTTCCCCATGCATCACTTCTCTTTAAAATATTTAACCATGATCTTCAACGTACCTTTTAGAATATTTGAAAATATATATTACGGGCACAGGACCGAGCTCAAATACATCAAATGAATGGGCATGAAGCAAGTACAAAGAAGATGATACAAAAGAGATAGTAATATTTATATTGGGAATTGGGCCATATACAAAAAAAAATAGTAAAATTTAAACTGAGTATTGGGCGGGGGCCGCGCGTGCGCGTACCCCCTCAGCAACAAATTATGACGTCCACTCTCCCACTTGGGGAGATGGTAGCCAAGCACTGCTTCAGCAGTGCAATGAAGCCCACTTGGCTAGGCCTGGGCCTCTTTGATCACCCAATGACCCCGTCCAGGTAAGTATGGATCAACGTTAGCCCGGCAACCCGTTTTATATCCATCCCAGCGCCTCCATCCTTGCGGTGCAGCCGATGTGGGACGAAATGCATACAGGACTTTTTTTTCTCCATGGTTTCGTTGGCTTAAGCACAGTGTTTCATGCTCTCCCTGCGCTCTATCTGGTCACACGTGGATCAGTTGACCACCCATCAAACGACAGGATCAAATTTCTGTCGATGATTAATATATGGGCACGTAGCTGACATATTATTAGTTGAATCTAAAGCAATTGGCATCCTCACTCCTATTGGTGAACACCACTCACTCACTGTCCTCACCTCAAATGCAACCGTTCCTTGTTTTATTTACACTTTTTTCCACAGAAATTGTTTGGTGCTGCAAACAATTTTATTACAAAATGAAGTTTATACCGAATTTTTCCAAAAAAAACAAAAAAACTACCTGCTTTTCCAATTCGAAACATAACACTTTGGATGATTGGATGATTGCTTCGAAGGGATTATATGCTTTGAGACCTTGAATGGGATTGGATGATTGCTTCGAAGGGATTATATGCTTTGAGACCTTGAACCCTCCTGAGGACTCATCGCCTTCCAATGAGGCAGACGCTAACACGGAATGACATAGATATAATCATATAAATCAAAATTCAAATAATGCCAAATATAGAAACTTCATACCGAATTAAGCTTTTTTAAAAAAGAGCATACATCAAAAGATTCAAAACAACAGGGAGAACCTTTATAATCCAAACGGCAATTGCGAATTAAAGATTAAAAAATAATTAAAAATAACTAAACTTGCAATTCTAAGTAGTGATTACCTCAACAGTCAACAAGGAACTGAAGGAAGGGCCTGAAGTCGCCTGTGCAAAGCTTCGATACAACCATACAAGGAAACTTGCAATTGTGAGATAAAAAATAATTTAAAAGTCCATACCTTTATAATCCAAACGACAGAGAGATCCGCACCTTCGTCACGAACACATAGACGCCAGTTTCATCTCAATCCGATACTTAGGTTTCAAGTTATGATTTTTCAAAATTTATTAGTTTTAATACGTATAAATACATATATATACTCTTATAAATACACGTATATGTAGATATAAATAAGTTTTAATGGTTTAAAATTCATAGTAAAATAACTAACAGTCAGAAAATGCGAGGCCAGCTCCAGAAAATCAGAAACGATATTCTGGACCCAATGGCGCTAGTTTCATCTCAATTAGATGCTTAGTTTTTCCACAATTAATTTTTAAGCCTAAAAGTTAAATACGTTGTTTTCGTTCAAAAATCCGTAACTCTTTATTTGCACATACACTTGTTACGAGGTGGAACTCGCGTACAATGAATTTGTATTATGTGGAACCAAGGGCACGGTGGTTATATGGAAATGTGGGGTTAGGTAGGCTGTTTTACAAGTGATTAGTGGGATGAAGAGGTTGGATCCGTTGCTGGTGGAGCTCACCGGATCGTATCTCGTCGGACGTAGCTGAGGAAGGTCGGACGGCGGGAGGCTGACGTTGACTTTGGCCAAGGGGCGGGCTCTCCTGCAGCACGAACAACTCGTCAGAAGGGCGGGGTTGGGGTCCAACCCTTAGCCCCTCCGATGCCTAAGTCAGTAAAAGGGCTTAAATGGGGGGCTGGACACGCCGGCCGGACTAACTGTGTGTCCGCCTCGCGTGGCGAGCTATAGGTGGGAGAACAAAGATATGGAGGATCTTTGCTCTCGTGTGTAAATGATAGAAGATGAGAGAGTTTTTCTAACCCCCTCTCCGTAAGAGGAGAGGAGGTATTTATACCTGACGGGTGATGACTAGGCGTGCTGAGCTGGCTCGGGTGTCAGCGGAGGCTTCGGACAAGGACATCGGGAACAGGAGTTTCTGACCTGCCTCTGTCAGGCGGCGCAACGGCCCAGGGGTGCTTTTGTCGGGGTGTCAGGGCCGAAAGCACTAACCGCCGGTCAGGTCAGCCGCCTGGGGGTGCTTTGTCAGGCGGTCGGGCGACGTATGTGTCAGTCGTGTCCTTATCCTAGGCTGTTTGTCGTTAGCGTCGAACTAAAGGTCTGGCTCGCTTTTGGCGCCGCGGTTCGCGGGAATCGGACGGGCCGTTCTGGTCGGGGGTTGTCCGGCCCGGCTGCGCCCGTCAATAGGCTTGGCCTAGCTATCCGAGCGTCCCCTAACGCGCTCCCCCGGTGGGCCGGGCGGCTGCGGTTGTTCGCCTCGGCCGGCTACAGTTGCTCGCCTCGGCCGTTTCGGGGAGCGCTGTAAGGCGCGCCTATCTCCGTGATGCCCCGGGTTTTCGGGGCGGCGGCCCTAATTGTTAAATGGTGAGCTAAAGGGGTATGTTAGCGGATCCGGGCTGGAGTTGGGCTACTACGATCTTTAGGTCGTAACAACACTGATACGTAATAAAAATATATGTTATAGTACTCTTCGAGACTGTCATTTTGATAGCTCACTCGCAACTTTCTGATGCAGATTGCACCCAGAAGAAATGTTTGAATAATTACGTTACTAATTGAAAAATAGTTTTAAATTGATTTTTGAGCTTTTAAAAAATTATAAAAATTACTATAAGCTTCTGAAAAATATTATCTCCTGCAGTAAAATTATTTTCACATATCTAGCCTATATAAAAATTTAGAACACTTTTTGACGACGTTTCAACCAGTTTTAAAAATCAAAACGATCAAATAAAAATAAATAGAAATAGGGTAGCCTGTAACTAATAATTTCTTGTGTTTGCAGGTACCCATTTTCATGCACCAGCATCTTTAGAAGCTCTAGCTCCAACCTCGTCTTACTACGACGACCTCGATAATGTAAGTCACTTTAATTCTAACTTTAGAAATTTAGCCAGTGTACTCGTATGAACTTAGGACATGACATCTAGTCTCAAAACAGTTATTGACATGAACAGATGACTAGAGACCTACCTAAATAGGAAACAAATCAACTGCAGAGCAACTTTGACTTGAACGTACGACATCGCTAACTTTCAACTTAGTTGGTTGTAGTACACGACCATATACTTGGGTAAACTGTGTACTAATTGAAAACCACGTGCTCGAAGCATGAATCGGGAGTAAGTCACAAAGAATTCTAACTTTATAAATCGAGATAGTGTACTTTATGGAATTACCGCATGCTCGAAGCATGGATCGGTATCATAGTTGTTGGACTTCAAGCATTGCTCAGGACTGACATTCTCTGTTGAGGTTTCTGCCTTGACTTTTCAGCAAGTAAATACCATATATATGTATTTGTTGTACCCATTGATGTATAGGTTGTTGGATGTATTGTTGTACACATTGTTGGATGTACGAAATGATGTGCCTATAAGGCCACATGGACACGGACACGGACATGGATACGGATACGGATACAGATATGGATACGGATATGGTTGTAAATATGTAATGTGATACAACACGGGTTATGGGGTAGTCTTGAGCTACAAGGTGTGCGGGAGTGACCGGATCCACCCTTATTAGTTATGTTGTACCATCACCCTGCAGTGGATGGTAGGTAGATATTCCACGAGTTGCTCCGTGGGATGGGTGCACTTCTGGTTGCATATCGTACACTCGAGGTAAGACTGTTGCACTAGCTTGGTTGATATTACACGGGATACGGGGAAGTCTTGAGCTATGAAGTGTGCGGGAGTGACTGGGTCCACCCTTATTTGGTAAGCTGTACCATCACCCTGCAGGGGATGGTAGGTAGATATTCCACGAGTTGCTCCGTGGGATGGTTGCACTTCTGGTTGCATATCGTACACTCAAGCTAAAGCTGTTGCACAGTTTGATAGTTGTTGCACTAAGTTGATTGAAACCATTGTTCCATCACGACTGCTGACTGGATTCGACTATTCTACTGACTAAGTCAAGACTACTCGAACGTGATAGAACGGTATAATAATGAGCGGTCTTAAATTACTACTGAATCAGTGTCTAGAAAGGAATGGGAAGGGGGTTGGTCAACCAAAGGACTTATCCTGCGGTCTTAGAAGTGACTTGTGCCTTCAAGCCCTGACTGCCTGGCTGATTTGGGAGTTAAGCTAGACTTCTTATTATTAGGCCAGCCTACACTATTAGATAGTCAAACGACGCTCATCTTTTCTTAAGTGTTACTACGTCTACCTGGTTGTCCTACTATTGTCATCCCATTGTCTGTTGGTCAAAATATTGTTGCTACCATATGCCACGCCACAGTTATTACTCTTACACTTACACAGTCATCTTTACTTTATGCATTACATGCACCTTACTTACCACACCTGTGCAGCCACCGGTACTTTACTTTTGCTCGTATATGCATGTCTGTTCTTACTTTACTTTTTGCACCTATAAGATCATCTTTTGTTTTCTATAGTCTGTTCCATACTTTTACACCACTTTATTTCTATTGCTAGAATTGTTGTGACTTACCTACGGTTCCATCTCTGTGGCACCGCAGACGATGTACACATAGAGGCAGATGAGAGTTCGAACATGAGTCCTCAGCTTTCAGAGCTATTTTCAGTTGTGTACCCTATTTCTTTCTTGTATCTTGTTGGAACATTTTGTACCATATGGATTGTAATAATTGGACACTATTTGAGTATTTTTGTACACCTCTGTATCATTGCTATTTTGTTTTCACTGATTAACTGCAGGACCTGTGCAAATATCAAAAAGTAACGGGCCCCGGGAACGGGCCGTTACAAAAAGAAAAGTGCACGAAAGTAAAATGTGGGACTTAAACAGCCGATCCAAAACCGCAATTAGCCATCTATGCAAAAATTTGTGCTCATCAAACATTTTCAGCAGACATTTTCATCACAGGCATCACATGCATTTATAATCACAGAGAGGGATAAACAATTTAATTACTTAATAATTATTGGACCACTGGGCAACGTCATACACCGTTAGGTTAGCTGACTAACGGCAGAGCGGTCGCACGATCTTCCTAATTATTAATTTTTAAAAATATGCACAACCATCCACAGTTTATCCACAGAATAAGCCAGAATGATGCAAAGCATATATTAATGATTTTACAGAAGAAATCATTTAATGTAAGGGTTTTGCCAGTTGGGTTTATCCAAAAAGATTGGAAAAGAGCCCAACAATTAAACATGTTCTTCGTAAAAGGAAAAAGTTTTCCTTTTTAATTCGTCCCCAAAGAATCCCAAAAGTCCCCTTATAGCCCCATGATATATCATGATATTACATGAATTTTTAGGTCGCCAAAAACACCATTTTAATCAATTTTTAGCCCAATAAGCCTTTTCATAGCTTATATCTTAGTCCCCCCCCCCCCCCCCGTTTTTTTATTTTATTATTTTTTTTGAAAAATGGAAGTCAACTGCGGGCCTGAAGCCGGCAGTGTGGCTGCGGGCTTCAGGACCACAGTCCAAATTTTTTTTTTTTTTCCTGCGGGCTTCAGGCCCGTAAGGCTGTTTTCCAATTTTTTTGTTGGATTTGGGCTTCAGGCCCAAAGAGAGTAGGGGCGGCGGCTAGGGTTAGCCGCCGCCGCCCCTGGATTGTCGTCGGGCGGCGGCCAGGGGGGTTATAGGGCGGAACCGCCCCCCTTCGGGATGGTGTGGCGGTGCATAGGGACCGCCCCCCTTCGGAGGGGCGGCGACGTCATAGGGCTGCCCCCTTTTGGGGGGTACGGCGGTGCACAGCGGCCGCCCCCCTTGGGGGGTGGGGGTCGGAGGCGACGCAGGGCCGCCCCCCTCCGGGGGGCAGCACATGGCCGCCCCCCTTCGGGGGGGCGGCGGCGACACATGGCCGTCCCCCTTCGGGGGGAGCGGCGGCAGCACATGGTCGCCCCCCTTCCGGGGGAACCGGGGGAACGGTGTCGACGCAAAACCGCCAGCGTAATGGGTGGGGGGTTGCCAGCGGCAAGGCCATTGGCGGGCATGGGTTAGGGTAAAAAGAGCCCTATATGATTTTCGACGAAACAAGTTCGTCATTGTAGGCGATTAGTAAATCACATATCGATCTTGCGAGATCTATGGGTAGATCAATCATATGTATGATAAAAACAGCTTTTTAGCGGGTTTTACCTCTTTATCCGTCCTCCAGATATAGTGACAGTTGAACGAAGCCTACGCGGATGACGACGCTCGATTGAGGAAGCCTTGCACCACGCGCGTGGATCACCGTCTCCCTTCTCTTTCGCAACGATCGAAAATTTGTGGAAAATTTTAGAGGCTCGTGCTGATAACGTGTTATGAATCAACTACTGGGGAGGAACCCCCAGCCCTTTATTTATAGGCAGGATATGAGAGTTACAAGATAAGGTACATAGATATGGTTGTATCTCTAAGATACCCACAATCCTAACCAACTCTGGTTCATATCCATTCACAACAAAATAGCATTAGTTTTTTTTATGGCTGTCAACGCTTGCATGTTGAGCGATCAAAATGATATGAAATGATGCGATAAAAGTATAGAAAACATGGACACACCACTTGTTGATGTAGCCCTCATTCTGAGCTTAGGCCATTATGACCTCATTGTGGGTGTTCAGGTTCATGAAGATCATGTCATTCTTATCTGACTAATCTTGGGGGTTTCGTCGAGGACTTATCTTTTGTTCTCTTATTGGATATATGATGTCATAATTGGACACTATTTAAGTATTTTTGTACTTCTCTGCATCGTGGCTATTTTGTTTTCACCGGTTAACTGCAGGACCTACGCAAATATCAAAAAGTAACGGGCCCCGGGAACGGGCCGTTACAAAAAGAAAAGTGCAGGAATGTAAATTGTGGGACTTAAACAGCCGATCTAAAACCACAATTAGCCATCCATGCAAAAATATGTGCTCATCAAACATTTTCAGCAGACATTTTTATCACATGCATTTATATTCGCAGAGAGGGATAAAAAATTTAATTACTTAATAATTATTGGACCACTAGACAACGTCATACACCGTTAGGTTAGCTGACTAATGGCAGAGCGGTTGCATGATCTTCCTAATTATTAAGTTTTAAAAATATGCACAACCATACGCAGTTTATCCACAGAATAAGCCAGAATGATGCAAAGCATATATTAATGATTTTACAGAAGAAATCATTTAATGTAAGGGTTGTGCCAGTTGGGTTTATCCAAAAAGATTGGAAAAGAGCCCAACAATTAAACATGTTCTTCGTAAAAGGAAAAAGTTTTCTTTTTTAATTCGTCCCCAAAGAATCCCAAAAGTCCCCTTATAGCCCCATGATATATCATGATATTACATGAATTTTTAGGTCGCCAAAAACGCCATTTTAATCAATTTTTAGCCCAATAAGCTTTTTCATAGCTTATATCTTAGTCCCCCCCCATTTTTTTATTTTATTATTTATTTCGAAAAATGGAAGTCAACTGCAGGCCTGAAGCCCGCAATCCAATTTTTTTTTGTTTTTGTTTTGCCTGCAGGCTTCAGGCCCGTAAGGCTGTTTTCCATTTTTTTGTTGGATTTGGACTTTCCCAAAGAGAGTAGGGGTGGTGGCTAGGGTTAGCCGCCGTCGCCCCTGGATTGCCGTTGGGCAGCGGCTAGGGGGTTATAGTGCGGAGACGCCCCCCTTCGGGGCGGTGCGGCGGTGCACAGGGGTTGCCCCCTTCGGGGGGCGGCGGCATCGTAGGGCCGCCCCCCTTCGGGGGGGTACGGCGGTGCACAGGGGCTGCCCCCCCTTCGGGGGGGCGGCGGTGTCGCAGGGCCGCCCCCTTCGGGGGGGCCGGCAGCAGGCGGCCGCCCCCTTGGGGGGTGGGGGGGCGAAGGCGACGCAAGGCCGCCCCGCTTTGGGGGGCAGCACATGGCCGCCCCCCTTCAGGGGGAGCAGCGGCAGCACATGGTCGCCCCCCTTCGCGGGGAGCGGTGTCGACGCAAAACCGCCAGCGTAATGGGTGGGGGGTTGCCGGCGGCAAGGCCATTGGCGGGCATGGGTTAGGGTAAAATAACCCTATTTGATTTTCGACGAAACAAGTTCGTCGTTGTAGGCGATTAGCAAATCCCATATCGATCTTGCGAGATTTATGGGTAGATCAATCATATGTATGATAAAACAGCGTTTTTAGCGGGTTTTACCTCTATATCCGTCTTCCGGATATAGTGACGGTTGAACGAAGCCTACGCAGATGACGACGCTCGATTAAGGAAGCCTTGCACCGCGCGCGTGGATCACCGTCTCCCTTCTCTTTCGCAACGATCGAAAATTTGTGGAAAATTTTAGGGGCTCATGCGGATAACATGTTATGAATCAACTACTTGGGGAGGAACCCCCAGCCCTTTATTTATAGGCAGGATATGAGAGTTACAAGATAAGATACATAGATATGAGTGTATCTCTAAGATACTAACAATCCTAACCAACTCAGGTTCATATCCATTAACAACAAAATAGCATTAGTTTTTTATGGCTGTCAACGCTTGCATGTTCGCGCTCACTTTGCTATTGAACAAATAAAACTTCTCCAAGTCACCAACTATGACTTGGCATCCCTCAAGCAGAGGGGCCAGGGTCCATGGCGGGCGACGGATCACTGACATCCCCAGTAATATTTGTCAAGTAAGGCCCCTCATGGGTGGTTTAGTCATGGATGGTGTGGAAGATGATGTAGATGCTGACTCGATTCCCACAGACGGAGCCAAATGTTTAAGGGTGTTTTCTTACCGTGGTTGTTGATGATAGGACGCCCGAAGGACCTGGCAAACGAGGCTAACCTTCGGGATGGCGGCCGAGCTAACTCTGTAAGAGGGAGCTCCAAGCCAAACTACGGATGTTTAGCCGAACCATGGTCCGTCGATCGATCTCCTCAGCAGTCTGCAAGATAGGATGCTCGTAAGGGGGCCAGATCTGGTTCTGACTAAATCACATCTGATACTTAAGTCACTTCGTGACACATGAATGCTCGAAGGAACTGATTCCGACCTATTGGAGGTTGTTCACTAGAAATATGTTTGGTCTATGTTTGGGGGTTGTACATACTATAAACACTCAAAAAGAAGATTACATCAAAAGAAAATAAAATTTACAATAAATTCTTGATGAAAACTCCATCTTCAAGCATATATGTCTTGGTGGCTTCATAACCCCTTGAATATCTTTGAATTGATCTTTGAATCACTTTAATCTACAATACACTCAATGAAGTAATTAGTACCAATATGTTGCACATCATCAAAACTAGCTAGGGATACCCACTATCCAACACCTTATTGGATGATATATCACCACTATCCATACTAATTATGTTTTATCCTGATTTCCTAGAAAATGATTTGACTATTTTGTCTGGTGATTTTTTTGTTCTTTTAATTCAATTTATTATTACTCAAAATTTATTTTTTCAAATGCGTATTTGCTATATCCCAAAAAAAACTTAGTACACATCAAGAAAAGCAATTAATACATAGAAAATCTAGGAGGTAAAAACAATGTCTAGATTTATTCTTTTCCATTTTTCGATATATATTTTCCCTTTGTTTCTATGTTAATTATCATGTTTTCCTTGATTTTTTTTAGAAACAAACCGAATACTTTCGTCGAGGAATCATATTTTGTTCTCTTATTGGATATATGATGTCAATACAGTAAAATTCTGACATAATGGCTCAAAAGACATTTTCCACATATTGGGTGAAGTCTAGGGGGTTTAACACTCGATCCACTTGTTATAAAAAGTTCTCTAGTTCTGAAAGCATTGATTTTCCAACAATTAGATAGATGTTATAAATCAACTACTGGGGAGGAGCCCACAGCTCTTTATTTATAGGCAATTAGGGGAATACAGATATGGGCTTACAATGATATGGGCCTATCTCTAGGATAGCCCAGAATCTCACCCAACTACGGTTAAATAACCGTTCACAACACTCCCCCTTATCCAGCCATAGGTGTGGACTCTGCTCGTGAATGCTTCAGGATTCTGAGCGTATAAGAGTCTCACATGGGGTGGATACTTCAGGATCCTGAGTTGGTGAGATTTGCCTCGTTAAAACCTCTAGCTATGGAAAACCCAGTGGGAAAAACCATAGTTAAGGAAAAAGAGTGCAAACGCTCTTTAACTCCCCCTGATTTGTACAAGTGACTCTGCTCATGAATACTTCTGGATTCTGAGCGTCACAGAGGGGTGGATACTTCGGGATCCAGAGTTGATTTGATTTGCCTCGTTAAAACCTTTGGCTATGGAAAACCCAGTGGGAAAAACCATAGCTAAGGGAAAAGAGTACAAATTCCCTCAACTCCCCCTGATCTGTAAAAGCTCTTAGGCTTTCAGATCTCTTAGGCTTATCTCATCACTCCTATTTACAATATTCCGAAAATGTACACAGATTGCAAATTTTGTCACCATCAAGCAGCTGCTGAATCCAGAAACTCTGGAGAGGTGTGCTAAGTTTCGTCGCCTCTGATGTGGTCTTCAGACTATATGGTCAGCTCCACAGAAACAGCCTCTATCCCAGTCGTCACTGGGATGTGATGTACCACCAGGCGCCCTTAAATACACCATTGGTGTGATTCTGGAATGGTGAGGATCTCGGAATAATAGGATGATGTTGCCTTCATAAGTTGCTTTGCATATTTGCAGTAGATGGTCATCCCACTGTTGGTACCTGTTCTGTGATTTCTCAGTATAGGGACCGGACCTGTAACCTGCATTCGCATAAACATTGGAGGATGCTACTACATTTTGTAAGTCCAAATATTTCGACCCTTGGAGGAAGCGCAGAAGGCTTAACTCAGGTCTAATGGCCCTTTTTAGGTGCCAACTATCTCTGGCTAATGAGTTTACTGCAATTGCTATACCGGGACAGATGCAGTTAGCCAGGAGTGCATGATTGCACTTAGATAAGGGACTTTAGGACCAGTTATATCCTCCCCCTCTTCCAGCGATCGGAAGGGTTCTTTTTATACATCCAGTAAGTGTACCACCGTAGGTGTACTTTGGATGACAATGGTCCTGTTAATTTCTCCAACGCACATCTGGGCGTTTGTAACAGGATTCTATGAGCCATGACTTTATATTTGCCTAGGTCTTTTCATGTTCAAAGGTCAGGCTTGTACATGTAGTTCAGTTTTCTCTTCAGGAGATCCGATGAGATTTTAGTTGTCTCCAACTATGATCTCTAATCTTGTTCTTTGTACAGATGCAAAGACAACCTTCAGTATGAATCATTGACTTGTCAAGTGATTCTCTTGGTTGTACATTTATTTGTTATACTTATATTTCTTCATTTGAATAGACGTCCCGAAGTCTATTCAGGGCTTTTAAGGAAATGTGGAAATTATCTTTACAAGATATCCACGAAGGTATGCCGTCACAACATCCAATAACGGGATATCAAAAATTTTCCTTCGCCAAATCGTAAGGTATTCGCTTTTGATAACTTAGGGAGACTGATGCATCATTTATGAGACATGCTCATTTGAATTTGTTCGATCCCTAGTTTCAGCGAAATTTTCCTTGGGCTATAGGTTGTACCGTATAGCATACGATTTTGTATTTATTTTTCTTATGTTTGCAATACTTTGTTTTATCCACAGGTTTGACACCTTTTGGTGTCTGGACTTCAGGTCCGAACATTTCACGTTTCATAAGTGAGTCCAGCTCATCTTTTATTGCCACGTTCCACGTTTGGCCAATCTCTACGTTTGCCTTCTAGCAACGGAGTATGGAATGATAATTTATAAACATCATCGCCATTGTGATGTATATGGCAATATGATACGTGAATGCGTTGTCGACAATTTATGTTCTATCTGTCCAACACCTCCCCAGTACGTACAACATTTACTTAATTTCACTTTTTCCCGGTAATTCCTCTGCAGTGGATTCCGGGAAGGGTGATGGTGTGGACAGGAGCTCATTGTCTTGTGGTAGTATTGTCTTAAGGTCTCCAGGAGTTTCTTGTCCCAGTAGACTGGTGGTCTGCCTCTTTTCTGTT
Source organism: Scilla litardierei (assembly GCA_030789695.1). NCBI lineage: Eukaryota > Viridiplantae > Streptophyta > Magnoliopsida > Asparagales > Asparagaceae > Scilla > Scilla litardierei. Next base: position 329,073,116 of record CM061133.1, on the reverse strand, counting down.
GAGGATCAGCCACTTCTGCTGCTGGTGGATTGCACCCATTCTCGGGGATGTCAATCCTAGCTGGAGTTTTTGCAGCAGGGATGTGTGATCTGACAATCTTCTGGTTGTCAATAAATGATTCCGGTAATTGGTAGACAGTGTTCTGTATGTGGAGGATCTTCGGGATCTCATCTACACATTGTATTGTTACCGGATCATAGTGGGTCAAACTTTTTGTATCCCACGTTATAATTTTCTTCGCGCCAAATTTTCTAGTATCTGGGCATATTTTTGGGAAACTAGTCTTATCGAAATCACAGTCTTCAAGATGTGCCTTAAATGCGTCCCCCGTTTGGGGTTCTAGGTATCTTATAAGTGAGGGTGAGTCAAACCCTGCATGGATACCTAGGCGACGTTGAGTACCGTTTTGGTCCTCTTTGGTGGTGCAATGGGGATTTAAGACTGCGCGACCGAAGATTCTCAGATGAGAAATGTTCGGTGGCATTCCATATGCAAATTGCATTGGAGACTCTGACCTCCAGAGGGTCTTATTTTCATTTACGATGCAGAATGCAGAGTTTGCATGTCCCCATGCATCCATAGGCAATCGGGATTTAATGGACGTTCAGTCCATTGGAGTCTACTTTTCAGTGACTCTGCCGACCCATTTTGGGTATGAACATGCGGCACTTGTATGTTCATTTTCAATTCCCGTTGATTGGCAGTACTCTTGAAAAGACTGGGAGGTATATTTCCCAACATTAACCAGACTTATTTACAACATTTTATTGTCTGGAAAATGTGCCCGCAACATTTTTATTTTTGTGCCAATAGCTTTGGAAAAGCTAAGTTGCGGGTCTGTAGTAGACACACGTACGCATATTCTGAGGATGCATTTATCAGTACAGTGAAGTACTGAAATAGCCCACTAGGGGGGTGGATTTTATCCACATCTATCTCCTTGTATTCTTTTTGAGGAAGCGTGGAGATTCTTTTTCAACTTATCGTGTAGATGGCCTTGCAATTAGTTTTCCCTTATAGTAAGGGATGCGAGGGATTTTTTCCCTTCTGAAGAATCTTCTGGTTCTTCAAGTGATACCCATAGGATAAGATGCGATGCATCATCACAAATCCAGGGCGGCCAAGTCCATCATGCCGGAGTAAAAACTCAGCTGATGTCGAGCACTTCAGGTGCTCCGTTTAATTCTGCTTCCTTTCTCCGAATCTTCGTATGGTGGAGGCCTATAAGGCTCTCAAAACGTTCAAGTGTGGATTTTACTCCTTTTTCTTGAGACGTTTCATACGGTAATTTTTTTTTTCATTTACATTTGCTGTTTCCAAGTGGAATCCGTTGAACCGGATGTCCTTGAAACTTAGAAAGTCTCTTTTGGAATTTGGAGGGATTAGTGCATCCTTTATTTTTGTGTCGTTTGGGGGCAACAGTGTTGCAGTCCTTGGATCTTCAATATAGCCCTGATATTGGGCTTTGTATTGAAAGAGATCGTACGTGTTTATTGTCTACTAATTATTTATCAGAGCAGTTTCATCTATTGAAAGATGAATCGTTAGGCACATGAATATTCAGATAAACATTTTCATTTATTGTCTACTAAACATTTTCATTCAGAACAAATTTCATAATTAAAATGCTCTCATAAATTATTCTCAAAACAAATTACTAAGATAAAAATAAAGGCTAATCAAGCAAGTCTTCATTTTCGAAGTTGTCAGCTGAAAACTTGACTGGAGCATCAGATGTCATCAGGTTTGTTTCAGCTTTATTTTTCTTGTTCTCTTTATACAAATCCTGGAGGTGCTGCGAAGTTCGGCACATTTTGGACCAGTGGCTTTTCATGCCACAATTATGGCACTGGTCTTCCCATTCCCTCTTGGATGGGGGTGAATCATTTTTGTCATTTCTGTGCCACGTGAACTTCCGCTTACTTTCATTATTTCGCTGCTGCTGTACATGGCCCTTGGCATTTTTCTGTTGACCCCCCTTCTGTGGTCTTTCTTTTCTTTTATTATCTCTCTTCTTTTTGAAGGAAGAGGAATGGTGAGCTTCTGGTAGGGGGCAGTGCCGGGAGGGCGCATATTGTGAGTGGCGAGAAGAAGCTCTCTGTTTTGCTCAGTCATGAGTAAACATGACAGCAGCTCAAAATACTTGGTGAACCTGTGTTCACGGTATTGCAGCATGAGTATCGCATTTTTTTTCATGGAAGGACGTATACGTCTTTTCTAGCATGCGATCTTCTGAGACATTCTCACCACACAACTTCAGGCGTGAGGTGATGCTAAAAAGTGCTGAGTTGTACTCAGCAATGGACTTAAAGTCATGTAGTCTCATGTTCTCCCACTCATATCGTGCCCTTGGGAGTATAACATCTTTCTGATGTTTATACCTGTCCTCAAGGGCAGTCCATAGCTCAAGTGGATCTTTGACCGTAAGGTATTCAGCCTTTAAGGTCTTGTCCACATGTCGGCAAATATAGATGATGGCTTGCGCCATCTCTATATCGCTAACATTTTCTTTTTCAGTCACAGCAGCGATGAGGGACTTTGCCCGCAGGTGAAACTTTACATCTAACTGCCAGCTTAGATAGTTTCTACCTGATGCTTCCAGTACTTCGAAATTAATGCTTGCAATATTAGCCATTTATCTAGCAGAGCACAAACATGCATGAATTAATAATTAATCAGGGAAAACATTTTCATGCGGAGGCAATATTTAACGAAAAACTAAATGTGTGGATCGGCCAGTCCCACAAGAAAGAGTCCAAAAGTCCACAGTCCAAATTATACAAATTTGCAGCTTTAAAAATGAAAATACAACTTTGGAAACCCCGTGGGTCCCATATGATATCTCCATCTTCAAGCGTGGCCTCCGTCTTCATGGAAGTTGGTCTTCTTTCTTAGACATTTACATAAATTCCTCACTACAATTTCTCTCAGAAATAAAAGAAAAGTGCGGAAAATAAACTGTGGGACTAAACGGCCGATCCAAAAACCACATTTAGCAATTCATGCAGAAATATTGTGCTCATCAACATTTTCATCAGACATTTTCATCACAGGCGTCGCAGGCATTTAATATTCGCAGAGATGGATAAATAATTTAGACACTTAATAATTATTGGACCACTGGGCAACGTCATACACCGTTAGGTTAGGTTACTAACGGCAGAGCGGTCGCAGGATCTTCCTAATTATTAAGTTTTAAATACAATGCACAACCACGCATATAATATCCAACAGAATATGCCAGAGATGCAAAGCATGTAAATATGATTTTTGCAGAAAAAATCATTACAATGCAAAAGTTGTAAAGTAAATGGGTTTAATCAATTAAATTGATTAAGAGCCCAAAATAAACATTTTCTTTGTCAGAGGGAAAAGTTTCCCTCATCATCCCAAAAGCCCCCCCAAGAATCCCCAAAAAGTCCTCGCCTGCCCGATATTTGTCCCGTAATTTACCGTGATTTTTCACGAATATTTTGCCCTTAAATCCCCTTTTTAAATTAATTTTTAGGCTAACAAGTTGCCTTTTGAGGCGAGTTTATAGCCCTTTGCCTCCCCCATTTTTTTTCAGATAAACCAGCCTGCGGGCCTGAAGCCCGCAGTCGACCTATGGGCTTCAGGCCCATAGGCTTTTTTTTTTAAATCTGTGGGCCTGAAGCCCACAACAGGTCTGTGGGCTTCAGGCCCACAAACTCTGATTTTTTTTGTTTTTTTTGAATTTTGTGGGCCTGAAGCCCACAGATCTGCTGTGGGCTTCAGGCCCATAGATCTGGATTTTTTTTTTTGAAACTAGGGTTTCATGTGGGGGGGGGGGCGGCGCCGCCGCCGCCCCCTGCAGGGGGGCGGCGGGGGCCGCCCCCCCTTGCGGGGGGGGGCCGCCCCCCTGCGGCCGCCGGGGCCGCCCCCCTTGCGGGGGGCGCGGCCTCGGGGGGCCGCCGCCCCCTGCGGGGGGGGCGGCGGGGGCCACCCCCCCCCCCCCCCCCCCCGCAGGGGGCGGCGGCCTCAGGCGGGGGCCGCCCCCCTGCAGGGGGGAGCGGCCGGAGAGGGGGGGGGGGGGTTTCCGGTGAGGTTTGGGGGGTCCGGTGACGGCTAGCCGCCGGAGGGTTCAAAATTATGGTTTTTACCCTAAAAATTGAGTTTTTGGGATGAAAAATCCGTCGTTTTCAAGGCGACGATGAATCCCCATGACGATCTTGCGAGATCTAGGAGAGGGGCAATCATACGTATGATTAAAAATATCGTTTTTAGTATTTTTACCTCTATATTCGTCCTCCGGATATAGCGACGCTTGCTCGAAGCCCTACGCGGATGACGACCCTTGATGGAGGAAGCCTTGCACCGCGCTCGTGGATCTCCCGTCTCGCCTTCGCCTTCGCAACGAACGGAAAGAAAATTTTGTGGAAAAGAAAAATTTTTAGAGTCGTGCTGATAACGTGTTATGAATCAACTACTTGGGGGAGGAGCCCCCAGCTCTTTATTTATAGGCAATTGTGGGAATACAGATATGGGCTTACAATGATATGGGCCTATCTCTAGGATAGCCCAGAATCTCACCCAACTACGGTTAAATAACCGTTCACAACAATAGAATGTTAAATAGCATTAGTTTTTTTTGATGTTGGGTATGTTGATCATACATGATTCGTAGAACATGTCCGAAAATAAAATAAATAGTATATATGTGTGTTTGTGTAGGAAAATTTACCGTGTTGACAGCGCATGCATTATTTTGTTCAGTATTTCTTTAAAATCTATTCGTTCGCAAATATGTGAAGTCTTCTAAAATCTTTTATTTTTATTTTTACAATTATTATTAATTTTGATGATACTAAGTAGAAAAAAACAGTATGATATCAGGAAGAACGAAAAACGATAATTCGGAAAAATATTTATTTCGTAATAAAAAATTGTTTAAGTATCTAGCCATGCAATTAGGGTTCTTGAAACTCCGGTCATTAAATAGTTTTATTTAGATTTATGTTTTGAAATATGAAGTCAGACTTGTCTAATTCGTAGCTTCTTTAAGTATACCGTTTTCCTTTTTCCCCATGCGTCACTTCTCTTTAAAATATTTAACCATGATCTTCAACGTACCTTTTAGAATATTTGAAAATATATAATACGGGCACAGGACCGAGCTCAAATACATCAAATGAATGGGCATGAAGCAAGTACAAAGAAGATGATACAAAGGAGATATATTTATATTAGGAATTGGGCCATATACAAAAAAAAATAGTAAAATTTAAACTGAGTATTGGGCGGGGGCCGCGCGCGCGCGTACCCCCCTCAGCAACAAATTATGACGTCCACTCTCCCACTTGGGGAGACAGTAGTCAAGCACTGCTTCAGCAGTGCAATGAAGCCCACTGGGCTAGGCCTGGGCCTCTTTGTTCACCCAATGACCACGTCCAGGTAAGTATGGATCAACGCTAGCCCGGCAACCCGTTTTATATCCATCCCAGCGCCTCCATCCTTGCGGTGCAGCCGATGTGGGACGAAATGCATACAGGACTCTATTTTCTCCATGGTTTCGTTGGCTTAAGCACAGTGTTTCATGCTCTCCCTGCGCTCTATCTGGTTTTTTTTCTCCATGGTTTCGTTGGCTTAAGCACAGTGTTTCATGCTCTCCCTGCGCTCTATCTGGTTTTTTTTCTCCATGGTTTCGTTGGCTTAAGCACAGTGTTTCATGCTCTCCCTGCGCTCTATCTGGTCACACGTGGATCAGTTGACCACCCATCAAACGACAGGATCAAATTTCTGTCGATGATTAATATATGGGCACGTAGCTGACATATTATTAGTTGAATCTAAAGCAATTGGCATCCTCACTCCTATTGGTAAACACCACTCACTCACTGTCCTCACCTCAAATGCAACCGTGGCCGCGCGCATCATCCTTGCTGTTTTATTTACACTTTTTTCCACAGAAATTGTTTGGTGCTGCAAACAATTTTATTACAAAATGAAGCTTATACCTAATTTTTCCAAAAAACGAAAAAACTACATGCTTTTCCAATTCGAAACATAACACTTACCCTCTAATCTTGGTCAAATTTGACTAAAAATCCTCTAGATTTGTGTATGCAGTACTGTTGTGAATGGGTATTTACTGGGTTGGTGAGTTATTGGGCCAACCCAAGTGGTTGGGCCCATATCTGTATAAGCCCACTTGTATTCTCCCCTTTGGCTATAAATATAGACCTGAGGGCTTTCCCCTCAGTAGTTGATTCATAACACGTTATCAGCACGAGTCTCTAAATTTTTTTTTTCTCCACAAATTTTTTCCGTTCGTTGCGAAGGCGAAGGCGAAGGCGAGACGGGAGATCCACAAGCGCGGTGCAAGGCTTCCTCCATCAAGGGTCGTCATCCGCGTAGGGCTTCGAGCAACCGTCGCTATATCCGGAGGACGGATATAGAGGTAAAAACTCTAAAAACAAAGTTTTTAATCATACGTATGATTACCCCCTCCCCTAGTTCTCACAAGATCGTCACGGGGATTCATCGTCGCCTTGAAAACGACGGATTTGTCTTCCCAAAAATCAAATTTTTTAGGGTTTTTTTGGATTTTGGTCAAACCCTAAATCAAACCCCGCCGGCGGCCTCCCCCCCCCCTCCCTCCCCCCCCCCCCCCCCCCCCCGGCCACGCCGCCCCCCCCCCCCCCATTGGGGGGGGGGGCGGCAGCCGACGCACCCCCCCCTGCAGGGGGGCGGCGGCGGCCTCTGCCGCCGCCCTCCCCTGCAGGGGGGCGGCCCCCGCCGTCCCCCCCCCCCACTGCAGAGGGGGGCGACGGCCCCGTCCCGTGCCCGCCGTCCCCCCCCCCCCCCGCAGAAGGGGGGAGACGGCCCCCGCCGTCCCCCCCCCCCCCCCGCAGCGGGGGGCGGCGGCCCCCCTGGCCACGCCCCCCTCTGCGGGGGGCGACGGCCCCCGCCGTCCCCCCCCCCCCCCCCCCCCCGCAGCGGGGGGCGGCGGCCCCCTGGCCACGCCCCCCCTCTGCGGGGGGCGACGGCCCCCCGCCGTCCCCCCCCCCCCCCCCCCCCCCCCGCAGCGGGGGGCGGCGGCCCCCTGGCCACGCCCCCCCTCTGCGGGGGGCGACGGCCCCCGCCATCCCCCCCCCCTCTCTGCGGGGGGCGGCGGCGGCGGCGGGCCCCCCCCCCGCCGTAACCCTAAACCGCACAAACAAAAAAAAAACGGTGCCTGAGCTGTGGGCCTGAAGCCCACAGCAGATCTGTGGGCTTCAAGCCCACAGAATTCAACACAAAAAAAAATTTCAGATCTGTGGGCCTGAAGCCCACAGCAGATCTGTGGGCTTCAGGCCCACAGATTTCCAAAAAAACAACCAGATCTGTGGGCCTGAAGCCCACAGCAGATCTGTGGGCTTCAGGCCCACAGAGTTTCATTCAAAAAAAATAAATAAATTGGGGGGAGGCAATAGGGCTATAAATGTGCCTCAAAAGGCAACCTATTAGCCTAAAAATTAAATTAAAATGGGGATTCAAAGGCAAAATATTCGTGAAAAATCACGGTAAATTACGGGACTAATATCGGGCAGGCAAGGGAGTTTTGGGGATTTTTTGGGGGACTTTTTGAGATGACGAGGGAGACTTTTCCCTCTGACAAAGAAAATGTTAATTTTGGGCTCTTAATCAATCTGATTGATTAAACCCATTTACTTTACAACCTATGCATCGTAATCTCTTTTACATGCTTTACATCTCTGGCAAAATTATGTGGATATTATTTGCGTGGTTGTACATTTTATTTAAAAACTTAATAATTAGGAAGATCATGCGACCGCTCTGCCGTTAGTTACCTAACCTAACGGTGTATGACGTTGCCCAGTGGTCCAATAATTATTAAGTGATTAAATATTGATTTATCCTCATATGAATAAACTGCCTGTGATGTCTGTGGATGAAAATGTTGATGAGCACAATATTCTTGCATGAATTGCTAAATGTGGTTTTTGGATCGGCCGTTTAGTCCCACAGTTTTTTTCCCGCACGTTTCTTTTATTTTTGAGATAAATTGTAGTGAGGAATTTATGTAAATGTCAAAGAAAGAAGACCTACTTCCATGGAGTCGGAAGCTACGCTTGAAGACGAAGATATTAAATGGGACCCACGGGGTTTCCAAAGTTGTATTTTCATTTTAATTCAAGCTGCAAATTTGTATAATTTGGACTGTGGACTTTTGGACTCTTTCTTGTGGGACTGGCCGATCCACACATTTAGTTTTTCATTAAATATTGCTTCCGCATGAAAATGTTTTTCTGGTTGATTATTAATTCATGCATGTTTGTGCTCTGCTAGATAAATGGCTAAAATTGCAAGCGTTGACTTTGAAGTGCTGGATGCATCAGGCAGAAACTATCTAAGCTGGCAGCTAGATGTTAAGTTTCACCTGCGGGCCAAGTCCCTCATCACTGCTGTGACTGAAAAAGAAAATGTTAGCGATATAGAGAAGGCGCAAGCCATCATCTATATTCGCCGCCATGTGGACAAGACCTTAAAGGCTGAGTACCTTACGGTCGAAGATCCACTTGAGCTATGGACCGCCCTTGAGGACAGGTATAAACATCAGAGAGATGTTATACTCCCAAGGGCGAGATATGAGTGGGAGAACCTGAGACTGCAGGACTTTAAGTCCATTGCTGAGTACAACTCAGCACTTTTAGCATCACCTCACGCCTGAAGTTGTGTGGTGAAAAAGTCTCAGAAGATCGCATGCTGGAAAAGACGTATATGTCTTTCCATGAAAAGGATGCGATACTTATGCAGCAATACCGTGAACGTAAGTTCACCAAGTATTCAGAGCTGCTGTCATGTCTTCTCATGGCCGAGCAAAACAGAGAACTTCTTCTCGCCACTCACAATATGCGCCCTCCCGGCACTGTCCCCCTACCAGAAGCTCACCATACCTCTTCCTTCAAAAAGAAGAGGGACAATAAAAGAAAAGAAAAACCACAGAAAGGGGGGCAACAGAAAAGAGCCAAGGGCCCACCACAGCAGCGCAAGAATGAAGGGAAGCGCAAGTTCACCTGGCGCAGGAATGATCACAAGAAAAACAATGCACCCCCACCCAAGAGGGACTGTGAAGACCAGTGCCACAGCTGTGGCATGACAGGCCACTGGTCTAGAGTGTGCAGGACCCCAGTGCATTTCCAGGAGCTTTATAAACAAAGCAAGAAAAAGAATGCTGAATCAAACCTGGTGGCTGCGAATAATGCAGTCAAATTTACAGCAAAAGACTTCGAGTCAGATAATCTGTTTGATTAGCCTGTTATCATTTATCTTAGCATTTCTATTGTATGAACATTTTTATTTCATGAGAGCTTTTATGTATCTTCAATTCTGCTGAATAAAATTTAGCTTTTCTGAATGCAAATGTTTACTCATTTTTAGATGGAATGCTCTCATGACTGCTTAGTAGACAGCGCGTCAACACATACGATCCTTCAACACAAATGCTATTTCCATAGCATTATCCCGTATAAGAGCCCTGTAAACACAATTTCAGGGCCATCGGACATAATTGAAGGTTCTGGGAATGCAACCTTGTTGCTCCCCAATAGAACAGAAATAAAAATAAAAGATGCACTTTACTCTCCGAATTCCAAGAGAAACTTACTAAGTTTCAAAGATATCCGTTTTAACGGATTCCACTTGGAAACAGCAAATGTCAAAGAAAACGAATTACTGTATGTAACTTCTCAAGAAAATGGAGTTAAAACCATTCTTGAACGTTTTGAGAGCCTCTCATCAGGCCTCTACCATACAAAAATTCGGAGAGAGGAAGCAAACCTGACGGAGCACCTGAAGTGCCCGACATCGGCCAAATTCTTACTTTGGCACGATAGACTTGGCCACCCCGGATCTGTGATGATGCACCGCATCCTAGCACAATCCCATGGGCATAACCTGAAGAACCAGAAGATTCTTCAGAAGGGAGAATTCCCTTGTGTACCCTGCTTTAAGGGTAAATTAATAACAAGGCCATCACCACTTAAAGTGGATATTGAGTCTCCTAGCTTCCTTGAAAGAATACACGGAGACATATGTGGACCTATCCACCCCCCTAGCGGGTCTTTTCGGTACTTTATGGTACTGATTGATGCATCTTCGAAATACTCGTATGTGTGTCTACTTTCAACCCGCGACTTAGCTTTTCCAAAGCTTTTGGCACAAATAATAAAGTTGCGGGCGCATTTCCCAGACAACCAAATAAAGAAAATACGTCTGGATAATGCGGGGGAATTTACCTCTCAGTCATTCCAAGAATATTGCCAGGCAACGGGAATAGAAATTGAACATCCGGTGCCACATGTTCACACCCAAAATGGGTTAGCTGAGTCGCTAATTAAAAGACTCCAATGGATCGCACGACCATTGCTGATGAAATCCCAGTTGCCGGTGGATGCATGAGGACATGCAATTTTGCATGCTGCATCACTAATAAAAATTAGACCCTCAGGAGGTCAGAGTCTATCTCCAATGCAACTCGCATATGGAACGCCGCCGAACATCTCTCACTTGAGAATCTTCGGCTGCGCAGTTTATATCCCCATTGCACCACCACAGAGGACCAAGATGGGCCCTCAACGTCGCCTAGGTATCTACGTAGGGTTTGACTCACCCTCCATTATAAGATACCTAGAACCCCAAACGGGGGACGCCTTCAAGGCACGCCTTGAAGACTGCAATTTTGATGAGACGTATTTCCCCAAAATGGGCCTAGACATCGAAAAGTCTAGTGCAAAGCAAATGTTGACGTGGGATACAAAAAGCTTGACCCACTACGATCCGGTAACAAGACAATGTGATGATGAGATCCGGAAGATCTTACACATCCAGGACACAGTCCATAGATTACCGGACTCGTTCACTGACAACCAGAAGATTGTCAGATCACACATCCCTGCTGCGAATACTCCAGCTAGGATTGACATCCCGAAGGATGGATGCAATCCACCTCCAGCAGAAGTGGCTGCACCTCAACATAAAAGAGGCAGACCACCAGGCTCCAAGGATAAAAATCCAAGAAAAAGAAAAATATCCGGAGACCTTGGGACGATACCCCCACAGAGAAACGAGCTCGTGTCCATACCCTCCCCCCTCCCAGAATCCACTGCAGAGGAACTACCGGGAGAAACAGAAATATCACTAAATTATGTACGTACAGGGGAGGTATTGGACAGAAAGAGTACAGTCGTTGACGATGACTTCGCGTTTCACATTGCCATTCACGTCGCCGGAAGCGATGATGATTATGAACCACACTCCGTTGCTGAATGCAAACGTAGAGATGATTGGCCAAAGTGGAATCAGGCAATAGAAGCCGAGCTGGACTCGCTTCAGAAACGAAAAGTCTTTGGGCAAATAGTCCAGACACCTACCGGTGTCAAACCTGTGGGATACAAATGGGTATTCGTCAGAAAAAGAAACGAAAATAATGAGATCGCACGCTACAAAGCTAGACTTGTAGCACAGGGATTCTCCCAAAGACCGGGTATAGACTATGACGAAACATACTCCCCGGTCATGGATGCGATCACGTTCAGATTCCTGATAAGCTTAACAGCAAAGGAAGGCCTAGATATGCAGCTAATGGATGTTGTGACTGCGTATCTATACGGCAATCTCGACAAGGAGATCTACATGAAACTTCCTGATGGCTTTTCAATACCTGCTGAACTGAAAGATAGACCTCGGGACGTCTATTCTGTTAAGCTACAAAGATCATTGTATGGTCTCAAACAATCAGGAAGAATGTGGTATAATAGACTCAGTGCGTTCCTTGTTCAACAAGGATTCACGAACAATGAAGTCTGCCCTTGTATCTTCATAAGAACAAAGGGAAAAGGATTCGTGATAATAGCTGTCTACGTAGACGATCTGAATCTCGTAGGATCTCCCGAAGAGATCACTGAGATATCTGTAAGCCTAACAAAAGAATTCGAAATGAAAGACCTAGGCAAAACCAAATTCTGCCTTGGCTTACAGATTGAACATCAGAAAGACGGAATCCTATTACACCAAACCACATATACGAAGAAAATGTTGCAAAGATTCCATATGGACCATTGCCATCCATTAAGTACACCTATGGTAGTACGATCTCTGGATGCACATAAAGACCCCTTCCGGCCGCTGGAAGAGGGGGAGGATATACTTGGTCCGGAAGTTCCGTATCTGAGTGCCATCGGAGCACTACTATATCTGGCAAACTGCACGCGTCCCGATATAGCGTTCGCAGTAAATTTGCTTGCCAGATACAGTGCAGCGCCTACGCAGCGCCACTGGACCGGGGTAAAGCACCTTCTGCGCTACCTCCAAGGGTCTACAGATTTGGGACTCTTCTACAAAAATGGAACATCCTCTACACTTGCAGGTTATGCTGATGCAGGGTACTTGTCTGATCCCCACAAAGCAAAATCACAGACTGGGTACGTGTTTACCTACGGAGGGACAGCCATTTCCTGGAGATCCATCAAGCAAACCTTGACGGCAACCTCATCCAATCACTCGGAGATCATTGCCATCCATGAAGCAAGCAGAGAATGCGTATGGCTATGCTCAGTCATCCACCACATCTTGTCTACGACCGGACTGAAGACTGGAGACCTCGAGCCCACTACCATGTTCGAGGACAATGCTGCTTGCATAGCTCAGCTACGAGGTGGCTTCATCAAAGGCGACAGAACGAAACACATTTCACCAAAGTTCTTCTGGACGCATGAGCTACAGAGAGATGGCAAGATCGACATCAGACAAGTGCAGTCATGTGACAATTTGGCAGATTTGTTCACTAAAGCCCTTCCTACTGCTACCTTTAGAAAACTTGTACATAGGATTGGAATGAGACGCCTAAGAGATCTGAAAGCTTAAGAGCTTGTACAGATCAGGGGGAGTTTGGCAGAGTTTGTACTCTTTTTCCTTAACTATGGTTTTTCCCACTGGGTTTTCCATAGCCAAAGGTTTTAACGAGGCAAATCTCACCAACTCAGGATCCTGAAGTATCCACCCCATGTGAGACCCATACAGGCTCAGAATCCTGAAGTATTCATGAGCGGGGTCCACAACCATGGCTGGATAAGGGGGAGTGTTGTGAATGTGTATTTACTGGGTTGGTGAGTTATTGGGCCAACCCAAGTGGTTGGGCCCATATCTGTATAAGCCCACTTGTATTCTCCCCTTTGGCTATAAATATAGACCTGAGGGCTTTCCCCTCAGTAGTTGATTCATAACAAGTACCAATTAATTTTTCTATACATAAAGATAAAAAAATTTGATACTTAATGTTAAAAAGGAGAAACCCTATCTCGCTTTATCCTTCTTTAGTTATGGTTTGTTTTTTCTATCCATATTAAAATACAACGTGTTTCCAGGGTGTTTTCTCACTGCAGTTGTTGATGATAGGAAGCCCGAAGGACATGGCAGACGTGGCCGACATGGCCGACCTTTGGAATGTCGGTCGAGCATACTCTGTGAATAGGGAGCTCTGAGCCGAACTATGGATGCCGAGCCGAACCGAGGTCGATCAATCTCCTCAGTGTTCTGCATGACAAGAAGCTCGTCGGGGGGGTCAGATCTGGGTTTCGACGAAATCCCCTCCGATGCTTTAGTCAGTTCATGACTAAGGAATGCTCGGTGGAACAGATTCTGATCTGTTGGAAGGTCGCTCACTAGTTCTCAGGCCAAGCTATATGGAGGAAGAAATAAGTTTGGTGGAGCAGATTGGGTGTACAGGAATATCTGAGTATCAGATCTCATAAAAACTCCCCTCACATTCACGTTCCTTGTGCTAATTGTAGGAGAGCCTTCTTTCAACGCCCTATTTTCATAATCCATGTGCATTTCATGTCGTTTATTGTATCATGGTTGTACTGTTCGTATAGATGGTGGATTAACAGTCAATCATTGATCGCTCGGTTTGTCTAGCGAACCTCTTAATAGCGGGAGCCCAATGGTCAATCGAGTTGTCGTCATGAATGGGGAGAGGATGACTCACACATGAGGGTTCCTGGACTGGTATATCGGTCCGTAGTGGGCCAATCAACTTGTGGCAGTCAGCCTAGCAGCCTCTGGGCCAGTCAAGGGTTGCATCAATGGTTCCCACCACCCGTGCTCGATCGATGTGGCGATTATGGTTAGGGGATGTGACATGTAAGGATTGGACTGGCATGGCAGTCGAGACGGTGCATTTAATGTTGGCCGCCAGAGCTCCATGCCCTGGGGCTTGGGGGCTAAATAACACATAATTTGGGGAGTCGGTGACACAAGATGTCGACACTTTTTCTCATCAGCTGGTCCGGCCTGATGTAACCACTCGTATAAGATAGGAATCTGGATGAGAACGTGGGGTTTCCACTTCACATTCAAATAGTTCAGCATTCATTCTGCCCCTCATGCAATTTTGTCTTTGACGATGCATGTTAACTCCCCTTCTGTGTTAGTATTTCTCCTTGACATTGAGTAGGTTTGCATGTTCAGGATTAGAAAGTGCCGACCGGAGGAAATGTTGGAAATGTCGAGGGCCGCCCAACCCCCAGGGCTTGGGGAGGTTCCTATGAAGGGGAAAGGTTTGCTCGTTGGATTTTTGAGGGACCATTCGGGGATGATGGATACTCCATTCCTCTAGATGTTCGAAATGAGGCCTCCTCCGTCCTTATTCTGTGGTAGACAAGATTAGGGATGAATACCTCTTTTATCCTTATGGGGTTCGGGTCCCCTTTTATAACAAAAAGTTTTGTTTCCCCACAAAGCACAAAGTCAAGGTGTATTCAAAGATGTTCCAGTTGGGGCCTCGCTTCTCCCTTCATCATTTCATTATCTTAGTCTTGGGCTTTCTGGAGCTATCCCTCTGTCAACTAATGCCCAATTCCATTTTCCCCTTGATTGGCTTCATTATGCTTTGTCTGTTTCACGAAATAGTGACAACCATGTCGCTCTTTCAATTCTTCATCCAAGTGAAGCTTGCCCCTACACGTTTGTGGTATAATATCACTGCGAGGAGTAGGAATCTCATCTTGGTCTTCCCCGTGAAATCTGTGATTGGAATGATAATTTTGTTTTCATCACCTTAGTCGGTGAGGTGTTATTCCTCACCAGTTGGTAGGGGTGAGCACGGTTTGCTCAAACCGCCCGAACCGAACCGGACCGAACCAGACCGAGCCAAAAACCGAACCGAACCGCTCTCCATCGGTATGGTTTGGTCTCAATTGTTGGAAACCGCCACTTATGTGGTATGGTTTGGTTTCACCTGATCGAAACCGCTTAAATCGAACTGAACCGACTCCTAACCTATATTATATACTGTGCTGGAAATATTTGGATCCGCATCCTCAAACAAACAATCCATCAAAATAGGTCCAATATATTCTTTGCCACACATGGAAGCTGTGTGCTGTTTGGGGTTATTGTACAAATTATATTGCATTGAATCACGGTTGAAATATCCTTTGATAGCTCCCCTAGTTTGTTCGCATGTACTTGAAGGAAGCGGAAGCAAGTTGATTAAAAAAATTCAATGGAGAATGGTAGTAAGCACGGGGGCTGTCTGGCATCTTGAGAAAGACCATCTACTAGCGACTTTCTACAGTCTTTTTAGCTGCAAGATTAGAACAGTCATGTTAGTAGTTTTAATTGTTTCCCAGCATTGGGTGTTTAATAAGATATGCAACTTTCTTATGCATTATCAGTTGTTTCCCAATTGTACAGTTTCCTCTATGTGAACTTTAGAGGATCTGGTTGTTTTGTCTGTTGAAATGTTCATCTCTTTATACATTCCTTCGCCAATGGTTTTATTTGTTTTCTGTCCAGACTTGCAATGTCTATAGTTAATGGATGTGCTGTGCTTTTGTTTCTGCATCAGTTGTGTGATTGTTAATTGGCGGAGTAGAGTCAAAAGTGATGCAATTTAGGGTTTCCACTGCCTGCAAATCCAATGGATCAGTAGAATCCTTAATTATTCTTGACCTAAAATAAAATGCAGAGCTTGAGCTTTTGAGATCTAGAAACTTTCCAGTACACAGAATCTTACATGCATCTATTGTTTCTATCACAGTTAGAACTCCTGCAAGCGATGCAGTGCCTAATTTTCCCTGGTTTGATAAGGAGCACAGAAATGAAGCCATGTCATGAAATTATTTTAATGACAAAGTCTATATTTAGCAAATTTGGGTATACAAGGGGATCTTCCGTCATCATATGTCTGAACCGTGGTTCCAAACTGAACCAAACCGCTCCAAGCGGTTTTCGTCGGATCGGAAACCGCCGGTATGGCGGTCTGGTTTGGTCTGGCCTGTGAAAAACCGCTACTTATACAGTCTGGTTCGGTTTAGGTCCCAAACCGATGGTTTAAGACCGTGCTCTCCCCTACCTGTTGGGGTTTCTTCGTCACCCTGGACTCATTGGGACTGAACCTTTCTGAAGCCGAGTCTAATGTCGCTGACTTTTTACTGGACATTTCGACCAAGGAGAGGTCGATCCGAGTCATGCTGGATGACCAACTACTAAAGAGCATTTTTTGGGCTTCGGGTAAAGCCAGTCTTGTGATCTCGTTCCTACCTTTGATCACTTTGATTTCCTTTCTTCTTGCAAAGATGGGCACGCATGAGTTCCACAAGGCTCTCGGTATGACTAATCGTATCCACCTCGGCTTCAAGAAAACCAGAGGTAGCACGTCTGCTCGTTTGCTCAGTGGACCTGTGAGCGAGGGGGAGCAGGGGTCGGCTCAGCCAATCGGAAGGTTGAGCTCGGCCTACGATGGCTCGGTCCCAGTCATAGAGAGTTCACTTACACCTACAGAGGAGTCGGCCCTAGTAGTTGAGGGATCAGCGCCGGTCGTTGAGGGATTGGCTAGGTTCTAGGGAAGTTGGCAGAGTCGCCTATGGTCTACAAAAGAGAAAGGAGCACCCGTCGGCATGCTCCGAGGTCCCTAAGAAGAGGAGGAAGGAGGGAGAGGCTGAGCCTCTAATCTTGGCTCCGGTGGGTAACGTTGGGGCCTCAGTTGATGTCCTTGGGTTGGTCGATTACTGGCCCGGGGGTGGTCTTGTCCCTTCTAAGTCGACCGGGCTGACTTCTTCCGAGCTGGATCAGGCTCAGATACTACCTACGTATAAGTCCTCCTACGTGGACCTGGAACTTCCTAAAGACAATCCCATTAGGCCCATCCATAAAGTTGGGTCTGACGAGTAGTCTTTATTGATTGCAGGGTGGCATCCCAGTTGACCGGGAATTCTGTCCTCCTGTGGGACAGTTCTTTTATTAGAAAGATCGAATCTGAAAGTTTGCCTAGCTGCATGGTCTAGCAGAGCCAACAGGTAGGGTCCCCCCCTCTTTCCTCCTCCCTTGTCCTTGTATTCCCCTGACTTCTTTATCACACATATGTCTTCGGTAGCCACCGAATTGCGGTGACACTCGGTAATGGTGGAAAATGTTGTGGCAAAGGGTGACGGTCGTCGAGAAGGCTACTAAGGAGGCACAGATTGAGTTCAATTTGGTCGTTCTCCAGGTCGCCGAACTTTACTCTAAAGTCTCCAACATCTCATTAGATGTGGGGAAGTTGGAGAAGGCATTGGTCGAGGAGAAGGGAGCAAGGTCAGTTGTTGATGTAGCTCAGGCAACTACCGAAGATATTGTCAGTGTCATATCTTCTTTGAAGAGAACGGCTGTGGAGGAGCGGGCCACCAGGAGGGAGAGATTGAAAAAAGATAGGGCCAAACTTCGAGCTCAGATTGCAAGGCTGACGGAGATTGAGCCCAAGAGGATCGTCGCTGAGGTCATGAATAACTATGATGAAGCTATCACCACATAGATGGCGAATTTATTTCGTGATGGCTTCCTCAGGTGCCTAGAGAAGATCATGCGAAAGTTCCCCACCTTCGGGGTCGATTTTGGCGAGCTCGAAATGGTGCTGATGGGGTGCGGACGAAGTCGCATAGGCGGAAAGAGCACCCCTTGAAGCCCTAGCTCTAATAGCTCCACCGTCATAAGTTATATCTGTTTCAACCTTTGTTTTATCGCTTTACTTTTAATAAACTTTTTTGTGAGAAGATTTGTTATTGTTCTGGGCTTCCATGTAGAATCCTTGGAGGCCCCAAGCCTCAGCCCTATGGTAAGATTCCAAATCTTAGGCCAAGCTTGAAAAGGGGATAATGGCATGGCATGCTCGACTCAAAAAAGGCTTTAGAGCCATTATAGGCCCACTCTGCAGCTCAGACTCACCCCATAGTAGTGTTAAGACCGTCTACCTTGCAATACTAACAACAAAAAACTTTAGATGGTGTGAATAAAGTAATGGCAATAAATTGTGCAATTAAAATTTAACTTGCAAATGCAGAATAATAAGTGCAAGTGGAATTAATCAACACAGTCAATCTAAACGCAAACACAAGATTTTACCCTGGTTTCCCAAACTTAGGTACGTCCAGCCACACAAAATATTCACTATAATCCTACACAAGGTAGTGAATACATCCCTACACAAGGGATTTGCCCTTCACAAGGACTCAACCTACCCTACACACGGGTCTAACTCCCACACAGAGAGAAACTAATTCACACACAAAGAATTAGGGTTATCCTACACAAGGGCACAATCACCCTTACAATGGTTAAACTCTCACAAAGAGAGTGACCAATCCCACAAAAAGAGTGTCTAATTCCCACAAAGAGAATTAGGGTTTCAAGAAAACAAATGAAACAAAAGACTCTTACCTATGCCTTGAGATGAACTTACTCAATATGAAGATGAAGGCATGGAAGAGAATCTCCAAGTGATGAGATTTAGCTTGATTGCACTTGGATGATTTCCCTTGAGCTTGACTTCAATGCATGAAGATGAAAATGAGCTCTAAGAGGGAAATGAGAGGAGTTTGAGGGTGGCTTAATCAATCTCTAATGATTTGTAATAGTTCCAAGAAGTTATAATGAACTCAGCTCTCTCCTATATATAGGAAGCCAAAAGAAACCCTCAAACCCAAGTAAAAAGCCCAAATGAATAAATCTGCAACGGCTAGATTCTGGCAATTTACGGCTCAGACAGTCGACTGATGAACAACTGACAGTCGACTGGTCAACGGCTATAAAAATCCCAACGACTATAATCTGAGCCAGGATAGGCGACTGTAGAAGACTACACGGGCACATGTACAAGGTGCATGTGCCTGAATATCCTTTAGCAGGCGACTGTCACATAGGATGGAAATGAGCTGAGAAAAATGCAAATTTTGCATTAGCGCCTTCAGACGATAGATGACCAATTCTCAGGCGCCTGTAATTTGACAGACAACTGAAAACCTCTCATCAGTCGACTGACTTGCAAAGTGGGTTGAAACCCAGAAAATGCAATTTACGCACTTTGGCACACAGATGACTAGAGAACAAATCCCAGGCGACTGATGGAAGACATGCACCTGTAATATGAATGTCAATCATCTATTTCCAAAAGCTCAAAGAAAGAGTCAAGAAATGTTGACTTGAGCTGTGCACACCAGTCGGCTGTAGAAGGCTGACTAGGCGCCTCGAGGTCATCCAGTCGCCTGTCCTGCCTTCAGCAATCGACTGTAGGAGAGCCAAAAACTCCAGTTTGAGTTTAAGGCATGGTAAACCTATTGGGATGATTCTATGATAATCCTTAGGCTCACTAAGGTGCTTATATATATATGCATAAATGTGTAGACAATCTATCAAGGCATTACATTAAACCTAGACTCAAAAAGAGAAATACAAGTAATAAAAGATATTACATGGATTACGTTGCTTTCCTTAGAGTCTAATTTCAATCTCTTGATGCCTTGATGCTCTCCATCATCTTCCAAGCTTTGGCACCACTTGAGTCCAAGTTTTGGCATTGCTCCTCTTGATGTCCATACTTGCACCAAGCTATTAGTCTCCAAATCATGCTATTCTCTATTTGATAAACATGAGACTAAAACGTGAGAGTCATTAACAACAACATAATGTTGTGATCATCATCAAAATACTATTGGTATGAAACACCAATACCTAACAAGTAGGAGGCATGAGGTGCGAGAAATTGTGTTCACCATGTTGGTGCCCCTGTTAAGTCTTCGACCTGCTACGATGGGAATGTCCTTTTGTCCTATAGTGGGACCAATGGGTTGGCTCACTGGGGAGTGGCCCCTATCCTTAGGGTAGACCGATGTGTTGGCCTACTGGGGGAGTGACCCCTAGCCTTACGGTAAAACCGATTGGTCGGCCTGTCAGGGGAGTGGCCCCAGCCTTACGGTAAACCCAATTTTTTGGTCTACCTACTGTGGAGTGGCCCCAGCCTTAGGGCAGACTGACGGGTCAGCATGCTGGGGGAGTGGCCCCCAACCTTACAGCAAACCGATTGGTCCGTCTGCTGGGGGAGTATCCATCTTCTCTACCAAAGTGTTAAGATGGTCATTCGGGTTCTCCATATGGGCCCTTGAGAATTGGTCCCTTTGCTGGAAATCAACCAAAGATGGTTTGAGTTCGAAATTATTTGGCTCCGCTACCGACCTTTGGACGCTAGAGGTCGACCTATTATGGGGGCATTGAGTAGTCGAGGAGTGACCTAGCCGGTGGCGGTGGCGGTGGTGGTGGCGGTGGTGGACCATTCTCGGGGTTAAGTATCTCATCCATTATCTCAAGGGCTTCTCTCCTACTCCTCCCGGCGCTAAGCCTTCTCGCAGTAGCTTCAATCTCTGGGTCTAGTAGATGCAAGTCTGCTATGCCTTGAGATCTCTTGTGCATACAAAAAGGTCTACTCCAAAAGGAAATGTCAGAAGCACCAAGAGAAGATGAAAAAGGAAATATGATCAAAAGAAAACAAAGAGAAAGAAAAACGTAGTCACTCTACAAAGACTAAAACCAATATCAATTCGTGCCTCCCCGGCAACGGCGCCAAAAAGCTGATTGCTCCCCGTGAAGGGGTCGATGCTAATAAAACCGTAGTGCATGGGTCGTGTGTAGTCGCTTACAGGTCGAACACGAGAAGGCGGTCAATAAGTATCGGTGTTATGGGTCCTTGAATGAAAGCTACGCGACAGTCATGGTGATCAGTTGGTGAATGGTAGAAAAAGTGTGATCAAGGGGTAAAAGCTCTAGGGCATGGGGAATCCCCGCCATTTGACTAGGGTTAAGGTTAAACTAATGAGCAATCGGTTGTCGGGTTTATTGGGACTCGGGAGAGGTCGTATGACCTAAGGGCATTCACCTATCCCCTACTATCGTGATACATAATAGGTTATTCCCTTATGTCATGTCCTACCCCCCACCGTCGTGATGCAATGATAGGCCAAGCCAACCTACAACGATGTCAGTAGTCTCTGATGCATCTGTATACGTTGGGCTTATTACGCTCGACGAATATCCCCAATCTTCCTCCCACCCATAGTGGCATTCGGGGATTAGACCTACATTGGGAGAGCTCTTAATCGATGCCAGTTGGTATTCATTTACACCGATAGTATGGATCGTCGTAGGGATCGGATCCCCGGATCAGTCCCGACCTTTAATCGGTGGCCAATCCGATCACCCCGAAGGGAGGGGGTCGATTCTACGACGATTTTAATCGTCCCAATGTACCCCTAATCTCAACTAGCCCAGCAACTAAATCAATTAGATGGTTCAACCCATGGCCCTAATCCAGTGGGGTTCATCACATTGCCCTAGATGAAAACTACTCGCTACCCATCGCAATAGAAGGGGTTTCTAGCAATGGGTAAGCATCTAAAGCCGTGGATTCAGATTATAATAGCAATATATGATAAAACAAGGCAGTAGCAACCAAGAGAGAAAATTTCTATTAAGCAAAGATAGAGTATTACACTAATAAGAGATTAGAATAATGAAAACAACTAAATAAAGAATTTTAGAATTCTTACAAACTTGCCCAAAACCCTAGGAAATACAGAAAACAGCTAAAAAGAGGATTCCTCTCGCAAGAGGATGAAGTGGTGCTTCTATACGCGTGCCCAAAGGACCAAAATAGCCCCAGATCCTCCCTAGTAGCCGTAGAGAAGTAGTCTGATGCGACCACGTCAAGAAACAATGTGGTCGCATCGTCCCCTAGAAGAATAGGGATCTGGGGGCTCGGCGAAGTGGTCGCGCCAAAAGAGACGCGGCCGCGTTAAAAATGGTTATGTAGCCGCGTAGTCTATTACAGCGGCCGCATCGTTCTGCTATGGATGCCGTAAATTCGTGGCTTCGTTGTCTTCGTTCATGCGGGCCGCAAAAGTCTCAGATCTTCAATCTTGTTCTTGACTCTATAAGCCATCTGACGCGACTGTTTGGTGGAAATTGACGCGTCCACATAGTTGTTGCTTCTTTGGCAGTTTGACGCAGCCATGTGGACACGGTGACGCAGCCGCATCAAGGGCAGTTGCTCACAAAGTCTTCTCCTTTGCGCCAATTGGCTCCCCGGCTTCGCTCCTTTTGCCTCTTTGCGCTAAGATCTTTCCATATGATTCCCAATCAACACATATTTTCTGCAAAGCACGTGAGAGACCATAAAAGCAAAAGAAGAGACAAAACGGAGAAAACGGGAAAAAAAGGGAGGGATAGAGAATGAAACGGTGTAAAACATGCATGAAAAAGAGTGGAAAACTATATAAAATAAACACTCATCAATCCAAAAAAAACCGGCTCTGGAGCTATGTGACTCTCCTCATCAATGACTCATGAGGGTTGTGGATTTACCAGCTTTGGAACCGGTACCATGACTGCTTCGGTGGTTTTTCCTCCTCTTGTTGTCACCGCCACCACAGCATTAACTAGCCATCTTAGATTGAGCTCAGACTGAGCCAGAAGCTTTCCTTACGCCTTAGTAAGTTGGCTCACTTGGGCCTTCAATTGGTCCATGGTGATTGCAAGTTGTTTTTGACTAGCCAATAACTCTGTGTTTTGCCTAGCCATGTCGGTGTTATGCTTAGCTTGAGCATTGATAAAGTCTTCCAATTCTCCTTCAACATTTGGTTTGGGTGCCGTCGGATGTTGATAAGATTTTTGATACGGCGTTTGATAATGCAGACGGTTGTTGTAGGCCGGCAGTCTATAAGGCACAACTGGCCTAAATCCTTGTTACTGTTGCTGAGGAGGTGCTTGTAGTTAACGTGGAGACTGTTGTGGCCTCTGCTTAGTAGGTGGTTGCATGGCTCCATTGGGGTCGCTATTGAAGAATCTCATATGTGTCTTCCAAGTCGGATTTGTCCATTACGACCTTGGGTTACTCCTATCATCAGAAATGTAGTTAAATTGCTCTGTCGGCACATATGTTCCATCAAAAGAACATTCACTAGCGATGTACCCTTGCTCAGCATAGTTATCCCATGTAGCACAAACTGGAGCCTTGGGAGAGGTAGGTATAACACTAAGCATTTGTTCAATCCGAGCGACATGCTTCGATAGACAATCGGATTGACCGTCGTAGTTTGTGACTTGCTTCATCTCGAAATGAATTCCATCGGTATTCTTTGACGATGTTGAGCGATCATCGCTCCATTGTTGGTTGTTAGAGGCCATTTGTTCCAATAGTGATGTGGCCTCATCCAAAAGCTTAGCCAAAATTGCTCCATTAGCAGAAGCATCAGTGATCATCTGTGTCTCCAACTTCAACCCATTATAGAAGCGTTGGATGAGGTCCCAATCTTGGACTCCGTGATGCAGGCACTGATGTTGCAAGTCCTTGAAGCGCTCTTATGCTTCATATAATGATTCCTGTGGGAGTTGCTTGAAAGATACAATATCACTCCTAATCCTCACCTTTTGGGAAGGTAGAAAATATTTGTTGACAAAAGCTTGGGCTAGCTGCTCCTAAGTCATAAAGGTGCTTGTACAATGTGCCCACAACCAATACGTCGCTTTGTCCCGAAGTGTGAATGGGAATAATCAAAGTCGAATGGCATCTTCACTCACATTGTTGACTTGAAATGTGGCACACTTCACCAAGAATAAATCAGTGTGTTGGTTGGAATTTTCATGAGGATGTCCATGGAAAGCATCCTGCTGCATCAATGATATCAATCATGTCTTCAACTCAAAATTTCCTACCTCCAACTGCGGTCTCAAGATAGAAGATATCGATGCAATGTTGGGATTCATATAATCCAGTGGTGGTGGATGATCTACCATCTGGTCCTCCAACAATTTCCGCCCCGCTCAGCTCTAAGTTTTCTTGCAGTTCTTTCAATCTCAGGGTCAAACTGTAGCAAATCGTCAGATCCCCCAAGACGTGTGTTCATGCACAATCAAGAAACTCAGAGAAGATATTAGTAACAAAAAAAGAATAGGAACGTACGGTAGGGTGTGAGATGGATGGAGAAACTAACAAGTCTCCAAACTAAAAACCAACCCAAGTTAATCGTTGCCTCCCCGACAACGGCGCTAAAAGCTTGTTGTGAACCCTGCAAGTGCATGATGTCGATAGCTTTGTAGTATAGTATAGGTTGTCGGTCCACAGGGAAGGTGATTGGTATGGGCCCCGGGCTATGGTTCAGAGTTGTGTGACTGTGTTAGAGTTTGCGTCCGCAATTGCAGGGTGTTGAGGCTTTGTAATATAGTAAAGGTTGTCGATCCACAGGAAAGGCGATTTATATAAGCCTTGGGTTTTTGTTCAGAGTTGTGTGAATGTGTCAGTTATAGGTGTATCCAAGAGTTTTGTCACGGAAACCTCTCACAATTAATAACATTAGAATGAAGACTAGGGCACTAGGAGTCACCACTAGGATCGTTGGATGTCGATGCTAGGTTATAAATTCTAGGTTAGGTTTAGTTCTTAGGGCGAGATCGTCATATCTTGAATGTGAAATCGTAGACAACTATCGTTGAACTAATCATCTAACGTATCACGTGCTTAGCCCCACCATCATAGATGGCCTTTCACGCGATGCAAGCATTACGATCGACAATAAATTCTCAATCTCCACTCACGTCACTATCGTGAATTAGAGCTTCGATTCGTGATATGATGGCTCTTATTGATGCTACTATCGTAGATCATCAATTAATGATATAGGGCAGCGGTGGAGACCCGTAAAGTGTGTGCCACTATCGTGGATCACGAACCCTAAGTGAATCCACTAACAACACTAATCAAGCCTATAGGATAATATCTAGGGGAAGTGCCACCATCGGGGATCACAAACCCTAAATGAGAACACTATAAACTTGGTTAAATCAACCACATCACGTTCCAATTCACCAAATTAACCTAAAATTCATAACTTTCACTTCTAAACCTTAA
This sequence comes from Scilla litardierei, assembly GCA_030789695.1. Classification (NCBI taxonomy): domain Eukaryota; kingdom Viridiplantae; phylum Streptophyta; class Magnoliopsida; order Asparagales; family Asparagaceae; genus Scilla; species Scilla litardierei. The sequence continues at coordinate 329,047,885 of CM061133.1, read as the reverse complement.
ATCATAGGGGTCATCCATTAGCACTAGATGGAACTACTCATAATTCATAGCGAAAGCGATAAAAACAATAATAACAATAGAAGTAAACATACTCGCAACAATAAACATCAAAAGACAATAGAGATAAGGAAGAAAATAGTACAAAGCCAAAGAGAACCAGAGATCTATCGAGAAAATTAAGAACTCAACCAAAAATAGCCAGATTCCATGCACAAAAGCTCCCAAAGGTCCAATCTTTGCTTAAGAAATTAATAGCAACGGCTAAGTAAACTTGAATTCAAACTAAAAATTAATCAAAACTGAACTCTCGTCAACCCCTTAAACCTAAGGAAGGAATATTGTATATATGCAGATGGGGTTGGGCCCACAAAATCTAACAAAAGCCCAAAAGTCGGCTCAATTCTGTGTCTGTCGAACCGCCCGACTCGACTGAGTGGCAATGCCACTCGATCTGAGTAAAGCTTCGTTGCACCGTCGGTGCCTTTGTTCTTCTGCTAGAGAAGTGGTCACTCGAACTGAGTGGATGGTCCACTCGATTAAGCTGCAGAGCCTCATGTTTGGTTTGAAAACTTCGCTCTGTCCTATTTTTCACTCGACCAAGTCACCTTGGCACTCGGTTGAGTGGGCGTGTCTACTCGATCGAGCTGCAGGAGTTGCAGAAGGTTTGAAAATGTCCTTCTGTCGATAATTTTTCCCGGCTAAGTAGTGAAGCTACTCGGCCGAGTGATCTTCTTCCTCGTCCAATCGGCTAAGTGTCGAACATGATTCTCTTTTGCCTCACCTACTCGACCGAGTGAGTGAATCCACTCGGTCGAGTTCAGAGCTCGACTTGGGCCTTGAGAATGGTGTGCTGCCATATTATTCACTCGACCGAGTAGCTGAGCTACTCGGTCCGAGTGATCTTTGAACATGAGTGCTGCTAGGTATTAGCTCCCCTTTCTTTGGTTATAGCTGCTCGGACCGAGTGGCATCAGCCACTCGGCCGAGTATCCTGGAAATGCTAAAAGCATGGCAGCTCCATTCTTTTGCCCTCTCTTCTCTTTCATTCCTCTTCTTCTCCTCAAATTCTCTTCTCCACCAGTTGGGCACCTAGCAAGCTGCACCCTTAATGCTCTGGCGATTTCAGATGTGTCCGTCCATGGCTGTACTTTGCTCCAAATCACCTCAAAACTCCTAAAAATGGGAATAAAGCTCCGAAAGTAATATAATACAACAAATAATCGATAGAGCGACAAAATGAGTTTTGAGCGACTAAAATGACGTGAAATGAATCAATAAATGTATAGAAAATATGGACACATCAAAATCCCCCAAGCTTACCTCTTACTCATCCTCGAGGAAGACGAATACGAAGTTCACCGGGAAACGAAAATAATAAAATGAAAAAGAACGCAAAGAAGATAGGGTCGCTAGATTATTCTCTCGGATCTCATGTTATTCATCACATATCACAACGACTCAGAAAATAATTCACATGCTACCACAGAGATTTCATATCTTAAATAAATGAAGTACTTGAGAGTTTAAGATTGAATGAAAGGGGTCTCTCTAGGATTTATACACTTAGCCTATATCCACATCCTGTGTTTCATAGCATCGAATATGCATAAATTGACGACACACTTTTGAATCAAAATCTATAACTGAAGCATAGAAATTGCATACCATGCATGCAATATAGAATAGAATAAAAGTCAAAACATACACATGCTCATATCAAATCATAGAAAATCCCAGTAACTCTATTGTTTCGTTAAGTTTCAGGATTATCGAACTTTTCCGTTCATTTACCACTCCACTCTAATGTCATGCTCACCCATTGGGTCAAAAGATTTTTCCCCCAAGCTTGAACTGATGTATAACATCCAAAGAAATGAAAATTGGATTTGAAATTTGGGAATTTGAAATTTTTGTTTTGGGTTTCCCAAAAGAATATGTATTTGCTCCAACTGATGAAATTTGATTTTTTTTCTTAGAATTTTGAAACTTTGTTTCTTTTTGGATTTTTGTAGGAGTAATGGAGTTTGAATCTTTGATTTTTGGCTCCAATTTGGCTCATTGGCTCATTTTTGACTTTTTGATCTTTTTGGAGCAAACTTTGTATTTGTAGAATACTTTGGGAATGGATGTGATAAAAATAGTTGGGGAAGAAAATCAAGTGACATGCAGAGAATTTACGGTATATGTGGAGAAGGAATTGATATAGCACTCGGTTTACTCAAAAGTGTGCACAAATGGTTCAGAAGGATAATACATCAACTAAACTAATTTATAAGCATGTGTATTCCTAATCCTATCAACAAGCAGTGCAGTCAAGCAGTCAAATTTTTCAAACAAGCATGCAACAAGAATTACGAATCAGACTTAATAGCATGGATTCAGTTTGCTAGTGATTCGCGAATCTTGGTGTGTATCCAACGAAAGCATACTAAATACTACTCTACACATTCAATTTCCATAGGCTTTATGCATTGCACTAGAGAGATCATTGAAAGAATTTTATTGCAAGTACTTATTATTAAGATTATGAAATACTCTAAGTAGCATAGCATGAAGAATAAGCATTGTGACAGTAGTGAAATCATAAGATATATAACATCACAGAGAATTCACCAAACAAAAGAAAGAAAAGAAAATAGGGAGAACAAAATGAAAGTCAACATGCAAGCACACACAAAAAATTAAAATAATATGATGCATATTATAAAAAAGAGGATAAATGTGATGAAAAAGATGGATAAATAAGGAGAAAAGGCGAAAAATAAGCGAAGAATAAATAAAAAGCGATAGCGCTCATCCCCTAAGCTAAACATAATAGTGTCCTCAATGTTGAGAACATGTGTGTAAGGATGGAAAACGATGCTATGGGTGGGTGGGTGGTATAAAAGAAAACAAAATAAAAATCTTAGAAATAAGAAAAGTTAAACTAAAATAGAAACTAATGCAAATGCATGATCCTAATGCATCTAAATGCGGCAGACATGCAAATGATGAAATGATATGTATGCAGCAAAATGTGTTCTCCCCCAAGTTATACGACACTGGGCCCTGTGTAGACAGATGTGCACCAAAAATAATAGGGGAGAACTGGAGAAAAATATCGAATCAGACAGCGGCATCATCCTCTGGAGGTGGAGATGGGTCTCACCGATGTGGACCATGTGTGGCGTCTGATGGCAATGCAGAAGATACTGGTGGTACTGGAGGAGGTACTACTGGAGGTGCAGGATGGAAAACTGGTGCTATTGGTATAAGTGGTGCACCTCGTGCAATAAGAATCTCTAAAATCTCTCTAACATCTTGCTGGGTCTCCTCCACAGAATTATTGTAGGAAGAGACTGCCCGAGTGAGGGCAATGAAGTCACGCATCAAGCTGACAACCTCGGTCGCTACCGCAGTAAGACGTGTGTTTGAGCTACGAGAACGGCCAGCAGGACGGACACCACTAGACTCACCCCTCTCCCTATGTGTTCGTGCATTTTCACGAGGTCGAAAAACAAACTCGGGGGAGGGTGATCTATGTGTAGGCTCAGTCATAGAAATAGGAATGAAAGTGAGCTCAGGTGCATATGTAGGAATGGAAGGAATATCAGCAGATATAGACGTCGTGGTGACAGAAGTGGAGATAGATACCACGACGCTGTCAGAAAATACAGCAGTGATAGGGACAATGGCGCTCTCAAATAGAGGCACGGACACTATAGATGTGGACTCGATAAGAAGAGAAACAATAGGTATAGAGTCCACAGGTGTAGCGACGATAGAAGTGGGGATAGATGTAACAGGCTCAACAGGTATAGGCTCAGCAGAAGATGCGGGAGTGACAGATACAGGAATACCCTCAGAAGCAGGTGGTGTAGAAGATGGTGCACGTGTAGGAATCTCAGGGAAGGTGGTGGGAACTGCCCCAGAACTCTCGGTAGCAGTGGTGGTGGGTGTGGTCATAGGAGCACTAGCAGCTATGGGGACAAAAGTGTTCGCTATGGGGATAGATGTGGTGGTGGTGTGCGAATGTGTGCATGTGTCCGAGGAGAAAAAGAAGTGCCGATGATGAGTGTTTATTGTATATAGTTTTTCAATCTTTTTCATGCATGTTTTACACCGTTTCATTTTCTATTCCTCCCCGTTTCCCCGTTTTTGTCTCTTCTTTTTCTTTTGTGGTCTCTCACATGCTTTGCAGGAAATATATGCCGATTTGGGATCATATATCAAGATCTTAGCACAAAGAGGCGAAAGGAGAAAAGCTGGGGAGTTAACTATGCAAAGGAGAAGATTTTTGTTAAGGATTCAGCTCCACGGGACCGCATCACCATGTCCACACGGCCGCGTCAATCTACCAAAGAAGCATCAACGACACGGCCACGTCAATTTCCACCAAACGGCCGCGTCAGAAGACTTATGGAGTGGAGAAAAGAATGAAGATCAGAGACTTTCACGGCCCGCGTGAGCTAGGACAACACAGTCGCGAATTTATAGCTTCGAGAGCAGAACGACATGGCCGTGTGGTCTGTTGATGTGGCCACGTGTCCATTTTCAACGCGACCGTGTCTCTATTGACGCGACCGCGTGGTCGAGTCACCAGATTTCCCATTCATCTAGGGAACAACGCGACCGCGTCGTTTCTTGACGCGGTCGCGTCAAACCCCATTCTTACAGTTTCTAGTGTAGATCTGGGGGTATTTTTGTCTTTTGGGCGCGCATATATAAGCACCCATTCGTCCTCCTATGAGAGGAATATCTTTTTCAGCAGTTTTTCTGTTATTTCTAGGGTTTTGGGCAGTGTTGTAAGAATTCTGACTTCTTAATTTAGTTGTTTTCATTATTCTAATCTATTGTTAGTGTAAGACTCTATCATTGCTCAATATAATTTTTCTCTCTCTGTTGTTGCTACCCTATTTTATCATCTAGTGCTGTTATAACTTGAATCCATGGCTTTGAGGGCTTACCCATCGCTAGAAACTCCTTCTATTGCGATGGGTAGCGAGTAGTTTTCATCTAGGGCGATGGGATGAACCCCATTGGATTAGGACCATGGGTTGAACCAAATAACATATTTGATTGCTGGGCTAGTTGAGATTAGGGATACATTGGGACGATTATTATCGTCGTAGATTCGACCCCATCCCTTCGGGGTGATCGGGTTGTCCGCCAATCAAAAATCGGGGTCGATCCAGAGATCCGATCCGTATGACGATCCATACTATCAGTGTGACTAAACGCCAACGGGCAACGATTAGAGCTCTCCCAATGTAGGTCTAATCCTCAAATGCCACTGTGGGCAGAAGGCAGATTGAGGATATTCGTCGAGCATAATGCGCCCAACGTACACCGATGCATCGGAGACCCTCGACATCGATGTAGGTTGGGTTGGCCTATCATTGCATCGCGACAGTGGGGGTAGGACATGACAAAAGGGAATAACCTATCATGCATCACAACAGTGGGGGATATGAGAATGCCCTTAGGTCACATGACCTCTCTCGAGTCCCAATGAACCCGGCAACCTATCGATTATTAGTTTAACCTTAACCCTAGTCAAATGGCGGGGATTCCCCATGCCATAGAGATTTTACCCCTAGATCACACTTTTCTACCATTCACCGACCAATCACAGTGACTATCGTATAGCTTTCATCCGAAGACCTATAAAAATCGATACTCATTGACCGCCTCCTCGTGTTCGGCCTATAAGCGACTACACACGACCCATGCGCTACAGTTTTTATTAGCATTGTTCTAGTCCCTCTCGGGGATCGTGATTAGCTTTTTGGCGCCGTTACCGGTATTTGATATTGGTTTTTAGTCTTTGTAGAGAGACTACGTTTTTCTTTTCCTTTGTTTTATTTTGTTCATATTTTATCTTTCATTGCCACTTGGTGCTTTTGATGTTTTCTTTTGGTGTAGACTTTTTGCATGCACATGAGATCTCAAGGCATAGCGGACTTGCGTCTACTACACCCAGAGATTGAAGCTACCGCGAGAAGGCTTAACGCCAAGAGGAGGAGGAGAGAAGCCCTCGAGACAATGGATGCGATACTTAACCCCGAGAATGGTCCCCCGCCGCCGCCGCCGCTGCCGTCGCAACCACCACTGGCTAGGTCGCTCCTCGATTACTCAATGCCACACAATAGATCGACCTCTAGCATTCAAAGGCCGACATTGGAGCCAAATAATTTCGAACTCAAACCATCTTTGGTTGATTTCATGCAAAGGTACCAATTCTCAGGGGGCCCTATGGAGAACCCGAATGACCATCTAAAAACCTTCTTGGAGAAGATGGATACATTGAAGATCAATCTCGTCACCAATGACGCCATCAGGATAAGACTTTTCCCTTTTTCACTTAGGGATAAAGCCAAGGATTGGCTCAGGAGTCACAGTCTCAACACGTTCACTACGTGGGACAGTTTATCTCTTGCTTTTCTGACAAAGTACTTTCCTCCAGGTAAAATTGCCAAGCTGCGCAATGAAATCAGCAACTTCAAGCAGTCAAAGCGAGAGTCTTAGTATGAAGCTTGGGAGAGGTTTAAGGACCTCCAAAGAGTTTGCCCCCACCACGGCATGCCAGATTGGCTACTTATTCAGGCCTTCTACAACAGGCTAATGCCACCGGTGAGGATGTCTATAAATGTTGTCGCTAATGGCGCCATAATAAGCAAGACTCCAGCTGAAGCAAAGAGATTGCTAGAAGCAATGGCTGAGAACAACGACTCCTGGAGCAACGAGAGGAGCACATCCACGAGAGGAGGTAAATATGACGTCGATGAGGTATCATTACTTTCAGCTAAGTTTGATGCCTTAACTAAACAACTTTCCCTTAGTGGACTTGGTGCTGCTAAATCGCCTACGGCGGTAGTTTGCGAGGTTTGTGGTGTACAGGGACACCAGAGCGCTGAATGTTCATCACCTATAGTGGTGCCCCCATATATGACAATCGAACATGTGAATGCTTTATATGGGAACAATCCGAGGCCACCGAGCAACCCGTATTCCGGCACATACAATCAAGGGTGGAAGAATCACCCCAACTTCTCATACCGGACCCTGGGATTGCAAGCTCCCCCACCATACCCTCAACAGCCTCAAGAATTTCAAACTCCAACTCCTCAATCCTAATTTCAGAACTTTAATCAGAGGCCTTCAATGAATGCACCCCCATCCAAAAATCAAGCCTGGAATTGCTAATTGAGAGTCACATCCGGACTCAAGGCCAGAGGAATGACTATTTCCAAAACTCCATCCAGCAGCTAATGACGATGACGTAACAGTTTGCGTCCACCTCATAGCAGCTGGCGATAGGCCAAAAGTCCATGGAGACCACAATGGTGCAGATGGCGCAGCAGCTCTCCTAGCTATCCAAGGCACAAGGGAAGTTGTCGGGGCAAGCCGAAGAGAACCCACGAGGGCTTGTAAATGCTATCACATTGAGAAGTGGGAAGAATTTTGAAGGTCCCACCATGCCCGTCGTGGAGAAGGAAGCTAAAAGGGAAGAATAAGCTTATGTTGAGCTCGAAGCTGGGGATGACCCAGAAGTTGAGCGTGAGGTAGAGCCTCCGTAACCTGGATCCACCAAGGATAAGCAAGTAGAGAAAGAGCTAGGAAAACCCACTAACGGACCTCCCAGACCATATAAGCCGAGAGTCCCATTCCCGTCGAGATTGGCGAATGCCAAATTGGATGAAAAATACGGGAAGTTCTTCGAACTTTTGAAGCAACTCAACATCTCCATCCCCTTTCTCGACGCGAACTCTGAGATCCCTACCTACACCAAGTTCCTCAAAGAGATAATTACAAAGTGTGGTAGGAGGGAGAAGGTGATGCTCTCTGTGGAGTGTAGCGCCATCATTCAGAGAAAAATGGTGGAAAAATTAGAGGATCCCGGGAGCTTCTCCATCCCGTGTCAGAGCGGTCAGTGAATGGCCTACACCTCAATCAGCTTCGGACATCAGGAGTTTCCTTGGATTGGCTGGATACTACCGCAGATTTATCAAGGATTTCTCGAGGATAGCTGAGCTGATGACGAGTTTGACGAGTAAGGATGTTAAGTTCAGTTGATCAGATTCTTGTGAGCAATCCTGTTCTACTTTGAAGGAGAGACTGACTACTGCACCGGTTTTAGTTATTCCGGACAGAAGCGGAGGCTTCGAGATTATTGTGACGCATCAGATAAGGGACTTGGATGTGTTCTGCACCAGCATAATCATGTGGTCGCATATGCTTCACGACAGTTGAAGGTCCATGAGAAGAATTATCCGACCCACGATTTGGAGCTAGCCGCTGTCGTCTTTGCACTGAAGATCTGGCGACATTTCTTACTGAGTGAGAAGGTGAAAATTTTCACCGATCACAAAAGTTTGAAATATATATTCACCCAAAAGGAACTGAATATGAGACAGTGCAGATGGTTGGAATTGATGGCAGACTATAACATCGACCTCCAGTATCATCCAGGGAAGGTGAATGTCGTTCCAGATGCCTTGAGTCGACTGCCGAGGTGATGATTCTCACATCTCAGTGGAGATTGCAGCAGGATCTGCGAAGGATGGATGTTGAAGCTGTCCTACCGGGAGTCACATCGTCGTTGATGAACATGCAGATTCAGTCAACGATTGTGGATCGGATCAAGACTGCTCAAGCTGGAGATGCTCAGTTGAAGAAGATTAGGGAGCAGGTTGAAGCAGGACTCTGAACAGATTTTCTGATTCACGAGGATGGATCTTTGAGATATTGTAGTAGGATCTGTGTACCTGCAGGAGATATCAGAGAGGAGTTGATGAATGAAGCTCACAGCTCACATTATTCTATTCATCCTGGTGGTACTAAGATGTACAAGGATCTTCGTCAGAATTTCTGGTGGCATGGGATGAAGAGAAGCGTGACACGGAGCGTGACCAAGTGTCTTGTATGTCAGCAAGTGAAGGCTGAACATCATCGCACTGCTGGACTACTACAACCTCTGCCGATTCCAGAGTGGAAGTGGCAGCACATTACAATGGCCTTTGCGACTGGCTTACCTCGGAGCACCAAGCAGAACGACGCAATCTGGGTCATCGTTGATCGATTGACCAAGTCTGCGCACTTTATACCATTCAGAGTTGGGCAATCCATGGAGATAGCAAGAAAGTATTTGGAGGTAATGACCTAACTCATACCTTTATAATTTCCTTCTAGTACAAGTCGTGATGTGAACTATGTTGTGTAAGAGATCATGCGCTTGCATGGAGTCCCCGTGAGCATTGTATCAGATCGAGATACGAGGTTCACGTCTCAATTCTAGAAAAGTCTGCAGTCCAATCTGGGTACCAGTCTGAAATTCAGTACTGCGTATCACCCACAGACAGATGGACAGTCAGAGCGTACCATACAGATCTTGGAGGATATACTGAGAGCCTGCATGCTGGATCTCAAAGGCTCATGGGAGGATCATCTGCACCTGGTGGAGTTCTCCTACAACAACAGCTGTCAGGCGAGCATTGGCATGGCGCCATTTGCTGCTCTCTACGGGAGAAAATGTCGAACGCCACTGAGTTGGGATGACATCGGTGATAGAGAGCTCTTGGGGCCAGAGATGATAGTGGAAGCAGTTGATGTTGTGCGAGATATCAGAGACAAGCTTCGGATCGCTCAGAACCGTTATAAGCATTGGGCGGATGCTAAATGTCGTCCTCTAGAGTTTCAGCCGGGAGATCATGTGTTTCTGAAGATCTCCCTGAATCGAGGAGTGATCCGATTTGGGAAGCGAGGCAAGCTTAGTCCGAGATATATTGGACCCTTCGATGTGCTAAAGCGAGTTGGAGAAGTAGCTTATCGCTTAGCATTGCCGACATCCTTAGAGTGAGTTCATGACGTCTTTCATGTGTCCCAGCTCCATCGTTATATCAGTGACCCTTCTCATGCTGTGGACTACTCTGAGATTACAGTTCAACCAGATCTGAAGTATGAGCAGCAACCAGTGGAGATCCTAGATCGACGTCAGAAAGTCTTCAGGAACAGGACTGTTGATCTAGTCAGAGTGATGTGGCGTCACGACTCGCCAGGAGAGTCCACCTGGGAACAGAAAGATGAAATACGAGAGTGTTATCCATATTTGTTTCCTGCTCCTTAGTTGATAAGAATTCCGAGGGCGGAATTTTTCTTATTATGGATAGAATGTAACAGCCTGTATTTTTAGACGTGTTTAAAATCGTGCGTACCTGTATTTTATTTCAGTTGTCCAAATAATTTTTCGTCTGTATGTTCTTTGCTACGCGTCGACGCGAGCACGTCTCTATTTTTATTTTAGTTTTTTTACCGTATCAAAATTAATTAACTATCAAGTTTAACTAATTACTTTAACTTATTTATTTTACTAATTACGTTTAGATTTACTTAATTACTTTAACCTCATATCTTAACACTATTTATCATTCACGTTTTAATTTTTATAAGAAAATTAAAGAGAGAGACACATGTTTCTTAAACCAGGTTCCTTCCCCCCTAAAAAGATTTACATTAATTCCCGTCTTAATCAAAACCTAATCTGTTGACTAATATGAGACCCTGTCCCCTGCCAATCTTCCTTAAGGGTTATCATCATCTCGTCTGCTGCAAACCCCCTCTGCTACGAATCCCTAATCATTTCCCCAAAATCTGTTCATCCTTTTCCAAATCAACACAACCCATTTCCTTCAATCAAACCCATCATCTCCCAAATCCCCCACCAATTTCCTCAAAACCAAAATCAATTCATCACCAAATCAAAACTCAATTCGAAATCAACCCCCAAATTGAACTTCAAATCAGAAGTTAAAATCAGAAATCAAGAGATGAGGAAAAACCCCAGATGTGAAATATGAGATCTGAAAATCAACTTCAGATCAACCCTCTACATCCAAAACCCCATTCCTCTTCCCGTGCTCTCCCCTCGCCTGAGGATAGCCGCGCGCGCGTGCCCTGAGCTCCGACCGCCACCTGCTGCCGCGCGCGCGCCGCCGTGCTGCACCACCGAGAGCCGCCGGGCTGCAGCCCCAAGCCATGCCGGCAACGCCCCCGACCGTCGCCCCCTTGCACGCCGCCGTGCCACCTCATGCCACCGACCAGCCTCCTCCCCGCATGCGTGCGTGAGTTCCCAGCTGCAAAAGAAAAAAAAAGAAAGAGGAAGAAACGAAGAGGCAGGTAGAGAGAAAGGTTGAGTATATAAGGGTATGAGTGTAATATTATAAAGGTTAAAGTGTAATAAAGTATTTTCAGTTATAGTAAAGTTAAGTTATTAGATAAGTTAAAAAGTTAGTGTACTATTTGTTAGTTTTAGTGTACTATTTGTTTAAATAAGTTAAAAGGTTACAGTGTAATATTTTCAGGTAAATTGACTATTAAAAACATTATTTTTAGTTAATGTTAGTTAGTTTAAGTAAACTTATTTTCAATTATAGTTTTTATTATTAATAGTTAATGTTAATATTCAGTAGATTATATGATTACAGTGTTAAATAACTCTGTGTTTAACCGAAATAGAAAACCTGACATACCATAACATAGTACACGTCAAGTCGAACCCGACGACACCAAAATCGCTGAAATCAGGCAAGCATGCAATTTATAGTGAATTTTTGAAGTTAGATGCTCATTGGGTCTTTTGCATGTAAAGTTGTATAACTCAAAATCTACACGTGAAATGACGCATGAAATTACTACCATGACGTCCTGGACTGAAAATGTGACCCAACGACATATAACTTGATATACCTTAGCTTTAAACAATGGCAAAGAAAGTTAGTTTCCGTGACATGTTCGTTAAATCCATATGTTCAATACTTTTGTTAAATTATTGTAAATGTTGTTCGAAACTCTAGTGATCATTGAAAATATTGTATTAACATAAAAATGATATTATTAAATTGTTGCGTGTCTTAGAATATTTAACAAATGTGTGACATCGTGAAATCGTGCGCCTTGAAGGCGAAATCGTGACTTCGTGATGTTGTGTGAGTCAACTAGGCTGGCCCGTGTTCCAGCACAAATCTGGGGTGGGGTTAGGGTTAAGCAACCACTAGGCGTATGAAGGGGTCCTCTCTTCAAGAACACCACCTACATGTGGTGGGATAGCGTCAATCACGGTAAACCCCCGTGAGAAGAACGATCCACTCATCACGACCTAAAGGCGAGAACACTATGATAGATATGAAATATTGACATGGAATTTGAAATTGTTATCTCAGTAAAATTAGCATGCTAATGAATCAAAGAAAAACATTACTTTACTTCTTAAATTGCTTAGAACTGCATGATAGAAGTGTTTTACTTTATTTCATTTTATAACCGGCATGTTTAAACTTGTTGTCGTTATCTTGTTTAATTTATTAATGCCTCTTAAATTTAATATCATTTTGTATATCTTGCCTTGGGCTTTCTAACCTCTTCTTGCAGACCCTTGCTGACATACATTCATTTTTTGGATGTATGTCAGATCCTGAGCCTGAGTACCCGGAGGATCCTTACGAGACACCTGACTTATAGAGCCAGGAGTTCGCCGTAAACGCCGAGTCTCTCCCTGTGGAGGACTAGTGGACTCACACCGTTTGTAACAACCCGCCCCCAGGATACCCGGGAAGTACGAATCTGTCCCAGGTATTTTCGAAGAGGCGGGTGTGAAAAAGAAAGTAGAGGAAAGAGAGAGAGTACAACAAAGACGATGTAGGTCCACTGCGCACTGCTGGGATAGTACCTGTAATGTTTCCAAATTCAAACAACCAAGAGAAAACACAGAAGGAACCCATACCAACAACCACAAATACAATTGCACAGAGAAAACAAGGCGACCACTGTATTTATATGCAACTGTCCATTGTACATCAACATCATCATACATACATCAAGCACATCGACAACTCACCCCAAAAGAAACCCCAAAAGTACAAGTCTCTCTTCTCTTCTCTTCTCTCCTCACCACCCCAACCAACAACCCAAGCTTCTCAACCAGAACTCCAACTCCAGCTCCAACTCCCAAGCACCTGAAAACCACAAATTGGAGCACGTCAACGCGTACTCCAGTAGGATATCCCAACTCCCTCTAGTATGACATGCCTAAATGCAACTACTGAGTGAACTAGTGCTACAAGTGAAAGTACTACAGGAACATGGCATAGCAATATATCAATGTATTAAAGCAGCAATGGAAATGAGGCAATTAAACATCCATTACTACACTACAAGATGTAAGTAAACTGCAAGGCAAAAACTATAAGGGCAATAACATGAAAATAGGAATCACACATTAGAGAGGTTAAGGCACTTAAGTATTTATTTAAATGTCAGTTAAAAACCTGGGCATGTCGTTGAATGTGAGGAAGTGGTTACAGTAATACCACAAACGTAAGAGCATACACATTAATGCAATAGGGTGCAATGGGAAGGGACAACAACGTAAGTAACAACAAGTAACAGCAATGAAACTACTAGAGCCATTCAAATAGAAGAGAGCACATCAATAACATTATGTGCAAGGGAAGATGTAATTTAATTTGTTTGTTCATTATCAGAACCCTGGGTATCGAGTAAACATACGGGCATGGACCTCACCCGGTAAGGTGGGTGGAATGCTACGACTTTCCGAGACAAACTCTTACAAAAGAAGCCGTTCACCAACTCAACCAACTCAACCAAAACTGCACCAACTCCCCGCCTCTGTGGGCTCGACAGGAGTGGCCCACAAACTCAGCAGTCCATCCCATATGCCCACCTGGTACTCAAGTTCCCCCCAACCCCATTCTAGGGTGCTCACCTGCCATATGGCAGACCGAGACGTCCCTACTCATTATTAGCATTTAAATTAAGTGAGCTAACATGCGGCATTTAGAGAATTGTGTTTAATCTACATCAAGGCTACATAAAAGTGCTATAAGGAAACAATAAAGCCTTCATATTGGATTTGCATATGTCAGCAAGGCTAACATATCCAAATTGCATTTAAACTGAGATTGCAATATTAGGGTGGCATATTGGAAGATGAAGCATGCAACATAAAGGAGGCATTAAAATTGACAACTTATAACTAGCATTATTATATATGAATGGAACATCACTTATCATGGCTTAATTTGAATAAATAAGTGGCATGAAAATGCAACAACTCGCATTAGAGAGACTAGCATGTAACATAACCCAATCTCCATACAACTTAAGCTTCTCGTCAAACACCATGTACTAAGCCATCGCCATTGCACCTCTTACAACACAACATATTGCCAATATAGCCATGTTATTACAAATCCCACCACACTACTTTCTTACATCTCCATATCATTCCACACAAGTTGCGAGACACAAGCAAATTCCACAACTTGAATTGAAATGCAACTAATAAATGAAACAAAATGCAAGTTGAATTAATAATACAACTAAAAAAATTAAAATGCAACTAGAATGCAACTTGAATTCAAGTGCAAGTTTAAGATATGACCTAAAATGCCTCTTGAATTAAAATGCAAACTCAAGAAATGAACTAAAAGGCAACTAGAATTAAAATTCAAGCTTCTAACAAAATTCATTAAGGAAATTGAATGAAGATGCAAGCTTTAGTAGTTACATGCAACGTGAGAGTAATTTCTTAAGGTCTACCATGAAAAATTCATCCATTTAAGGACTAATTAGGCACTAGTTTAAGAATGCTAACTTTAGTTAAGATAACCATAAAATATCCCATCTTTGGCTCAAATATGGCATTAGTTCTAATGAAAATGCTAGCTTTAACATAAACATAGCATGTTGTTAAAGAAAGACACTAACTTTCACTTGGATTTCAACTGAAAATTACACCTTTCTTACTAATTAGTGTTACAACCATTTCAACAAATCCTAATAAATATTTAGAGCACAAATTAGGAATCCTACCAAAAAGTGGTAACTTTAACAAGGTTGGTTGCTAAAAAATAGCATCTTTAGCATGGATACCAAATAAAGGTGGCACATTTTGCATGAGAACTAACCAAAAATGTTTTCTTCAGTATTTTAAATTGAGAATGAATAACATACCAAAGAGAGAGGGATTCCTACCTCATGCAATCTTTCTTCATAAAACCATCTCCTTCCTGTTAAGTCCTCCTTCATTCCTCCCTAATTCTTCTTTCTTTCCTCTTAAGTTCCTCCTCCCATAAAAGCTCCACTCCTTTATTTCTTCTCCTTTAATTGCTCCTTCCTTTTAATTGCCATTGAATGGCTTGCTAAATTGGAAAGAATTTAAGAGGATGAGAGAGGGGTTCGGCCAAAATGGGGCAAGGGTTCATTCGGCCTAGCATGAATGAGAGAAGAAAAAGGAAAGGGGGGGGGGGGGGGTGGGGGTGAAGGGATAAGCATTATTAAAGGCTAAGGCATTAAAGGAAAATATCTAACATCTAGAACCCTCCTTAGCTCTAACTTAAAGGTAAGCATGAGCACCCTATTTACAAAAAGACCCAACACAATAGAGCTAATTGCTTGCACTCTTCTATATATCACTTTTCATATGCATTCCACCCCTACTAATTAGCATGTTTACAAACCTACCCCATACATTAAAAACCATTCCATATAAATATTCACTTAACATAACACTCATGTTGTATGGCACTCAATACACAACTAATAGCTTCACACATAGTCATGCATACAATGTTCAAGGCATAACTATACAATACACATGTACGAATATACATACCAAATACATACAACTAACTATACATATATATAGCTTCACATCCAAGTATGTATAAACATCCAATGCATACCCACCAATACACACACACAAAATTATAACACCCCAATATAAGTATCAAATACACAATATACACATAATATTAAACATCCTCTACAAACATACAATCAATTTCATCACAACTATAATTAATACGATAATTAAATGTCATAACTACTAAACACACTACATATTAACTATGCACACCCACCTACTAAAATCACTAAGCACACTACTACACAATAATAACACTCACTACACCACATCCAATACAACCACATGTATTCACTTATACATCCAAGTCATGTCATAGTCAACCATATATCCATTCACGTAGAAAATTACTATGCACACAACAAAATTACTATACACACTCTCACTTCAATAATATGCATGCACTACATAATCATACAATAAGACATCCATATAGGCATATCTTCACTCACAGCTCAATCATAGTTAACCAAGTAGGCATCCAATATAAAATTACTATTTGCGCTACATAATTGCTATGTACACCACACACTATCCACAAGCATACATATAGTATTACTGTACACACATACATTACTATATACACCCTACGTATAGGGTACTGGGGCCATTACACCATTGTTGTTTTTATCTTAGTTTACTTTCAGTTGTTGTTTATGTACGTTTCTCCTTGTTGTTACTTTGGCCTAGCTGTGGCTTGACGTTTCTATTTCGTGTACGGACATTTTTAATTCTGGATGTGGCTTTAATTTATGAATAATTCTTATTGTTCTGAAATGCAAGCAAGGACCTGCCTTGTGTTTTTATCACAGACGCTCTTTGAACTCGAGCCTCGTCGCTCCAGTTCATGCGGACATCGTAACGTTCTCACTTTCGGTGTCTTTTGGGAAGCGGGGCGTTACAATAGTCCCCTAGGGTTGCGGCAATAGAGATTGGCAAAGATAGATGACATCCAATGGCTAGTAGAGATTCGGCTAGGCATTGGCTTGGATGAAAGTAGATCTCTAATTGAAGATTTTGTAGGATTTGATTTGGTGTTTGAGTAGGAATATGAATAGAAGAAAATCCATCTAATTGATTTGATCAAATCCTCCTTGGAATCAAATTGGCTCCATCTCTTTCTCCACATTGACCAAGTCCAATTTCTTTATAGACAACACTTCCTCTCTCTTCCAATTTTCTATATGAATAGCAATTACTCCATCTTTTGACTTAGTCATCTCTTTGAAGAATTACCGCTTCGCCATTCCTGAAATACACTTAGCACACATGTTAAATAGTTCGCACACGTTTGTTATCCTCAAACTAGAGATCCTAGATCGTTGCTTCCAACAGAACGTTCTGATGTGTGTGATAAGTGTTTTCAGGAGTGGCAAGCATGTAAATATTGTTTTGGAGACTTGGTCAAAAGTCATGGAGAAAATTGCAATTCATTTGCATATGAAGACTTGGTCAAAGATGGAGATGTAAGGAGGGAATCCTATTCATATCAATTTGTGATTACTTTAAATCTCATGCAAATCAATTTCTGATTAAATGAGATCCTATTTGAATCCAATTTGAATTGCAATAGGGATAAAATAAAATCCTAAACAAATCCTATTCAAACTTCCTATCCCATTTAAATCACAATCGTGATTCTTCCAAATCCTATTCAAATGTGAATTCAATACAAACTCCTAATTTCATGGGATTTGGTTTGAGCCCATATCCTTTCCTCACATTCCCTATAAGAACCCATCTCCCAAGAGATCAATTCCACGTGGCCACAAGCAAAACATCAAAGTAAACACCCTAAGCCACAAGCTCTCCCTCATTAGTTTTTGATTCTCCAAGCCGCAACAAATTTCTCAAAGACATCGACCTCAAGTCTAAAGAAGAGGACATCTATTTCACAACATCTTCACGCAACCAAGGGGAGCTCATCTTCAAAGGAAACAAACGTGTTTGCTTGATCTTCAAGCCATCCACCTGAAGGAAATTAAAGGAAGAAGGGCAGCCGCATGGTCTGACTCCCATGCAAAGATATTTCCAAGCTACAACCTTCTCTAAAAAGAAACCCTAGCCAACGATGCGCTCGAACTCTTTAACTACTGCCAAAGAGATCACATCGTCCCTGAGTTCTTGATCCTGCCATTTCCGAACCCAAGGCATCACACCTTGAATCCATCGCCGTGAAGAAGCTGATGTCGCCGTCCTCTCTCCTGCCAAGCACAAGGTGGATCATCCTCGCTACCGACGCACATCATCAAGTTACTGCATGCCCTAGCAATCATCTTCCGGCCGTAAACTTGCTCCATGCTGCCGAGTCATCATGCTGTAGGCTGCAACAACTTCTACACCTCCATCTTTGAGCCATGAGCTCATCAAACTGAAGCCGTGCACTGCCATCTTCTCTTGTCGTCGAGCTGCACATCGCTGCGGTGGAGTTCAACTTGTTGTCATGCCTCTGCAGCCGTAGAGTTAAGGATTTCATGTGGACACTGCTTATCGTCGTCGAGCTCCTTGGTGCGAAGATCCTTACGTGCTGCCATAAACCCTGATCTCTGTTGATGCCGTGACTTGGATGCCATCAAGTTACACTTGTGCTGCCGTGACGTGAGATTTGAAATGTGAAGCCCTCTCGCTGCCTTGAACGTGAACTTGGGTCCTACTTTGCTGACGTGGAGACTTCCACATGCAATGTTGTAGGTTGCGTGATAATTGAGAAGGAATTGAAAAGGTGTTGTGCACACACACCACTTCAGATCTGATTTGCCCTGGAGTTTCTATACACACAGACTGGATTGCTATTCGACTTCGAGAAGTTACATATCGAGATCCAGAACTTAGATCGAGATACCGCTTGCATCAGACTGAAGCCGACGACATGCTAATTGACAGAGACTACAACACCAACACGAACTGAGCTTTCTAAACTCTTTATATGTTTATGTTTGTAACTATTGGTGTGTTGATCTTTGTAGGTTACTTAAACTATACTTTAGGGTTTTTGGGGTCTTGACTAGTTAGTGCTAGTCAGGAGAGAGCTTTTACTAGATTAGTAAGTATTTGGCACTTTGGTGAGTGCAGTACGAACTTGGTGAGCATAGAGTGGGTGCTCGTAGCTCTTTATAGTTGTACCCTTGATATTATTAATGCTAGTAATTGCTTTGGGTCTGGAGTAGGTCGTTGGGACGATCGAACTAGTGTAAATCGCTCGTGTACTCTGTGATTGCTTTTATTTACTCTATGGCTGACTATCTGTGCTGAATAATTACCGGTGATATCTCGAATATTTTTATTAGCCTACTCACCCCCTTAGGCTTAGATCCATATCCAACATGAGGTTGTTAAGAAAGAGGGTTTTAAACTGCTCGAAGCAGATGTCATCTATCCCATCTCGTTTAGCATGTGGGTCACCCCTGTCCAAGTCGTGCTTAAGAAGGGTGGCATGATTGTTATAAGAAACGAAAAAAATGAGCTGATACCAACTAGGACCGTCATTGCCTGGCGGATGTGCATAGACTATAGAAAACTTAACAAAGCCACCCGAAAGGACCACTTCACCCTTCCTTTCATTGACCAGATGCTCGAGCACCTTGCCAAGCACAATTATTTTTTCTACCTACACGGATATTCGGGGTTTTTACAAATCCCGCTTCATAAGGAAGACCAAGAGAAGACGACTTTCACGTGCCCCTATGGCACCTTTGCATGTCGAAGGATGCCTTTCGGTTTTTGTAACGCACCCACGACCTTTCAAAGGTGCATGACCTTTATCTTCTCCGATTTTATCGAGGATATCATGGAGGTCTTCATGGATGATTTTTCCATGTATGGAACTGAGTTAGATTCTTGCCTAACGAACCTAGCCAAGGTCCTAGGGCGATGCCGTTAAACAACCTCACTCTTAACTGGAAAAAGTGCCACTTTATGGTAACTGAGGGAGTTGTCCTTGGGCATGTCATTTCATCCAAGGGGATACAAGTCGATAAAGCTAAAATCAAAGTCATTAAGGAACTTCCATGCCAACCAATCTTAGGGGAATTTGAGTTTTTCTTGGGCATGCAGGATTTTACCGCCGTTTTATTAAAGATTTTTCAAAAATCGCGTGCCCCCTCACTGAATTACTTGCAAAAGACACCATTTATTTTTTCTGATGCATGTCTTGAAGCTTTTAACAGATTGAAAGAGGCCCTCATTTTTGCTCCAGTCATCCAGCCCCCGGATTGGAATCTGCCATTCGAGCTAATGTGTGACGCAAGTGATCATGCAGTGGGGGTTGAGTCGGGCCAGAGGAAAGAAGGGAAGCTGCATGCCATTTACTATGCTAGTAAAATGCTAGATGAGGCCCAGAGGAATTACACCACCACTGAGAAGAACTACTTGCAGTGGTGTACTCCGTTGAGAAATTCCGACAATACCTTTTGGGATCAAAAGTTATAATTCATACAGACCACGCCGCTCTAAAGTACCTGCTAAGTAAGAAAGAAGCTAAACCTCGACTGATACGGTGGATCCTTCTCATTCAGGAATTTGACGTTGAGATCAAAGACAAGAAGGGTGCGGAGAATGTGATAGCTGACCATTTGTCTCGGCTCATTCGTGGGGACAAGGATGACAGTTTACCCATTGAAGGCTCCTTCCCAGGAGAGCAGTTGCTTGCAGTCAATTCTACCGACACACCGTGGTACGCCGATATAGTAAATATTTTGGTAAGCGGGATCTTGCCCCCATGGATTGGTCACTTACTAGTGAATGAAGTTTGTAAGCGATGCCAAACATTATTTCTGGGACGAACCGCATCTCCATAAATCATGCCCAGATGGAATCATTAGACAGTGCATCCCCAAGGAAGAAACCGCTTCTGTTATCTCTCATTGCCATGACCAACCATGTGGGGGCCACGCAGCAGTAAAAAAACCCCCAACAAAGATCCTCCAGTGCAGATTCTACTGGCCAACACTCTTCAAGGACACCAATGACTTTATCAAACGATGTGACAGGTGCCAGAGGACCGGGAACATTACAAGAAGGGATGCGATGACCCTCAAAGGCATTCTGGAGATTGAACTATTCGACTGCTGGGGGATCGATTTCAAGGGCCCATTTCCTACGAGCTGTGGGAACAAATACATCTTAGTGGCAGTGGACTACGTTTTCAAATGGGTGGAGGCCATAGCTACCCCCGACGAATGATGCTCGGGTCGTGGCAAAAATTTTCAAGAATACCATCTTCCCCGCTTTGGGGTACCAAGAACAGTCATAAGTGACAGTGGCAGTCACTTCACTGAAAGAAATTTTGAGGCCTTACTCAATAAGTACGGGGTATATCATAAGGTTGGACTTGCCTATCACCCATAGACGAGTGTACAAGTAGATATCTCCAACATGGAGATAAAAACTATCCTCGAGAAGACTGTGAGCTCATCAAGGAAAGGCTGGTCCCAGAATCTGAATGATGTGCTATGGGCATACCGCACAGCCTTCAAAACCCCCATTGGAACCACCCCTTCCAGATTAGTCTATGGGAAAGCATGCCACCTACCGGTGGAACTGGAGCATAGAGCTTTTTGGGCTATCAAGAAGCTTAACTATGATTACAAGAGTGTAGGACTACGTCGCCTCTTAGATATCAATGAATTAGAAGAGCTCAGGAGGGACACTTACGAAAACGCCAAGGTATATAAGGAGAAGACTAAAATCTATCATAACAAGTTGATCACAGTAAAGCGTTTTGACGTAGGGAATCATGTACTCCTCTATATCTCCAGACTGCAACTCTTTCCAGGGAAGTTGAAGTCCCGGTGATACGACCCATTTAAAATCCTTCAGATATTCCTAAGTGGAGCAATAGAATTTGAGGGAGGAAAGAATGGGACATTCAAGGTCAATGGACAAAGATTGAAGCCCTACACGGCGGGCGAGCCGATTGGCGGGAAGGAAGCTTTCGCTCTCACCAATTGCTCTCCTGCATGACCCCATCTAAGGTTGGGGAAGATTGTTGCACCAATTCAGTACCCCTACTCCAACTCTATTTATGTTTTATCTCAACCAACCTTATAGGTGGTCATGCTGCCTGATTCTCTCTCCTCACGGTATCCGTTCTCCCCCATTTATTTTGGTGCACATCTATCCTTACGGGGCCCATCTTCGTCCAGCTTGGAGGAGACACATTTTGAGGTGTCCACCACCACCACCACCATCATCATCATTTGCATGTCTTGTACATATACATATTAGGATCATGCATGTCCATTTTTATTTCTTTCTCTAGTATTTCTATTTTTCCTTTATCCTACCCATCCCACCCATAGCATCATTCTCCATCTCTACGTGCGTGTTCTCAGCAGTGAGGACACTGCCGCGTTCAGCTTGGGGGATGAGCACTATCGCTTTTTATATTTCCCTTTATTTTCACCTTTTAATTCTCATTTCTTTCCATTTCTCACCCCATTTTTCTTTTTTAGAATCATTTTATTTTATCTTTTCTTTTGAGTGCATGCATGCATGCTTTTCTTTTCTTTTCCTTTTTTTAGACTAGAGATGATTCTCCTATGAATGCACTATAAGCTACGCACACTCGACTGATTTCTTTACACACTCACATAGCATTTTCTTAGTCTATTGTGCTTCATTGAAAATATAGGGTGTATTATATTTTGAACTCCATGTTTTGATGAATTAGAGCTACTTCCTTGATTAGAATGTAAATTTAATTTTCTTCCTCATAATTTGATTTCATTTCTCTACGATGAACATTCTCAAAACAGTTAAGCTAAAAATTGCATGATTGATTGAAGGCTGAATGACAAATTGCATGATTGTGTGATTAATGATAAATTTTCATAACGAATGGTAATTCAAAAGGATCTGTATAACCCACGACACTTGAGTAGCGTTGATTAGAAATGCTGACACTAAGTCACGTCCCGAATTCTATCTTTTTCTTTTTATTTTGTATATAGCCAATAACGATCTTTGATCGTGTTTTGCATTCCATCGCATTTACGTGAGTTTGCAGAAATCCCAAAAACATAAGAAAAATCGAAATAAAATCAAAAAATATATAGTTCCTAAATAAAAGGCCCGATGGATTCTTCGTAACCCGATGCCCTAAAATCGCCTGGTCTGGGATGCATTGGCGGCCTTATATATATAATCATCTCGTGTATATAAATAAAAAAAATGTGTATAGTCAAAAACAATTGTAAAAAGAAAAATTCCGCATCATTACCCCATTTTCTATATAGAATAGGGACATTGCAAGGTTGAAGATTTCTAGGATTCACGAAAGGGTTTAGTGTGGTGATTTCCAAATCCGATTGAAATTACTATCCTCGGTTATGAAAAATCTATTAAAAAGATTTACCTCGCATGCTTGAATGATTGATCATGATATTATACACTGGATAGAGAATGAGTCATGTAGACTTGAATTCGAACTATGGATTTAGTATATTAATTATAAGCTATGATAGGAATCTCCCTCTAATTTCATATCGTATATTCGATTTCGAGTTCACTTCATTCGTTGAAAATCCATGCTATATAACCAATGCTAGACTTAATGCAACTCTTGTGAGTCATGCATTTTTAATTGCTAGGTTGAAGTGTTGCCGTGTGCTTATGAGATGAGGAGATGATTTAGTCGCTTTTTCTTGACTTTTACTTCTTTTTTCGCTTTATTATTTTTACTCTCCGGCGAGCTTTTAATTCGTCTTCCTCAAGGACGAGTAAGAGGTAAGCTTGGAGGATTTTGATGTGTCCATATTTTCCATGTTTTTATCGCGCATTACCTTAGCATTTTGATTGCCCGAAATTCACATTTTTATATTCTATCAAGCTTTTCATGATATATTTGATTCTTGCGATGTTTCGTGGATTTTCAGGAACTTTGGCGCGATTCGGAGCAATAATAGATGATGGACACGGATACCTAACACCGGAGCTCACGTCGCCATGTTTGACGACTCAAAGGAGCTGAGAAAGAGAAGTGCAAAGAAAGAAGAGAAAGGAAGGAGCAAAGGGAAGAAAGAAGAGAGGAGGAGAAAGGGAGCCCCAACAAGAGTCTCCAGATCGCCCGGTCGAGCGTGCCACACGTTCGGCCGAGCAGAGATCTCGTAGAGGAGGGGAAAATTTGCAATGGGCTGCTCGGCCAAGCGACCCACCTCGCTCGACCGATCGACCCTCTGCAGACGAGCTGCTCCTCGCCTACGAACCTCGAGACGGGGAGGCGGGTGCTGACGTGGCTGACGATGGTAGCGACGTTGGGAGTGGCAGTAATGTCGTAGAGGGAGAGGTGTGGGCTGATGAGTCATTAGATCATCGTCTTCGTTTCCAAAAGATAGGTCAATGAAGCTATTTCATGGGTCATGAATGAGTCACAAAACCAAAATCAAGCCTATCGTCGTCTTCATTTGATAAAATCTGAAGCCAGGAAAAAGCTTCTCGTCGTCGTCTTCACAACGATCGTCGGTGTTTTCCACGTTGTACTGTTGTGTGCGCTAAAGAGGGGATAACGGTTGTGCGTGTTGAGCAAAACCGCGGTGGCGGTGGGGTTTTACTCAGCACGCACAATCGCTATGTGGGGGTAAAAATGGAGTAATTTTTAATGGCAAACTTGAGAATAAGTGGCTGTGCGTGCGAGCAATTCTGCTTGCGCGTAGCAACACCCCTCTCTTTTTCTCGTGAAAAAATGTTACTATTATGAATCATCATCTGGGGAGAAACCCCCAGCTCTTTATTTATAGTATATATAGGAGCATATACAGATAAGATAAAATAGATACGGTCTTATCTATATGATAAGCTGTGATCACAACCGACTAACCAACTCGGTATTATCCCTTCACAACACTCCCCCTTATCCAGTCATAGGTGTGGACTCTGCTCATGAATACTTCAGGATTCTGAGTGTAGTGGGAGTCTCACATAGGGTGGATACTTCAGGATCCTGAGTTGGAGAGGTTTGCCTTGTTAAAACCTTTAGCTATGGAAAACCCTGTGGGAAAAATCATAGTTAAGAAAAAAGAGTACACACGCTCTCTAACTCCCCCTGATTTGTTTAAGCGAATCTGCTCATGAACACTCTGGGATTCTGAGCGTCACAAAGGGGTGGATGCTTCAGGATCCAGAGTTGATGTGATTTGCATCATTAAAACCTTTGGCTATGGAAAACCCTATGGAAAAAACCATAGCTAATGAAAAAGAGTACAAATTCCCTTAACTCCCCCTGATCTGTAAAAGCGCTTGGGCTTTCAAATCTCTTAGGCTTATCTCATCACTCCTATTTACAACATTCCAAAAATATACACAGATTACAAATATTATCACCATTAAGCAGCTAGTCAATCCAGAAACTCTGGAGAGGTGTGCTAAGTTTTGTCGCCTCTGATGTGGTCTTCAGACTATGTGGTCAGCTCCATAATACCAGCCTCTACACAGTCGTCACTGGGATGTGATGTACCACCAGTCGCCCTCAAATACACCATTAGTGTGGTCAGGATCTCAGAATGATAGGATGATGTTGCCTTCATAATGGAGATCTGCAGTAAATGGCCATCCCACTGTGGGTACCCAGTCTGTGATTTCTCAGTATAGGGATCGGACATGTAACCTGCATTTGCATAAACATGGAGGATGATACTTTATAATGTAAGCCCAAATCGTTCGACCCTTGGAGGAAGCGCAGACGGCTTAACTCCGGTCTAATGGCCCTTTTAGGTGCCAACTATCTCTGCCTAATGAGTTTACTGCAACTGCTATACCATGACGCGTGCAGTTAGCCAGGAGTGCCCGATTGCACTTAGAAAAGGGACTTTAGGACCAATTATATCCTTCCCCTCTTCTATTGATCAGAAGTGGTCTTTTTGTACATCCATAGAGTGTACTACCATGGGTGTACTTTGGATGACAATGGTCCTTTTAATTTCTCCAACGCACTTCTGGGCGTATGTAACAGGATTTATTAAGATAATAAATCTGTGAGCCATGACTTAATTTATTTTTGCCTAGGTCTTTCATTTCATTTAATAGTCAGGCTTGAATAGATGTTTCGGTTTTCTCTTCAGGAGATCCGATGAGATTTAAGTTGTTTACAACTATGATCTCAAATCATGTCCTTTGCTCAGATGTAAAGACAACCCTCAGTAGGAATCATTGCTTTGTCAAGCGATTCTCTTGGTGGTACATTATTTATTATTCTTATTGTTTTTCTTCAATAGAATAGACGTCCCGAAGTCTATCAGGCATTTAAGGAAATGTGGAATTTATCTTTACCAAGATATCCACAAAGGTATGCCGTCACAACATCCAATAACAGCATATCCAAATTTTCCTTTGACGAATCGTAAGGTATTCGCATTTGATAACTTAGGGAGTCTGATGCATCATTTATGAGTCATGCTCATTTTAATTTGTTCATTCCTTATTTTCAGCGAAAAAAATCCTTGAGCTATAGGTTGTACCTTATAACATACAATTTTGTATTTATTTTTCTTATGTGTGCAATACTTTATTTTACTCACATGTTTGAAACCTTTTTGTAATGCCCTACCAGCTACTGCACAAGTACTAGAGGGGGGGGGGGGTGAATAGTACTTTAAAATAATAAGGCGTATAATTCCAAATTAAATTGCAAACAACTACCAAATCAATTTGCGGAAGCTTAAATTGAATGACAACAATGAAATTACCAAAGCTAACAAACGATGTTAATGGGTTCGGATCCACCCAAGTCTCCCCGACTTGTTCCCGGTGATCCTACGTCCCAACCACCCGGATCCCCTCCGGATACTTGAGTTAGAAACCCTAACTCAAGATTTCCACTATGAATATCTTGTGAAAAACCTTCACAAGATCAAATCATACATGCAATGGCAAAGTGAATCCCACAACCCGGGATCACAAACTTCTCTCACAACCGAGAGAGCCAACAAGCAATATAAAGAGTTTAAATGAAATAAATACTCTTACCACAAAATCCTATACCTTGAGTTTTTCTTACCCAATAGGTTGAATGAAGGATTTGAGGAAGATGAAGTCACCAAGCCCTAGCACCAAGGATATGAGCAGCAATGGGTGCCTAGGGAAGAGTTGGAGACTTGGTTCAAGCAATAGCTTGAAGAGCTCACCAAGAACAAGCTTCTCTCTAGATCTAGAAATGAGAGAGAATGGGTTTCTTGTGAGGAAGAGAGCTTTAGATTTGAGGGAGAATAGCTATCTCTTTAGGGCTCAATGAATCTCTTAATGGCAGCTCTATCCTAGATAGAAATGACCTAGGTTCCTATTTATAGGAACCCAAAAACATAAGTTAGGTCAATCTCCAACGGAAAGAAATCTGAGAGAATTAGTCGGTCAAAGAACAAACACTGACCGACTAGTTCATCAACTAATCGGTCAGTCACAAAGCATGGACCGACTAAGAGCACAACAGAGAAGAGATAGAATTTCAGACCTAGAAAACTAGTCGGTCCAAGAACACTGTCTGACCGACTAAGAGGCAAAACAACATAGTCTGAAGGCAAGTTGACTTAGTCGGTCCAAGAACAAAAGTTGACCGACTAGATTGTCAACTAGTCGGTCATCAAACGTTCTTAGACCGACTAACGGAAAACAGTAGCTTAGGAGAAATTTGGCATGTACAGTAAATCACAACTAGTCGGTCAAAGAAGCATCACTGACCGACTAGTTCACAGACTAGTCGGTCGGTGAGTCAACGTAGACCGACTAACTGTAAACAGTAAAGAACAAAGATTTAACTGACTGAAACTAGTCGGTCCAAGAACAGTGGCCGACCGACTAGATCTCCATCTAGTCGGTCAGTACTTGTTCTTGTACCAACTAACATGCACAACAAGGTCCGAATCGAAGCGCGACGCTTCGAGGAAATTAGAGTGAACTTGTGCAAGAATCCTAGAGCTACGAAATGAGCGAAATGAAGATAGAAACGTAAGATATACTCAAGGCTTAACATTCTATCAATCGAAACTAAAAGACTATAAATAAAACCTTAATAAATGGTCTTTGAGAGCTTCGATTGAATCTTCATTATTTCCAAAGCGTTGCATGAGCTTCAACGAAGCTTTAGGCTTGAATACGAGCTTTTGGAAGTGTTGAGATGTCGCTTTAAATATTCTCGTGAAATTGGCGACGATCTCCAATACTGCGCTCACAAATTGTTAGTTCATGAATTATTTATGTTTGCTCATCATCCAAAACCAAATCCGGGGAGTCCAATATTCAACATTCTCCCCCTTTTTGGTGATGACAAACCAACATAAATAATAATCAAAGATAATAATTCAAATGTAGAAATACTTACTCCCCCTGCATTGATGACACGTTAATTCCAAAATGAATATAAATGAATTGTATCAAGCAGACGAGTAAGATAAATAAAGTGAATTGATTTTTGAAATATCGGATTTTGAAAATCCTTATTTGTATCTTAACTCCCCCTGAATCTAACATATCAAACTAGATTCTTGGAAATTGAGTTAAATTTTTCATTTGCGCTATTTATTATCATTATCTCTCCCCCTTTGGCATTATCCCAAAAATGGGGGGCATACAACGACAACAATTAGGAAATGTAAAATCCAACATCTGGAGTCGTAGACGAAGACAATGGACCAACTTGACACCAAGGGAAAAAATGTGGAAATCAAAACAAGGTGTGTCAAATTTTCCATTATAAAAAAAAATCAACGATAATCAAAATCATCAAAAATACCAAATGTTTATTCATGTCTTGAATAAAGAAACATACTCTTCAATATTCAATATTCTTGGTTAATTTTGAGCATGGAAAACAATTCTATAAAATCCATTTAACCAACTTGTTATGCGTCGATTCGATATCACATTTCAAATATATTCAACGAATATTCAATTTGCACGACGTATAAAAGATAAAGTGATCGATGATGAACATATATATACATGGAGACAACATGAGTACATCCAAAAGATATCACATCGAATATAAGAGATACATCATATCAAGCGCTACATATCATCAAAAAGAAATACATCATCATCAATATATCATACAATCCAACACCAACAACCATAAAGCACAAAAACAATGTAACAAGGCATCTCTCAACCCCATCCTAACCCAAAACTCTCTCACAAGAATACATCATCCAAAGTGTATATGGAGAGTCCTCGGAACAACGATCACGAGGAGAAGGCAGGATCTGCAGCGTCCGTGGGTCCAGTCGACGGAGTGGACTCAGGATCTGCAGGGAGTAGAGGTGTCTCAACAGATGGAATCGTCGGTGCAGGAGTCGAGATCTCAGCAACAGGCTCAGCAGCAGCAGGAGTCTCGACAGAAGCAGCAGCAGCAGATACATGAGCAGGCTCGGAAACTGGGTCAACAGCAGATGACTCTGGAACACCTGAAGAGGTGGCAGCTCCAGGAGCAGAAGAGAATGTACCAGCAGCAGCAGAGGTGCCCTTGGGGGCACGAGTCGAAGTACGACAGATCTCCTCAACGTCCTCCTCATCCATCTCATCCATCTCCTCTCCCTCAGACACGGAAGGAGGAAGCTCAACACCCATCTGACGTGCCATACGGCAGACCACCTCCTCGGTACGAGCCAAGCGGGACTCGTGACGAAGAAGTATCCGGACGACGTCATCAAGGGTGGCAACGGGAGAAGCAGAGGCAGAGGCAGAGGCAAGGACAGACGCTGAAGGAGTCGT
Organism: Scilla litardierei; assembly: GCA_030789695.1. Taxonomy (NCBI): domain Eukaryota; kingdom Viridiplantae; phylum Streptophyta; class Magnoliopsida; order Asparagales; family Asparagaceae; genus Scilla; species Scilla litardierei. The sequence continues at coordinate 329,018,490 of CM061133.1, read as the reverse complement.
CCTCTGAACGTGACGAAGCGCCGCAAGAGATTTCTTGACGGCCGTCGCATTCAGCGGAGGACCGAGGGGACGCTCATCGTCACGAGGCAATGTGACACGAAAGTGACGGAACACGAGGGTCAACATGCAAGGAAAAGGAATATGAGCTGATTTATTGGACTTTCGAATACACTCGAAAGAATCAATCTTATCGAGTATAATTCGAGCCCAATTAATCGAGCTCCCCATGAAGATCGCATAGATAAGCTTCAGAAATGGCTGGGAAGGTAAAGATGAGGAGCCGTACTTGGGAAGCAAGCACGACTTCAGAATCAAATTTAGGACCCAAGCATTAGGCTTAAAAGATTTAGAGGGCACGCCAATCAAAGCAGGAGGAATCTGATGGAAAATCTCTGAAAGAATGGTCTGATCAAGAGAAGAGATATCATCAACCGAGATATCAGAAGGAAGAAGGCCAGACGAAGAGATACCCAGAATCTCTCCTAAGATTTCCGCAGTGAGGACTATAGGAGTCCCCAAAACGGTCGTCTCAATAGAGTGGGTCTGATCGTACTGACCCCGGATCCTATTGGCATAGAAAAGCTTTACTAATCTAGGGTAAGGACGAGGATTCGCCTTCGGGTCAAATCGAAGATAATCGAGAAGACCCGACGACGACAGAAGATCAGCTAGCCCTATGAAGTCGCTGAACTGGACGAAATGCTCCAGAAGCAGCGGACAATGTTCGATACGGTTATATGCCGCAAGACACAAAGGGTCATCGCGACATAAGGAAATATCGACACCGCCCACCGGCATCGGAGCCTTTCCCTTAGGCTTTCGAGAAGACGTACGAGGGTGGGTGCTAGACTCGGGATGACTAGGAGGAGTGGGTTCCCTATGAGTCTGGGTCTCGGGGTTATACTCCGTATCGGAATCGGTAGGAGTATGGAACGAAGAACGAGAGGCAAGAACTTTGGCCTTGGGTTTAGGTTTGGGCTTTGGTTGACCTCTAGGCTTGGCGGTCGTCGTCCTCTTCTTCTTGGGAGGAGGCGAAGACGACGAAGGATGGGTGGTCTTGGCTCTACGCTTCGGAGGGGTTGGATGCTCGGGATCCGAAGAGATTGGATCAACGGTCATCGGAGAGGGGTCAGAGGAAGGGATCGGAATGCGTGTTCTTGCCATAGTCGAAGCAAGACACGAGATCAAATCAACGAATCCTAGCACAACCCTAGAAATCCGAAACCCTAGAAATTTAGAAATTTGAAACCCTAGAGAAACCTAACCCTAGAGCAGAAAACAAAACCCTAGAGAGGAGAGGGAGGAGGTAGGTTTACCCTAGGAGGAAGAGCGACGGCCGGCGACGGCGGGGATGGTCGGAAATAGGCCGGAAGTCGATCGGAAGGGGAAGGGTCGGGGTTTTGAGCGGAGGAGAAAGAGTTTTCGATCGATTAGAATGGAAATCGATCGATTAAATCGAGTTTAAGTCGGTCGATTTCCCAAATGACCAAACAGCCCCTGGCACAACTAGTCGGTCACAGTTCAAGCACTGACCGACTAGATCACGATCTAGTCGGTCGGTCAATGAGCTTGAACCGACTAGGTGCAAACAGTGGCTGAATCCAAGAAGACTGACAAGATTTAGTCGGTCTGCGTTCAAGCACTGACCGACTAGATCTCAATCTAGTCGGTCGGTCACTGAACATGAACCGACTAAAGAGTCAAAAACTTGAAAATCAAGTTCTCTCCATCATACGCTTGGATGATAAATCTCAAAACTCTCAATGGACATCTAAACTATCCCATTAAACATCGAAAAACAGAAATTTGACGATTACGCACAAATCGAACGAAAAATTAAGATATCACTTAAAATTCCCGAAAAATCCAATAATTCTAGCATGAATGAGATATTGTCAAGAATAATAGCATGCAAAATTATTGAATGAAACATGAATCCTATATTTCGGATTCACCCATAATCCCCAATTCTCGACGCAACCTCACAAAGGAGTCCTCCTTTAGGGGTTTCGTGAAAATATCGGCGATTTGCTTTTGGGTTTCAACGTACACTAGAATGATGTCCTTTTTAGCAACATGGTCATCTAAAAAGTGGTGGCGGACATCTATGTGTTTCGAACGGGAATGATGTACCGGGTTCTTGGAAAGACATATTGCACTTTGGTTGTCAACCATGATAGGGCAAGTATCACAATTTATACCAAAGTCTTTAAGAGTGTGTCTCATCCAAAGAACTTGAGCACACGCGGCACCGGCGGCAATATATTCCGCCTCGGTGGTTGAAAGTGATACGGAATTTTGCTTCTTGGAAAACCAAGAGACAAGAGAATTTCCTATAAAATGGCAAGTGCCACTAGTACTTTTCCTGTCGGATTTGCATCCCGCATAATCGGCATCACTATATGAGATTAACTCATATGTGCTAGATCTCGGATAAAGTAATCCAAAATCTAAAGTGTAACTTAGATAGCGGAAAATACGCTTTACCGCTACTAAGTGAGACTCCTTAGGTTGAGACTGATAACGAGCACATATACATACGGCAAACATAATATCGGGCCTACTTGCGGTAAGATAAAGCAAACTACCAATCATACCTCGATATAAACGAATGTCTACATCCTTACCGCCCGTATCCTTGTCAAGATGCGTAGTCGTGCTCATTGGAGTCTTTTTCCCGGAGGTATTCTCCATTCCAAATCGCTTTAGCAACTCCACCGTGTACTTCGTTTGGTGGATGAAGATTGCATCGTTCATTTGGCGAATTTGGAGTCCTAAGAAATATTTGAGTTCGCCCATGTGGCTCATCTCAAATTGTTCCTTCATAACATTAGAAAACTCTTCACAAAGAGTGAAGTTAGTAGCACCGAAAATGATATCATCAACATAAATTTGAACTAATAAAATATCATTATTCGCATGCTTAACAAAAAGAGTTGAATCGGCTTCGCCCATTTTAAAATGCAAATCCAAAAGAAAATTCTTTAGGCGATCATACCAAGCTCGAGGAGCTTGTCTCAAACCATAAAGAGCTTTCTTTAGTTTAAAAACGTGATTTGGAAATTTTTCATTTATGAAGCCCGGAGGTTGAGAAACGTAAACTTCCTCAACGACATCTCCGTTTAAAAATGCACTTTTAACATCCATTTGAAATAATTTAAAATTCTTATGGCATGCAAAAGACAAAAGTAATCTAATTGATTCTAATCTAGCTACCGGAGCGAAGGATTCTTTGAAATCAATACCTTCCTCTTGTCGATAGCCTTGAGCTACTAACCGAGCTTTGTTCCGGACGACGACTTGGTTTTCGTCGGTTTTGTTCTTGAAAATCCACTTTGTCCCTATGACGGTGTGGTTCTTCGAAGGCAATGGAACAAGCTCCCACACTTCATTCCTCTCGAATTGAATGAGCTCCTCCTCCATGGCAAGTATCCAAGCACTATCTTCGCATGCTTCAACTATATTCTTTGGCTCTATTGATGAGGCAAAGGCACAATTGGCGAAGTGGTGAACTTGCGATCTTGTCTTGACACTATCTTGAATATTGCCAATTACTTGCTCATGGGGATGGTCGCGAATGACATGAAGTCGCTTGGGAATACCTTGATCACTTGGAACATTCTCAACAACTTCATTAGTCGGGTTAGTCTCAATAGAATCAATAGACTTAGAATTATCAAATGAATCACATAAAACATCCATAGAATCATTATCATTTGAAATTCTAGTTGGAACAAATCCTTCATTAAATGAGACATGAAGCGATTCCTCGATCGTCGAGGTTCGTTTGTTGAATATCCGGTAGGCTTTGCTACGCGAAGAATATCCCACAAAAATCCCCTCATCGGATCTCGGATCGAATTTGTCCAAACTACCATATGTGTTCTTAATAAAACATTTCGAACCAAAAACACGAAAATGTTTAACTTGAGGCAACCTACCAAACAACAATTCATAACAAGTTTGTTTAGTGCCGGGCCTCAAAAGTATTCTATTAAACACATAGCAAGCGGTGTGTACCGCTTCCGCCCAAAATTGATGGCCAAGTTGGCTATCATCAAGCATAGTGCGAGCACACTCCACTAGCGTCCTATTCTTTCTCTCAACTACACCATTTTGAGGCGGTGCACGAGGGAAAGAGAAGGTGTGAGTAATACCAACTTCATCACAAAATGTCTCAAAAGACTCATTCTCAAATTCACCTCCATGATCACTACGAATAGTGACAATGGTGGTTCCTAAGAGATTTTGTACTTTCTTAACAAAAATTGTGAAGTTTTCAAAAGCTTCATTTTTATTGCACAAGAAAAATACCCAAGTAAATCTTGAATAGTCATCTACGATGACAAGTCCATACCTTGCATTTCCTAAGGAAGCTACTCTAGTTGGCCCAAATAAATCTAGATGTAATAGCTCTAGTGGCCGTTTTGTAGAGATGCTTTTCTTAGGTTTAAATGAAGATCTAGGAAGCTTGCCGCGTTGACAACAATCACAAAAACTTTTCTTTTCAAAAACAAGCTTCGGAAAACCTTTAATAGAATTCAATTTTGAAAGCTTATATAGTGTTCCAAAGTTCACATGTCCAAAGCGTCGATGCCATAAGTGTTGTTCACTTGTGTTGGCAACGAGACATTGTTCATATGACTTAGGAAGATCCAAAATATAAATGTCTTTACGACGAGTTCCGGAAAATAATAATTTTTCATTATCCTTTCTTAAAATATGACACAATCCTTTCGCAAAGCTAACTTTGTAACCTTTGTCACAAAGTTGACTTATTGAAATAAGATTATGATTTAAACCACTAACAAGATACACATCACTAATTAATGGTTTAGAAGGGTTACCGACATTACCAACACCTATGACGGTTCCGCTCTCGTTGCCTCCAAATACGACGCGGTTTCCATTCACAATGGGAACCACTCCGGAGAGCAATCGAGCGTCACCCGTCATGTGTTTGGAGCACCCGCTATCGAGTATCCAATTCCCTTTGGAGCTAAATTTAAACTTGTTGCTCCTTTTCTTTTTCTTTTCCTTGAGTACCTAAAGATAGATAAGTTTCATATCATGGTACCCAAGGTCATTGGGTCCAAGGGATTAGACCTTTGGAAGCCAAGTCCAAGTGGACTTAGTCTTCCCCACATAATTCTTACTATGCACGACATCCGAAAAATATGCATTCATATATATTTGTTTTTCGTCCATGCTTGTGTCCTTTGGGCTCCAAATCGTGAAAACTTTGGGAGCCATCATCCTATTGGGTGCATGCATGCGACGTTGATTTCTACGTGATGCATGTTGTGGATAGGCATACGGGACATGATGGAATGGTGCACGACGAGAATTATTCATATGATGAGGTGGGTGTACATATGCATGTGTGGGAATACGTGCGTGAGGGTGTCTCACTTGGTGTGCACGTGCCCGGGAATGTGTTGCATAAAAATCATCATAAGTGTGAGACGGTGGAGTAGGACGTGTGTTCCTACGTGGCATGGAATTGGTGTACATATAAGCATGCCCCTTCCTTGGAGGTCCACCCAATGTGGGTTTCTTTCCGAAAGAGGGTGTGGACGAGGTGGAAGCACCATTGGTAGATGAACTACCAATAGAGTGTTTGCTCCCACTCGTTGAGGCTTCGGAAGTTGGCCTAACAAAGGTAGTGACCGACTTGGAAGAATTTCCCATCATATACCCCAAGCCAATGTGGTGTTTGGCCGGAAGTAAATCTTTTAGGATATTATCCAAATGGCCTTTACCCTTGTTGAATTTGTTGATTCGGCCCAATGTGTCCTCATATTTCTCTTTGAGAGAACGCAAGGAAGTATCCAAAGTGGATATTTGCGAAGTGAGCACATAAACACGAGATTTAAGATTCTCGTTCTCAATACTCAAAGTCGAGTTTTGAGAAGTTAAATCCGCTATCTCATGTTCTTCCGCATCCTCAATGCTAACATGTTCAAGTTTAGATTTGAGATTCACTATCTCATTTCTTAACTCTTCAACAACGGTGTCGTTGTTGGTGATGATAGTCTTAGGCGATGTTTGAATGCTAGCTAGGTCATCTTTTACCTTAGTATATCTATTTACTAACTTAGTATATTTTGACCAAAGTTGAGTGTTAGCATCCCTAAGATCATCCATCGTTACCTCATCGCTTTCTTCATCACTATCATCGGAAGAGGAGGATCCTTGATCGTGCTCCTCTCTTGCCATGAAACACATGTGTGCTTGCTCCACGTGCTCATCGTCCGACTCTCCGCTTGAGGAATCCTCGGAGTCGGTGAAGGTAGCTCCGACAAGTCCCTTCTTGTTTCCTTTCGTGTACTTCTTGGACTTGTCATACTTTGGCGCCTTCCACTTCTCCTTTTGCTTGTTTTGAGGACAATCCGCTTTGATGTGTCCTGGCTTATTGCATTTAAAGCACAAAGGTGGAGAGGCGTTAGTAGATGTAAACTTAGATTTGTGTTTGAAGTTACCCTTTCGGAAGAAGCGATTGAACTTCTTTGCCATGAGTGCAATGGATTCCATGTCCATTTCTTCTTCCGAGTTCTCATCATCGGTAGAGGTGGATGAAGCCGCCTTGAATGCAATCGCCTTTTTCTTAGGCGCATCTAGGTTCAAATATGACTTCATCTTTTCTTGTAGCTTCACCTTGCTATCTTTGCGTACCTCATATGACATCAAAGTACCCATTAGTTGAACTACGGTATATTTGTCCATGTCATTACCTTCCTCGATGGCGAAGGTACGTTTTTCCCAAGAAGAGGGAAGTCCTTCAATAAGCTTTAAGCACTTCTCCTTCTGAGTGTGGATTTTGCCGAGGGCCTCTAACTCGTTTATTATGTCAACGAAACGAGCGTAATATTCTTTCATCTTCTCGCCCTGTTGCATATGAAACATTTCGTAATCTTTGGTTACGACTACGAGTTTAGAGTCTCTTACCCTACTCGTCCCTTCGTGTAGAATGAGGAGGGAGTTCCAAATTTGATATGCACTCTTACATGTGCATATCTTATTGAAATCCTCGGGCTCCAATGCACATTGCAAGGCGTTCATTGCCTTGGCATTGCTTACCTCCGCGGCGACCTCCGCGGTAGTCCATTTCTCAAAATCTTCTTCTTCGGGTTCAATATACTCCTTCATTGTAGTTCTCCATAAAGATGCACTTCGGAGGAAGGTTTCCATCCGACACTTCCAGTACCCGTAGTTGGTACCGTTGAAGAATGGAGGCCTCGTAGAGGAATGTCCTTCCATCACGGAAGATGCTCCTTCACGGTTCCTGAAGGTGTCATAGTTGGAAGGTGGACGCACGGTCTTGTTGTCGTTGGCAGACATAGCTGAGAATCTGGCTCTGATACCAAATGTAATGCCCTACCAGCTACTGCACAAGTACTAGAGGGGGGGGGGGGTGAATAGTACTTTAAAATAATAAGGCGTATAATTCCAAATTAAATTGCAAACAACTACCAAATCAATTTGCGGAAGCTTAAATTGAATGACAACAATGAAATTACCAAAGCTAACAAACGATGTTAATGGGTTCGGATCCACCCAAGTCTCCCCGACTTGTTCCCGGTGATCCTACGTCCCAACCACCCGGATCCCCTCCGGATACTTGAGTTAGAAACCCTAACTCAAGATTTCCACTATGAATATCTTGTGAAAAACCTTCACAAGATCAAATCATACATGCAATGGCAAAGTGAATCCCACAACCCGGGATCACAAACTTCTCTCACAACCGAGAGAGCCAACAAGCAATATAAAGAGTTTAAATGAAATAAATACTCTTACCACAAAATCCTATACCTTGAGTTTTTCTTACCCAATAGGTTGAATGAAGGATTTGAGGAAGATGAAGTCACCAAGCCCTAGCACCAAGGATATGAGCAGCAATGGGTGCCTAGGGAAGAGTTGGAGACTTGGTTCAAGCAATAGCTTGAAGAGCTCACCAAGAACAAGCTTCTCTCTAGATCTAGAAATGAGAGAGAATGGGTTTCTTGTGAGGAAGAGAGCTTTAGATTTGAGGGAGAATAGCTATCTCTTTAGGGCTCAATGAATCTCTTAATGGCAGCTCTATCCTAGATAGAAATGACCTAGGTTCCTATTTATAGGAACCCAAAAACATAAGTTAGGTCAATCTCCAACGGAAAGAAATCTGAGAGAATTAGTCGGTCAAAGAACAAACACTGACCGACTAGTTCATCAACTAATCGGTCAGTCACAAAGCATGGACCGACTAAGAGCACAACAGAGAAGAGATAGAATTTCAGACCTAGAAAACTAGTCGGTCCAAGAACACTGTCTGACCGACTAAGAGGCAAAACAACATAGTCTGAAGGCAAGTTGACTTAGTCGGTCCAAGAACAAAAGTTGACCGACTAGATTGTCAACTAGTCGGTCATCAAACGTTCTTAGACCGACTAACGGAAAACAGTAGCTTAGGAGAAATTTGGCATGTACAGTAAATCACAACTAGTCGGTCAAAGAAGCATCACTGACCGACTAGTTCACAGACTAGTCGGTCGGTGAGTCAACGTAGACCGACTAACTGTAAACAGTAAAGAACAAAGATTTAACTGACTGAAACTAGTCGGTCCAAGAACAGTGGCCGACCGACTAGATCTCCATCTAGTCGGTCAGTACTTGTTCTTGTACCAACTAACATGCACAACAAGGTCCGAATCGAAGCGCGACGCTTCGAGGAAATTAGAGTGAACTTGTGCAAGAATCCTAGAGCTACGAAATGAGCGAAATGAAGATAGAAACGTAAGATATACTCAAGGCTTAACATTCTATCAATCGAAACTAAAAGACTATAAATAAAACCTTAATAAATGGTCTTTGAGAGCTTCGATTGAATCTTCATTATTTCCAAAGCGTTGCATGAGCTTCAACGAAGCTTTAGGCTTGAATACGAGCTTTTGGAAGTGTTGAGATGTCGCTTTAAATATTCTCGTGAAATTGGCGACGATCTCCAATACTGCGCTCACAAATTGTTAGTTCATGAATTATTTATGTTTGCTCATCATCCAAAACCAAATCCGGGGAGTCCAATATTCAACACTTTTGGTGTCTGGACTTCAGGTCCAAACATTTCACGTTTCATAAGTGAGTCCAGCTCATCTTTTATTGCCTCGTTCCATATTTGGCCAATCTCTACGTTTGCATTATAGCAATGGAGTATGGAACGATATTTTATAAATATAATCGCTTTTGTGATGTATGTGGCAATATGACACGTGAATACATTGTCGACAATTATTCTCTATTTGTCCAACACCTTCCCAGTACGTACAACATTTACTTTCATTTTAGTTTTTCCTGGTATTTCCTCTGCAGTGGATTCCGGGAAGGGGGTGAGGGTGTGGACATGAGCTCGTCTCAAGGTCTCAAGGTATTTTTCTTTGTTCTTTGATTTTCATCCTTGGAGCCTGGTGGTCTGCATCTTTTCTGTTGAGGAGCAGCCACTTCTGCTGCTAGTGGATTGCATCCATTATCGGAGATGTCAATCATAGCTGGAGTATTTGCATCAGAGATGTGTGATCTGACAATCTTCTGGTTGTCAGTAAATGAGTCCGGAAATTGTTGAACAGTGTTCTGAATGTGGAGGATCTTCAGGATCTCGTCTTCACATTGTTTTGTTACCAGATCATAGTGGGTCAAACTTTTTGTATCCCACGTTATAATTTGCTTTGCGCCAGATTTTCCAATATCTGGGCCCATTTTGGGGTAACTAGTCTCATCACAGTCTTCAATATGTGCCTTAAATACGTCCCCCGTTTGGGGTTCTAGATATCTTTAAATTGAGGGTGAGTCAAACCCTATATAGATACATAGGCGACGTTGAGGACCCATTTTTGTCCTCTGTGGTGGTGCAGTGGGGATGTAAACTGCGCGACCGAAGATTCTCAAGTGAGAAATGTTCGGTGGCATTCCATATGCAAGTTGCATTGGAGATAGACTCTGACCTCCAGATGATCTTATTATCATTTTCGATGCAGCATGCAAAAATGCAAGTCCCCATGCATCCACTGGCAACTGGGATTAACAATGGACATGCAATCCATTGGAGTCTTTTTATCAGTGACTCTGCCAACCCGTTTTAGGTATGAATATGTAGCATTGGATGTTCATTTTCTATTCTCATTGCTTGGCAATACTTTTTGAAATGACCGGGAGGTAAATTCTCCAACATTAACCAGACTTATTTTTTTTATTTGATTGTCTCAAAAAATACGCCCGCAACATTATTATTTGTGCCAATAGCTTTGGAAATGCTAGGTTGTGGGTCGATAGTAGACACACATACGAATATTTTGAGGATGCAATTATCAGTACAATAAAGTACCGAAATAGCCCACTAGGTGGCGGATTTGTCCACATCTATCTCCTTATATTCTTTTTGAGGAAGCGTGTAGATTCTTTGTCAACTTTTAGTAGAGATGGCCTTGTAATTTGTTTTCCCTAATAGCAAGGGATGCGGGGGAATTCTCCCTTCTGAAGAATCTTCTGGTTCTTCAAGTCATACCCATAGGATAAGATGCGGTGCATCATCACTGATCCAGGGCGGCCATGTCTATCATGCCAAAGTAAAAACTTGGCTGATGTCAGGCACTTCAGGTGCTCCGTTAAATCCGCTTCCTCTCTCCGAATCTTTGTATGGTAGAGGCCTGTTGAAAAGCTCTCAAAACGTTCAAGTATGGATTTTACTCCCTTTTCTTGAGACGTTACATACATTAATTTGTTTTTCATTTACATTTGATGTTTCCAAATGGAATCCGTTGAAACGGATGTCCTTGAAACTTAGTAAGTTTCGGTTGGAATTCGGAGAGATTGGTGCATCCTTTATTTTTGGCGTCTTTTGGGAGAAACAGTGTTGTGTTCCCAGAACCTTCAATATGGCCCTGATATTAGGCTTTGTCGTGAAGGATCATATGTGTTTATTTATTGTCTACTAATTAGTTATGAGATCAGTTCATCTATTAAAAGATGAATCATATAGGCACATTTTCAGAGAAACATTTTCATTCAAAATCAAATTACATAATTCAAAAAATCTCTTATAACATGAAATGTTCTTAAAACAAGTAGCTAAGATAAAAATAGAAGGCTAATCAAGCATGTCTTCATTTTCGAAGTCGTCAGCTGTAAACTTAACTGGAGCATCAGAGGTCACCAGGTTTGTTTCAGCTTTATTTTTCTTGTTTTCTTTATACAAATCCTGGAGATGCTGCGGAGTTCGACACACTCTGGACCAGTGGCCTTTCATGCCACAACTATGGCACTGGTCTTCCCAATCCCTCATGGGTGGAGGCGCATCATTCTTCTTGTTGTCATTTCTACGCCAGGTGAACTTATGCTTCCCTTCATTTCTTCGATGCTGAACTTGGCCCCTAGCCCTTTTGTTTTGTCCCCCTTTCTGTGGTCTTTCTTTTCGTTTATTGTCTCTCTTCTTTTTGAAAAAAGAAGAGGCATTGTGAGCTTCTAGTAGGGGCAGTGCTAGGGGGCGCATGTTGTGAGTGGCGAGGAGAAGCTCTCTGTTTTGTTCAGCCATGAGTAAACATGACAACAGCTCAGAATACTTGGTGAACTTTCGTTCATGGTATTGCTGCATTAGTATCACATCTTTCTCAAGGAAAGACGTGTATATCTTTTCTAACATGCGATCTTCTGAGACTTTTTCACCACACAACTTCAGGCGTGAGGTGATGCTAAAAAGAGCTGAGTTTTACTCAGCTATGGACTTAAAGTCCCGTAGTCACAGGTTCTCCCACTCATATCGTGCCCTTAGTAGTATAACATCTTTCTGATGTTTATACCTATTCTCAAGGGCAGTCCATAGCTCAAATGGATCTTCGACCGTAAGGTATTCAGCCTTTAGGGTCTTGTCCACATGGCGGCGAATATAGATAATGGCTTGCAACTTTTCTATATCGCTTACATTTTCATTTTTAGTCACAACAGAAATGAGGGACTTAGCCCGCAGATGGAACTTCACATCAAGTTGCTAGCTCAGATAGTTTCTTCCCGATGCATCCAGCACTTCGAAATCGACACTTACGATTTTAGCCATTTTATATAGCAGAGCACAAATTTGCATGAATTAATAATTTAAACAGTAAACATTTTCATGCGAATGCAATTTTTAAATGAAGAGCTAATTGGGTGGATCGGCCAGTCCCACATAAATAAAAAGTCAAAAGTCTATTACAGTCCATATTACAAAAATGAAAGCTTTAAAAAAGAAATACAACTTTGGAAACCCCGTGGGTCCCATATAAGATCTTCAGCTTCAAGTGTGGCCTTCGTCTCCATAGAAAGTAGTTTTCGGTCTTGAACATTACATAAGTTCCTCACTACAATTTCTCTCAAAAGTAAAAGAAAAGTGAAGGAAATAAAATGTGGGACTTAAATAGTCGATCCAAAACCGCAATTAGCCATACATGCAAAAATTTGTGCTCATCAAACATTTTCAGCAGACATTTTCATCACAAACATCACATGCATTTATATTCACAGAAGGATAAACAATTTAATTACTTAATTATTTTTGGACCACTAGGCAACGTCATACACCGTTAGGTTAGGTGACTAACTGCAGAGCGGTCGCATGATCTTCCTAATTATTAAGTTTATTGTTGCACAACTAAATAGCAGTTTATCCACAGAATAAGCCAATAAAAATGATGCAGAGAATATAATTATGATCCTAAAAAGACATCATATAATGCAAAAAGTTGTGCGAGTTGGGATTATTCAAAAGAGTTTGAAAAGAGCCCAAAAATGACATGTTCTTCATGAAAAATGAAGAAGATTTCCTTTTAAATTATCCCCAATTTATCCCCAAAATGTCCCCAATTGTCCGCTTAATGTCCCATATTTTATCATGATTTTTCATGAATTTTTAGGCCCCCTGAACCCTTTTGAACTTATTTTTAGCCCCCAAAAGCCTTTTAAAAAGCTTATTTTTAGCCCCTTTTAAATATAATCTGCTTTTATTTTCAGAAAAACTGGCATGCGGGCCTGAAGCCCGCAGTGACGCCCGCAGTGTGACTGCGGGCTTCAGGCCCGCAGTCTCATATATATATATTTCGAAAATAGTCTTGCGGGCTTCAGGCCCGCAGAGGTTTTTTTTCCATGGGTTGACGGCCCAAAAAATATTGGGGGGTGGGGCGGCGGCTAGGGTTTGCCGCCGCCGCCGCTCCCTGTTGTTTCGCCCCCGGAGAGGGGTGGCCGCCCCGCCGTAGTGAGGGCGACAGTGGGACCCCCTCCCGCAGGGGGGGGGGGGGGGGGGGGGGGGGGCGCCCTGCCGTAGCGAGGGCGATAGGGGGACCCCCTCCCGCGGAGGTGGGGGGATAGTGGCAGCCCCCCGCCGTCGTGCCTGGGGGGGGGAGGGATTGGGGGGCGGGGGGACTGTTACGGTGGCCCCCCCCCCCCCCCCCCCCCCCCTTCGCGGGGGGGGGGGGGGGGGGGGGACTCGCGCGGGGACGGGGCGGCCCCCTCGCTTTGGGGGAGGAGCACGGGGGACGGCGACGGCCCCCCTTCGGGGGAGGGGGGAATCGGTCTTATCTTTAACAGATAAGATACAATAGATACGGTCTTATCTAAAAGATAAGCCATGATCCCAACCGACTAACCAATTCAGTATTCTCCCTTCACAGCCGTTACCCAAAAGTTTAGTTTTTTTATTTTCAAAAAAATTTTGGTCTCACTAATTATATTTACCATTTATACGCCGCAGACAGGAGTGTTACGACCATCAAAGAAAAGGAAGCGAAAATGGCGCTTCGCGAGCTCCAGCATGATCTTGAGAACCAAGCCAACGCCCTCAGCAAGCTCCAAAAAGGTCATCTCTCTCTCTCTCTCTCTCTCTCTCTCTCCCCCCCCCCCCCAACCCTAAGCCTAATTTCTTCATTTCTTTCTTTTCTTATAACTCTCATCTCATCTATCTTCCTCTTCTTCTATGATGCAGACATCGGCAAGAGCCATCAAATTAGAAAGCAGTACACAATTCAGCTCGGCGAGAACGAGCTCGTTCTCAAGGTCTCGAACGCAATCCATCGTCTCTGACGGAACAAGAAAGGCACTAACTTTATAATAATCGATGGCTGAATTGAATTGATTTTTGTAGGAATTGGATCTCTTGAATGAGGGCGCCAACGTTTATAAATTAATCGGGCCGGTGCTCGTGAAGCAGGATCTCGCCGAGGCTAGAGCTAATGTCCGGAAACGAATCGAGTACATCTCGGCCGAGCTGTTAGTATTTGCGGATGTATGCATTATTTGTGGTTTTAAGCCGTTTCTTGATTGTAAAAAAAATGAATTTGGTTTTTGATATGATTGCAGAAAGAGACTAGATGGGACGATTCAGGATCTTGATGACAAGCAGAATAGCAAGAGGGAGTCGGTTAGTATATTTTTTGATAAGGCTGGTTCATTTGGTTTGGAACATTTCTATGTGAATTTGTCTTCCGCATTAATTAAACTCTTTAATTTGTTATTTATATGAGATTCTGGGTTTGAATATGCATGCGATTATGGTGGTGATAAGTAGTAAGCTCGATTCTTGCATCTTGACACTGTGGTACTTGAGCAGAAATTGTGATTTTTATAGTGTTTATTCGACGGTAATGGTTGAGATAATGATAAGGCATTGTATTTTCTTGATTATAACCGGTAGACAAGAGGTCAATGCCAGTGTACATGTGATAAATAGCTATTAGCTTCAATAGTGGTAATATGTAAATCTTTACCGAGTGAGTCTTTGAGTCTGAAAAGAGCAAGAAAGAAGATAAAGCTGAAACAAGATTTAAAAGGAAAACTAGTAGATAATGAATGAGCCACTCAATGTAGCAAGCGGGTTGATCTGAAAAGAATATGATGTAGATCCATCTCAAAGATGGTTCTTTTATTTAAAAGATTTTATGTCATAGAGTTTGAGTCGTTGGAGAATTCCTATTAGTTGGAGTCTTTTGTTATTTTGAGAGTTTTAGTTATTTTAACTCCTTTTATTATTTGAGTTTTTTAGTTGATTTAGATTTCCTAGTCATAATTAGATTCTGAGAGTCAAGTTGTAAGCATATATAAAGGCCACAAACTTATTAGTTTTTTTAGAACGAAGAATTCAATGAAAATTTTATTTTATGATGTAAACTTTTAGTTTTTCCACAAATTAAATCTTTTGCATTGGTGTGTGAGAGTGGGCTTGGTTGCCTGAGCGAGAGGTCTGAAGAATCTCCACGTTTGAGGCATGTGAGTAGGCGATCGAAATATTTCCGGGGTGCGAGATCCAAAAATTTATCAAATACTTGATCTATTTCTTCCACAAATTTCCACACACCCCTTTCTGCTTATGTCTTCCGTTAAATTAGTATCAAAGCGAAACTGGTTTGTTTTCTTGTGTTTTCTTCTCTTTTCTTCCATAAAAGTGAAACTGAGCCGCCTGAGTCATTGATCGCGCCGAGCCGTTAACCGCACTGACTGAGCCGTTGACAGTGTTGACTGAGCCGCAGATCAACAGTGTGGCCTGTGCTTTTTTGAGGATTTTTCAATGTATTTTAGCCCTATTTTCAGCATATTTTGGCTATTTCTCGAGCCTTTTGCGTGAAATTTTTAGCATTGATCGTCTGGATTAAAGCTTTACAAGTTCTAGAGGCCTTACACGATATAACAAAGCCGATTTGTACTCTTGGTAACCTCTAAACTGATCAAATCCTTTATTGTTAAATTCCAACAAAATTCTTTATTTGATCTTGTTTAGATTTGTCCATTTCATTGCTATTGCATATTTTTCGAGTCTCAATTTGTGTGCTACATTAGCATATTTTGAGTTGCTTCTTAACATATAAATCTGGACCTAATGATTTTTATTTTATTTGCATGATTAGCCCACACATTTTATTGGTGTTTAGGGTCTTGCATCTACATATGTGGGATTGATTGTCAGTGCATGTTATTGCATAGTGGCAAAAACCCTAAGATCAGACATGGATGATAATGCACTTCAGAGGCTAGAAAATCAACTTCACAAGATATATCTAGAACCCTGACATAAATCGAACAGGAGATCGCCTAGAAGCTATATAAAATACGCTGAGCAAAGAACATAATTTGGAGGATGACGCAGATATTACACTTGCCGGGAAACCTAGGAGGATAAGAATTGAAAACAATTGAAATAATAGGAGATAAGATGAGAATATTGAGGATAATCTTGGGCGAGATAATATTGCACGATGGATAAATATAGATGCTCCTAATTTTGATGGAACTTACAATCCTCGGACATTTTCAGATTGGTTAGTGGATATGGAGCATTTGTTTGAGTAATATCAGTTATTAAATAAGTGAAAGGTCCAATTTACTAAAATAAAATTAGCAGGGTCTGCTAAAATTTTCTGGATATCTATAGAAAGACAACAAGAGAGAGCATATGAGATCTATACCAAATTGGAATGAGATGAAAACCAAGCTTAAAGAAAAATATTTGCCTCCCACCTATAAAGATCGCATACTTGAAAAACTGAACGACATATATCAATGGAGCATGACTGTTGAGGAGTACATGACTAATTCAATGATTTATTTGTTAGGAGTGGGCTTCAAGAAGACCCACGATATACCCTTGCTAGGTTTGGTTCTGTATTGAGAGCAGATGTTAGGCGTGAGATGCTTTTTCTCACCGTAGATAACGTGCAACACACATTTAATCTAGCCTTAAATTTGGAATACATGAGAGCTTCTATAGATAAGAAGCCTACTTTTAAAGTCGGAAAGCAATTTAAGCGGCTTAGTGAAAACATGACTAAATCAGAAATGAATGCCGCTAAGGAGATGAATGGAAATGCTAAGCTTGTAGAATCACCACAACAAAAACCAAAATGGGTGCAATATTTTAAATGTCATGGCTTTGGTCATTTTGCTAGTCAGTGCCTAATAAAACATTATTTGTGGGAGAGATTAATAATGATAATGAAATTAAAGAAGAATATACTTCTGAGGTTATTGATACTACATATAATAAGGAATATGATTTTAGTGCACGATTATAAGTCATTAGGTGTTTGGTTGCTATACCTAGGACTGAGGTTGATTGGCAAAGGACTAATGTTTTCTTTACCTATATCAAAATTGGGGATAAATTTTTCAAAGTGACGATTGATAGAGGTAGTTGTATCAATTTAGTTGTCAAATCAGCTATTAAAAAGATGGAACTAAAAGCTGAAACTCATTCACAACCTTATAAAATTACATGTGTTGATGGCAATCACATTTTGTTACCCAACATTGTTTAGTGCATATCCAGTTTTTGAGCTATCACGATAGTATTTGGTGTGATTCATATCTATGGATGCTTCACATATTTTGCTAGGTAGGCTTTGGTTGTATGACTTAGATGTTGCATATTTTGGGAGATCCAACACATTTACATACATGTTTAAAGGAAAGAAAATTATTTTGACTCCCTGTAAACCCAAAAACATAATTAAAAAATCAAAAGGATGTGTTAATTTTTAGAAAGTCACTTATTCAACTATCCAATCATAAGAGTCCCAATTTCTTAGAGTCTAGCTTTGACATTATTCATACTGCATTTCATGAATATATTGCATACGATTGAGTGCCTAGCATATCAGGACTTATGAAAATTTTGCAATTAATGATGATGCTCATAAGTCTGCTGCAGAACCAAAGGTAAATTTTCAGGAATTTGCAGTTATGGATGACGAGAGGATTCGAGTTTGCCTAGAGAGATTCGTACTAGAACCAACGAAGAGGCTTTGCATGCATCATACATGTACTCGACGAGCTTTCTTTAGTTGCAATCCCGATCCTGATGTGATTGAGTCAAGTATTCCACAGAAGCTTGAAGAGATTGAGCATATTGAGTTTGTCATCCCAGATTCTCAACATCCCAAGAAGAGTTTATATGCTTTCACCTCTTTTGCTATTTGAAAGAATTTTATTGAAGATGTTCGTCTGCAGATTCACATACTATTGTATTTCAAAGTTCATGGACGCATCTTCTCTAGCTATAAATGACTATTGCATTCTGCTCGGTTACGCTATACCTATTGCCATTCACTAGGTGGTGAAGTTCTTAAGCTGGAGAGAATGATAGAGATCCAATTCGAAGATGATTCTTTTATTTAAAAGATTTTATGTATGTAGTTTGAGTCCTTGGAGAATTCCTATTAGTTGGAGTCTTTTGTTATTTTGAGAGTTTTAGTTATTTTGAGTCCTTTTATTATTTGAGTCTTTTTATTTGAGTGTTTTAGTTGATTTACAATTTCTCGTCCTAATCAGATTCTAAGAGTCAAGTTGTAAGCCTATATAAAGACCACAAACATATTAGTTTTTTAGAATGAAGAATTTGAAAATTTTATTTTCTGGTGTAAACTTTTAGTTTCTCCACGAAGCAAATCTTTTGGCATTGGTGTGCGAGAGTGAGCTTAGTTGCATGCAGTGTTCTAAAACAAGTTATATGCGGTCGCATATAAGGAGGCGGCCTTTGGCCGCATGAAAATTAAGATATGCGGTCGAATTATGCGGTCGGTTGCATAATCGGCTGCATAAATGTTATGTTCCCGCATATGCGAATATGCGGGAGCATAATCAGCAACTAAAAAATCCCAACCCGTTAAGAAACCCGACCCGTCAAGCATAAAAATTAGTTTTTTAATTTCATAGTACTTATGTTTAACATTCTTTTGATTTGGACATAAAGCTAAATATCTATGTTTTGTGTGTAGATTGCTTTAGACGTTAGGCTTTAGTTATTTTATGTATTGATCGTCTTGATGGTGCTGATGTTGTGGTATGAATTAATCCATATTTTTAAAAGTTGATATGAATTTTTCCTTGTTCCTATCTTTTAAGATTTTTTAAATTTAATAAATACATACACAAACACATAAACTTATTGCTTCTTTATATACTATATTCATTTTTGCATAAACCGCACAATCCGCATAATCGATCGCATAATACTCTTATGTGCTATGCGCTCCTAGACCACGTACATAATAAAACCGCATTTAATAACACTGGTTGCATGTACGAGAGGTCTGAAGAATCTCTACGTATAAGGCGTGTGAGTTTGTGCGGGGAGCGAGATCCAAAAATTTATTAATTTATTAATTTAGTTCTTCCATAAATTCCCAGCACATCCCGTCTTGCTTCTGGCCTGCATCAGAATATATAGCCACTAACTAATTATTTCTGTGTGCCTGATCACTGTATATTCTTATATACAAACGAGTAATTGTTTGCGTTCATCGTGATATTTGGCTTGTTTCAAAATTGTAAACGAGCCGGACTCAAACGAGACTAGCTTGCTTAAGGTTGACTCGAAGCAGCTTGATATTGTCTATGAAAATGTGCATATATGTATATGTGTATATGACTATATGTATATTAAATAATATTTTAAACATTAGCCACAACTAATATAAACATATATACACATGCATTGGGTGCAAATAGAACAGATACAGAGTGGATATGGGGATATATATATTCATATTTGTTTTTCTTAATCGAATATGGATATGTATATAGATTTCATTTGGTCATAAAAATCATTATCATATAAAAAATGAAAACAGATATGATACAAATATCTACTAAACTGGATAGGATACAGATTCAATAAAGGCAACTCATGTTTTATATATACAAAAATCAATTTGAATTAAATAAAATTAACATAACTATTATACTGAGAATTTAAACTATTTTATTGTAAAAATTCATGATTTAACATCATACATCATGGGTTGGAAAATAAAATTTAACATAATTTATTATTAAGTGAAATAAAAACTTAAAAGTTAGTTCCTCAATGTATATTTATTTAAATATTGCTTTTGAAAAAATATTACAATATTTTCCCTACAGAGTTTAGCCCATATTACCTAATATGGATGAGGGGCTAAGCATTTATGCAAAGGATTTTGAAAATTCTAAACCACATGTTCCCTCCTGTGGAAGCATTGTCATAAATATTCTATTAAAATTTTTAATTAGGTTTCAGGTATCCAGATCCAATTCTAATTTCATATGAAAATTCAGATTTAAATCGGTTTGAAAAGATTTCATATATCATTACCGTTTTCATATTTGTTTTTAATTCGATTACAAAGTATTTATCCGTATTTGGTAAAATTCCCGAATTTGAATATGATCAGATAATTTCATATTTGTTTGCACCCCTAATTAGAATTCATTAACAATATGATGCATGTAGTTATGCTTTTGGAAGAAGGGCTGTCGTCTGATGACTGTGATCTTGAACTTTGGACCTCTCATTTTCCAAGTCACCATTTACTAGTAAACCATGCCATGTTATTTATTGTTGAAATTAATGTAACATGTAACATTGAGCTAGATCTTTCAATAGCGCAAAGCACAAATTGTGTAGTGTAAGATACATTTTTAATTATTTTAATATACATATACACTTATTTGTATATTGATTTAATAAATTATTTGTTCATCAATTTGTTAATTGTTAACGCTTACTAATCAACAAGTAAATTCAGATTTAGAATGCTAAATTTTTCTAAATACTACAATCAATTACATAAAGTTAATACAATTCAGAAAATATAAAAATCAATTTCTTAAAGTTGTTATAAATCTCTCTCTCACTATCTCTCTCTCTCTCTCTCTCCATGACTATTTGTTTCAACCCCCCCTCTACCCTCGATCTCTGACTCCAACCTTTTTCAACACTCTCCTAGTCCTCAATCTATCTTAGGATGGGGGAGAGTGGTAGAGAATGGAGGGGGAACCGACTGAGGGAAGAGAGAGGGAGACATGGAGAAGATCGATGAAAGAGAAAGGTAGAGATCATCACTATCTCTGTTGATCGCTATCGTTGCGAAGGGCACACACCACTCAAAATTGAAGATTGCCAGATAGCTCGCTGGTGAAAACTGTCACCATAACCGATTTGCTGCAATCAAAGAGCTTTGCTCCAACTCCAAGCCCAATCGAAGCGGTATTCAGCCTCAAAGCCATAGCATAGCCTCAGATCTGATCGACTAATGTATATGTATGTGTGTGTTGGTTATTTTTTACTTAGCTAAGCCATGCTTTAGCGCATGGTAATGCACCCTATTTAGATATAGCTCTCCAATTTACTATCGGAACTCTGTTTTCTTGTGCTACAAGGCATTGGGCGTGCACTACGCCACAAGGTGTGCTATAGTAAGCCACGAGGCATGCTATTCTCCACATTGCGGCTATAAGTAAACCTTTATCATATACAAAAATGTTACTCCTATACTTTTATTCTATCTATGTCGTTGACTAGTGCCACCAGTTACCCTGCCACCAGTTACCCATGTCGAAGTTTGAATTATGCCAAAAAAATACACAGTTCGTAAACAATTTGCTATTGGACCAATATATGGTTGGATTGCTTGCGACTTGCTGGCAGTGTTCTAAATATCGGTCCGATATTCGATATATCGGCCACAAAATCAGAATTATCACTGGGCTGATACGATATATGCTGTTTTATTGCGGTTTTCGATATTTTGGAAAATATCGCTGATATATCGGGGTTGGGCCGATATTGCGGTCGATATTTCCTTTTAAAATATCGGCCGCTATTCATTATTTTTTAAAGTTCGATTAGCAGGTCGGTCCACTGAAAAGTGGATCCGATCCGACCCGACCCAAATCCATCCGTTAAAACATGAGGCCAGCGGAGGTTTTGGGAGAAATTCGCGAGTTTGCCATAATCACCGCTTAGCTCCTCACGTCACTCCGCTCGTCAGTCGAAATTTTTCGGTGAAAGTCGATCGTGGTTCGTCGTCTGGTGTTCAATCATTGCAAGGGAGGGGTTCCTGATCAATGTAAGTATTCGTACCCTTTTTTTCATTCTTTTCATTTTTTTCCAGTTCTTTTGAATTTTTTCCTTCCAGTTTTGAGGGTTTTAGTGGATTGAGCTTCGATATTTAGTCAACATCCCCGATATTCATATTTAACGAGAGAAGTATAACCAAAACATATTTTTATTTGAGTTAGTATAATTTATATCTTTTTAGATATATCTATGCTTGCCTATGTCATCATTTTAAGCCTCCGATATGCCACTCCGATATTTAGTCAATATCCCCGATATATCCCCGATATCCGCAATCTGATATCAAATTTCTTATGCCGATACGCGACCGATATCCGATATTTAGAACACTGCTTGCTGGATTAACTCAAGCAACATTGGCTTGCTCAAGTTTGGCTCGTTTACACCCTAACTATAAGCAAAAGAAAAGGACAGAAAGAAGGACATTTGCAAGTTGATGGAATGAATGCTCAATACTCCAGCCATGTGAACACTCTAGAACATGAAAATGACTGTATGAACCCCTATTATTGTTGAAGTTCTTTTCTTATTTTTTCAAGAAATATTAGCGGAACAGAAGCTGAATTTTATCAATATTCACTGTTTTGGGACAACTAGTCAAGCTGCATATGGAATATGTTAGTGAATACCTAATAAGAAGAAAGTGATGAGAAATTAGGTAAAATTAGTCTAGATTAAATCTGCACATTTTTATCAGTATAAGATTCATCTGAAATATATCTGGATGCACTTGTAAAAGTATTTTAAATACAATTAAGCTGGCCATTCAGAGGTAAATAGGACTAAAACTGCCTGACTGTCTGGATGTATCTGACCAGACTTGGCATTCAAATTCAGTAATGAAAATGAAAAGATGACGGCTTTAGTTTTGACTTGAAGAATCTATTTCATTACATATGGTGCGACGATTCTATGCCAGAGTAGAACAAATAGTTGGGGAATTGCTTAGCATGTGGTAATTAGTGCCACTTATCATGGTAATTGCTAGCAAGATGTGACTGTTCACCATCAGTCTGGAGGTTGCCACCATGTCCATCAATTCTGGATATATAGTTGTGAATAGAAATGAACGAACTGATGGCCTCTAGTTTACAAGGATGTCGTAGTCTGGATACTTACTAGTGGAGGGTTGATAGTAGGGTTTCTGGATGATGCTTCTCCAGCGGTAGTATTCATGAGCATTTGAGATGACTACCCTATAAAATAAGCATTGTATACATTATACGATCCTTATTCTTAATAAATCATGATGCAGAACTTCCAAACTTGAATTTTCTATGGAAATCAATTAGTTACCATAAAACAACAACCCGTGCTAGATCGACAAATCGTGATATTAGCCAGTTGGCTACAGAAAATGCCTGAAGTTTGAATTGAGAAATAGAGCAGCATGACTATTACTAAAAACTAAAATTACTCAAGGATGTGAAGGCTTAAGCAAGAAGCATTGACAACCTCACTTTCCTGAACAAGGACAATAGAAATGATAATGTTATCTCAAAAATAAATAATTTAATATTGCAGCTATCTGATAAGATAGTGATAGGTGTTTTTTAGGTTCTTGAAGATAAAAATAATATTTTAGGGTGTTTCTAGGGGTTTGATGTATAAAGATATGGTTTTTGGTGGAAAGGTGGGGGTTATAGGGTAAAGTAATGATTTTTTGGGCTAGAAATAGAAGAATTGGGGGAAGTCGCTGTTTTATTGATATATACCTGAAAATAGAATGTATATAAGATGGTAGCCATGTTAAAGATGTGGACCGCTCTCCCAAGTCACCAATTCTAAAATCGCCATTTCTAGAGGACGACTGCACTCTCCAGAATTAGAAGGAATTCTCAATCTCTCCCAGAAATTTTCTCACAAAACAAGCATGCCCCCACCTAATTCCCCTAGCCCCTGTATATAATAAACTGAAAATATAAAATTACAAAAAGACCCCTAAAACTAAAAATTACGGCAAACTCCCCATAAAAATCTGAAAATTACACAAATGCCACTAACAGGCCAAAATCGAAAATCTGAAAATCTGCGATTCCGTCATTACTCCGTCACTGAAAAACCTCCTTATCCTCAAGGTGGTGCATAAAGTGCGTGGGCCATCCGCTCCATGTGAGGTGCATGCCTCCTTCTGGGTCAAAAAGATAGGATTGGTCTCCTTTGCCTTTGACATGACTCTTGAAAGGGCTGCCAACTTCTCGAGGACCTCTCTTGGCCTTGCCGAAACCTTGCGCCTATCCTCCGTCGTTATATGGCCACCCAAGGTCTTCTTCGTCAATCGCGAGACCCAAAAGGGAACCACAGTAGTCGTCAAAGCTCTTCGGGAAGTCCTTCGTGCCCAAAATATGATTGCTGAAGCTTGGGAGGTCGTCCGACTGAAAACCATGGTTCATGGAGCCCCTGAAGATCTTCTTGACATCCTCAGGTCCCGGAAGAAGCCCAAATTCATCGTCGAGGTCTAGGCGGGTCCCCAGACATTGCGAGGCCCCAGATGCTCTTCTCGAGGCTCGACGGTCCTCTGGCAGGCCGTCAGGGGCTTGCAAGGGGCATGTCGGGCCTGCTGGGTCCATACAGGGGCTCGCAAGGGGCATGTCGGGCCTGCTGGGTCCATACATGTCGGGCCTGCTGGGTCCATGTAGGGGGGCTGCCGCCCACATGCAATGGCCTGCAGGCCACTTGCAGGGGCTGTGGCAGCCCTGTAGGGTCGGCCACCTTCAGGGTCATGCAGGAGGCTGCGGCAGCCTGCAGGTTCACTGCTGGAGCGGCGGCAGCCTGCAGGGCATCTGCAGAGGCTGGGTGGCCATGCGACTGTCCCCGAGAAGTTGGCTAGGGTTTCCTCCCCTTGGGGGTCATCCTTGTCATCCGCGTCATAGTCTACAGCGAAGAGCAACCCTTCTTCGTACTCCATCATCTTTCTTTTCTCCAAAGCCGTCATCTTTCGCCCTAAATTAGGATTTCTCCCCTTATTGGATTGCATAGCCATCGTGAGTCTCAAATGTTGTCAAATTTGCGCTACGGCTTGTGCTAGGGCTTGCTCCACGCTATCAAACCTTTGCCCCGTCAATGCCCTATCTTTATTCGTCATTGTCTAATTTCATCCATGATTTTCGTCAAAATATTTGATCTCGCCGTCGTACTTTTCATCCAAAGCGTCGATCTTGTTCATGGATCTCGTCGCCATCATGGATTGTGGAAGGCTCTGATGCCACTTGATAGGATTTTTCTATGTTTTTGAGGATAAAAATAAGCTTTTGAAGATGCTTTCTAGGGTTCTGATGGATTTTATGGTAAAGGAAAGGTGGGGTTTTATGGCAAATGAAAGATTTTTAGGGCTATAAAGAGAAAAATTGGGGGAACGTCGCTGTTTTTATTGATAAATACTTGAAAATAAAAAGGATACAAGATGGTGGTCACGTTATAGAGGTGGACCACTCTCCCAAGTCGCCAATTCTTGAGGACGACCGCACTCACTCAAATTAGAGGGAATTCTCAACCTCTCCTAAAAGTTTCCTTACAAAATAAGCATGCCTCTCACCTAATTCCTCTAGCCACTATATATAATAAACTGAAAATATAAAATTACAAAAAAGACACCTAAAAATGAAAATTACTGAAAAACCCACTAAAAATGCTCCCAACGGGCCAAGACTGCAAATCCGAAAATCTGCGATTCCATCAGGTAGATATCAAATAACGATGTGACTTACAAGAGTAAACAGCGAATTTGTTGAACTCTGTGGGTGCATCAATGGATACATTTAAATGAATAGGTAGTACATGACATTGTCTAAAAAAATTAGATAAGCAGATGAAATCTTCAGCATGCCAAGCCTTGGTAATAATGTAATGTACTTGACATAAACTGTCTTTTTTGTTTTCTTTCCAAATGAATTGAAGCATAAGGTCTCGTCCCCTTGTTAGGATTCAATAAATGCGCATTCATTTGATTCAGCAAAAGAGCACCAATAATCTATGGTTAGGATACACGGACACGAGTGTCGCAATTTGACACGGATACGAGGTGTCATACAACAATTATCCAAACTCAATCACGATGTCACACCTATATTGTCTATTTCTTTTACATATATGAATAATTGGTTCATGTTCACACATGCACACACACATGTTAGGGTTTTTAGACGGCACAAAAATAATGGCAGTTCCGTCATCATAAACTCTTAGCGTTGCTTGAGCGCGCTATTGGGCCTTAAATGAACAGGGGGATCTGAATATAAAAATCCTGAAATTCCGGTCATTGGACAGAGCGTCATCCAACTCTGGCTAATCTGTTTGTTGTCGATTTCTGCAATGATGATTTATTTCTAGTGTCACGCATACGGCATGAGTCGTCGTCTATTGTGCATTGATGAGTGTGATTTTTTTGATGGGGGCTGAATGATGGCGCTTCATACCCTCATCGAAGAGAGGGTGGGAGGCCTCTAGATCTAGATTTAACTCTAGGGGATGGTTGGAAAGTCGTGTCGTCAACATGCTCGAGGTAGAGTCCAGATAGGGTTATGTCGTTGATACCAAAGCAAGCGAGTGTTATTCTGGTGCAACGAATTAGAATATTGCTGGGAAACATAAAATTAGTAGGCTAGGGTGGCATGCAACATACAATGAGGGGGTGGGTGCCGTCGAACTGAGGGCAAAACTTTCATTTTGCATCAAGCTCGAAAGCTACTTTCTGGAAAGATATTTGTGTCGCATGAAAGAAGTTGATAGATGATCGCCGGTTGAAGAGTGTGTAGCCAGGTTCACTAATGTATCCATACAAGGATCCCAAAGCAGTGTAAATTGAGAAAGGAGAGGATTTTGGGAAGAAGTGTTAAAGAGAATTAAACCCTCTCACTATCAATACTTTATTATATATAATGTGTATAGTTTACATATAAGACCATACTATTTTTATTTTACACTCTTACACTCACATCTAAGCTAGAGAAACCATATCATACATACCTAGCTTGTTACAAATAAAATCAACATATAATTTTCTAAAGGATTTGGTGAGCATATCTGCCATCTAATTTGTCGAGCTAACATGCTTGATTTCAAACAATTTGCATTAACCATTTGTCAAACAATATGGCATGCAATCTTGATATGCTTGTTTCATTCATGAAAGATTGGGTTATTTGTAATATAAATGGTTTCTTGATTATCACAATAGAGCCTCATTAGTAATAAAGAAAATCCAAGCTTAGCAAGTAGTTGCTTAATTCATAACAACTCGTATGTCATATCTATCATATCACTGTGCTTGGATTCTGCACTTGACCTTGACAGCTGTTTATTTTCTACAAAACAAGTTTTTTTTCCTTACAAAAATAAAGAATCTTCTAATGGACATTCGATCACCTAGTTCGCATCAGAGAAATATGCGACCATACTACATCCACGGTTAGAATAGAGAAGGTTTCAACCAGGTGTACCCTTCAGACACCTCAATATTCGTATAATATCATACCAATATCCAGTTCTAGGGTCAGGCATAAACTGAAACACCACTCTTACTGGAAATGCAATGTCATGGTGAGTTATTGAAAGTTAACTCAGATTTTCAACAAGTCTATACCTCTATGTGTCATGTAATGGCTTCCAATGAGCTTGGATAAGCTTGACGTTAGGATCAAAAGATGCAGCAACATGTTGCCATATTAAAATTCCAGTAATTGATAGCATATCAAGTACATATTTTCTTTACGATAAGTAGATACACTTTTTCAAATGTGCTGCCTCGACACCCAAGAAAATATCAAAGGGATCTAAGATTCTTCATCTGAAACTTTTGATGAATAAATGACTTCAATTTCTTAATGTCTTCAATATCATCTCCAGTGATAATTATGCCATCCACATATGCTATTAGAAACAGTTTTTTTGCTAATATGAAGCATGTAAAATTTGATTGATTCCTTTAGCTTTTCTGTAATCCAAAATCTAAGCATCAATATTCTGGGAGACTGCTTTAGGCCATACATGGATTTTCACACATACATAGCTTCCTAGACTCCCCCCCCCCCCCCCAAAAAAAAAAAAAAGCAGGGGTGCTCCATAAACACCCCGTTAAAACTGCCATTAAGAAACACATTTTGTACATCCAGTTGATGACGAAAATAATGACTAGTAGCAGCAAAAGAAATAAAAAGCTTGACAGATATCATTTTTGCCATCAAAGAAAATGTTTCTTTGTAATCAATACCATATGTCTGTGAATAACCTTTGGCTGCAAGACAAACTTTCAATCTAGATAAGGAGCCATCTAGAGTCAATTTGATAGTGTAAATTCCTTAAAATCAACAACCTTATCTGGATGAGCACCAACTAGATCTCAGGTCCCGTTATGCTCTAATGCTACCATCTTATCTAACATAATACTCTATTAATCTTGATGAGCCAAGACATCTGACATGCTTTGAAGTCAGATATTAATCAATTGAAAATTGGAAGACACTATATGAAGGTTAAAGATTTGTATAGAAAACAAACTTTCAAAGAGGATAAGCTTTTGCATTGATGAGTGCCTTTGTAAAGTGCAAGTGGTTGATCAAGATCCGTGACGGATTTACCTCCACTCATAAGAGAATCAGGAGGAGCAAAGAAGCAAACATCACATAAGGTGGTTGAGAGGAGCTGTATCCTTCGAACATTTGTTACATATCTGGATGATCTTGATGAGAAAGCTGGGGTTTGAAGACAAAAGATGAGATTTTTTTAAATATGAGAAGATGAATACAAGATAATGGTTTCTTTTGAGAGGAAACCAACTCTCCAAGCTTGGATCTAAGAGAGAAAGCTTACTCTCACTAGCTCTAGGGATCTAATCTCTATTCTAGGGGTTTTCTCTCTAGTTTTGCATAAGAAACAAATGAAAATCCCACCCAAAAATATAAGGGCAACATATAAGGGCAGATTTAGCCCAAATTACAATTAGCCCACTCAAAAACTCTTACTTCGCGAAAATGCCCAAAAAGCTCTCAAAAATTTCCTTAGTCTAATTCTTCGCCCCACGATCCGTCTTGCGCCATTGTCGCTGGTAAGTGATGATCTCATCATTACTCCTAAAAGAACCAACTTGTCCTCAAGGTGGAAGTCTGAAAATCGCTGTGCAATGACATCGTAAGGCTCCCAAGATGTCTTGTGCTCTGGAAGGCCGGTCCATCTAATTAACACCTCCCGTGCCCCCGGAGCTACCCGACGCACCCCAACTAGCGCGACAGGCTCTAAAAGCACCTACATGTCGTCTGTGAGTGTCGGAGGTAGTGATGAGGAAGAAGCATGATATCCAATGGCCCGACGGAGTTGCGACACATGAAAGACGGGGTAGATGGCTGAATCTGGAGGCAATCTTAGTCTATACGTCATCTTGCCAATCCTGACCTCAACCTCATACGGCCCGAAGTATTGAGTCGACAGCTTCTTGTTCCGCATATGTGTCAAGAGCGCTGTCGGTAAGGCCACAACTTCAAAATACACCATGTCTCCTACTGCGAACTGCACATTCCGCCTATGCTCTTCCGCTCGGCTCTTCATGAGCTGCTGTGCCCTCGTCAAATGTCATCTCAACTCCAATGTCTGGTCCCTCTGCTTAAGATACTGGTCCACATGGGAAACAGACGTGGATCGGTGATTGTAGTGAAGCAAATGCGGATGATCCCGCCCGTACAAAACTTTGAAAGGGGTAGTCTGGGCAGAGATGTAAAAAGACGTGTGGACCAGATCTCTTAATGTTCAGGTGGCAATGATTCTGTCTCTATAGATAATCTCAAAAGATACAAGAAGATACACGAATTAGAAATTTATCATATGGCTCTGTGGATAAGCCATTAATACAATTTGTCGTGTCAGAATAGTAAGTTAAAGACTCCAAAAAGTAACTTTTGGTGTTATAAAGTATCGGTTCATGATAGGACAATAACACTTATAACCTTTCTATGTGTGTATCTACAAAGAATACACTGGGAAGCGTAAGAAGCAAGTTTGGTATTATATGAACAGTTGTTGTGAACAAAATAGATACACCCTAAGATCTTTAGAGGTAAAGAAAAAAGTAATTGAGTAATATAATACTCGACAAAAGGAATTCCACCATGCAGAATGGCTGATGGTATACAATTGATCAAGTAACGGGTAGTAAAAACATCACCCCATAGGTTTTTACGAGTATTCATATAAATGAGGAGTGTTTTAACTACATGAAGTGTGTGTCTATTTTTACGCTTTGTAACTTTATTATGTTAATGAGTATAAATACATAAAAATTGATGCAAGATGACAAACTTAGACATAAATTGAATAAATTCTTTACCAAAGTGTTTTATACATAATCACTTCTCAAAGTACGAAAAGACATACCAAACTGATATTTTTTTTCAACACAAAATGTTTTTAAAATAGGTAAAACTTTAGATCTACTCTTTAACAACAACCAAGTCACACGATATTAATTTTCACCAAATGTAACAACATACTTAAAACCAAATTTAGGTTCAGTTGGATATGATCCCTAAATATCAGAGTGAACAATTTCGAAAAGATAGCTAGCCCGTTATTAATTCTAGAGGGAAACGACATATAATGGTATTTTTCTGAAATGACACATAATTTTGACTAGATAACTTATTAAATTCAAGAGTAAAATTTTTCGAACTCTATAAAGATGGGTGTTCAAGCTATAAGAATGAATGGCAAGGGGCTTAGTAGCACTGGAATACGCGACTGGAGTGGTCTGTATATTCAAATGATATTTTCCTCCATGATCACGCCATGCGCCAATCTTCTTTGTTTCAATCTCTTGAAAAAATACACTGATTCTGAGCACTTCAACAAATCGGTCAACTGGCTAAAGGAAAATGATCAAAGGGGGATTAGGACAAATTCATGATCAATGATAAGTATAAAAAAGGCATGATATTAACAGTGCCTACACCCTCAACTATGGATGTGGATGCATCATCTAATGTTACAACTTGTCTATGATGTAACACAAAAAGATGATAAAACATCGAAATCTTTTATTATACCATCAGATATGCACGTATTTATGATCCAGATCATTGGATTGGATGTAGATGGATAGGCAGTGTGATTACCTGTTTGGGTAGAGTCGATGGGCAGAGGAAGATGATAGCATATGTGCTTTATGATTTTTTATGAAATATTTAATTTTGGACACACTCCTCATTTGACATGTCAACACTCCTTGATGTAGAAGATTACTCATGTGAAGCCACAACATGTGCTGATCTAATCGGTTGCTTCCTGTGCAACTTTCAACACGTGAAGTTTGTGTGTCCTTCCTTGCAATCATGATAAATCTTCTTTTGAAAAGTATTTTCATGTACACCTCTGCCACGATCATACATCATGCTAGGACCCCCAACTCAACCAGCACCATCCATACGGCCTTCTCCACGTCATCCCTTACATGCACACCCTACACCCCCCTCGATCTCATGTAGCATCTCCATAAGAGCGCGTTAGGTGGTGAGAGCTGATAGTCAGATAATCTATGGATGCACTGAAAAAATCTGCTGTATAGTATGCAACATTTATAATAAAGGATTTCTATGATGAACTACCAATAATATATGAATATACCATCTTATACTCTGATCGTAAATTGTTCAAGAAGTTAATACTACTAGCCGCTCCATCTGCTCTTGCATCTTTTTCACATATGATGAAATCGAAAACAAGATATTTAACTACTTATAATACATGCAGAAGTTTGTGTGGTGATGTGAGAGTATATTCTCCTGCTTACACCGGTAGAACTTCTAACAAACATTATAGGTTTTGGATAGATTGTTTTTAAGAGAACATCACATCTAAGAACGCTTGCATTTGCTTTGTTGTCCACAGTACTTCACAGAACGACATCTCTCTTTTTCCATCGTGTTCAGCATTTGACTAAGAATTTGGCTATCATCATAGTCCCATTTCTTCCATTCTAAGAACCTTGTGTTGGTCGTTCATTTGACAGGTGCATTTACTTTCCTTTGCCACACAGTAAGTGCAACAATTCTTGTCTATGCCCAATAATTTCCCAGTATAGTTTACTAGTTCTGGTATAGTTGGCATCACTTCTTTTGTCTCTAACATAACAGTTCCTTCAAATAATTTTTTGTAAGCCTATATAAAGGCCATAACTTGTTTTATTTTGGATCAATAAATGAATGAATGAAATAAAAGAATTCCTTTGAGAAAAAGGATTCTCTTTTAAATCTTTCTTATGGGATGCGAGGGAGTGAACACGAGAGAGCCTTGGCGAGAAGTCTAGATTTCTAAATCTCTGGCATGTTGATTTGTCGGAGTGGGCAGAGGATGGCCTGGGTGAGAAACTCTCAACATCCCTTATCTATTTAGAATTCCCAATTTTCTTATTTTTTGTTCTCCAATTTTCCCACTTTAAAAACCCAAGATAATTTAGAATCCATATTAGTTTTTTCCTATTTTTCCTCTTTAGATCTTCCGTTCTGCATCAATTTGGTATCAAAGTTAAAGATCCTATCTTTGCTCTTCCCAATTTCCAAAACAAGCTCATAATCCAAAACCCACGCATTCCATATCTCAAATAAAAAAAGAGTTGAATCAAAACCTTAACCCTATTTTTCCCAGCCGTCACCTTCTTTTGTCAAAAAAATTTAGATAAAAAAGAAACCACAAGAAAATCCTAAAAAACCATAGCCGCTGCTAAATCTGTCGCCCAAAAGCCTAACTTCAACTGAAAAACCTACTCCCGTGGCCAACACCGCAAGAGGCCTCCTTGGTCGATGCCCCCACCTCCAAGTCACTTTTGTACTGTCGTCGACCCTGCTTGATCCCAGAAGTACCGCCACCGTTGAGCAAAAACTTCAAAATCACCGTCATTGAAGTCGTTGAGTCTCTCGTTGGCGTCGCCTCCGGTGATAGCTGGGACCAATGACCCCATCGAAGGAAGTACTACCCTCAGGAGAATCCCCAGGAACAAGGACATCGGCAAGCAAACGTCAGAGCCACCAGAAAAAGACGAGGCACGATCAAAGCCAACATTGCTATAGTGTCGGCTTGAGCGAGCCGAACCTGTGCACGAGTCGAGCTGGTATTGTTCATCGGCTTGGGCGAGCCGACCTTGAGTCGACCGAGCTGGCGAGCCGACCACCAAGCCGGCTTAGCCAAGTCGGTTGATCGCTCAACGGCTCAACAGTGAGCCGTTGCATTTTTCAGGAATTTTCGGCTGGATTTTCTGACAGTTCCACCGTTTTTATGATTCTGGTTTCGTTTGAAGTCCGAATTTAGTGCCATTCACGCCAGTGGGTAGCTGACTCAGCCAAGTACACAGCGGTACCCTCCCTGCAAGAAGATCAGTACTAAATTATGGGAAATTTTGATTACTATGAAGATAATTACTACAAGGCTTATTCTCCTTGCACAATGTATGATTGGGTCCCATACTTTTATGGCTTCGAAGACAGGTATGTATACAATGACTGGAAATCCTGTAGAGTATTCTTCTCCTGTTTTAAGTTTTCAAAGAAGAGCAGAAATATACATATGCATATAAGCATTCAAAAGAGAAGCATAATCCTCGTATAGACGACTTCCACGTCATAGTTGACGATGGTCAGTATTCAAATTTCGCCTTCAAGATCGCTATTCATCCAATCATCAATATATTCTACAGGAGTCCCAACAATCTTCAATCACAAAGGTAGAAATGTGGTCAGAAGAAGAGTAACGTGAAAGTAACAAGCGAATTCTTCAAGTGATCGAAAAATAAAAAAAATGAACATCAGAGTAAACTCATATCAGATCCTGACCCAGAGATTGAAACACAGCTTGAGCCTGAACTTGACTTGGAGCCTGAGCCAGCATTGAGTCCATGCAAGAGCCCAAACCCGAACCAAAGTCAGAGCCTGAACCACATACTGATTTAGTATCAGAGTCAGAGCCTGAACTAGAGATTGATTCAGTACTACAGTCAGAGCCTGAACCAAAGTTTGATCATGTGTTGCATTCTGAGCCAGAGGCAGTTCTTGATCCGGCGCTACAACTTAAGCCAGAGTCTTATCTAAAGCCATCTATGAAGCATGTGTCAGAACCGTCGAAAGAAGCACCATTGATTCAAATCGAGCATTTCAAATTTGTTATCTCATATCTTACTCTAACCAACAAACGTGTTTTGAATGTTTTTCTGTCTGTTGTGAGTTGGGAGAAATTTTCAGAAGACGAACATCGACAAGTCTTTATCCTGCTATACTTTAGAGTTTGAGGACGTGTCTTTTTAACTGCAAGGTATTGCTGATTTCTGTCCAGTTCTACTTTTACCGTCCTTCACTTCTTGGTAAAGTTCTCAACCCCGAGAGAATGATATGGACCAGATTACAGATTTTTTATTTATTAATTTTATTTTAGTTCTATTTTAGCTTGAGTCTTTAGTCGTTTTGGAGCCTTTTGAGTGTTTCTCTTTTTAGAATTTTAGTACCATATCGGATATGAGAAGGAGAGAGTTGGGTTGTAAGCCTATATAAAGGCCATAACTTGTTTTATTTTGGATCAATAAATGAATGAATGAAATAAAAGAATTGCTTTGAGAAAACGAATTCTCGTTTAAATCTTTCTTGTGAGATGCAAGGGAGTGTGCGAGAGAGAGCCTTGACGAAAAGCCTAGATCTTTAAATCTCTGGCATGCTGATTTGTCGAAGTGGGCGAATGAAGGCTTGAGTGAGAAACTCTCAACATCCATTATCCATTTAGAATCCCCAATTTTCTTAATTTGTTCTTTCCCATTTTTTCCATTTTACAACCCTAGATAATTTAGAAGAGAATAATGTCAAAAAGATGGTATCAGACCAATTTGGGTCAGGTGCGTCGACGTGGCGGCCAATGAGCAATTCCAAAAGGAATTGCTTTTAGGGCGGCCAATGAGAGGCCGCCACGTCAGTGCACCTGATCCAAGTTGGTCAGGTGCCATCTGTCCATCAATCCCAATTTAGAATCCACATTAGTTTTTTCTTCTATTTTTCCTCTTTAGATCTTTCGTCCTGCATCATACGAGCCTCTAATAAATTCATCTACCAATAGAGTGTGATTCTTCCTTAGGATCAATACCAACCAAATATCACAAAATATCATAAAGTCATAGCAACCACAATATTTCCTTTTTGGTGTTGTAGCTGTTCTATACTGCAGTTTTTAGAACACGGTTATTGTTTCAAAGGTGAGAGCAGGAGAAGACATTTGGAAAGAAGTTGAAGAAGAAAGAGTAGTGAAGTAATGGTTGGATTTGGTCGATGTTGTTGGAAATCGATGGGGAAATGGTCAGATTTGGTTGTTGTCATCAGAATTTTGTGTGAGAGTGGTTGGATTTGGTCACCGTTATCGGAATATATCAAAAGAGAAGCGGGGCTCGTAGGTGTTTAGACCTGATCGGAACGCCTCAGATCTAGTCAAATCTAAGGGTTGATGGTAGTGGCGGTGCCCAGCGATGGTGTCGAGGCTGATGAGGGAGGCTGGAGATGATGGCAAAGGTGGTGGGTGATGGCAAGGTTGGTGAGGGTATACTGGAAGTTGTTGGAGGGAATGGTGAGATTGATTGAGATGGTCGGAGATGATGGCTAGGTCGTGAAGTCATTAGAAGTCTTGTTAGGGAAGAGAATGAAGGTATGGTTGTTTAATTTGGGTTGGAAACTAATTAAGATTCGGGCCAAGGTAATTAGGATTAGGGCTAGATTAGGGCTATGATACTATGTGAATTGAAAAAAGATAGGATTTTGGGAGGAAGGGTTGGAGAGACGTAGTTAAACTCTCTCTCAAAGGAGGAAATTGATGAAAATGTTAAGTGTTGATCAAACACCCTTATCGACTATGTCGTGCGGGACAAACCTTTTTACTAGCACTTAAATGCATGCGTAGAGAGGATTTCAAAGCCTGAGGTTCAGTCATGCGAAAATTGAATGTTTTTCAAATCTGGAGATGAAGGTGAATGTGAGCGGTTCTTGCAAGGGAGTCCATGGTTTTTTATAAGCGATTAATCATGTTGCGAAAATGGTCGGTAAACAACGAATTAGAGGGACTTACTCTCATCAGTTCCTATTTTGGTGAGATTCCCTACATTGAACTCAAAGTTACGGTCTCAAGATATCCTTGGCAAAACTGCTAGCTTGGTTTGTATCCCTCTTTATACTGATTGTGCTAAGGGCGCAACTTTCATATGATAGGTGTTTTATTAAGGTTGATGTAGTGAACCAGTCACAATTGAAGGTTTTAGTGAACGTTTGAGGATGGAAGGTCTATGCATAGGTTCTGCCTGTCTGTAGCGCAAGTATTTCAGCCACATTAATAACCAATGTCCAAAAAAGAGGTGTGGATGGAGAAAGTAAAGAAGTCCACTGATATTTCGTCAAATTCGAGCTAGAAAGAAATTCCAACTGATGCTTCGCATTCTAAATATAGACTAGAATGCTTTGGAAATTTAGGAGACTAACATCAGACGTAAATTCAAGGGGCTTCGATGAACTCTTTGCTTAAAGATAGCAAGACGAGCTCTTGGTTTTCCTGGTAGGGAAGACACTGATGACTTTGATTGCTCATCATGGCAGTGTGATGATGAGTTTGTTGAGACAATGTATGAGAAGGAAGCACATACAGAGTATTCTTTTAGCAGAGTGATGATGCGTTTGCTGAGATAGTGTACGAGACGGAAGCACATACAGAGTCTACCGTTGCTCCTAATGCTACAACAAGAAGGATCACAGAAGCAATTACAACCCCTGTTGCCGCAACAACTCCTTGGCCAGTTGTTGCAGGGAATGGGGAGTGAATTTCGGATGACATGCTTTTAGTCATTGGTGGGAAAATTCTTGAATGACTAACAGCCAATTATAGAAGCCAAGTGGATAACAAGAAAGAAAGCTTAATCTCCATTGGATCTAAGCACAAAAATGAATAAAGGAATGCCTTCTTTCGTTTTGTGAAGTAAATGAACGAGTTATAGTTATGTCTCTGGTTGTGTAATTTTGTATGAGTATGGGTTGTAGATTGTAAAGATGTTTTTAATTTGTATTCTTGCTTCTAAGTTGCGAGCGGATGATCTTTTTCCCTTCCAGTTTACAACTATATATACACACATTCAATCTCATGCTTTGGAAGTAATAATTTTTTTTACCTTTCATGTGTGTATAAATACATGAGAATAAAGCATATGAGCAATTCCTACACCTGTCCCTCCATTTCACACTCCCTTTTTTTGATGATTGGCGTTGTTCAGGTTGATCGTCATATACTAAAACATATATATCCCGATAATTTTGTAGTTTCCAAATTATTTGTATATGACTCTAATCGTTAGAAATTAAATGATTTTGCAGAACTTCTTCTCATCCTAAGAATAACGAGAAAAAAGCAGAAGGTTTACTAGATTTATGTTGTATTTGAGTTTTGATATGCAAATATCAACATGTATGGTGTTGTTCATTAAAAACATCAGAACACAGAGCTTTAGAGGGGATGGAGTAGGACATTTACACTGGTTGTTCATCTAGCTTAACACACACATGAGAACTATGGATGTCAGCTACACAAGAAGGAATTTGACGCAGAACAGAAGCGGGAAGAGTGGGAAGGAATGTGGTGAGAATTTGAGAAAGAAGTAGATTAGTGATTTGATAAATTTTCGGATTTCGCACCCCTGAAATCTTTCGATCACTGACTCGCACGTTTCACATGTGGAGATTCTTTGGACCTCTCACCCAGGCAATCAAGCACACTCTCGCACACCAATACAATATATTTAATTTGTGGAGAAACTAAGTTTACACTAGAAACTATTCTTCATTAAATTCTTCATGAAAAACTAAGAAGTTTCTGGCCTCTCTGTAGGCTTACTACTTGACTCTGAAACTAATTAGGACTAGAAACTCTAGATCAACTAAAACACTCAAATTTAAAAAGGCTTAAATAACAAAAAGACTCAAAAAACTAAAAATTATATAATAACAAAAAGACTCAACTAATTAGAATCCTCCAAGGACTCATTTCATCTCCAATTTGATTTTCAATTTTTTCAAATTCCAATTCGAGTTCGAGTTCGAGATCTACAATTCTCTCTGGTTTAAGAACTTCACCACCTGACAAACGACGATAGAAATAGTATAACTGAGCAGAAATCAAGTCCTTTGTAACGGGAGAAAATGCGTACATGAACTTTGAAGTACAATAGGATGTGGATCAGTAGATGAATATCTTGGTGAAATTCTCCCATACACCAAAAGAGGTGAAAGCATATATAATCTTCTTGGGATGTGGAGAATCTGGAATGACGAACTCAATATGCTTAATCTCCTCAAGCTTTTGTGAATTACTCGACTCAGTCAGATCAAGATTATAACTCAATACAGCTCGTCAAGACCTGTATGATGCAGGAAAAGCCTATGTTGATTATAGTACGAACCCTAAGCAAACTCGAATCATTTTGTCATCCATAACTGTAAATTTCTGTAAATTTTTACTGCATCAGACTTGTGATTTCATTGTTAATTGCAAGAGTTTCATCAGTCTTGAGATGTAAAACACTCAAAGCAGATGTAAAATGCTAATGAGATGCACTTGGTATAATGTTAAAACCTAATTCTAAGGAACTATGATTCCTATGATGTGATATTTATTGTGGTGGTTTTTTAACCTTAGTCTTTTCTTTTGTCCTTTTAGTGTTATTAGTTTCAGATTTAGTCATATTATCAATTGACCCCCTTAAATTGTTTTTTGACTTTAAAAGTAGTTTTTATGTCTATGGGAGCTCTTATGGACTCCAAATTAATGGCTAGGATAAATGATTGTTGCATATTATCTACGCTATAGGGAAGCATCTCACGCCTAATATCTGCTTTCAATCCAAAACGAAACCTAGCAAGTGTATAAAATGGATCTATTCTAGTTTACTCCTAACAAATAGGCCGTTGAATTTAGTCATGTACTCTTTTACAGTCATGTTTTCTTGATGTAGGTCGTTTAGTTTTTCTAGTAGGCGATCTCTAGAGGTAGGAGACAAATATATTTTGAGCTTACGTTTCGTTTTAAAATTTTGTTTTTTAGTCAATTTATTTTCTAGGGCTTTCAGGTGATCTCCTGTTCGACGTAGATCATCTTTTAGTTCTAGGTACATCTTTTGAAATTAATTTTCTATCCTTTGAATTGCATTATCATCCATGTTTGATCCTAAATATGCTAATGCGACGCACAGAACGAGACTAGGAAAATGTGCAATACCAGCGATATTGACTCATCTGATCAAAATTAAATAAATAAAATTTTAAGAATTTAACAGTTGAAAATTTGATCAGATTAGAGATACATGAAGTACAAATCAGCTTTGTAGTATCATGCAACACCTGTAGAACTTATTGCGCTTTAATCTATATGATTAGAAAAACATTCAACTTCATAAACTTCTTCAATTATTCTTTCAGATTATACCTATGGAAGACATACAAGTGTGGGCAGTGGCAGAGCTAGGGGTTATGATATCATGGATGGCAAATTTTTTCTTCTATTTTTTCAAAGTTTTTGTATCTCTTTTTCTAATTTTTCTCTCAATTTTTGATTTTTTCCTTTTGTTAATCTCGTTTTCCTTTTTTCTCTATTTTTAATTGCAAGAGACTTGTGAAAATTTCTGTAAATTTTTATTTGATTCTGCATCAGACTTGTGATTTCATTGTTAATTGCAAGAGTTTCATCAGTCTTGAGATGTAAAACACTCAAAGCAGATGTAAAATGCTAATGAGATGCACTTGGTATAATGTTAAAACCTAATTCTAAGGAACTATGATTCTTATGATGTGATTTATTGTGGTGGTTTTTTAACCTTAGTCTTTTCTTTTGTCCTTTTAGTGTTATTAGTTTCAGATTTAGTCATATTATCAATTGACCCCCTTAAATTGTTTTTTGACTTTAAAAGTAGTTTTTATGTCTATGGGAGCTCTTATGGACTCCAAATTAATGGCTAGGATAAATGATTGTTGCATATTATCTACGCTATAGGGAAGCATCTCACGCCTAATATCTGCTTTCAATCCAAAACGAAACCTAGCAAGTGTATAAAATGGATCTATTCTAGTTTACTCCTAACAAATAGGCCGTTGAATTTAGTCATGTACTCTTTTACAGTCATGTTTTCTTGATGTAGGTCGTTTAGTTTTTCTAGTAGGCGATCTCTAGAGGTAGGAGACAAATATATTTTAAGCTTACGTTTCGTTTTAAAATTTTGTTTTTTAGTCAATTTATTTTCTAGGGCTTTCAGGTGATCTCCTGTTCGACGTAGATCATCTTTTAGTTCTAGGTACATCTTTTGAAATTAATTTTCTATCCTTTGAATTGCATTATCATCCATGTTTGATCCTAAATATGCTAATGCGACGCACAGAACGAGACTAGGAAAATGTGCAATACCAGCGATATTGACTCATCTGATCAAAATTAAATAAATAAAATTTTAAGAATTTAACAGTTGAAAATTTGATCAGATTAGAGATACATGAAGTACAAATCAGCTTTGTAGTATCATGCAACACCTGTAGAACTTATTGCGCTTTAATCTATATGATTAGAAAAACATTCAACTTCATAAACTTCTTCAATTATTCTTTCAGATTATACCTATGGAAGACATACAAGTGTGGGCAGTGGCAGAGCTAGGGGTTATGATATCATGGATGGCAAATTTTTTCTTCTATTTTTTCAAAGTTTTTGTATCTCTTTTTCTAATTTTTCTCTCAATTTTTGATTTTTTCCTTTTGTTAATCTCGTTTTCCTTTTTTCTCTATTTTTTCGGATTTTTTTCTCTCCTTTTGATTTTTTGATCTCTCTTTTTATACATTGATCTCTCTTTTTACTCCCTCTTTTAAAAAGAAAATTTTCCCTTTATTTTGATTTTTTTGATGGACGAAGAAAAAACTATCCAGATTTAGCTCTGATACCAATTTGACGCAGAACGGAAGCAAGAAGGGATGTGATGAGAATTTAAAGAAGTAGATTAGTGATTTGATAAATTTTCAGATCTCACACCATGTAAATCTTTTGATTACTGACTCGCATGCTTCGCACGTGGAGATTCTTCGGACCTCTCGCTCAGGCAATTAAGCACACACTTACACACAAATGTAAAAGATTTAATTTGTGGAGAAACTAAAAGTTTACACCAGAAACTAGTATTTAGTAAATTCTTCATGAAAAAACTAAGTTTGTGGCCTTTATATATATGCTTACAACTTGACTCTCTGAAACTGATTAGGACTAGAAATTTTAGATCAAAAACACTCAAATAAAAAAGTCTCAAATGATAAAAAGACTCAAATAACTAAAACTTATAAAATAAAAAAGGCTTAACTAATTAGAATCCTCCAAGGACTCAAATTCCATCTCCAGTTCGATATCCAGTTTGTTCAAATTCCAATTCGAATTCGATCTCTATCAGAATTCCTTCCTACGTCTTCATTATTTTTAGATTGAATTGTTTATATTGATCTTCATATTTTAAAACCATAACACCGAAGATCTAGTAAACCCAAAGTGTTTGCTTCTTGATCTAATCATTGTAAATTTAACAATTCTACTTTACACAACGACCATATCAATGAGCAAAACAACATGGGTTCACTGGATTGATTAGTGTTCTATTGAACCCAAAGTGTTTTACTCCTTGATGTAGTCGTTGCAAATTTACCGATTTTGCAATAATATCACTTAACACAATAACTCGATGAACTAGTAAAACTTCTTAGGTTCACTAGATCTTTGATGTGTTGGGGTTTTAGAACACGAAGATCAAAATGAACGGTGTCGATCATCTAAATATTGTTGCGCATCAAGTTTTTAGCATGAGCACATGTGAGAATTCGTCCTTGTGTAGCTAACCGCTATATGTATATATATACTCATATAAACATGCATTTATTTTTAGTCAAATGACCTACAAGATAAGACACTTCGTGAAAAGAAGGCACAACATAGTGGTACACATTTTAAGATGAATAATAGTGGACATATTTGTAGGTGTTGGGCACGGATGGACGTGTGTGTCATGTTCGAGTGTGTCAGACATGTCACCTTTTGATCATGAGAAAGTGTCCTATGTTTCATAGCTGCTAGCATTTGACTCTCATTGTTGTGGCAACAACTTCGTCTATCAATCATTAGTGAGATATCCGATATGCTTGTAATGCATTGTCATTCCTCCACATCATTTTAAGTTCATGTAATAGGTAATGTGAAAATCAGGCGCTTGCTTCAGGAATGAAACCATTGCACAATTTCTTCTTTTACTAGGTCTTTGTACTTGATGTACATGTTCTGTAACTTTGCAAGGAAGTTGCAGGTCTATTACATATAGAAAAAGATGAAATGAAGTTAATTGGGAATCTCTTTCTATTATTTCATCTTCTCATTTTTGCTCTTTATTCTCGCGCTATCCCCTCCTCTCTCCCCTCCATGCATAGCCGCCATAGATCTTCCTCTCAAACCAAGGGGAACTTCCCGCAATCATCAGATGGGACCTTCTGATATCCGGATTGTTTTAAAGGATGCTGGAAAAGTAGCTACTATGACTGTTGCAATTAAGCTTGATGCATAATTTGCCGATAATTATTTGACTGCTCAACCCTAAGATTAAGGCCCCTCATGTAAATGCATATGTCACAAAATCATGGAAATATAGGCGATAACTGACTAGGAATGTGCCATAGTACATTGTAACATATTG
Organism: Scilla litardierei; assembly: GCA_030789695.1. Classification (NCBI taxonomy): domain Eukaryota; kingdom Viridiplantae; phylum Streptophyta; class Magnoliopsida; order Asparagales; family Asparagaceae; genus Scilla; species Scilla litardierei. Next base: position 328,975,864 of record CM061133.1, on the reverse strand, counting down.
GGGATTTTTTTTAGCTGTAATGATAATGGAAATCTGTGTTAGGATACCTCTAGGAATTGAATCTCCAAGTTTTCCATCATCATTCTACACGAACTTGTTATACCAAAAACAGCCCTGTATTGCGTGCAGTTTCTTGTCACTGTTTGTATAGAAGCTCTACCTACCTCTCCATCAGAAGAGAGAGTCACATGATATTGGGTTCATATCAAAAGGAGATATGATTTCTTAAGTTTAGGCAATGAATTCTGGTGAATAAACTGGTACATTAGGGAGTCAAACGACTCTTTAGTGGGAATTCTTTTTGTAGTCTCTATCGTTTCTCTTTGTTACCTGATACGATTTGCTTCTAAAAAAGATAACAAATCTGAATTTAACGAAGAGAAAAGAAATTTAAAGTGGAAATTGATATTAAGATAGAACGATCCCTTCTAGAGTGGATCTCTCCCTAGCTTGTATTGATGGAACAAGCCTAATCCCCCTCGAACCCTAACAAGAATTCTCTTTAAATGATCGTTCTTCGATCCAAAGAAAACTAGGGCCAGCTGTTTGGCTTTAAACCCCTTCCTAACACAAAAGATAATGAAAGACTAATACGCCCCTTTTAATTACTAAACACACTACAACTTAAAAGCATAAAAGATAGTGCATAAAGCAAAGAGACTAAGTCGCTCAATTGGTTACTTCCACGTCCGGATCCGCGGCCCAACCCGTGCCCACACGCCGTCTGCAGTATGCAACCGCATCGTTACTCCTCTCCCAAAAAACGAACCTTGTCCTCAAGGTTGCAGTCTGATAGTTGCGTCAATCTTCACTAATCTAAGTGGGGGCGCGGCTCTGCCTCGTCCCCACCTCCGTCAAGCACTACAACATCCTCCTCTGCTACAACCTCCAGCCGCATGGCCCTCCCTGCGCAACGGTGCCCTGGTGTGAACCTCTCGTCACACTTGAAGCAAAGGCACTTGGTCCTTCGCTCCATCATCTCGGCCTCTGTTATGCGGCGAGTCTGCCCTCCAGGTTGTGTTTCCGTAGCCTCCACCCTTGCTGTTGTTGGTGCCCCCACAATGGTCTTAGGTGCCTCCGTAGGTACTGGAATGCGGTATGTCAATCCACCCCAGCCCTTCTAGACGTCCTCTCTTCATCCAACCTGTCCTCCACTCTCCTCGACATCCGCATCATAGCAGTTAACCCCTGAGGGTCCTGGACCCTCAGCTCAACCCTAATCATAGGCTTCAGCCCCTTTAAGAAGTTTTCCCCCATTGATTCGTCAGATACACCTTCCACTCGGCTCGAGAGTCTCTCAAATTTCTCAATATAGTCTCGTACGGACCCCTCCTGCCTCAAGGCATACAACTGCTCATAGAGCCATTTCCCATTGATATCCTGGAATCTCTCCATGAGACACTCAGTCAGCTCCCTCCAAGTCCGTATAGGTCTCTGCTTCTGGGTCCACCTGTACCACAAAAGAGCCTCGCCCTCGAAGCTCAGTGCTATCGCCCTCAGTTTCTCCGTCTCAGTGAAGCCTGTAATCTCTATATGGTAAATCCACACATCGGGGTCCTTACCATCAAAAAGTGGTGCCTTCAACTTCCTCATCCTTGTCTCTGGGTTGGCGTCACCTCGTGGTGGTCCTTCCCTGTAAGCTGTCTGACGCCTCTGGTAGGGATGCTCCTCCGCTCTCCACTGCCCTTCATCTCCCCTGGTCCTCTTGTTGGTGAGTACGCCCACATTATCCCACTCGTCAACATGCTCCGTCGGGGTCCCTCATGTAGCCACTCTCCTTCGCCGCCCCCGAAAGGAGGCAGATTTCCACCTGTGGGCCCCCGATATGGCCTCCACCCATCTACGCCCACAAAAGGAGGGGGGAAACCGTCCGTGGGCCCCTTGTGGGCCCGCCTGTCATTGCCGCCCCCCGTTGGGGCCTGCCCACCTCCCGCGGGCCCCAGGTGGGCCCGCCAACCTCCACCGCCCCCCGCGGGGGCGGATCCCCCCTGCGGGCCCCTTGATGGGCCCGCCCGTTGTCGCCGCCCCCCGACAGGGGCAGAAAAGCCCCTGCGCCCCCCGATGGGGGTGCCACCCTCCTCCGATCAGCCCCATCGGCCCCGTGAGGGGGCCGCTAGCCTTCGCCGCCCCCAGCTGGGGGTGGTTGCCCGTCGGCGGCCCTAAAAGTGGGCCGCCACCCCTCGCCGCTCCCTGTTGGGGGCGGCCGACCATTTGCGCCCCCCTGGTGGGGCTGCGCGCCGTTGCCGTGCCATGCGCCGCCCCCCAGGTGGGGGGAAGCCCTTCACCAAACCATCGTATTTGTCTTTCGTCGTCGCCGTTGTCCGGGGTTGTCTGCGAGATCAGATCTGAAGGTCTAGATGTCTTTGGATCCGGATCTCGCTGAAAAAATTGCTTTTGAAACATCTTTGCTACCTCAACAAATCCATCTTTTATCTCCTGCAAGTGTTGTTCCGAGATCTGCTTCATGCTCGCTTCCATGGTCGTATTTATATCCTCCTTCATATCATCCATTAAATCTGTCATCTCATTCCTCAAACCTGAGATCTCTACATCGAGCCGCTCCTTCAGAGTTTTTGTCGTAGTCGCTCGTGTGTTTGTCGTGGAGTCGAAAGCTCCGATACCAAATTGATACGATTTGCTTCTAAAAAAAGATAACAAATCTGAATTTAACGAAGAGAAAAGAAATTTAAAGTGGAAATTGATATTAAGATAAAACGATCCCTTCTGGAGTGGATCTCCCTAGCTTGTATTGATGGAACAAGCCTAATCCCCCTCGAATCATAGCAAGAATACTCCTCAAATGATCGTTCTTCGATCCAAAGAAAACTAGGGCCGGCTCGTTGGCTTTAAACCCCTTCCTACCACAAAAGATAATGAAGGACTAATACGCCCCTTTAATTACTAAACGCACTATAACTTAAAAGCATAAAAGATCGTGCATAAAGCAAAGAGACTAATTCGCTCAATTGGCTACTCCCACGCCCGGATCCACGGTCCGACCCGTGCCCGCGCGCCGTCTGCGGTATACGACCGCATCATTACCACATCAATATGTAGATCCTAATGTTTGGTTATAAAACAGATGTATACTGTATACAACTGACAACAGAATCAGAATCTACGGTTCAGTATCTCAGCAATTCAAAAAAGAGGACTTTGAGGGATGATAACCCACATTTGATAAAAACTAGCCTTCAATAACAATCAGTTGCAGGGTTGTTGTGCAACCCCCTTCCACATTGTAAACCGGCTTTGAATTGATATCTTCCCAGTAAACTCTAGAGGATTTCATGGCCCGAACCCACAACTATGGTTACATTCTTGCTTACAAGTTTAAAATATGCCAACTTGGTGAACACAAAGTTTATGGGATTGTCTTTGCAATAAGCTCAACAGTGATTCCTTACGAGATCAGCAATAATCTCTTTTGATCTTGTTATGATCAGCTAGTATTAGCTACCATGGGGGAGACCACTGTCTCCAGCTTGACTTTTGGGAATAATTGGCAAAAGTCAGAAGTTCAGAATTGGGAAATGGTTCTGAATTCTGGGAGTTGTTTGGCAACATTTCGGGATAACTGTGAAAGTGAAGACCTATGTTCTATTTGGTGTTGCTTAAAAAGTGCTTTAATGACTTGTAAAGTAGATAAGTATTTTCTTAACAAATAGATGTTTGCTTTCCGATGTATCAAAAAAAAGATGTTTGATAATCGTTCTGAAAGTATTTTTGGATAAGTAGAAGCCAACAGTTGTATTTTTGGAAGCTAGCTTATAGCATCTCCTCCAGAAGCCAAAACACACCCTCGTTCTTCTTGTTTTCCCCCCTCTGCATGACATCACCTATCTCTAACCAATTGTTTTTTATTTTCTTCCCCTTTTCACCACTTATAATAAAAAACCTTATGTAAACACACGTTTATTAGAATTTCATTCAAATATTTTTATTTTGAATGTTCTTTTTTTGATAAGCACGTAGAATTTTAAATTACTGAACTCGTACTTGTCCAAAAAGCCTATTTTAAAAACCACTTTTGGATAAGTTCATTTTCAGAAGGACTTTTACCCAAGCAAAAGCAACATTGAACTCAACCTTAGGATCATGCGTAGATATTGGAAAACATGAAGGTGCAGTTCAGTTCTAATAGCAGTTCAATTGTTGCATCTCACTCATAGAACAGACAGAAGTTTGTATCCTAGAACAATCAAGTAATTTCTTTTAATACAAAAAATTGGTTAACATGCTAATGATTCACAACTTTGACAACTATATGTAAATTATTTAGTAAAAGTTCATTCAGTCAAAAAAACGTGGATGACTTTGTTTATGGAGTGACTCTCGTATAATTTAATTTAGGAATTTTTGAATAAATTTGAATTTTCATAATGTGGTTGACACCAGTTCTGCTAGTGATAGAAAGAGTGCATCTGTTTCATGATTTTATCCACAATCATGAAAAAGGTGCAGTCTGAGTGTGGACTTATTTGACATTTGGTACAACACTCTAATGGTATATATTGATGGCAACTACTTTCAATGATGCTGAAGTTTTGCTTGATTGCCTTTCTTTTTATTTTCTTGTTTCTTTAATTTCAGTGGGGAAGTTGTGCAACATGTGTGTTTAGTAAAGGTGTGGGTGATTAGTTTAGAAATGTTTATTTTCGTAGTATATATTCAGCGGTCAAATCGACAAGTATAGATAGAAATCTCAGAATTAGTTGAAGAATCTGTCATAAAGTCAACAGATCAACAAACTAATAGGCAGATTTATCCTTTTTTTTTGGAGAGGGAAGAATTGATGGGATTGTTTTGTGGATAAGCAGTAGTTACCTGGACGGGACCAGAATACTTGATACAAGTTGCAGATATCAGAGATACAGTCCTTGAGAATGCAGGCAAAACATTTCTGGTTGCATGCATTCCTACCTGCCAATAGGGCTGTCAAACAAACAAATTGTTCAGGTTCGGCTCAAAATTTGGCTCAATTTTGGCTCGATCTAATCGTAAACAAGCTGAACTCAAACTAGGCCAGCTCTCGCTTAAGTTTGATTTGAATAAGCTCGATATCACATGTCTATATGTATTTGTATAAATAAATATTACATAGATATATATGTTTGTTGTGAAGGAGAAACAGGTTTGGAGAAGGTTGATGCTAGGAAACCCCTAGCCTCCTTTATATAGTATTCATATTGGTTACTCATGTGGGTGGATACTCAATAGGCTCAATAGGTCCTATTCATAACACTTCCCCTTATCCAAACAACGTGGTATACTATTCTTATGAATATTGAATGATTCATTAGTACTAATGAGTATCTTAAATGGTGGATACTTCTAGATCCAAGTTAGGGATGACTGCCTCGTTAAAGAACTTTAGCCATGGAAAACCCTGTGGGAAAAAACCAATAGCGAAGGGAAAAGAGTACATCATTTCATAACTTCCCCTGATTTGGGGATGTGTCGAGGGGTGGATACTTCTGGATCCAGATTCAATGTGGTTGCCTCGTTAAAAACCTTGACTATGGAAAACCTTGTGGGAAAAACCACTAGCCAAGGAAAAAGAGTACAACTCTATAGTTGACTCCCCCTTATCTGATCAAGCTTCATGCTTGCAGATATCCTTATATCTATACATTAATCTCCTATGCGTCTATACATCCATCTCATCTACAACATTTCGAAAGCAAATGAAAAGTACAAACATCACTCATATATACAAGTTTCACTCATATAAGGCAGTAGCTGAAACTAAAGGAGCGCTGCAAACTTGGTAGACAGTTCCACGTCTCAATCGTCATTGTCTGCAAGGTACTTCAAGACCTGGCTTTGTATATTCTTGAACTGCTTCTTGGATGATGAGCTTCTCGGGATGGTAGGAGGATGTAGACTTGGGAGTATTCTGTGTAGATCTTTAGGAGGTGGACGTCCCTTTTATGCTATTCATCGCGATGATCTGTAACCTGCATATGCAAATACATTTAACATGGAGGATTTATCCTTGACCCTTGGAGTAGCGCAGAAGCTACATATCTCTGGTCCAGTGGTGCGCTGCAGGCGCTGCACTGTACCTGGCTAATAGCTATACTGCTAACGATCAAAAGAGACGCATGCAGTTGGCCAAGTAAAAGAGTGTTTCAAAGACACTTAAGGTACTTCTGGACCTTATATATTCTTCCCCTCTTCCAGCTAACGGAAATGGGTCTTTTAATGTGTATCCATACAAACAAATAGGTGTATTTAGTGGATAATGATTTTCATGTTTCATCAATCGTCATTGTATGAAGTTTTCATCTTCGGGATGATTAATAATAGTTCATCTTCAGGATGATTAATGTCATCTTCAGGATGATAGTTCATCTTCAGGATGATTAATGTCATCTTCAGGATGATAGTTCATCTTTATGATGATAGTACATCTTCAGGATGTTGTATTCTGTAAGCCAAGAATTTATGCCTAGCTGGGACTTTCATATCATATCATATTTGATAGATAGGCTTTAACAGATATTTTGGTATTTTCTCTTCAGGAGATCCAATAATATTTTGAGTTATTAAAATAATCTCAATTCTTTTAATTTGCTCTCTTAAAAATAATACTGTTTTAAGAGGTGCAAACAACAACCTTTTAGTATGAGTCCTTTAAGGATCTCTGTCTAGGTTGTCTTTCCTTTAATCATATTATTAATATATGTCCAAAAAAGGAAAGTAAAGAAAAAAATTTATACATGCAGTTGAAGAAATTTTATATAGGTAATGTTGTCACATCCAATAGCAACATCAACCGAAAATTCCCTCTTTTTTCCATTCGTTGGGTTACGCCTTGACATAAACCAGTCGATCCATCGGATTCATCTTGTAAGTGAGTTCAGCTCATCTTACTTGATTACTTCCTGTTTTGAGCGATTTATACCTCTAAAGCTATAACAAATTATAATGCTTATAGCTAACGATTTTATTATAATTCTCCTACAATACTCAGTTATCCCACAGGATTTGATATCATTTTTGATATCAGGACTTCAGGTCTATACATCCCATATTTCATAAGTGAGTCCAGCTCACCTTATTATTGCCTCACCTTATTATTGCCTCATTCTACATTATTATAATTTAACCAAATCTCTATGTTTGCTTCAGGTAAAGCAGAGTTGTGGAAACGATATTTTATATTTAACTGGCAAAGTGAAATATGAGAGAATTTGTCGACAAAATGTGTTCTTTCTTGCCCAAAACTCATCCCGTAGGTACTATAATCATTTGATTTCTCCCAGAAGTGTCTCCTTCACGACGCGTTGAAGAAGTGAAGGTTCTGGAACGGGTAAAGAATATGGACAGATTCAGAATGGGTCCTTAGCAACCAAGTTGTAATAAGGTTCTGGATTTGAGCTTACTTTCCTGTGGTGGTATTGCTTTTTCGGTCTCCAGGAGTAGATTTCTCTCTTTGGAGCCTAGTGATATGTCCTCTCATCTCTTAAGGACATCCACTTCTGCTGCTAGTGGATTGCATATATGTCAATCCTAGCTGGATTATTTGCAGCAGGGATGTGAAAGTTTGACAATATTTAAATTGTCAGTCTGATTATAATCAGATCATATGTATCTACTTTTTAAATGGTCAATTTGAGCTTCAAGCTCATAGATGATTTGAACCAAATAGGGAATTTGAAGGATCTTCAGGATCCTTATTACCATCAACACACAATCTATAAGATGTATACTAATGCCTTACACATACGAGATTTTGGAATCTATTCATCAAAGGTGGTTAGTCCTGATGAATGTGTTCACTTTATGGCATCATGACGGTTTATGTAGTGTTGCTTCAGGAACACGGACATAGCATTGCAGACGTACCATCTTTAAGATGTGCTCTAATCCCATTCTTAGAAAATGTTTATATGGAGTTGATTAGACTTATATAAAATGTTCTAATGGTGTTTTTAGCTGAGTGTACGCAACCACATTTGCTAATTATTTATGATTTTCCATTTTTATCCAATGTTACCACCATTTTTTTTAAAATGTGGTTGGATAATCACCATTTTTAGAGGATATATTGATGAGTACACTAAAGGTACATCATTAGTCCTATTAAGGGAGTGGACAAAGCCTATTTATATCCCTTAAATACTCTCAAGAGACCTAAAGGTCTTCATTATCATTAATGATGATAGGAAGTATATCGTCTAATTTATTTTTGAGGAATTTATTTTTGAGGATGTTATGAGGGTCAATGTCCACATGAAGTGGAAATGATTTCATAATCTTTTTGCCCATTTATATGGGATAAAGAAAATGTACCCATCTGAATAAACATTGTTTTCTTCAGATATATAGGATTTGTTTAAACAAACATCAATCCTGGGTAGCATATTTATCGTTCCTAAGTTAAGACTTGGACGATTTTGGACACTTCAGGTGTTCCAATTTTTCCTCCTTTTGAATTTATTTTGGGACAAAGCGTCAGGCTTTATTTATTTTGAGAGTAATAGACATCATCTTTTTAGAGTATTCATGCTTAAAAAGTTCTGAATTTAAAAAAACAGAAATCACAGAAAAGATTTTCTAAATGACTAATACTGTAAAATACTTTTTAAAAGTATATATAAACACTTAAACTCACTAAGAAATATGTTATGGCAACAGATTAAAAATTGTGTTTATAAAATTTATTTGTCCTCTAGGAGTGGCTAATTATACAATAAGTAGGTCGACTTTCGTTGGTTTAGACTAGCAATGTATATATATTTCAATGGCATAACTAATTACTTTTCATATTGCAAAAGCATTATGAGTACTTATCATAGCTTCTGGTTCTGATCTTAGTTTGCCATTTCCTACTCCAATCGAGTAATATTTTCCCTTATTTTTTATTTCAGGTCATGTTTGATCCTGAACTTCCCCTGATTTCAATTTTCCTTATTTATAAAGGACAATGAAAATTAGTCTTGCTAAGGAGACATAAGCAGGGGTTTGAGCAAATTATTTTATACTTCCACTTTTCTAATTAATTAGAGACTTTTAAAAGTCTATTTGAATGCTCGAGTATGGCTTCAGGCCATTTTCTTGAGGCGTTTAAATTTTATGTGGATAGTTAATCATGCTCAAAGGGAACAAATACGTAGATGCGTAATATATTTCTCACTTATTTATTAAGCCACGACTCAGACGTATGCTTATATTCAAGGCTAGATTAAACAAATCTTTCCTTGTAAAAATAAAAGAGAGTACTCTTTTAATAGTTTAGCGGTATTATGGAAAACTTCTGGTATCCATATTGGATTATATAGATCATAGATCTTATAGATCAATTTACCGCGAAGTGTGCATCTTTTATAAAGATAGCAATTATAATTTTCGCATAATCCATCGTATTTGTTTTGTTTTGACATTTAATATGATTTGAACTTCATGTTCAATTTTCAATAAAAATATGCTATTTAAACTTGTTGAAATATTATTTAATCTGTTTGTGCCATAATATTTAATCTTAGTATGAGTATTAACATGAAAAACAGTTATATAAGAAAATAGACTAAGTTTTAACATGCAAACAAAATATTAAAACAATTGTGCAATAATCTAGTTGTTTATAAGATGTCTTGGATTTTTATGATGCATACCCAAAAATTTCATGGGAATTTAACTCCAAAAAGGAAAATTTTATGGGTACGTGGTGGTGGCGGAGGCTTCTGGCCATCCGCGGTATGCGCCGTGTCAGTTAGATTATGTTTAGAAAAATTTAAACTGAACAACATGTCATTCATCGTTAACGACAAATAACGTTTTATCCCCCAAAATATTAATATTTAGGGGTTTTCTCATATTAGTCCCTTAAATTATGTGTATTTTGATATTAGTCCCTTAAATCTTTGTAATTTGAATTTAGTCCCTTAAATATTTAATATTAACCTAAATAGTCCCTTTTGTTAACCTAAATAGTCCCTTAAATGTTTAAAGTTTAACCTAAATAGTCCCTTTAAAGGACTAAATTCAAATTACAAAGATTTAAGGGACTAATATCAAAATACACATAATTTAAGGGACTAATATGAGAAAAACCCTAATATTTATTGTAACCCCTCCCAATTACTTTCCTTATGTTTCAGGAATTTTCCAGAATTTTTCCCAAATTTTTAGGATTTTTCTGGGATTTATTCAGTAATTTCTGAATTTAATATATATTAAAATATATATTTTATAAAGATTTCAGAAATTAATTAAAATAACATTAGGCCAGCGGGCTTCGGGCCCGTTAAGCATGTTTTCTCTTTATTTATGTATATTTTTTCACTTTTTGTGGGCTGCAGGCCCAACAAAATAAGAGGAATGCTAATATTATTTATTAAAAATAAATTAATTTGTGTCCGCGGGCTTCAGGCCCGTTAGGGTACTTGTTTATTGATTTTCAAGAAAATCTATGGGCTAAGCCCACTCAACAAGTTAAAATTAATGTAAATTTTAATTATATTTCAGTGTGGGCTTCAGGCCCATCAAGCAAAGGTGAAAACAACTTTAATTTTAATACATTTGTATTTATTTGGTGGGCTTCAGGCCCATTAGGGGGTTCTAACATAATATCAATCAACTAATCTGATTTTTTTTCTTATTGGGCTGCTGGCCCAAGAAAAGGCCCATGAGTGTAAAAATCTGAGAATTATTTTTGTTTGAGCTTCATGCCCAAAACAATTTAATTTCAGATTTATTTTATTATTATTATTATTATAGTTGGGTTTTTAGCCCAACAGCCCAAAATGGGCTTCCCCTAACCCTAACCCTAATTTCGGGCTAGGGTTTGGGGAGGGGGGGCAGCCGCCATTGGCGGCTGGCCCTCCTCAGCAGCCGGCCGCCCCCGCTGGCCGCGGTCGCCACGCCGGCAGGCGGCCGCGCCTGCTGGGCGCGACAGTTTCCACCGCTGCGCCCGGAGGCGCGACATGCTTTTTCTGCCGGATTTTTGGCCGGATTTTACGCCGGATCTGTCGGATCTTTGGCATGGAGGGGCTATCGGCTTCAGGCCGTTCATGGGTCATCATGAACAAAATTCTGCACAAAATAATCTAATAAAATCTACAAAATAACAGATAGATTTGCTAAAAATTAAATTTTTAATCAGTTTAGCATATAAACAATTAAGTTTGTGATTTAATAAGTTAGATCCATGCATAAACAATCATTTATTTTATTCTAGATTATATAAAAAATTGAACTTTTATATGTTATCAGATCTAGAAAAACGTTTAGGCTTACCCACTAAATCTGTCCGCCAGATCTAGCGAAGTTTGATAAGGGATGCCCGAAAAGAAACTCTGCATCGTCTCGCGAAGCTTTGCGTCGCGAAAAAAATATGACGGAGCTTCTGCCGGGCGCCTTCCTCTCACGAGCCGTCGCTTCTTCCATCGAGCGTGATTGTGCTGATAACGTGTTGTGAAGGAGAAACAGGTTTGGAGAAGGTTGAGGCTAGGAAACCCCTAGCCTCCTTTATATAGTATTCATATTGGTTACTCATGTAGGTGGATACCCAATAGGCCCAATGGGTCCTATTCATAACAATGGCTATATTTTAAGCATAAGCCACATAGCTAAAATACAAACATTTATATATGTATGCCTAATATAAATATGTAGATTTAAAATAAAATGTTTATTACTCCACAAACAAGTGATGTTATTATCACCATCTATATAAATAAATTTTTATCCAATACAAATAAGTTGTGAAAAAAGAATGTTTGACTTATAAAATATTTTTTTCTCTTTATGTCGTCGATTAGAAATGCGAAATGATAAAGTTAAGCTCCCATTCTAGGACACATTAAATAAATAAACAAAAAGTTCGAGTTTGGTTCAGTATTAGTTTGGTTCAGTATTTAACTTGCTCAATCGATTACTAAACTAGCCAAACTTGACCAGTCTTGGCTCGCTCGAGTTCGACTGGTTTACACCCTTTCATACCTTCTCTTTATTTCGTCAACCAATAATTTTTATAATATAACTATGTCCTATATTTGGGATCTATTTGAAGAAACTTTACTCAAGATTTTCTTATATCCAAGGGTTTAAAATCATGGTGTCGATATCGGTATCTGCCATTGGTTTACATTATTGGTATTAGTTGCGTCGAAAGAATTGGGTTAGTCAGTATCGGACTTCAGGTATCATTGCCTTATCTCATCATAAATCTTGGTTGGAGTCAGAGTTTCATCTTCAACATGTGTTTCATCTATCTACGAGTTATTTTAATCATCCAAGACGATATCATCTCTTTCTCCAACCAACTTCATTAATAAGTTGTTGCCATGAATGATATTCTCTAAATCAATTAGCTCAGCTTTGATTTACTTTTATTTTAGAGTTCGATATATAAGCATCATATTGTATTTGAAATGGCTATATGTTTACGTTGACTTGAAGAGTTTTGTATCCTCTTGATAAAGATGAAGTATCACTCATGCAAGTCCGATCCAAAAATGCTGATTGAACCTTGATTTCGATTGTTAAATGATATTCCTTCTACTGTTATATGAAATACGTTGGAATTTCAAGTTCCGGTGCTTTAAATTTTGAATCTCGTGTTTGTTGTAAATTAATGTCGGTAAAATAAGCCAGTTTCGCATGGATCGATGGGCTTGAAATTGGATATGATACAGCTAAATGTTTGGTAATGGCCAATTATTCAAATTATGCTTATAATTAATGTATATTTTTCGAGTTTATTCTTTTCCCAAATGGAGATTAATTATCTTGCAAAAGAAATATATATTCCCTTGTCAAAAGCTTTGCCAAATAAAGATTTTGCAACCATGTTATAGCAGTAACTAACATGTTCCCTAGAAATGTCAGACAAGTGTGGCGTAAGTAATAAGAATGTGTCCTGGTAATGAGGTGCTAACGTGCGGTGTCCTTGAAGTGGGAAAAACAGTGTGCTATAAGTTTTTAATGCAGTGCGGTGGTGTCTGAAATTTCTCCCTGGCCAGGAGGATCCTACCTATGTCTACATGGTCTGGTTGCAATACCATCATGATTTATTAGTTTCCGAAACACACAAAAGGTCTACTATCACTTAATAATTTGATTCATTTCATTGCTGACATTTTCTCTTCATTTCTTGGATTATTGCTGTAGAGACGTTGTACGTTTCAGCTTTTGAAATATCTCTCCATTTCCATTTCCATTTTCTTTGTTTGAGATTTTAGAATTGCCTATTGGCGGTGAATGTTAATGGACTTCTATGTTTAAAAATTCCACTTCAGATTTAATAAGTCACTTCTAGGTGGTGTGGTACTTGAGTCAATATACACCTTTTGATAAATCCCCCACCGGATTTAAAGATTTTTGCCGATTGGAATAGATTGACAAGTCAAAAAATTTCTTTGCCTTCAGCTATGGTTCACCTGCTGATCCCGTGTGGAGAGCCTGGAGGCCATTTACGCATTCATTTAGTGAGCTAAAATTTGTCATTCTATACATTGGGTGATAATGCAATCAAATGTGCTTAAGGTGTCCGTTTACTCTTTTTCGTGGACTGATGGGGTCCCTCCCATTAAAAATGAATGCATGCATTTCAGGTGTATGAGTCCAATCCTAATATTCAAGGGTCTTAAATATTTTGGCAAGGCTGGCATGTTTCAGCCAATGCGTTGGTGTTCCGCACCTTGTTAGTAAAAAACGCGAATTTTTATATTTTTTACGTTTAAAATCCGTATAAAATGGTTCCCGTATTAAACGACCGTCCATTTGAATTATTCGGAAAAATACACGCTTTTAGGGGTTGACGAACAAAACACGTTTTATTCACGTATTGCGCATTTTATGCGTTTTAAACTCATTTTTAGGGGCACTTTTAAAGCATTTTGAACTATGATTCAATGATCATACTTTGGTTTAGTGCATACTACATGGAATATAATAGTATGATCATGTCATTTTGGTTTAAAAACTATGAATACAATTTAAATCATGAATATGGAACCCAATTTACTCTTATTTCATATTGATATTGTTGATTTTTAGGTTCATTTGGATGAATGATATCTTGACAGTATTCGTATTTTTCGTCGCGTTTTTTAACTGGTTTAACGAATTAAACACGATTTAACACGTTTACGTATTATTCCCGTATTACGCATATTTGACCGAATTTTTGACCAAACGTCTTTTGAAATTGACCGAATTAAACACGTTTTATTCACGTCCCGAATATTTTCCGTATTACGTATTGCTAACAAGGGTTCCGCAAGCAAGTCGATACATGCTTTTAGCTCGGTAAATATAGGGTTTGGCGCTCTTTGTTTGCTAGAACATGTCTAAATTTTTTCCTACTATAATCCCCAAGTTTTTTTTGTGCTAGATGGGATTTTCCCCTTATGTCGAGGGCACAAGATAATTGCTCGAGTTGATATATTGGAATTTCCGTGGATGCATAAATTGTCGGAGGACCACATCATGATTTTCAGACAAATGTATCATCATTTTTTTCATTTTATTGTAGGCAATTGGATTTTTAACTAATCCATGAAAATTCAGGTCATCTCTTTTATATGTCTAGGTGCAAACTAACTTGTAGCAAGTATATCAAATTTATCTGCATATATTTCTGTAGTATTTGGTGGAGCTAAATCTGCAACTTACTATAATATGTTTAAAAACTACAACTTAAATTCTTTCCCCATATCACCTCCACTTAAGAGCTGCATGTCACCTTGATACTTGAATACATAGACCACGATCTTGAATACATAGAGAGCTTTAGGAGCTGATAATTCATATCTCGGCCTAATACTGGCCCATGTAGGCGAGATACAAGGTGCCTGGGTATTCTGTAAGTCACTGGTTTTTGCGAAAAGCCATGTTTGTTCAGATGTCTGAAACGGTTCTTTTTCTTTCTTGTTATAATGTATGTAGTTATCCATAACGCACATGCATCTTAAGACCCGTTACAATGGCAATGGATCTGACTGCAGATATCTTCTATGTAAAGTTACTCGAAGGAGACCATACCATAACTTTGTTTGACACACATTTTGGCTTTGTTCTCTTCTCCAGATTTTAAAGCTTCAGCAGAGAATTCAAGCCGTTCATGCTGGTACATCAAAGGCTTAGGCTGCCAATGCAGAAAATTGCCCACTTTCACTTGTATTTGGGCCCTTTTTTTTTTGGCTCCAAGCCAGTTTTCTTGCCAGAACACTGTGTTCCCCTTTGTAGAAGAAACTGTCGGTGGATTGATCTCCTTGTGCATCGACTTGTTGATCTGTTTTCATCAAACTGGTGGTGAGTTCTTGATCCTGATGCAACATGAGTTTTTTTGGACTTGATCATTGTTGAATTCATTTTTAGATTGACATTCTATATAAAAGATGTGGTTAATCATGGAGCGACTGTAATTTCAAAACCCCAGTGATCCTCTCCCATTGCTTCGGCGGAAAAAACAAGGAACCAATGAAAAGGGCAACACCCATTTAAATTTCTAAAACGAACACAGAACAGTCTAAAAGCCAAGATACCGGCAAATGACATGATTTCTAGCATAATGTCCTGGAGCTGTTGCTTGTTTGGGTCACATTCCTGACTGAAGCACAATGTTTGCTCAGGGGAAGATTGCGCCATAATGCCTCCAATTCTGTGGTAACTTCCATGGTCAATACATTCTCAGACTACTCGGAAAATTTCCGTAAAATATTATGATGTGTCGTTACTGCTACGCATAAATAATTAACATTTCAAACGCTGTATGCTCCTTCCACCTTCCAATCTTTCACTCGCCTGCCACAACGTTGGCTATCTCTCGCTTGAACCAAAATTGCTCGACCATCAGCCACTCCCCTGCTTGTGGGCAGCAGCATCGCCTCTGGCCACTCAAAGATTGTAGTGTAATGATCCGGTGCATTCATGAACCTCTGCATAATAATTGGACAGTTGTGTCTCACTTCTCTCTCGGCCACTTGCGAAAGTTGGCTCGATTGAGGCGCTGGAGAAGTGGTGGAGACGTGCAGTCGAGCTGTCTTGTGAAGAGTTAGCTTCCATGTGCTTAGATCCGGCCTATCTGACTCTGCACAAGTCAGATACGAGGATGCCGAGCAATGAGACTTCGACAGTGCATTGGATCCTCAGTTCGGAGGATCGGCGGCTCGTACATTGGAAACTCTACATTCTGAGCTTCGGATAGCTCGGCTCGGCACTTCGTCAGCTCGGCCTTTCGCAGGAAGCTTGTCAGCGCAGAGGAGGTCACCATAGGACACGACATCCTATCTGATGTAGAGTTATGATTGGATCAAAATTCGGTTAGAGTCATTGTGAATCTCTCTTCTATTAGAATACCTATCGTAGCGTAGGGTTATATATATGGTGTTTAGGCAAGAGTTTCATGTACGGGGAACGCATTGAGAGAACTTTGACATGCCCTTTATAAGAGCCGACTTTGAGAGATTGTGTTGAGAGCTTTTGGAGAGATCTTGTGTTCTTCTTCTTCGTTGTGAAGACATAAGAATTGTATGTGTTCTCTCCTTTCGTAATAAAACTCATTGGTGTTCCCTTGGCCGGCCAACGGCCTAAAGTTACAATCTTCATAGTGTTCTATTTGTTTGCTGCTTGTTCTTCACCACCTGATCTTCGACGATCCGCTGACGCACAACAAACTGGCATTAGAGCTTACGATTTCAGAGATCAACGTAGAAGAAGGCGAAGATGAACAACGATGACGATGACCGTTCTTAAAACAAGATTCTAGCCTAAGAGTTCTGAGTGCTACTGTAATGCTTGCAGGAGAGAATTAAGTTTATTTACTATAAGCTTTATAAGCTTAATTTCTTGAGAGTAGAAGAGTATTACATAGCTAACGACCTTTATCATATCAATGAAGTAGTTGGATTGACTCATGTAATATAAAAGCACGTTTTAGTTTGACACAGGAGAATACATTGAATACGTGCATCGAAATTTGGGGGATAAATGCTTGGGATTTGACTGTAGATTTGTGAACATGTACAACATCTTAAATTAAATGATTACAATAAAAAAATCTGCCATAGAAATCATCTTAATTTTATAAAGTTTGGCATTAATTAGATATGCATCTTGACAACACCCCGTGTGCATTAACTAATTATAAAGTCTAAAATTCATCATTCTATGCTTATGATAATAATGCAGTGAATGTGCTTATGCTACCAAAATAAATTTCTACATGGACTGTAGAGGCATTATCATTTATAAATTGATGCCGACATTTGTCTTTTAGAAACCAAATGGCTATTCTTTAGGGTGCTAAATCATGCTGACATGCATATTT
Source organism: Scilla litardierei (assembly GCA_030789695.1). Taxonomy (NCBI): domain Eukaryota; kingdom Viridiplantae; phylum Streptophyta; class Magnoliopsida; order Asparagales; family Asparagaceae; genus Scilla; species Scilla litardierei. The sequence continues at coordinate 328,958,580 of CM061133.1, read as the reverse complement.
ACCATGAGATCCTGTTAGGTTTTAATCGGATGGACACAATCTAATCTAATCCGAACCGTTGGATCCTGTTAGGTTTTAATCGGATGGACACAATCTAAAACGTCCTCTACTAACCTACGAAGGGTTCATATGATATAAATACCATGAGATACACATGCGACGGCTATGCGACAGAGAATTGAGAAGATTTCCTTGCGTCTTCTAGAGAGAAGCAGATCTTTTGCCAGTGATAGGTGACGAGAGAGCTTCGAGGTGAGTACAAGCTTTAGGATGGAAGGTATTCCTTGTTCTAGAGTCTCTGGTAAGATCTCTCCATTGGTTGTGTGCATGAGACATTGTAATGTTAGAGTGCTAGAGTTATTTTGTCGAGAATGCATACATTGGTTTGGAGGAGATTTGTAGTCGGTGTATTCTCTGTATTATCATCTCTGATCTAGTGGAAATTATGACAATGGAAGACTGGACTTAGGCCATAGGTTGGGCCGAACCAGTATAAATCCTTGCTTCTCTGTGTGGTTGCTTGGTCTTGATTGTGTGGTGCTTTTCTTGTGCTTCTTTTGATTCATCCAAGATCCTAACTCTGCATTGATTTAGCTGGTAACACATTATCTTCATATATTCTGATGTGCACACTTAGGTGTTGTATGATATTGTGTCAGATTCCCAATAAGTGGTTTCAGAGATATTGGTGACTGTTAGGCTTTAAATTAACCGCAAGCACACTGTGTCAATTGTAGCTCACGGGTCGAACACATGGAGGCGATGGTATGAGTATCGATTAATTGTGTAATAAATTAGCTACGTGAATAATAGGAAAGATGTGGTAATTACACTAAATATAAGAAAATAAAGAAAGGTGCCAAGGGTTAACCATCACCACTTGTGCAAATTAAACATGTGAGTTGATGCAGCTTCTTGAGCCAACGGATTATAGTTGTAAATGATAGTTAAATTTCAATCCTCGTCCTCTCGACGTCTAACCGTGAGAGAGGACTCGGAGAATAGGTTGGACCCCCTATCGTAGCCCTAATGGGTCGTCGGGCGCTATGGTAGTGGTGATTCTAGCGAGTGTGCCCAATGGGTCGTCGGTGCACAACACTAGATAGAAAACCCTCCTCAACAATGAGGTGAGATGAATTAAGCTCATCCAAACCTATTCCTAAGACTACAATCCAATTGAATCAATATTTGAAGCTATCAACCTGCATGAATACTCCACACTAGGGCTTAGCTTAGCGATATGCACAAAAATCTACTTAACTAGCATGAGATTGAACAACACATGAAACATGGAGAGAAACATCAAAAATTAACACTATAGAAGACTAAGAACAAAAGAGAAATAGCAATTTTTAATACATGAAAGGGCAATAGAATGTCATACAAAACCTTGGAGAAACAGCCCCAAAAGGGGGAGAAAACCCTATGAAGGACGCCCCCAAATCGCCCCCAATAAGCCCTCATATAACCTCTAAAACGCTTCAGCAAATCGGGCCTGGAAAGCTGGAATTCAAAGCGGCACGGATGCTTAGCCCAAAAATGTGCTTATCTCAAGCGTAAGAGTCCGTGCAAGTAATATAGATCTGGGAGTCCAGATGTCGAATCCTCGGGAGAAAACCTGTTGCAACCACAAAGCTTAAATAAAATAGGGATTGAACGTAAAGATACTAACCACTTTTGATGATGATGGTTTGAATGGGGTTTGATCGTGATTTTTAATTTGTGAACAATACGAGCAAAAGAAAGTTTCGTTTAGATAAATATCTATGAAAAATATGCACATGATATGGGTTCATTAGGGTCCATGGTTTGTATTAACTTGGTTGATTAAAGATAACTCAATGATATCTCTTTTTTGAGAGAAATTCATCGGAAAATACCCTTGTGGGGATTAAAGCACAAAATTGAATACGGTTGTTGATAAAGCTATAATCTTTTAAATATAAGAGATGAAACTCCCTTTTGGGGAGATCAAAACTCACTCTTGTGAGGCGATCATCAACTCAATCATGTTCTTTTAAAAGATGAAGAGGAGATTTTAAATAAAGACTATAACTTTATCAACGCTAACAATTTTAGCATGAAGATTCAACCAAATAAATACACATCATTTTTCCTAACAACACCATATCATGCACAATAAGAATTTAGCCACACATACTGAAAATAATAAAGAATTTCATCATATTAAGCATGGTTCTACTCAATAGAAGTAGATGGAATTGAAAATACACAATTAAGTTCAAGAGATATCACCAAAACACCCTCTTTTAGCCTAAGAAAGCCCTTCTTCTTCCTCTAAAAGCTCTCTGAAAAATACCCCAGGTTGCTCTCTGAAATCTCAGGGAAATTCTGCAAAAATCGTCGCCAAAATCACCCAAATACGCCAAGAATACGCTCAAAAACCCTAGAAATACCTTATATAATAACATTGCGGGTTTAAGAGGCCTATCGGGTTCAAAACCCGCATCCAAATCACCTTAAACTCGCACCCACGACCGCAACAAACACTGGCCGTCCGTCAAAGCGGGATTTAACCACGTCTCGCCACGTGGTGCTTTGAAAATTGCGCGTGCATGCATCCGCTTCGCATCGAACTCGGATTCATCAATCACCGTTGGATCAGAATCCAACGGCTCTTATATAGCCACGACGCCCGCTTCGATCGCTGCTGCGCTTTCAACATGCGGGGCTATTTATGGCCGTCAGATTCGAATTCGGCGGTCTCCGTGTCGCCACGTCGCCCGCTTAATTGAATTCGTCGTGCTCCGTTCGATTGCGATCGGGCGATCGTGAAGATGCCACGTCGCTCTATTTGGTGCCCGCCTCATCTCGCGTTGCCTCGCGTTCCTGGCCGTTGGATTTCGATCCAACAACGATGAGATCGCCGCTTCGCTGAGCGTCCGATATGGTGGGGATAGTTCGGATGGATGCCACGTGTCCCAGGCTGGCGGAGCTGTACGCGTACGCGTGGCGTATTTCCGTATTTCCTTGCGTATTTCTCTAATTAATTGGTATTCTGCATTCAAAAATTCACAGTAATTAGCACAGATCTCAGAAAATACAAATAAATAGTCGTTGGAATCGTAAGATCGAGACCAAGCTATGAAAAATATAAAAAGGCAGAAATACTCAATAAAATTTGTACTTTGTGCACAAATCAAGTGATATCTCTAATAAATGATGGTATACAATATACGAACGTATTAGAGACCAATTAAACATCATTTACACACAAAATATTGCTAAATGAGGGGTTCAATATGTAATATTCAACCCGAATCAACGGACGTGCTTGAAAACGCCATGTCTGTGCTGCAAATTCAGCTTTTGAAAACTGGAATCTGCGGTGCTCGGCCATGTAGAAAATCGGCACGGTCGTGCCGAAAATTCCAGACTTACAACCCCGACTTCTAGAAATTACAATAAATCACCCCGAGCTCATAAAATTACAAATAAATGTGCGTTGGAATCGTCACAACGTGCTCTATCATCTAAAAATAGTTTGGGGAAGACATATTGTGGGGATTGGGAGCAAAAACTCATGCTTTGCCAGCCTATGGCTCTCCTTGCTCCCTAGGTTGACACGGCCGTGCAAAACGTGGTACGACCATGCCGCCTTTGTGACACGGCCATGTCATCTGTCTGTGCTCAAGGAGAGCCCTCTGTCTTTTACAATTGAATTTAATATGGCCATGCGATGTATTCGCATGGCCGTGTCGCTGATGTTGACACTCCTCCATTGGGCTCATGATATGACACGGCTATGCATGTGCACACACGGACGTGTTGCCTTCATTCTGGTTATTCTCTTCTCACCTTAGCCTTCGCTCTTCATTATTCTTTGCCTCCTTCTCTCACATGCTACACAAACTACCAATTTGCATCGTTTTGTGCTCGAATTTCCTGAAATACACAAAATACATCCCCAAAGCATCAAATGTACAAAAATGGATAAAAACAGGTAAAATAGCGAGAACTGTAAAGAATAAATGTGGAAAATGAAAGGTGAAAGTGGCGGAAAGATGGTATAAAATGCGCCTAACAAAATCCATCAAGCTAAACTCTTGCTCATCCCGAGTAAGACAAGACACGAATAACGGGGATAAATTTTCTAGGGAAATCTAAATATCACCATCTCAAAACCAATCGTTCGTGCAAACCACATAAACATCGAAATCAGAGTTTACTCTTAACATGCGACACTCTAGCTATCTAGCATGGCACGTGACTCGGAAATATCGGTCTCCAACAAAATCTCAAGTTTAACTCCTATCCCCGTGGAGAAGACTAAATCGCGGAAAATCCGCCTAATAGGCTTAAGATTGGAAGAATTCAACCGTTGTCTTACACAAGCAAAGATAGAAACCAAAAGTGTACCATAAGAACTTAACTTTCTAGGATTGGCTCGAGATAAGCTAATATCTCCTAAACCATGGTGGTAAACATACAAAATATGTATTTTCGTTTTCTTTTTTTTTTATTTTTTTTATTATGCGGAACTTAGGTGATTCGTGTAGTGGGATTTCAGTCAACGGCTTCCGACCCAGACAAGTCTAGGACGTTGGGACAAAATGGACCGCTCGGGACTACTTTCCCGTATCAACTACGTCCAATTATTTCTACTTAGTGACTCCCCCAAATCTTCACCGTTCGGCGTGAATCCCAGTGCTTCCTGAGGCACGGAGACCCGGCTACTTGGTGGGACTGGAAGAACGATGCATTTATTCTCTCTCTCTCTCTCCCCTCTTTTCTTTTTAATTTCTCTTTTTTTCTTTTGTTGTTGTTGTTTTTTTTCGAAATATGTCAAACCACCACGTCTTTAGAGGGAATCACGCTATATCTAAGGCCAATTCCTCTCAAGCTAAGGCCTACTATACTCAATCGGTGAACCCTATACGTGTGTGAGCTAAAGGTTGAATAGACAACCATTCTATCCTATTGGAGATTTAACTGAGATCTAGTGCTCACTCATGGAGAGGGGGTTAAAAATGGGATCGTGTGTGAGACGAGAAAAATTCTCGCCATGGGGTAGCGAGAGTGTGTGTAGGGAGAAACTTTAGTCAAGTGCCTAGATGGAATGGCATGCAACTCCTATCCCCGTGGTGAAAAATAAATGAAAATGTGTGGAGTCCTCCCCCAAGCTAAGAGTGAAACACATCTCCCCCAAGCTAAAACTAAGCATTGTCCTCAATGCTTGAGGACTATGAGATATGGGGGCAGGAATGTGTGGGGCAGGGTGGGTATGGTGAATGCGGGGATGCTATGTGATAGCGATAGGCCAATGGGAAAAAGTGTGGAGTGCACGTGAGAGTCTCTCGCAAGCTATAATGAAGCATAGCACAAACAAGATAGTGATGTGAATAATAGGGAAAATGTGTGATTGAGAGGTTAAGGGAAAGATCGAAGCTAAGTGGGGTCTTGGGGTAAAATGATAATGTGTGAGGTGATTGAGAGATGAAAAATTTATTATGGAAATCTAAATACTAATACGCTCCTCCTGCTATCGAGAGGAGACGAGATTATTAAAAGACTAAACTAGAAAGCTGGCAAAATATTTATACTACTAGGTTAGGATGCACCTGATCAAAAGGTGGGTCGATGATTTTCAGTGGTGCAGGCAGCAGCTCGAATAGTTCATTATGCTCCTCAGCAAGCATCCTCTTCATGTCAGCAGCTTTATGGCCATGCATCATGATAAGGCACATCTCCTCAGTATATGGTCCTTCAATCCATGGAGAGTGCCATGTGTCAAAGCAAATTGGACGTATGAGTCCGTCCAAGTGAGCCTGCCACAAAGAGTAGTCAAAATTAGTAATATGACATGAAAATTTAGAACGACTATCCAAATCTATATGATAAGGAATTGTAAAATATGATTCGGTAAAAATAGGAATGTTGATGTGGACTTCCCTGTAATGGATGGATGGACTCTTGAGGGGGCAAGACTACCTGCAGAGCAAGACCAGGAGGAGAGGGCAGCGCGGGCTCAATATGATATGGGTGAAGGTCGCCATCACTTGCCTCTTCCCCAACATTAATGTGTATCGGCTCTACAATTTCCTCCTTGCCTTGTGGTTCTTCATGGAGATCATCATGGATGGCGATGGTGTGCGTGTCTTGAGGTGCAGGTGCCGTGGGCTGCTGAGCTGAAATGGTGGGGTGTGAGGCTCGGGCTTCATGATAGTCCGTGTACTCTCGCTTTCAGCCTTACATTCCTCATCATCATCGAGAGATAGGTCGTCAGGAATCTCCATAAGGCATCCCGGTGTCACGTAGGAGTGGAATAACTCGGACGGGAAGTGAGACTCTGGTTCCTCAATATCGACAATATCTCTCTCGCTCTCACTTAACTCCGTCTCGTCATCAACAACATCGACATGCACCATGCTCTCCTTGACACTAACTTGCACTCTACCATCAATCATGCACTGAGCATCAAAATATGTATATGTTGCCATGCCCCCTTGGTTCCAATGCACCACGTCACCATGCTCTTCTTGGTCTCCCAAACGGTTGCAATAGGATGAGCCTATGGGTGGCTCCTCAGATATGTTCCGAACCAGCTGGGATTCCTCAATTTTTCGGTCCGTGTCCTGCAAAATCAGAGAGACATGCTGCTGTAAGTCTCGTAGCTGTAAGTCTCATAACTCAAGCAACTGCTGCGTCATGATGTTTATCTTCTGCTGGAACACATCCTCAAAATTTGGTGAGTAACTAGCATCGTGATTAGTGACCATGAAGCTCTGTATGAAAATCTCTAAATTGGATTCCAGTGATGGGGCCTGCTCAGGCTGGCCATTCCCTGCTAGGTTCTGCAAGTACCGCCAACTATCCTCAACCATGTACGAGAAGAATTCTCCACTGCTCATAATCTGCACAAAGTCTCACCAGTAAGGCCGTAACCGTATGTAAAAGATCTGAATTAGGTGGTTCTGGAAGAAGTCGTGGTCTGGGCACCCAAGCAATAAGATGTTGAATCTCTCCCAAGCTTGATGGTAGGTCTCCTCCTCAAACTCGGTGAAATTCGCTAACTGATGTTGCATTGCTTGTAGCATATGAACTGCCATTGGTCATTATATAAGGCACTTGGTTGTGCCATGTATAGCTCCTATATCTGTAGGGGCATCGAACTGGTATTCATCATATATTTGCCCCTCCGTGATGTAATCTCCAAAATCTGATATGCCTGCCTCAGGGTCCATCTGAAAAGGCTGGTATAGGTAGGGATCCATAACATCCGACGGGCTCTCTATCGTTCTACCTTCTCTCGTCTCCTAATGTTCCTTCTGCTTGTCTCTACCGTGATCTCAGGACCGGAATTCTGTAGTCACCTGCATATACAAGAGAGAGACAAGAAGAAAATGGTCAGTACCACGGGACAATAAAAATTGAAATAAAATAAAATAAGGAAAAGAAAAAATGCGTAGAGTAATAAATACACAACTAAATTGATATCAAGCTGATTGCCTCACCGGCAACGACACCAAAAGCTTGTTAGGCTTTAAATTAACCGCAAGTACACGGTGTCAATTGTAGCTCACCGGTCGAACACAGGAAGGCAATGGTATGAGTATCGACTAATTGGGTATTAAATTAGCTACGCGAATAATAGGAAAGATGGGGTAATTACACTAAAAATATGAAAATTAAAGAAAGGTGTCAAGGGTTAAGAGTCCTCACTAGTGCAAATTATACTTGTGAGTTGATCTAGCTTCTTGAGCCAATGGATTATAATTGTAGATGATAGTCAAATCTCAATCCTCGTCTTCTCGACGTCTAACCGTGAGAGAGGACTTGGAGAATAGGTTGGACCCCCTATCGTAGCCCCGATGGGTCGTCAGGTGCTACGGTAGTGGTGATTCTAGCGAGTATACCCGATGGGTCATCGACGCCTAGCACTAGATAGTCAACGCTCCTCAACAATGAGGTGAGATAAATTAAGCTTATCCAAACCTATTCCTAAGACTACAATCCAATTGAATCAATATTTGGGGAAATAAACCCCATGAATAATCCACACTAGTGCTTAGCTTAGTCCTAGGCACAAAAATCTACTCAACTAGCATGAGATTGAACAATAAATGAAACATGGAGAGAAACATCAATAATTAACACAATAGAAGACTAAGAACATAAGAGAAATAGCAATTTTTAATACATGAAAGGGCAATAGAATGTCTTACAAAACCTTGGAGAAACAGCCCCAAAAGGGGGAGAAAACCCTATGAAGGACTCCCCCAAATCGTCGCCAATAAGCCCTCATATAACCCCTAAAACGCTGCAGAAAATCGGGCCGAAAAAGCTGGAATTCGAAGCGGCACGGCCGTGCATGAAAACGACACGGCTGTGCTGCAAATTTATCTTCTGAAAACTGGAATCTGCGGTGCACGGTTGTGCAGAAAATTCCAGCATTACAACCCCGACTTCCAGAAATTACAATAAATCACCTCGAACTCAGAAAATTACAAATAAATATGCGTTGGAATCGTCACAATGCACTCTATCATCTAAAAATAGTTTGGGAAAGAAATATTATGGGGATTGGGAGCAAAAACCCACTCTTTGCCAGCCTATGGCTCTCCTTGCTCCCTAGGCACGGCCGTGCAAAATGCGTCACGGCCGTGCCGCCTTTGTGACACGACCGTGTCATCCGTTCGTGCTTAAGGAGAGCCCTCTGTCTTCTGCAGTTGAATTTAACACGGCCATATGATGTATTCGTATGGCCGTGTCGTTGATGCTGACACTCCTCCCTTGGGCTCATGGTATGACACAGCCGTGCATGTGCACGCACGGCCGTGTTGCCTGCATTCTGGCCCTTCTCTTCTTGCCTTAGCCTTTGGTCTTCATTATTCTTTGCCACCTTCTCTCCCATGCTCCACAAACTATCAATTTGCATCATTTTGGGCACAAATTTCCTGAAATACACAAAATACATCCACAAATGGATTAAAACAGGTAATTAGCGAGAACGATAAAGAATAAATATGGAAAATGTAAGGTAAAAGTGGCGAAAAGATGTGTATAAATTGCGCCTAACAGTGATGAAGAAGTAAGACGTCAAGATGTCGTCTTCTACCACATCATTCAAGATGGACAAGTTCATTTGGAGAAATGACTTAAATCTTTGGAGATTAAAGATGACGGCTTTTCTTATTAGAGACGGTTGCTCACAAATTGTCTTTCAGAGAGACGGTTTTGACAAGGATGTCAAGGAGGCACAGAAGGCTGAGATGGAGTGAAAGGCATTGAGCGCACTGCAGTTATCACTTTCAAATGAAGTGCTCAGAAATGTTTCTGAGGAGGCTACTGCAGAGAAGATTTAGAAGAAGCTGGAGGTGCTCTATGCAAAGAAAAATCGGACGAGAAGATTGTATCTGATGCAACAGCTATATGTGCTGAAGATGAAAAAGTGAGCCCACGTCAATGATCACATTGATGCTTTCACGAAGTTTGTGTCTGATTTGCAGAGCATGGGGGTGAACATCGGGGACGAATAATTGGAAATGATATTGTTATGTTCATTGACAGATGATTTCGACCCGTTGGTCAGGTCCATGGTATATGGGCGTGAAACATTATCTCTGGAGGAGGTAGAGTCTGCAGTATATTCTGAGGTTCTTCATGTTAACTGTATGAGAAAGTGGTGATCAAGGGGATGCACTCTTCATCAGAGGAGGTCAGGATTCCAGAGGAGGCCATGGTTCTAGGAAGGACAAGGGCCGCTCAAGATCTAAATCATGAGGTCGCAGGGACATGTGTCACTTGTGCAAGGAGACAAGACATTGGAAACAAGACTGTCCTAAGCTAAAGAAGAATGGAAAAGGCAAGTATGAAGCTTCTGGTTCTACCTAGGTGAGGATCGATATCAAGAGCAGTGATGATGGTGAGATTCTGATGGCAATAGCATTGGGAGATCTTGGGACCTCATGGCTTTTGGATTAAGGATGTTCTTTTCACATGACACCTCACAGGAGTTGGTTTAGTTCATATAGTTCCAGAGAAGGCGTCAACGTTCTGATTAGGAACAATATGGCATGCAAGACAGTGGGTATAGGGACGTGCTGGTCAAAATGCATGATGGGGTCATCCGGACACTTACAGGCGTGCGTCACGTACCGGACTTGAAAAAGAGTTTGATTTCTATTATAGATTTAGCAGGACTTGGGTGCAGGATGGTAATAGAAGGAGATCTATTAAAAGTGTCCAAGGGTTCTCTTATCGTGATGAAGGTAAAGAGAATACAGAATTTATATGCACTGCAGGTGCACACCGTAGATGGTGAGGCTAGCATCTCTAAGGGAACAGATGGTAAAGAATAGGCAAAGGTATGTCATCTTTGCCTTGGACATCCAAGTGAGAAATCATTGGATGTGCTTCGCAAAAGGAAACTAACACAGACCAAATAGGAGAGATTAGAGTTCTGCGAGAAGTGTGTAGAAGGATAGCTGACAAAGACACATTTTGGGACTTCAGAGGAGAGTAGTAAAGGGACACTTGACTATGTACATTCAGATGTATATGGGCCAACTTCTGTACCTGCCATTGGAGGAGCGAAGTATTTCGTGTCCTTCATTGATGATTTCTCGAGAAAGGTGTGGATCTATCTAATGAAATCAAAAGATCAAGTCTTCGAGAAGTTTAAGTCTTGGAGAGCCTTGGGTAAAATAGACAGGGAGAGCTGTCAAGGTTTTGAGATCAGCCAATAGTGGTGAGTACACCTCGAGGGTGTTCACAGAATTCTGCAGAGCTTAGGGGTTTTACGGCACTACACTGCGCCTGGAGATCCACAGTCAAATGGTGTTGTTGAAAGATTAAACCGTACACTGATGGAGAAGTGCCGATGCTTGGAGTTCACTAATGGACTTCCTAAGGAATATTGGGATTACGCTATGACTACCACCGTGCATCTCGTGAATAGACTACCATCATCAACGATCGGTTTCAAAATTCTTGAGGAGGTATGTACAGGGAAGACTAGTGACTACATGTACTTGAGGATATTTGGATGTTCTGCCTATGCTTTGTGGAAGGAGGACAAGCTAGATTCGAGGGCTAGGAAGGCCATCTGGCTTGGATATCAAGAGGGAGTGAAGGGATACATGTTGCTAGATTATGTGTCCAAGAAGACATTCACCAGTAAGCATGTTACATTTGATGAGTTGTCGATGGTCAGGCCAGATATGACTCATTCAGATGGTGGACATAGACCTGAGGAGGTCGATGCTAAGGTCGAGCCACCTACCCTAGAGATAGAGACACGAGATTCGGAGATATGCTAGAACCCGACTGCTGAGAGAGATCAGATTCAGATAGATAAGATTCAGACTTATGGTGAGGTTCCTGCCCAAAATCAACCAGAGGTACAGAGGTCATTGAGGTCTAAGAAAGCACCAGAGAAATTGGGTGAGTGGAACAATCTGCTTCTACTTTTGCATTTGATGACTGATGCTCCCGAAACCTACACCTAGAAGCCACCTAATAATGGCACGAATGCCAAGGGCTAGATGTATCCCAAATGCGAATTCTCGACACTTTACGCAAGCATACGGTGTCAAGTAATAGTATAACAGATTATCGATCCCACAGGGAGGGTAGCGATGTTATTGTCTCGGGCTATTTTCAAATCTCGGAATTTAGGTAGCAGTCGGTTTCAACAGATTGTTTGGGATTGTGAACAATAAATAAAGACTAAGGCTTTAGGACTCACCACTAGGATCGTCAGATGTCGATGCTAGGTTATGACTCTTACGTTGCATTGGCTTTATTAGGGATTGTCGCATCTAAGATGTGGAATTCATGGCTCTAAGCGCCATGAATCTAACATATCACATTTACCACACTCTCGTGACAGGCGCACACGATCCATGCATTAAGAATCGACAAAATTCATGCCACTCTCGTGGTTAGAATGATATCAACTCATGCCACTCTCGTGGGTTAGAGTTTCGATATATTTTGGTGGCTCTCATTGACGTAATGACAGTAGCTGTCAATTAGTAATATAGTTCGTCGATGGATCCCATCAAGACACGAGCTGGACATGGTCATGAGCCCTAATTGAATCCACTAACTTCCTAATTAAGTTTTCAAGACACGAGCTGGACATGGTCACGAGCCCTAATTGAATCCACTAACTTTCTAATTAAGTTTATAGGATACTCCTTAAGCCAATCGATTCCATCGACCGTGGACACGATCTCAATACGAGATCTCCTACAAACTTTGCTAGATCGACCAAAATACGTCCCTTTTATACCAACACAACCTAAAAATCCTAATTTTACATCTAAATCATAAGATCCATGGGCTAATCCATTAGCCCTAGATGGAACCACTCACGCATCATAGAAAAAACAATAAAAGATGCAAGAATAACAAGAGAATTCATATCGACAATCAAAAGCATAGAAAGTTTAGAATAATGTACCAAAGCGTTGTAGAGCAATAGCAAAGCAAAGAAAATTAAGAATAATAAGATTCCTTGCGCAATAGAACAATAAAAATCCGATCTTTGATCTTCACAAAATAACGACGGCACAAAACTAAAACTAGATCTAAAAACACAAATTAAAACTAAAGATAGGCTAAAACTCTCGATGTCTTGAAAATAGGGTTAAACGTACTTATATACAAGGGGTAGGGATCCCCACAAAGAATATCTGAAAATCTGGCATAAGGGCCCGCCAACTTACTGGTCGTGTCGGTGCTCGGGCCGGTAGCGACGCCTGCTCGGTCGAGTTGACATCTTGCACCGCTTGCTACTGCTCTGCTTCTGGCTGATACAAGCTACTCGGTTGAGTAGCCCCTTTACTCGGTCGAGCTACAATACGTCAGAACTTGCCTCCAAAACGCTGCTCTGTCTAAAAGCTACTCGGGTCGAGTAGGTGACCTGCTCGGTCGAGTTGCAGGGTCCAGGGAGAAGATCAGAATCATCGCTCTGTTTGGTGCTACTCGAGTCGAGTCGACTGTCTGCTTGGTCGAGTAGGGTGTAGCCGTTTCCTCGCAAAATCTGCGTGTCTGCTCGACTGAGTAGCTGTTTGCTACTTGGGTAGAGTCGCCTGGGAAACTGAACTGCGTTGAAGCCATGGCTCTTTTCTCTCGCTCTCTTCTCCTCCTCCTCTCCTCTGATCTTCTTCCATATCTCAGCGAACTCCCATGGAGCCTTGCCAATGATGTCCCGGACATACCGAATGCGTCCATGTCACAAACTAGCTCTAATTCGTTCCAAAATTCCTGAAAATCCATAAAGCTATACAAAACTCGAATATGGCATTAGAAGCGCGTTAATGTGTGAAAATATGGATTTTGGAGGCGAATATGATATGAAATGATGTGATAAAAATATGGAAAATATGGACATATCAAGTAGGCAGACACCCTAAAATAGATCACGAGGAGCCCTTGATGTTTGATGAAGCTTAGCCTTCGATCGCAGTTTTAGAATGGTAGCTGGCAATGGAAGAGGAGATGTAATCCCTCTACAAGAATGTCACTTGGAAATTGGTAGAATTGCACAAGGACAGAAAGACCATTGGTTACAAGCTGGTATACAAGGTCAAGGAATGAGATAATGGCGATGTGAGGTATAAAGCTCGGTTGGTGGCTTAGGGATTCACGTAAAAGAAGGGAGAAGACTACAATGAAATCTTCTCACCTGTGGTGAGGCATACGTCTATCCATGTGTTGTTGGCTTTGGTAATAGCTCAGGACTTAGTGTTGGAGCAGCTGGATGTTAAGACGACGTTGTTACATTGAGAGCTTCATGAAGAAAATTACATGCACCGGTATGAAGGCTTTGTGATGGAGGAGCAAGAGCAGAAGGTATGCAAGCTGAAGAAATCCTTATATGTAACGACCTGGATTTATAGGTGCACGTAATTCCGTAACCAGACGAGTTCAAAAATGATTAAATGAATTTTTTCTATTATTTTCGTCAGTCAAAATTTGAAATGGACTTCATTTTCATGATCCTCGTGACGATACGAACCCATGGCATTTGTTTTGTAATTTTTCGAAGTCATATGTGAAAATTGATATTTTAACATTAAAATAATGGTATATTAATATTTTTTACTAATTACCTCTTTACTTAACTAATTACATTTTACCCTAATTAACCTACCCTAAACGTAGCCCCAAATGAGGAAAACATGGGAAATGAGGAAAACATGGGTTCACGTTTTCCTTTCCCCTAAACCTCGTCAAAAACCCCCACCCACTTAATTAAATACTCAAATTAATGCATTAATTGCGATGCATGAATCTAATCCTATATAAATACCCATAATCCCCTTTCTTCCACACTAATCGCCCAGCTAAAAAACCCCACTGCCTCATCCCGTTGCCACTGCCCTCACTTCCCCGGAGCCCCGCAACCGCCTGTGCCGCGCCTCGCCACTCCTAAGCTGTCGCCACCCCCCTCCGCGCCACCGTCCTCCACCTCCGGCGACCCGCGATAGCCCTGACAGCCACGAGCCCCCCTCCTCGCTGCCTCTCCCTTTGCCCCTCAACGACCACAACCGCGAGCACCGCCGTTGTAACGACCCGCTCTCGGGGGCCCGTACTTGTTTGATATTTGCGCAGGTCCTGCAGTTTACCAGTGAAAACAAAATAGCCACAATCCAGAGATGTACCAATACTCAAACCAGCGTACATTATTACAGTCCAAATTAAAATACAACAGCAAACAGCACTCTCTCACCAATACATCAAGGAAATACAGAAAGGAAATGCGGAAAGGAAATACATAACATAGCACACTCACACCAATACAAACAGCTAAAATTCTGCAGTCTCCGGGTCATACTCTGGCTCTCTAAACTCAGGGGCAATTTCTTCAACCTGGTCGTCGTCTGTCGGTGCCATAAATGGAACCGAAGGTAAGTCACAATAATTCTAAATATAGAAAAGAAGCAGTGCACAAGTATGACAAAAGTAACTACGTACGAGCAAACCAGAGTGAAAAGTAAAGTACTGAGCAACAACTGTACACAACTGAGCAGTAAAAGTAAACTGAACTGGATAGGATAACAACTGTACTATGGTAGAGCAAGTGGGAAGCAGGCTAAGCAAGAGAAACATGCTACCGCTGTAGCTAAAGATACGACAAATGAGGTACTCTGACTGCACAAGTGTAGTAAGTAACGTACATGGAACGTGTAGGGTATCGGTGACTGTATTAGCTAAAGATAGGGTGATAGTGATGAAGATCGATGGTGTTACATAGTCATGATTTACATCCTTGCGGTCCAGCGGAACACGGCCAGGGAAGTGACTAAGCCAGGATCACTACCCCAAGTCTAGCAAGGGTGATCCAACAAACTTAGCCAAGCACATTGACCGGATCATGGTCCATTGAAGGAAGCTTATCATTCTTATGTGTGCCACCGACAAAAGCTTACACACTAAACTACGTGACTCAAGTCGGAGAGTACAATATGTGACCATTGAGTTCATCTCTTGCCTGGGCACGACCCAGACGAATGCCGAAAACACAGGCAGCTAGACAGGATGCTGACGTGCAGCATATTTTTTTTGCCGAAACACAGGCAGCTAGACATGATGCCGAAAACCCAGGCAGCTAGACATGTAGATTGAACTCCAGTCACTCCCGCACTCTCTCAACTATGAGTTACCCCAAACCCCAGTGATGTGTCAAGTGTTCTATGTACATTTCCTTTTCATGATGTTCCACGAGATGTTCCACACGATATTCCACAAGATACAAGCTGTTCCACATGTTGCTAGTCAAACCAAGTCAACTGGTTGACTTTCTTATTGAAAACCAGAAAGCCAGACATTCTTTTCAAAGCAAGCTAGCCAAGCGAAGTGAGGATAAAGACAAGTCCAACATTTCGGGGTGTCTAGTATTGTTTCAAGATGTTATCAATTCCTTGTTCACGATGATAGTTAATCAGGACCACTGGTTTTAAAACCAGAAAGTAAAGCAGAGCAGATGCTAAGAAATTTGAGGATAAAGACAAGTGCAACAAACATGGAATACAAAAACTGTTGGTTTAAGGGTGGTAGTTTCGGTAGTACACAATTTACCCAAGTTGATGTGTGTGTTTAACAACCACCAAAGTTGAAAGTTGGCAAAGTAATCTATAGTTGATTACTTTCCTATTAGATTAGGTTTCTAGTTCGGTTCAAGTCAAGTAGCCGTTCGGAGGCTATAGTGGTGTCCTAAGTTCATACGTGTACACTTATCTAATTTTCTAACATTAGAATTAGTCGTGACTTACCAATTTCGAGGCTGTCGTAGCTAGTCGGAACTTGATCTAGGGCTTCCTCTGAAGTAGGTGCACAATAGTTGGTACCTGCAACACAAAAACATTGATTAAAACACGCAACGTTCCTATCTAAATAATCCGATCGTTCTGATTTTCAAAACTGGCTAAAACGGTGTCGGAAAACGTTCTAAATTTTTCTATAGCCTAGATATGATGAAAATAATTTTTCTGCAAGAGGAAATATTTTTCAGATGCTTCTGTTAATTTTTATAATTTTTCAAAGCTCAAAATCAATTTAAAATCTATTTTTCAATTACTAACGTATTTATTCAACAATTTATTCTGGATACAATCTACATCGGAATGTTGCAAGTGAGCTGTCAAAATGACCGTCTCGGAGAGTTCTTTAACATATATTTTTATCATATATAAGTTTACGTAAAAATAAGAAGTTTTGAATTTTTAAAGGAAAATGACGTATTTAAGTTCTGGGTTCAAAAATTAATTCTGGAAAAATTAAGCATCAAATTGAGATGAAACTAGCGCCGTTGGGTCCGGAACATTGTTTCTGATTTTCTAGGCCTAGTCTTATATTTTTCTGGGCCTTATATCTCAAGTTGTGGATTTATAACCCTTAAACTCTATTAATAATTAATTAAAAAAACGAAATTTCGAATTTCTTTGAAATTAAGGTTGTGCCACTGGGGCTTACGCACCCACCGTTCGCTTCTTCGTTGCAGCTGAGGGAGGGCTTCGTCGGCGGAGGCGGCGACTGGTGGCGGCACGGGGCGGAGCGACGACGGCGGAGGGACGGGGTGGAAGTCGGCGGCGATGGCCAGCGTCGGCGGCGTCGTTCAAGGCAGCGGCGCAGAGCGGGAGGGGGCGTGTGCTTCGGGCTGTCGTCGGAGCTGCTCGGGGCGCTGTGGGAGGGCGACGTTCGTCGGAGAAGCGGCGGCGCAGGCGTCACACGCGGCGGCGGTGGAGCTCACGGAGGCGGGGCGTGAGTGCAGCTCTCAGAGACGCCGGCGGTGAGTGGGGGCTGCTCGAAGACGTTGGTGGCGGGAGGCGCTCCGGAGCTCCGTGGACGGCAGTCGACGTTCGGGGAGCTCGTCAGCGACGAGGTGGCACAGCGACGAAGCTGGGAGGCGATGAGCGGCGGTCGACCCCGGAGGGCGTGGGTTAATGGAGAGGGGGTTACGGCGAGAGCGGGAGAGAGGGAGAGTAAGAAAAATTTTAAAATTTTAATTTCGTGAACTGAGCAATTAGGGTAGGATTAGTGGGTATTTATAGGGCTAATGGGTTCATGAACCCACTATTAGCATTAAATACACCTTTAGTTAGTCAATTAGTATTAATTAGGGTAGGTTAGCTTTAGGACTAAGTTTAGAAATTTTAGACGTTGTCCCCCCATGTGTTAGTAATGTTTAGGGTTAAAAATTTTGATAAGGTTAATGTAATTAGTAATTAGCTAGGGTAATTAGTGACTGTAAAATTTGTAACGAAAATTACGATTTTGCCTCTACTAGCAAACGTGTCCGAAAAATTTCGAAAACATACCCATGTGATCGTATCGCCGCGAGGATCGTGAATACAAGATCCAATTTGGGTTTTGAGCTACGGAAATACGTGTTTTGGGCCAAAACATTTAGGAAGCGGGTTTGTGGGTTCTCTATCGATTTGACTTCAGAAAATTACGAAATTAATGTGAGGAGCCCTAAATGATCATAGTATGCTACTGTAGAAGTTTGAAAATGTTTTGAAGTCGTTTGTATAGAAAATAAATTCGTTGAATCAAAACGGTAATTTTGGGAGATGAATTTTAACAGAAATGTTTTGGGCATTTGAGGAAATCTGATATTGCTGAAATACTTTATAATAAGTCTAGTATTTCAAAATATTTTTATAAGAATTTTTGAAATCAGTTTAAAACTCCTGATCAACCTTTATAAAATAGTTATAATAATTTTGAAAATAGGTTAAATATGTAAATATTTGTCTTAACGAAAACAGACCGTTACATTCTACCCTCCTTAAAATAATTCCGTCCTCGGAATTTTCGAACTTTCTAAAACAAATAACTTTTGTTATGAAGAAGCTCAAGCAATTAAATGATAATAGTGATCTAATAAATCAGGTTGTAAATAACATGAAATATAATGTGATATCATAGCATCAAGAAAACAAGAGATGATGTTTATGAATACTTACTATTGATATCACCATAGCTTCCGTAACTAGTCTCGTAACTAGTAGGATCATCCGACTCGGTAAATAGGTATGGGTAGCGTTCTTGCATCTCGTCTTCTCGTTCCCAAGTAGATTCTCCAGGTGAGTCGTGACGCCACATTATCCTGACAAGGTTGATTACTTGATTCTTGAGGATCTTTTACCGTCGGTCCAGGATTTTGACTGGTTGTTGTTCGTAAGATAGATCCGGACGAACAGCAATCTCAGAGTAATCCACAACATGACTAGGATCACTCACGTAGCGTCGAAGCTGTGAGACATGAAAAACTTCATGTACTCCTTCCAATGCAGGTGGCAAGGCAAGGCGATAAGCCACCTCGCCTACTCGCTCCAAGATGTCAAATGGACCAATGTATCGAGGACTGAGCTTCCCTCTTCGTCCAAAACGAATCATCCCTCGATTCGGCGAGATCTTCAAAAATACATGATTGCCAGGCTGGAACTCTAAATGTCGGCGCTTTGCATCTGCCCAATGCTTGTATCGATCTTGAGCTAACTGTAGCTTCTCTCTGATGGTCCGAACTACTTCCATTGCTTCAACAATCAAGTCTGGGCCAATGAGCTCTCGATCACCAATGTCGTCCCAGCTCAAAGGAGAACGACACTTCCTACCATATAGCGCTGCAAAAGGCGCCATACCAATGCTGGCCTGATAACTGTTGTTGTAAGCAAACTCCACGAGATGAAGATGGTCTTCCCACGATCCCTTGAAGTCCAACATACACGCACACAACATGTCTTCCAGGATCTGAATGATGCGTTCTGACTGGCCATCAGTCTGAGGGTGATAAGCTATACTGAAGCTTAATCGGGTCCCCAGACATTCCTGCAAGCTCTTCCAAAAGTGAGACGTGAATCGAGTGTCTCTGTCTGAAACAATGCTGACAGGGACACCATGCAACTTCACTATCTCCTCCATGTACTTCTTGGCAAGTACCTCGGTTGACTGTCCCACTCTGAAAGGAATAAAGTGTGCTGACTTGGTCAATCGATCAACGATCACCCAGACAACATCATTATGCTTTGTACTCTTGGGCAGTCCTGTCACGAAATCCATCGTGATGTGTTGCCACTTCCATTCTGAAATAGGCAAAGGTTGTAACAAACCGGCAGACCGGTGATGTTCAGCCTTCACCTGTTGGCATACTATGCACTTCGCAACACTCCGTGCGACGCTTCTCTTCATGCCATGCCACCAGTAGTGTTGACGCAAGTCTTGATACATCTTCGTACCTCCTGGATGAATGGAATATGAAGAACTGTGAGCTTCCTCCAATAGATCTTCTCTGACGTCTCCAGATGGTACGCAGATACGGTTGCCAAATCTCAAAGATCCGTCCTCATGGATCTTGAATTCAGGCCGTTGTCCTGATATCACCATGTCTCTGATCCTTTGCAGCTTCTCATCTCCTGCTTGAGCATCTTTGATCTTGTTTACCAAATCCGACTGGATCTGGAGGTTGAGCAATGAAGACGTTTCTCCGGGCAATATGACATCCATCTCCATGGCTCGTATCTCATGTCGCAACCTCCATTGTGATGTGAGAGTCATCACTGTAGGGAGACGACTCAATGCATCTGGTACGACATTGACCTTCCCAGGATGGTACTGAAGGTCAATATCATAATCCGCCATCAGTTCGATCCATCGTCGTTGACGCATGTTGAGCTCCTTCTGGGTGAACAGGTACTTGAGACTCTTGTGATCGGAAAATATCTTCACATGCTCGCCCAGTAAGAAGTGTCTCCAAATCTTTAGAGCAAAGATAACTGCCGCCAACTCAAGGTCATGAGTGGGGTAGTTCTTCTCATGGGTCTTCAGTTGTCTGGATGCGTAGGCAACGACTCGGCCATGTTGATGCAGCACACACCCAAGTCCTTTGCCAGATGCGTCGCAGAAAACTTCGAAACCTCCGGTCCTATCTGGGATGACCAGAATCGGGGCCGAAGTCAATCTTCTCTTCAGCTCCTGGAATGCATCTTCACAAGCCTTTGACCAGACAAATGCTACATCCTTCCTCGTCAATCGTGTCATAGCTCCCGCGATCTTCGAGAAGTTTTGGATGAATCGTCTGTAGTAACCAGCCAGTCCCAAGAAACTTCGAATTTCAGTCACAGTCTTAGGGACATGCCAGTCTCGAACAGCAGCTACCTTCTCGGGATCGACGGATATTCCTTCTCCTGATACGATGTGGCCCAGAAAAGCCACCTTGTCAAGCCAAAACTCACACTTGCTGTATTTGGCATACAGTTGGTGTTGTCTTAGCGTCTCCAAGACCTTCCTCAGATGTTCCCTGTGCTCCTGAGCATTCTTCGAGTAGATGAGGATGTCGTCGATGTATACAACTACGTACTTGTCCAGATGGTTGTACAAAACTTGGTTCATGAGACTCATGAATACAGCAGGCGCATTAGTCACACCAAATGGCATTACCAAGAATTCGTAGTGTCCATATCTGGTCCGAAAAGCAGTTTTGTGGACATCCTCCTTCTTCACCTTCACTTGATGATATCCGGTCTTCAGGTCCAACTTTGAATACACGCTCGATCCTCCAAGCTGGTCGAAAAGGTCGTCGATGCGGGGCAGAGGATACTTATTTTTCACCGTCAACTTGTTCAGCTCACGGTAGTCGATGCACATGCGCTGGGATCCGTCCTTTTTCTTCATGAGCAGCACCGGGGCACCCCATGCGGATACACTGGGTCGTATCCATCCCTTTTGTATGAGATCATCCAGCTGAGCTCGAATTTCTTCAAGCTCAGGTGGTGCCATGCGATAGGGTCCTTTGGATATCGGCTGTGCACCTGGTACAAGATCAATGGTAAATTCGAGGCCGCGGTCTGGAGGCAAACCTGAGAGTTCGTCCGGAAATACGTCCAAGAATTCTCGTACTACTTCTGGTTTCTCTTGCTTGACGTCCATTGCAGTCGCAACTGCCTCTGAAAGTTTGGCCCGAAACTTCACTGGTCCTTCCGATCGGCTTCCGCTGTGGAATTCGAACTTAGGATGGTTGGGTATTTCGAATTCTACCCTCCTTTGACGACAGTCAATGGTGGCATGAAATGTCCCTAACCAATCCATCCCAAGAACAGCATCGAAATTTGGCATCTCTATCACCATAAAGTCGGTGAAAAGGTCTCGTCCACAAATTACTACGGAACAGTGAAGGCATCCGCTAGTTATTGGTAGGGAATCGCCAGCGGTTTCAACCTTCCAACGAGGAGTCAGAGATTCAACAGGAACGGCATGTGTTTTGACGAATCGACTCGCCAAGAAGCAATGTGTAGCTCCCGAGTCGAATAAAGTGAGGGCAGGTTTACCGGCTACTAAGACGATACCTATGGTTACAAGAATCTTGTCTAAGTTTATGGCTTCTAGATAATAGAACTTAATGCTGAAAGGATATCTCATACCTGTGATCACTTGGTCTGTAGCTTCGGCCTCTTCCACAGTCATGGTATACGCTTGACGCCCTGGAGGGGGCACCTGTGGTCAAGCTTGGTGGAATGCTTGCTGCTGAGGCGGGAGTGGTTGTCGTTGCTGAGCAGGTGGTGGTGGTCGCTGTGGAGCATTCCTGGCAGGGGCATTAGCTGGAGCAGGGTTGGGAGGTTGAGGCCTCCTTGGGCAGTTCCTTGCGGCATGATCCTTTGACCCGCAGATCAGGCAAAGGTTCAGATATAGTCGGCATTCGGTCCGAAAGTGTCCTGGTTTCCCACAGTGATGACACACCGGACGTGGTGGTGGGGCCTGTCTCTTGAATTGAGTCTGCTGGGTAGGCCTGTACACCTGGTTGGATGGAGGTCGATGGTTGGATCCGACAGCAGATGTTGGAGGTGGTGGCCTTCTGGGAGGGGCAACCATCTCACGCTTTCCTTCTCTTTCAATGAACTCATGTTCACGAGCTGCAGCCAAAACCTCAGTATGTGTGTAAAGTTGGCGTCCAACCAAGTTACGACGGATCTCGATGTTTAGCCCTTGCTTGAAGCGTTGAGCTCGGGTCAGGGGGGTGGCAACCATCCCGGGAGCAAAACGGCTAAGCATTGTAAATTTGGCATCATACTCTTCCACTGTCATGGAACCTTGCTTCAGTCCGACGAACTGAGCTTGCAGTTTCATCTGAGCTTCAGGTGAGAAGTATTGGGTGTTGAAGTGTTCAGTGAATGTTGCCCAATCGATTGGTCGTTGCAGACGGGCTTCAACAGAGTTCCACCAGATTCTGGCTCCATCAGTTAGTTGGGACTTGGCAGTGTCCACCCAAGCATGTTCCCCAATCTGAGCAGCTCTCAGATTATCTTCAGTGCTTTGCAGCCATTCCTCGGCTTTCAGAGGGCCATCGATGCCATTCCAGGTCTTTGGGCGAAGTGACCGGAATTGTTGAATGCCTCCTCCGGGCTTCTGTTCTCCTCGGATAGCTTGAACCATCTCTCGTAATGCGAGATCCGAAATTTGATGCATAGTGGGAGGTGGTCCGTTGTTGGTCTGGTTGCTAGCTCCATATTGGTCAGCTCCGTTGGGACTCTCATAGGTGTTTCCGTCCATTGTTTTAAATGTCACACCTGCATACATAGGGAGATGTCAGCTTAGTCGAGTATCGTATACGGTACATCCTGATTTTACTATATTGTTCACGAGGTATTTTGCGCGGACCTGTATAGGCCACAAAACTTGTAACGACCCGCTCTCGGGGGCCCGTTACTTGTTTGATATTTGCGCAGGTCCTGCAGTTTACCAGTGAAAACAAAATAGCCACAATCCAGAGATGTACCAATACTCAAACCAGCGTACATTATTACAGTCCAAATTAAAATACAACAGCAAACAACACTCTCTCACCAATACATCAAGGAAATACAGAAAGGAAATGCGGAAAGGAAATACATAACATAGCACACTCACACCAATACAAACAGCTAAAATTCTGTAGTCTCCGGGTCGTACTCTGGCTCTCTAAACTCAGGGGCAATTTCTTCAACCTGGTCGTCGTCTGTCGGTGCCATAAATGGAACCGAAGGTAAGTCACAATAATTCTAAATATAGAAAAGAAGCAGTGCACAAGTATGACAAAAGTAACTACGTACGAGCAAACCAGAGTGAAAAGTAAAGTACTGAGCAACAACTGTACACAACTGAGCAGTAAAAGTAAACTGAACTGGATAGGATAACAACTGTACTATGGTAGAGCAAGTGGGAAGCAGGCTAAGCAAGAGAAACATGCTACCGCTGTAGCTAAAGATACGACAAATGAGGTACTCTGACTGCACAAGTGTAGTAAGTAACGTACATGGAACGTGTAGGGTATCGGTGACTGTATTAGCTAAAGATAGGGTGATAGTGATGAAGATCGATGGTGTTACATAGTCATGATTTACATCCTTGCGGTCCAGCGGAACACGGCCAGGGAAGTGACTAAGCCAGGATCACTACCCCAAGTCTAGCAAGGGTGATCCAACAAACTTAGCCAAGCACATTGACCGGATCATGGTCCATTGAAGGAAGCTTATCATTCTTATGTGTGCCACCGACAAAAGCTTACACACTAAACTACGTGACTCAAGTCGGAGAGTACAATATGTGACCATTGAGTTCATCACTTGCCTGGGCGCGACCCAGACGAATGCCGAAAACACAGGCAGCTAGACAGGATGCTGACGTGCAGCATATTTTTGTTTGCCGAAACACAGGCAGCTAGACATGATGCCGAAAACCCAGGCAGCTAGACATGTAGATTGAACTCCAGTCACTCCCGCACTCTCTCAACTATGAGTTACCCCAAACCCCAGTGATGTGTCAAGTGTTCTATGTACATTTCCTTTTCATGATGTTCCACGAGATGTTCCACACGATATTCCACAAAATACAAGCTGTTCCACATGTTGCTAGTCAAACCAAGTCAACTGGTTGACTTTCTTATTGAAAACCAGAAAGCCAGACATTCTTTTCAAAGCAAGCTAGCCAAGCGAAGTGAGGATAAAGACAAGTCCAACATTTCGGGGTGTCTAGTATTGTTTCAAGATGTTATCAATTCCTTGTTCACGATGATAGTTAACCAGGACCACTGGTTTTAAAACCAGAAAGTAAAGCAGAGCAGATGCTAAGAAATTTGAGGATAAAGACAAGTCCAACAAACATGGAATACAAAAACTGTTGGTTTAAGGGTGGTAGTTTCGGTAGTACACAATTTACCCAAGTTGATGTTTGTGTTTAACAACCACCAAAGTTGAAAGTTGGCAAAGTAATCTATAGTTGATTACTTTCCTATTAGATTAGGTTTCTAGTTCGGTTCAAGTCAAGTAGCCGTTCGGAGGCTATAGTGGTGTCGTAAGTTCACACGAGTACACTTATCTAATTTTCTAACATTAGAATTAG
Organism: Scilla litardierei; assembly: GCA_030789695.1. Lineage (NCBI taxonomy): Eukaryota > Viridiplantae > Streptophyta > Magnoliopsida > Asparagales > Asparagaceae > Scilla > Scilla litardierei. The sequence goes on along the minus strand of CM061133.1, from coordinate 328,933,731 downwards.
TCGCGACTTACCAATTTCGAGGCTGTCGTAGCTAGTCGGAACTTGATCTAGGGCTTCCTCTGAAGTAGGTGCACAATAGTTGGTACCTGCAACACAAAAACATTGATTAAAACACGCAACGTTCCTATCTAAATAATCCGATCGTTCTGATTTTCAAAACTGGCTAAAACGGTGTCGAAAAACGTTCTAAATTTTTCTATAGCCTAGATATGATGAAAATAATTTTTCTGCAAGAGGAAATATTTTTCAGATGCTTCTGTTAATTTTTATAATTTTTCAAAGCTCAAAATCAATTTAAAATCTATTTTTCAATTACTAACGTATTTATTCAACAATTTATTCTGGATACAATCTACATCGGAATGTTGCAAGTGAGCTGTCAAAATGACCGTCTCGGAGATTTCTTTAACATATATTTTTATCATATATAAGTTTACGTAAAAATAAGAAGTTTTGAATTTTTAAAGGAAAATGACATATTTAAGTTCTGGGTTCAAAAATTAATTCTGGAAAAATTAAGCATCAAATTGAGATGAAACTAGCGCCGTTGGGTCCGGAACATTGTTTCTGATTTTCTAGGCCTAGTCTTATATTTTTCTGGGCCTTATATCTCAAGTTATGGATTTATAACCCTTAAACTCTATTAATAATTAATTAAAAAAACGAAATTTCGAATTTCTTCGAAATTACGGTTGTGCCACTGGGGCTTACGCACCCACCGTTCGCTTCTTCGTTGCAGCTGAGGGAGGGCTTCGTCGGCGGAGGCGACGACCGGTGGCGGCACGGGGCGGAGCGACGGCGGCGGAGGCGACGGGGTGGAAGTCGGCGGCGATGGCCAGCGTCGGCGGCAGCGTTCAAGGCAGCGGCGAGGAGCAGGAGGGGGGCGTGTGCTTCGGGCTGTCGTCGGAGCTGCTCGGGGCGCTGTGGGAGGGCGACGTTTGTCGGAGAAGCGGCGGCGCAGGCGTCACACGCGGCGGCGGTGGAGCTCACGGAGGCGGGTCGTGAGTGCAGCTCTCAGAGACGCCGGCAGTGAGTGGGGGCTGCTCGAAGACGTTGGTGGCGGGAGGTGCTCCGGAGCTCCGTGGACGGCGGTCGATGTTCGGGGAGCTCGTCAGCGACGAGGTGGCACGGCGACGAAGCTGGGAGGCGATGAGCGGCGGTCGACCCCGGAGAGCGTGGGTTGAGGGAGAGGGGGTTACGGCGAGAGCGGGAGAGAGGGAGAGTAAGAAAAATTTTAAAATTTTAATTTCGTGAACTGAGCAATTAGGGGAGGATTAGTGGGTATTTATAGGGCTAATGGGTTCATGAACCCACTATTAGCATTAAATACGCCTTTAGTTAGTCAAGTAGTATTAATTAGGGTAGGTTAGCTTTAGGACTAAGTTTAGAAATTTTAGACGTTGTCCCCCCATGTGTTAGTCATGTTTAGGGTTAAAAATTTTGATAATGTTAATGTAATTAGTAATTAGCTAGGGTAATTAGTGACGGTAAAATTTGTAACGAAAATTACGATTTTGCCTGTACTAGCAAACGTGTCCGAAAAATTTCAAAAACATACCCACGGGATCGTATCGCCGCGAGGATCGTGAATACAAGATCCAATTTGGGTTTTGAGCTACGGAAATACGTGTTTTGGGCCAAAACATTTAGGAAGCGGGTTTGTGGGTTCTCTATCGATTTGACTTCAGAAAATTACGAAATTAATGTGGGGAGCCCTAAATGATCATAGTATGCTACTGTAGAAGTTTGAAAACGTTTTGAAGTCGTTTATATAGAAAATAAATTCGTCGAATCAAAACGGTAATTTTGGGAGATGAATTTTAACAGAAATGTTTTGGGCATTTGAGGAAATCTGAAATTGCTGAAATACTTTATAATAAGTCTAGTATTTCAAAATATTTTTATAAGAATTTTTGAAATCAGTTTAAAACTCCTGATCAACCTTTATAAAATAGTTATAATAATTTTGAAAATTGGTTAAATATGTAAAATTTGTCTTAACGAAAACAGACCGTTACAGCCGTCCCACCGCACCGTCGCGAGACATCGCCGTCTCCGCCGATCGCCGCCACCTTCCCCAGTGTGCACAAAAGCAGAGCAGAGCAAAGAAGTGGAATAGGAGATATAGTGGAGAGGTATGAATACATATGGAATACGTACGTATATACATGTATGTGTGTGTATATATATATATTATATGGGTTTATTGATCTAAAATTCATAGTAGATAATATAGACATCAGAAAAATACGCGGATACCACCAGAAAATTTTACGCGTTGCCACGAACGCATATATGCTAAAATCATCCCAATCAGAAACTTATTTTGTTAGATATGAATTTTCAAATTTTACGGTAATTAATTCTAATTTGATTTAAAAATATGTATATCCTCATACTACGTGTATTTTTCAAATACAAAAATACCTTTGTATTCTACTAGTTAAGAGTAACATTTTGACATATCATATGAAAATTTCTGACGAGCACATTTTTCTAAATAAATCGTTGAACATTTACAATAATTATTTTATAATTTCAAAAATTAGTTTTTAATTCATTTTAAATCTAGAAAATTGATTTTAAGGGTTTAAAAATTATTAAAATTACATATAAGCTTTAGAAAATTATTTTCTAGATAAAATTATATTTTTCACATATAGCATTTCTAAAAAATTATTAGTACGTGATTTGACATGTTTAAAGCCACTATAAAAACGGTTTAGAAAAATAAAAAGAAAATAGCAAAACCTTTAACCGGTGATTTCTTATGTTTGCAGTTACCATTTCTCGTGCACAAGCACCTCTGGTAGTACTAGATCCAGCTTTGTCTCCCTCCAACGACCTCGAAACCCGTAAGTCACTTTAATTCTAAATTTTGATATTTGAATAGTGTACTAATGTGAACTTAGGATGTCATATATAGTCTCAGAACGACTATTGACTTGAACATACGACATTGCAAACGTAGATACCTAATTAAATAGGGAACTACACAACTGCATATTAATTATTTTACCATAACCTATATAACTATATCAATGGAGCAAAAGTTGATAATCGGCGTTCTTAAAATTGACCCTCGAACCCGTGTCTAGGATCGTTTGTGTCTAAGTATGGTTCACCCTATAGGGATAGTGGTAGTACTAGATCCAGCTTTGTCTCCCTCCAATGACCTCGAAACCCGTAAGTCACTTTAATTCTAAATTTAGATATTTGAATAGTGTACTAATGTGAACTTAGGATGTCATATATAGTCTCAGAACGACTATTGACTTGAACATACGACATTGCAAACGTAGATACCTAATTAAATATGGAACTACACAACTGCATATTAATTATTTTACCATAACCTATAACTATATCAATGGAGCAAAAGTTGATAATCGGCGTTCTTAAAATTGACCCTCGAACCCGTGTCTAGAATCGTTTGTGTCCAAGTATGGATCACCCTATGGGGATAGTGATCCTCCTTGGCCAAACCTGACTGGCCATGTTTGCCTGGATTAAACTAGAATTCCAATTATCATCATTTGCACACATTGATTATAAATACCTTAAATTCAGCTTTATTAAATGCTTAAATGAGTTACTTCGATCTTTCATTGCACGTAAACTCATATTCACCATGTTTACTCCCTTTTCTTGTTCACCATTGCCTACCATGTTCTTATGCTTGTCACTTGAAAACTATGCATGGAATGTCGAGTTGAATTCATTTGGAAGTCGTGTTGGAATCTCATGTTGAATCCCATGTATGAACCCCCGGTTGAATCTTATATTGGAATATCATGTTGGAGCATAAAAGTAGACCTTGAACACTTAACACTTCACTGGGTTTTGGGGTAACTCATAGATGAGAGAATATGGGAGTGACTGGAGTTCATCTACAAATCATGCTGACCGTGTCGGCAAACATCTCCCGCTACCTGTGTCGGCATCGTTTGGGTAAGCAAACCTAGGCAAGAGATGAACTCAATGGTTACATATCATACTCTTATGCTTGAGTCACATAATATCTAGTTTAGCTACTACTTGCGCAACTATAGTACTGCTTGTCATCTTATTTCTGTTACTGCTTTGCTTGCTTTTGTTGTTCTTACCATGCCATGTATGTCATTTCACAGTTGATGCTCTCGTACACACTTGCACTGTCACATTTACTGTACTTTTCGCCCTGGTTTGATTGTCCGTAGTTACATTTTTACCACCTGCTATATTCCATACTTGTGCACTGCTTTTCTTTCTATTTTTAGAATTGCTGTGACTTACCTACAGTTCCATCTTTGTGGCATCGTCAGACGACACATAGGTTGGAGAAGAGGCTCCTTTGTTCGAGGAGCCAGAGTTTGACCTTGAGACTGCCGACTTTTAGATTTGAGTTGGGTACTTTCATATGTATTACTATTCTGCTTTATCTTTCATTTACTTAGTGTGAGAACTTGTTGTGGTGTATTGTACTTCAGTTATGGAGTGTAATAATAAAGATGTTTGTTTGAGTATTTTTTACATCTCTGCATCGTTTGCTCTATTGTTTTCACTGGTAAACTGTAGAACCTGCAAATATATCAAATAAGTAATGGCCCCCTGAGAGCGGGTCGTTACCAGTTTGGTGGCCCATTCAGGTCCGTGCAAAATACTTCGTGAACGGTATAGTAAGATTAGGATGTACAACAAAAAATACTCAATAAAGCTGACATTTTTTCTCTGCATGCATGACATCACCAATGATAGACGGAAACACTTCTGGGAGTCTAAATGGAGCTGATGTATCCGGAGCTTGCAATCAAACCGGCACCAACAATGGACCACCTCCACCAGTGCACCAAATATTAGTTGCCTCACTGCGAGAACTTGTCCAGGCCTTGCAATGGGAACACAAGCACGAAGGAGGAGTGCAACAATTTAGTTCGCTTTGACAGAAACCTCGGAATGGTTTGGACGGCCCCTTGAAGGCCGAAGAATGGATACGAGGAATTGAAGATGACTTGAGAGCTGCTCGTATTCCGGAAGACACATGGGTGGACACGGCTAAGTTACAGCTGACTGATGGTGCCCAAATTTGCTAGAATTCAACTGAGACTTGCCTACAACGACCAATTGATAGGGCTACACTCACCGACCATTTCAACACCCAGTACTTCTCACTCGAGGCACAGATGGAACTGCATGCCCAGTTCATCAGCTTGAAGTAGGGTTCCATGATAGTGGAACAATATGATGCTAAATTCACCATGCTCAGCCGATTCATCCCAGGAATGGTTGACACCCCTCTGGCTCGAGCACAACATTTTAAGCAAGGACTGAACATCGAGATTCGACGGAACTTAGTGGGACACAAACTAACTACCCATACTGAAGTCTTAGCTGTGGCACGTGAGCATGAATTTATCGAAAGAGAAGCTAGGTGAGGGCAGTCCATAGCCGCCCCTCCTAGAAGGACGCCACCTTCAACAACTATTGATGGACCCAGCCGTCGACCTCCATCCAACCAGATGCATAGGCCTGTCTAGCAAACTCAATTCAAGAGACATGCACCCCCCCACAACACCCAGTATGCCACCACTATGGAAAGTTGGGACATTACAGAGCTAAATGTTGGACGTATCTTAACCTCTGGCTGATTTGTGGGTAAGGACAATGGTGCAAGGGATTGCCTAGAAAGGAAAACTCGAGCTTCGAACTCTGCTCCAGCTACTGCCCCTAATGTAAATGCTCCACAACGACCACCACTTCCCCCTCAACAGAAGGTGTTCCAGCGGGCCCAACAACAGGCACCATCACCGAAGCGCCAAGCTTATACCGTGACCGTGGAAGAGGCCGAAGCTACTGGCCATGTGATCATAGGTACGGGATATCACTTTTAGTATCATATTCAAGTATTTAGAAATCGTTGACTTAGACATAATTCTCATAACCGTAGGTATCATCTTAGTAGCTGGTGACCCGTCCTTACTTTATTCGACTCAAGAGCAACACATTGCTTCCTGGAAAGTCGAATGTTAACACACATACCGTCCCTGTTGAACCTCTGACTTCTTGTTAGAAGGTCAACACGGCTGGCGACGTAATATAGACAACTAGCAGGTGTCTTCAATGCCATGTAGTTGTCTGTGGATGTGAACTATGCGTCGACTTCATGGTGATCGATATGCCGAGCTTCGATGTTGTTTTCGGTATTGTTTGGTTAGGAATGTTTCATGCTACCATTGACTGTCGTCAAAGGAGGTTAGGACTGTCCTAAATTCGAGTTCCTCAATAGAAGCAGATCAGAAGGATCAGTGAAGTTTAGAGCCAGACCTACAGAGGCAGTGGCTACTGCAATGGAAGTTGAGCAAGAGAAACCTGAAGTAGTAAGTGAATTCTTGGATGTATTTTCAGACGAACTCATAGGTTTGCCGCCAGATCGCACCCTCGAATTACCATTGATCTAATACCAGGAGCACAGCTGATATCCAAGGGAACATATCGCATGGCACTACCTGAGCTTGAAGAAATTTGGGCTCAGCTGGATGACCTTATACAAAAAGGATGGATACGACCTAGTGTATCCTCATGGGGTTCCTCTGTACTACTTGTGAAGAAGAAGGACGACTCCAAGTGCATGTGTGTCGACTACCGTGAATTGAACAAAATGACGGTGAAGAACAAGTATCCTCTTTCTCATATCAATGATCTTTTCGACCAGCTCAGAGGATCAAGCATATATTCGAAGCTGGACTTGAGGACCGGGTACCATCAAGTGAAGGTCAAGAAGGAGGATATTTACAAGACTACATTTCGAACCAGATATGGACATTACGAGTTCTTAGTAATGCTGTTTGGTGTAACCAATGCACCTGCGGTGTTCATGAGTCTCATGAATCAGGTATTGTATGAGTAGCTGGACAAGTTCGTAGTTGTCCACATCGACGACATTCTCATCTACTCGAAGGATGCTCAAGAGCACAGAGAACATCTGAGGGAAGTCTTGGAAACCTTGAGGCAACATCAACTATATGCCAAATTTAGCAAATTTGAATTCTGGTTGAACAAGGTAGATTTTCTGGGCCACATTGTGTCGGGAGAAGGAATTTCTATCGATCCCGAGAAAGTAGCAGCTATTTGGGACTGGCTGGTTCCTAAGACGGTGACTGAAATTTGAAGCTTCTTGGGACTGGCTAGTTATTACAGAAGATTCATTCAAGCCTTTTGAAGATCATAGAGTCCATGATGCGATTGATAAGAAAGGACGTGGTATTTATCTGGTCGAAGGCTTGTGATGATGCATTCCAGGAGTTGAAGAGAAGATTAACTTCGGCCCCTATTCTGGTCATTCTAGACAGAACCCGAGGTTTCGAAGTCTTTTGTGACGCATCTGGCAAGGAACTTGGATGCATGCTACATCAGCATGGCCGAGTCGTTGCCTATGCATCCACACAACTGAAGAACCACGAGAAGAACTACCCCACTCATGATCTTGAGTTGGCAGCAGTTATCTTTGCTCTAAAGATTTAGAGACACTTCTTGTTTGGCGAGCATGTGAAGATAGTTTCAGACTATAAGAGTCTCAAATACCTCTTCACCCAGAAGGAGCTCAGCATGCGACCACGTCGATGGATCGAGCTAATGGCAGACTATGAAGTTGACCTTTAGTACCATCCTAGTAAGGTTAATGTCGTACCAGATGCATTGAGTCATCTCCTTGTGGTGATGACCCTCACATCTCAATAAAGACTACAGCAAGAGATACGAGACATGGAGATGGAAGTATTCTTGCCTGGAGTAACATATTCATTACTCAACCTTCAGATCCAGTTGACTTTGGTGGACTTGATCAAAGCTACCCAAGCAGGAGATGGGAAGTTGCGAAGGATCAGAGACATGATAATGGTGGGCCAGAGGCATGAATTTAAGATCCACAAGGACGTATCCCTATGATTTGGTAACCGCATCTGCATACCATCTAGAGACATCAGAGAGGAACTGTGGAAGGAAGCTCATAGTTCTCCCATATTCCATTTATCCTGGCAGTACCAAGATGTATCAAGACTTGCGACAACACTTCTGGTGGCATGCCATGAAGAGGAGCGTCGTACGAAGCGTAGCAAAATGTACAGTGTGCCAACAGGTGAAGAATGAACATCACCGGATTGCCGGCTTATTACAGCCTTTGCCCATTCTAGAATAGAAGTGGCAACACATCACGATAGACGTTGTGACGGGACTGACCAAGAGTACGAAGCATAATGATGTTGTCTAGGTAATCGTTGATCGTTTGACCAAGTTAGCGCACTTCATTCCTTTCAGAGTGAGACAGTCGACCGATGTGCAAATGATGTGCCCATATTTTTCATGTATTTACTGCATCAGTTCATATCATATTCGCCATCCAAAGTTCATAATTATATATATTATCGCGCTTCTAATGTTGTGGATTTTCAGGAACTTTGGAGCGAATTGGAGCATTTATAGGACATGGACACATCCAAAACATCTAGAGCATCATTGGCAAGGTCCAACAAGTGTTCGGCAAGGCGAGGAAGAAGATTAGATGAGTAGAGGAGAAGAGAACGAGAGTTGAGAGCTCTAAGGCACTTGGAGCTGCTCAGCACTCGATCGAGCTGATACTCTCAGAACTGATACGCAACACCAGACCTTTTCTCGACCGAGTTGACTCCAAACAGAACGACTATTTCGAGCCACTCTCCCAGCACCGTAGCTCGACCAAGCAAGCATAGCGACTCGTATACATCTTTTCGATGGTCACCCGAGTAGAGCTTCTACTCGACCGAGCACAATTAAAAACAGAACAGTGTTTTGAGGAGAATTTTAGCCTACTGTAGCTCGGCCGAGTAAAGGGGCTACTCGACCGAGTTGTCCGCATCAGCCCAAAGCCAAAGCAGTAGCAAAGCGGAAGCTGCATGTCAGCTCGATCGAGCGGTGCCGCTACTCGACCGAGTAGGGTGCCGCGGCCAGACTAGTTGGTGGGCCCAAGTGCACATAGTTTTTGATTCTTGTGGGGTCTCTAACCATTGTATATAAGCACTATTTTTTACCCTATTTGAAGGAGACTACTATTTTTCCTTAGTTTTAGTTTTAGTTTAATTTTAGAGAGAGTTTTTCTTAGCCGTGGCGATTTTGTAGAAGACAAAGATTGAATTTTTATCTATGGCTTTTGCTTGGAATCTCGAGTCCTTAATTCTTTGCGATTGTCTATTGCGCTGCAACATTTTGGTAACGATTTCTAATCTTCTATTGCTTGCTTTAATGTTTTCTATTACGATGGTGATCTCTTTTGTTTTTATTGAATTCTCTATTGTTATTTCCATGATCCATGAGTAGTCTTATCTAGGGCTGATGGATTAGCCCTAGGATCTTAGGATTTAGATGTAAAGCTAGGATTTTTAGATTGTTTTGGTATAAAAGGGATGTGATTAGGTTGATCCAGCCAAGTTTGTAGGAGATTTCATATAGGGTTCGTATTCCCACGAGGTGGCGAAATTCTGACGAACTATGGACTTAATTAGGTATGTTAGGAGATCCAATTAGGGTTTGTATTCCCACGAGGTGGGACGAACTTCTGACGGGATCTACCGGCATTCTTATATTGCTCATGAGAGCCATCAAGTCACACTTCTGATGGGATCTACCGGCATTCCTATATTGCTCATGAGAGCCATCAAGTCACATATCGAGCTCTAATTCCCATGAGGTGGTATGAGCAAGATTGAGTATAGTTGTCGATCGTAATGCACGTATACGTGAGAGTCTATCCACGAGGTGGGGGTAACACGGGATACGTTAGACGAGTGGCTCAACGATAGTTGGTCATGAGTTCTTCATTTTTAGATGCGACAATCTCTCCCTAATAAATCCAATTTGACGCAAGAGTTCTAGCCTAGCATCAACGTCCGACGATTCTAGTGGTGACTCCTAATTCCCTAGTCTTTTTATATTGTTGATAATCCTTGATAAGAGATATTTGTGACAATCAATTTGAGTACGCCCGCTGACATCGTTCTGAGATTTAGAAAATACCCAAGTCTATTAGCATCACCTCCATGTGGGATCGATATCTTTCTATATTACAAAACTGTGACACCGTGCACTTGCGGTAGTTTCCGGGTGTAAATTCGGAGCGCATCAAGCTTCTGGCGCCGTTGCTGGGGAGGTAACGATTATTACTTGGGTTTATTTCTTTATTGAAGAATTTATTAGCAACTCTTACCATCTCTCATCTTTCCATATTTTTATTCTTTTTATTCCTTTGCTACTGATGTTTTTCTCTAAGTTTGTTGTTGTGCATGAACACTCGCCTCGGAGGGTTTGACGATCCATTACTATTTGACCCCGAGATTGAAAGAATAGCAATGAGACTCAGAGCTGAAATGATGAATCCTATTATTTTTGAACCAATGGCAGAAGGCAACGCTAATATCCCTCCACATACTGGCTCTATTCGGGATCATATAAAGCCCAATTTATATAGTACATCTTCTATCCCGAGACAGCAGCTGGCAGTAGGAAGCTTTGAATTAAAGACTGGCTTGATCAATTTGATGCAGCAGGACCCATTTCATGGGCACACACACGAGAACCCTAACCATCATATAGACATCTTCATGGCAAAGTGCGATACCTTCCAGGTAAAGGATATGAGCATCGATGCCATAAAGCTCAGATTATTTCCGTTCACCCTACGGGACAAGGCCGCTTATTGGTCGATGGTGCACCCTGCAAATACCTTCACCACTTGGGAACAGCTGCCTTTGGCCTCATTAACAAGTTCTATCCACCGTCTAAAACGGTGAGGATCAGAGGGGCGATCACCAACTTTAAGCAGCTTCCTCAGGAGTCGCTAATTGAGACATGAGAGAGATTTGAGGACTTGCAACATCAATGCCCGCACCATGGTGTCCCGGAGTGGGACCTTATTCAGAGTTTCTACAATGGGCTCAAGCCAGATACCAAGATGATCATTGACATCTCCGCTCAAGGCGCCCTATTGTCCAAGCCACCAGAGGAGGCCATATCTTTGTTGGAGCAAATGACCTCCAACAACCAACAATGGAGCGATGAATGCTCGACACTTAGAGGTACAAATTCAGAGGTGAAGATCGCTACACAGCTTGAGAGTCAGCTTGAGACTCTTTGCAAGCAGGTTGCACGAATTGAGCAGAGGTTGGACACTATTCCTTCTACCGCCAGAGCTCCAGTATGTGCTACACATGAGGACTATGCCGAGCAAGTGTACGTCCCAATAGAAGGGTCCTGTAAAGGAACGGGCCTACCAGCAGAGCAAGTCAATTTTGTAGCAGGAGAGGGAAGAAATCAGTGGCAGAATCTGACAGCAAGAGATCATCCCGGATTTTCTTATAGCAACTCCAATAGAGCATTGCAACCTCAAACCCAACAGAGGCCACCACAACCCCCTCAGCAGCAAGGTCCACCTCCACAGCAGCAACAGTATGGGTTCAGGCCATATGGGCCTTACAAACCACCGGGTTAATATAATCGCCAGCCTTATCAGCAACAACAACAGTATCAGCAACTGGCAGAGCAAAAACCAAATTTGGAGGCGACCTTGGATGCTTTTATTAGTGGCCAAATGAAGACTAATGCAGAAAATTCAGCAACTTTTAGGAATCTTCAAGCATCCGTTGATAGACTGAATACCCAAGTGTCTCAACTTTTGAAGACTCAAGGGAGATTGCCCTCTCAGCCTGAGCCTAATCCTAGGGACCAAGTCAACGCGGTAGTAGCAGTCACTACAAGAGGAGGAAAGAGTACCGATACTGTAATGATGCCGGTTCCTAAAAATGTGAGCGAACGATCATCTACTCCTACTCAAGAGGAGGATATTACTACATCTGAACCTATTGTGGCCAGAAACAAGGAGAGAGCATGGCCGAAAACAAGGAGAGATCTACAGAGGAGCCACATCCATTGGAGAGAAGAAGGCTTCACCTTCCACATTGCCTATTACCACTACGGCACCGGCAGATGCTACTACTTCCAAGAAACTTATTCCAAAGGATGTCGTCGAGGACAAGGGAAGTCGACCTCCACCTCCTTATCCTCAGAGGTTAGCCATGGCAAAGCTAGAGAAAAAGTATGCTAAGTTTATAGAGCTTCTCAAGGGAATTCAGCTAAATATCCCCTTCATGGATGCGCTCACAGAGATCCCCACATATGCTAAATTCTTGAAAGACTAATAGCGGGGAAGTGCAAGCAAGAAGCGGGGAAATTAGCCGATAGTTGCACCTCCATCATAAAGAACACCCTTCCAAATAAGTTGCCAGATCCCGGTAGTTTCACGGTGCCGTGCTCTATAGGCAGCACCCCTATTGATAGAGCATTGATCGACTTAGGGGCGAACATTAGTTTGATACTGCTCACTATTTTCAAGAGGCTCAATATAGGGACAGAGCTTGAGCCTACCAGCATGAGTATTCAACTAGCGGACCAATCAATCATATACTCGGTCGGCATCGCACACGACGTCATTCTACAGATACCAGGTGGAATATGCGTGCCGGTGGACTTTGTTATCATGGACATGTCTGATAAGGGGAGTTCTCAGATTATTCTAGGACATCCATTCATGGCCACAGCTGGAGTCTTGATCAACGTCAGAGAGGGGATGCTATATATGAACGTTGGCAACATTGAGATCGAGTTCTAACTCCAAAGGCCAATGAAGAAGCGTTTCCCATGCGAGGATGCGAACTACCTTGAGCTCATAGAGGACGAAGCTACTAATGAATACACCATGGAAGAAATCTCCAAAGATCCCATGAGGATGAGCTCAGACGACGACGGTGATGTCGTATATGTGCCTACTTGTGAGTGCTAGACGAGGAGCCACCTGGTATACCATTGCACAATCAACAACCGGAGGATATGATCTTTTCGGGGCCTGAAGGCCAACGAGTAGAGGTGCGCCAACTTCCGCCCCAAGGCCTCATTGGGAAGCACGACGGGCGTATTTCATATGCGCCCAACATCATCAAGCGAAATTGAAAATCTCGAGGGAGTCAGGCTTACGACTTTAAACAAGTGCTTATCGGGAGGCAACTCGAATTTTCCTTCTTCTAGTTCTATTTCTTTATCTTTATTCTTCTTTCTATTCAAAAACCAAAATAAAAATGTTTTTTATTTCGTAGAAAATCATAAAATATAAAAATATAAAAATTCTGATGTGTTCTTCCTTCTACAGGTTGAACAATGGAGAAAGGATGCAAAACGATGGAAAAGAGGAGAAGGAACGAAGAGGAGCCGAATAGAAGAGCCATACTGAGTTTGGAGAGCAATGGGATGCTACTCGACCGAGCAGCTACCCTGCTTGGTCGAGCTATAGACAGCTAGAAATTGGAGCCAAAATAGCACTCTGGAAATTTATTGCACTCGACCGAGCAGCAACCTTACTCGATCAAGCTACATTTGGAGTCCAAACTTGCTGAACATGGCGCTCTGGAAATTTATTGCACTCGACCGAGTAGCTATCCTACTCGGTCGAGCTACAGTCGGAGAAAAGAGAGCTGAAAATCACTACTCTGTTTTAATTTAGCTCGACCGAGCCGAGTAAGCAGCTCGGTCGAGTAGCTGGGCGTAGTTTGAGCTCGATCGAGCAGTCTGCGCTGCTCGATCAAGCAGTGATTATTAGAGCCGGGACCACGCAAACTTATACCGAATTCGATTCGTATAAAACCAAACCCCACTCGAGCGGCCCTAATCCTACTCCAACTTATTATCAACCCAGCCCGAGCTCCCCCCAAACCCCAGCCCTAATCTCTACTCGACCCATACCCAGCTCGTCGGAGCTCCACCGCTCACCGACCGAGCACCACCGCCTCGTGCACTCGGTTCGACCCTCTAGGCCACCGCTCCATCCCCTCTTCGCCCCTCTCTCTCCAAATACCTCCCCCCCATTATTCCTAATTTGAACCCCTAAATCAAATTTTTTCTATTCTAGAACCTTAAACCAAAATTAATTATATTACCCGCTTCTAATATCATCTTATTATTCTATTGCAGGTACATTTGGAGAGGTTTGAGGAGACGATTGGTTTGGGATAGCTTGGGGGACGTCTTGTTCGAGGCTTCGCGCGTACACCAGTTTGTTGCGACCGCTTTGCTTTGCAATATCGGTACACCCGTCCCTTGCATTATTATTTATATCGAATATCGTGTCGCTTTCATTTTCACACTACACACACCGTGATGACGCCTAGGCTTAGACCTAGGAAGCCCCCAGCTAAGAAGAGGAAGGCCACTAACCCATGTCCCTCCTCTTCTAGGCCTGCATGCTGCCGACGCTGATCACCCTCTCCCGGTGAGCATTTGGACGTCACCACGTCCTCACCCACATCGTCACACTCACCATCCCCCATGACTCTAGCACCAGAGGCCATATGCACCACATCCACTCCCATTCCCATAGCAGCTCTCCCACCTCCACTGCCTCCACATCCACCCACCGACACTTTGAGGACATATGACATTGTCTTTAGGGATGCCGATCACTGCACGTGATTCGAGGTCGTATTGCGCCGCCCCATCATCCCCACCCACTTCGCATCCATCCCCGTCCTTACAAGCCTGGGCATCCTTTAGGGTGTCCAGGGACTATACCAGACCATAGGATGGGACCACTTCATGATGATGCGCGCATGCAAGTACACTCGCCTCACCTATAAGGCGATCAGTTCTATCGTCAGGGAGGGGGACAGTATCCGTTTTCGGCTGCTGGATCGTGACGTTGTTATCACATTCGCCATGATCCGCGCCCACTTCCATTTCCCTCCTATCCCCGACCCAGACCGGGCCTACTATCCGGATGTCAAGCTCGGCTCATTTGATGCCGAGGAGTTCTGGCGTCGGATTTCAGGTCTTCGCGGCTTCAACCCTAGTAGGGCGAAGTCATCCTCCATTATCCACCCCTGCCTCTGATACGCCCAGCGCCACATCGCCACCACAGTCTTCTCCCGACCCGAGGTCGGGACCCTTTCCATATCAGAGCTTGCACAACTTAAGGGGGCGACCTGTGCCATTAGACGGTGGCCCGACGGCACACACCGCCCATTCTTACTGTCCGACATAGCCCGCTGGTTGTGCCACCGTCTTCTTCTCCAGGCATCCGTCGCCACAGAGATCTGTTGCAGTGGTTTCTTCACCATTTTTGCTTTGATGCTCGGCCTTGCACTTCCAGCCGATCTAGTGGTAGCACCCAGGCTTACCAGACTTGACACAGATGTGCTTGCTTACATGCACATCATCAGGCCCCATGGTGAGTGCCACTGGATCTATCTTATAGGCACCCGCTGTGAGCATCATATGTATTTACCATGCTCCGATCTCACACAGATAGAGCTAGTCATGCTTGACTGTCTCCTTCCTGGCATCCACCCAATCCCAGCCATCCACGTCCTTGAGCCTCCTGGCCAGCCAGCTACCTAGCCTACTGTCGAGGATGACAACGAGGACTGGGAGCTTAGTTCTGATGATGAGCCTGCCAGCACTTCCATCACCACCACCACCACACCACTGGTGAGCACTTCTATCCTTACTTCTTTCAGTGCCACCACCACCTCCGCAGTGACTTTTGGGGTTGTCCACACCTCTATCTTCGAGGTCACCGGCACACATTCCTCCGTGCCCAGACCTGAGGGCACGTCTGTTTCTATTCCACATGAGCCCACCGCCTCACCCATTTCGAAGCCTGTTCCCACCTGCTCTATCCCCACCCATTCAGTCACTGCCAGTGCACTCTTTGCAGCAGTGGACCCCATTCCTTCCGATCACACCATTTCAGAGTCCACAGCTACTCTTCCTGGCACGACTGCGGTATTCACTGAAAGCATCGTGGCTTCTGTCCACACTTCTGTTGCCACAACGACTCCTTTTTCTGAGGTCCCTGCTTCGACCTTCGCACCTGATCTTGGCTCCATTCCTATCCCATCCTTTAGCGAGATCCCCCCTAGGCCACCCTCTCCCGAGTTTTCTTTCAGACCCAGTGCAGCACATGCACGAGGCTGTGTTGAGAGAGGTGCACCTAGGGGCGCATGTCCACCACTTAATTCCTGCCTCACTGATGCATGCTTGTCAGTATTGGAGGACGAGGTTGCTAGTTTGAGGCGTGATTTTGCCACCTTCACCCGCTCGGTCGCCACCCACCACGAGTCAGTGAGCCGGGACATTAGGGACATTATAGACATTCTAAGGACGCAGCGTGCACCCCATGTTATACTCACACCTGCTCCTCCGGTTACTGCTGCACTCGCTCCTCCAGTCACACTTGCACCGCTCTTCGAGCCGATTGCTCAGGCTTTTACAGGGCCTGTCACACTTCCTGATGAGTTGGTTGCATCTTTTGTTGACCCACCTGCCAGCCTACCTATTGACCCACCAATTGTCCCATCTTCTGGTCCTCGGCAGCGGGACCCATCACCACCCCAGATGGCGGTGCCCCTGCTTGATCTTTATTTTTGCTCATGTTCTCCCCATCCATATTTTTGTGCCCATCTGTCTTTTCGGGGTCTTGCACATATTTAGCTTGGGGGAGGACCAATCATATTCCGTTTGCATATATCCATCATTTGCATCATATGCATGCTTGCACATATTATAGACGTTAGGACATGCATCTGCATTTTTCTTTTACATTTGTATAGTTTTTTTCCTTTTTTATTTTAACTTTATTTTCACCCACCCGCCCCACCTAGCATTATTGCACGTCTTGCACGCGTGTTCTCAGCAAAGAGGACACTGCTGTGTTTAGCTTGGGAGATGAACGCTATCGCTTTATATTCTTTTTTTCCTTTCATTTTACCTCTTCTTATTTTTATTTTCCACACATTTTCCGCCATTTTATTTTTTTCTTTTTAGCATCATATTTTCCATCTTTCGGTATGCTTGCATGCTTGTTTTATTTTATTATCCCGTTTTTCTTTTTCCTTTTTATACTAGATATATTCTATGTGATGATATCTCTTATAGCTTTAGCAGCTATCACGATGCTTATTATCCTTACCATGCTAATTAGAGTATTTCAGTTCTTGCTATCCATATGCTTGCTGTTATATTTCTTTTGATGATATCTCTTAATGAATGCATGACATTTATTGAAGCTGAATGTATGGATTAGTGATTAGTTGCTTTTGTTGGAAATGCACCAAGATACACACATTAATTGTATATCTGAAGCATCTGTTTTATTATCTTATTCACCTTCTGTTGCATGCCTGATATGATTGTACGCTTTGCCGCTTGACTTCTCTATTTATTGAAATGATTGAGAATATCCATGCTTGCCTACGAGTCTTAGTTGATGTATTATCTTATTGAACCGTTCGTGCACATCTCAGAGTGAACCGAGTGTTACATTATATTTCTTTCTCTACATTTCTCTTTATTTCTCTACATGTCACTTGAGTTCACCCCTTGTAGCTAATTATGCCGCATCTATTTCCAAAAATCCATTGTAAAAGAAAAAGTTAGCTCCAAAAAGTACAAAAAGGAGCCAAAAATTAAAAATGCAAATCTTATTGCTCCTACAGAAAGCCAAAAAGAAAAATGAGAAACAAAAAGTTCAAAAAAAGAGAAGAAAAAGAAAAAAGAGAAGAAATGTGTTTCTATATCTCAATATTGGAGCTACATAAAATACTCGGAAAAACCCCGGCAAAAATCCCCGTTTCTCCTATCCTTTTCCTTTAGATGCCTCAAGCTAAGCTTGGGGGGCGGAGTGAATTCATTTGACCATATGAGTGAGTTGAGATTAGAGCGGAGTTGTGCATGATCGGGGATGATTGATAATGCTGAAACTTTACGAAATACATTAGCTATGGAGATTTCCCATGATTTGATATGAATCTGTGAATACCATGATTTTTTCTATTCTCTATTGCATGCTTGGTGTGATTCTTATATGCTTCATTTATAACTTTTGATTGAAAAGAGCATCACCAACATTTGCATATTAAATTCTATGAATTGCAAGATGTGGATATGAATTGTTTGCATGAATTTAGAGAATCCCTTTTATTGATCTTAAATGCTTGCAAGCACCATGTTTGAGTAAGATATGAAATTTCTATAGCATATGATTCATTTTCGAAGTATCGTGATAAGTAGCTTATAGCTTGAGATCTGAGCGAATAATCTAGTGCCTTTCCCCACTTCGTATTCTTTTTCCTATTTTTTATTTTCTCCGCCCGGTGAGCCTCGTATTCGTCTTCCTCGAGGACGAGTAAGAGGTAAGCATGTGGGATTTTGATGTGCCCATATTTTTATGTATTTACTGCATCAGTTCATATCATATTCGCCATCCAAAGTTCATATATATATATATTATCGTGCTTCTAACGTTATATTTGAGTTTCGTATAGAAATGTGGATTTTAAGGAACTTTGGAGCGAATTGGAGCATTTATAATACATGGACACATCCGAGACGTCCAGAGCATCATTGGCAAGGTCCAACAAGTGTTCGGTAATGAGAGGAAGAATATTGGAGGAGTAGAGGAGAAGAGAACGAGAGTTGAGAGCTCTAAGGCACTTGGAGCTGATTTCTCAGTCAGCTCGGTCTAGCTGCTTAGCACTCGACCGAGCTGATACTCTCAGAACTGATACGCATCACTCGATCGAGCAGACCTTCTACTCGACCGAGATGACTCCAAAAAAATGATTATTTCGAGCCACTCTCCAGCACTGTAGCTCGACCGAGCAAGCATGGCGACTCGACCAAGCAGAGCTTCTACTCGACCGAGAACAATTAAAAACAGAACATTGTTTTGAGGAGACTTTCAGCCTACTGTAGCTCGAACGAGTGGAGGGGCTACTTGACCGAGTTGCCCGCATCAGCCCAAAGCCAAAGCAGCAGCAAAGCAGAAGCCGCATGTCAGCTCGACCGAGCGGCGTTGCTACTCGACCGAGTAGGGTGCCGCGGCCAGACTAGTTGGTGGGCCCAAGTGCCCATATTTTTTGATTCTTGTGGGGTCTCTACCCCTTGTATATAAGCACTATTTTTACCCTATTTTAATGAGACTGCTATTTTTCCTTAGTTTTAGTTTTAGTTTAGTTTTAGAGAGAGTTTTTCTTGGCCGTCGTCATTTTGTAGAAGACAAAGATTGAATTTTTATCTATTGCTTTTGCTTGGAATATCGAGTCCTTAATTCTCTGCGATTGTCTATTGCGCTGCAACATTTTGGTAACGATTTCTAATCTTCTATTGCTTGCTTTAATGTTTTCTATTATGATGGTGATCTCTTTTGTTTTTATTGAATTCTCTATTGTTATTTCCATGATCCATCAGTAGTCTTATCTAGGGCTGATGGATTAGCCCTAGGATCTTAGGAATTATATGTAAAGCTAGGATTTTTAGGTTGTTTTGGTATAAAAGGAATGTGATTTGGTTGATCCAGCTAAGTTTGTAGGAGATTCCATATAGGGTTTGTATTCCCTCGAGGTGGCACAAATTTTGACGGATATCCTATGGACTTAATTAGGTATGTTAGGAGATCCAATTAGGGTTCATATTCCCACGAGGTGGCGCGAACTTCTGACGAGATCTATCGGTATTCCTATATTTCTCATGAGAGCCATCAAGTCACATATCGAGCTCTAATTCCCACGATGTGGTATGAGCAAGATTGAGTATAGTTGTCGATCGTAATACACGTATCGCGTGAGAGTAAATCCACGAGGTGGGGCTAACACGGGATACGTTAGAGAGTGGCTCAACGATAGTTGGCCATGAGTTCTACATTTTTAAATGCGACAATCTCTCCCTAATAAAGCCAATTCGACGTAAGAGTTCTAGCCTAGCATTGATGTCTGGTGATTCTAGTGGTGACTCCTAATGCCCTAGTATTTTTATATTGTTGATAATCCTTGGTAAGAGATATTTGTGACAACCAATTTGAGTACGCTCACTGACATCGTTCTGAGATCTAGAAAATACCGAAGTTTATTAGCATCACCTCCCTGTAGGATCGATATCTTTTTATATTATAAAGCTCTGACACCGTGCACTTGCGATAGTTTTTGGGTGTAAATTCGGAGCGCATCAGCTAGCCAGGAAGTACATGGAGGAGATAGTGAAGTTGCAGTTGTCCGTGTCAGTATTGTTTCAGACATAGACACTCGATTCACGTCTCACTTTTGGAAGAGTTTACAGGAGTGTCTGGGGACCCACTTGAGCTTCAATACGATTTATCATCCTCAGACAGATGGCCAATTAGAGCGCACCATTCAGGTCTTGGAAGATATGATGCGGGCATGTATGCTGGATTTCAAAGGATCGTGGAAAGTCCATCTTCATCTTGTGGAGTTTGCCTACAACAACAGCTATCAAGCCAGCATAGGTATAGCACCCTTTGCAGTGCTATAAGGCAGGAAGTGTCGTTCCCCTTTGAGCTGGGACGACGTTGGTGATCAAGAGCCCGTCAGACCAGAATTGATCATAGAAGTAGTGGACGTAGTCAGGAACATCAGGGAGAAACTACAGTTAGCCTAAGATCGATACAAACATTGGGTAGATGCAAAGCACAGACATTTAGAGTTCCAGCCTGGCAACCATGTGGATTTGAAGATCTCTCCTAATCGTGGAATGATTCGATTTGGATGAAGATGTAAGCTTAGTCCACGATACATTGGTCCATTTGATTTTTTGGAACGAGTATATTGCCTTGCATTACCACCTGCTTTGGAGGGAGTACACGAAGTCTTTCATATCTTATAGTTACGACGCTTTGTGAGTGATCCCAGTCATGTTGTGGATTACTCAGAGATTGCTGTTTGCTAATATCTGACATACGAACAACGTCAAGTCGAGATCTTAGATCGACGATAGAAAGTGCTCAAGAATAGGTTGTCGATCTGGTCAGAGTAATCTGGCGTCACGACTCGCCTGGAGAAGCTACATGGGAGCAGGAAGACGATATGTGAGAACGCTACCCTTACCTATTTACCGAGTCAAAGAATCATACCAGTCTTAAGACTAGTTACAAAGGCTATGTTGATGTTAATAGTAAGTATTCATAGATAGAATCTCTTGCTTTCTTGATGCTATGATGTCATATTATATTTCATGCTATTTACACCTTATTTTACTATATCACTATCATCCATCAAGCCTTCCATTTTATCATTATTTGCCTGAGCTTCTTAATAACAGCAATAATCTACTTTCTAGAGTTTCAAGAAATTTCGAGAACTGAATTTTTGTAAGGAGCGTAGGATGTAACGGCCTGGATTCGTAGTGCACGTAATTCCGTAACGAGACGAGTTCAAAAATGATTAAATGAATTTTTTCTATTTTTTCATCACTTAAAATCTAAAATGGACTTCATTTTAATGATTCTCGTAACAATACAAACCGGTGACGTTTTTTTCGTAATTTTTCGGAGTCTTATATGAAAATTGATATTTTAATATTAAAATTATTAATATATTGTACTAATTACCTCTTTACTTAACTAATTACATTTTATCCTAATTAAACTACAATAAACACAGCCCCAACTGAGGAAAACGTGGGTTCACGTTTTCCTTTCCCCTAAAACCTAGTCAAAAAAACCCACCCACTTAATTAAATACTCTAATTACTGCATTAATTGTGATGCATGTATCTAATCCTTTATAAATACCCCTCTAATCCCCTTTCTTCCCCACTAATTACCCAGCTAAAAAATGGCCCGCTGCCTCATCCCGTTGTCGCTGCCCTCACTTCGCCGGAGCCCCACCACTGCCCGTGCCGTGCCCCTTCGCTCCTTCGCCATCGCCAACCCCTCTGTGTCGTCCTCCGCTGCCTCCGACGACCCGCAGTAGCCCCGACAGTCGCAGGCCCCCATCCTCCGCTGCCTATCCCTTTTCCCCTCAAAGGCCGCCGCCGCCGCCGCTGCTGCTCTGCCGTGCGCACCGCTGTCGCCGTCGTGCCACAGCGAGTCGCCGACGTCCCTGCCGTCCCCACCGATCGCCGCTGCCTTCCCCAACATGAGCAAAAGCAGAGCAGAGCAAAGCAGAGCAAAGAAGTGGAAGAGGAGATACAGTGGAGATGTATGGATACATATGGAATATGTATATGTGTATATACGTATATACATGTGTATATATATAATGGGATTAATGGGTATCATACGCCATATGAGGCCTTGCCTCATATTCCCTCTCACATAAAGCAACCAAGTACAAGCCCACATGGGCTTGTACTTGGTTGTACTTAGTTACTTTATTTGAGAGGGAATATGAGGCAATGCCTCATATGGCGTATGATAGCCATTATTCTCATATATAATATGGAGTTATTGATATAAAATTCATTGTAAATAATATAGACATCAGAAAAATACACGGAGAGAACCAGAAAATTCTACGCGTTTCCACGAACGTGTATATGCTGAAATCATCCCAATAAGAAACTTATTTTGTTAAATATGAATTTTCAAAGTTTACGGTAATTAATTCTAATTTGATTTAAAAATACGTATATCCTCATACTACGCGTATTTTTGAAATTCAAAATACCTTCGTATTAGACTAGTCAAGAGTAACATTTTGACATATCATATGAAAATTTTCGACGAGTATATTTTTCAAAATAAATTGTTGAAAGTTTACAGTAGTTATTTTATAATTTCAAAAATTAGTTTTTAATTCATTTTAAATCTGGAAAATTGATTTTAAGGGTTTAAACATTATAAAAAATACATATGAGCTTTAGAAAATTATTTTTTTTCATAGATAAAATTATATTCTTCACATATAGCATTTCTAAAAATTATTAGTACGTGATTTGACATGTTTAAAGCCATTATAAAAATAAAAACGGTTAAGAAAAATAAATAGAAAATAGCATAACCTTTAACCGGTGATTTCTTATATTTGCAGTTACCATTTCTCGTGCACAAGCACCTCTGGTAGTACTAGATCCAGCTTTGTCTCCCTCCAACGACCTCGAACCCGTAAGTCACTTTAATTCTAAATTTAGATATTTGAATAGTGTACTAGTGTGAACTTAGGATGTGACATATAGCCTCAGAATGACTATTGACTTGAACATACGACATTGCCAAGTAGAGACCTAATTAAATAGGGAACTACACAACTGCATATTAATTATTTTATCATAACATATAACTATATCGATGTAGCAAAAGTTGATAATCGACGTTCTTAAAATTGACACTCGAACCGATGTCTAGGATCATTTGTGTCCAAGTCTGGATCACCCTACAGAGATAGTGATCCTCCTTGGCCAAACCTGACTGGTGTGTTTGACTGGATCAAACTAGAATTCCAATTATCATTATTTGCAAACAATGATTATAAATACCTTAAATTCAACTTTGTTAAATGCTTAAATGAGTTACTTCGACCTTTCATCGCACGTAAACTCATATTAACCATGTTAACTCCCTTGTCTTGTTCACCATTGCCTACCAAGTTCTTATGCTTGTCACTTGAAAACTATGCATGGAATGTCGTGTAGAATTCATTTAGAAGTTGTGTTGGAATCTCATGTTGAATCCCAAGTAAGAACCCCCCGTTGAATCTTATATTGGAATATCATATTAGAACATAAAAGTAGACCTTGAACACTTGACACTTCACTGGGTTTTGGGGTAACTCATAGTTGAGAGAGTGTGGGAGTGACTGGTGTTCATCTACAAATCATGCTACCTGTGTCGGTAAACATATCATGCTGCATGTGTGATCGCTCCTTATTTTACACCTTTTTTCTGCATGTTTTCATGGCGTTTTGATCGCTCATATTGCGTTTTCCACGATTATTCGACGATATCGCGATACTTTTCACTATTCTTGTTTTTGTCGTATTTCAGGAGATATGGATCGATTTGGAACGAAAACGAGGTCAAAGGATTTTCACGCACTTCGGAGTGTCGCCTACGGCTTATTTGAGGAGTTATCAACGCTTGAGGATGAGCGGAAGAGGAAGGAATTCGATAGAAGTGACGAGGAGAAGAAAAGAAGACTGATACAGCCCACTCGGTCGAGCAGACTGCTCACACGGCCGAGTCAGAAGCTGTACTCGGCCGAGTGAGAAAGCTCACTCGCCCGAGTAGAACAGGGATTTTCAACCGAGAAATGGCCAAGTTACTGGAAAATCATGGGAAGCCTACTCGGCCGAGTACGATTGCTTACTCGGCCGAGGAAAGAAGACCGTTCGGCCGAGTCAGCCAGAGCGACAGACCCCTGAAACTCTCAAACTATCTGTCTTTTATTGGGTCTGTCACTCGGCCGAGTGACATGGGTCACTCGACCGAGTGACGCATTCCGACTGATGCGAGGATTGCGAATTCTGGGCTGCGCAGGGGCAGTTTTGTCACGATTTTTTGGACGATTTTAGCTTGTATTTAAACCTAGTTTTTCCCTAGTTTTAGGAGAGACTTCTATTATTTTTTGACTGCTATTCTTTTGTGAAATCTCAGCTGGAGATCATAGGCGACAATTTTGGTTTGTTCTTTCTTGCTAAAAATCTTATTTGTATTAATTGTCTCTTCTTTGCAATGAATTGTGCTATGATTCTATTTGTTATTTCTGAGATTTTCATGATGATTTGTGAGTAATTTTGTCGTTCTAGGGCATGGGGATGAACCCTATGGACCCAATCTTTTGAATTATGATGAACGAATAGAATTGTTACTAGGATTGAAGAAAGGTTAGGTTGTGATTGATTTATTACGAGTAGCTAGGAATTTCTACCGATTGGGATTTGCAAGAGATGGGATCCCAATTAATGTGAAAGCCTAGACATTCGACTTAGGTTTATAATTGAAATTCTCTAGATTTGGTTTGTAAGAGATTGGACCAAAGCTAGGATTTTTATTATAAATCTATACTAATATTCGTTTGCAAGAGATTGGACGAATACGAACTATCATAACCTAGGTCGTAGCTCGAGTTTGCACGAGAGTGGGCTCGAGTTGCGATTGGACGATGATGTCGATCTTCACGCTAGTGGCGTAGGTTAGAGTTTGCACGAGAGTGGGCTCTAATCTAGGTTACTATAGATCGGCAATAGCGCGAGAGTGTGAGCTTGGTTCTACATTAAGTTGCGACTAGTCCACCTATATTCAAGCCATGCAACATTGATATTCATGATTCACAAGGATAAGAGACGGTTCGTAGTGGGAATTTCCTATCCCTAGACGCTTTTATTAAATTGATATTTACTTGCTATTGAACGATTGTGACATTACCTTCAAAACTATTCTTATTCTCTTGATAGCTAGGTAATCAAAGTAGGATACTGTCAATTGTCCTCCCTGTGTTCAATACCCGCTCGCCACTACGCCGTGCGCTTGCGGTAGAACTACAGTCGTTTTCTAGGTGTATATCCGGGCACGAACAATGTGTTGGCAAACACCTCCCGCTCCCTGTATCGGCATCATTTGGGTAAGCGCACCTAGGCAAGAGATGAACTCAATAGTTGCATATCATACTCTCCTGCTTGAGTCACGTAGTTTCTAGTTTAGCTACTGCTTGCACAACTATAATACTGCTTGTCATCTTATTTCTGTTACTGCTTTGCATGCTTTTTGTTGTTCCTACCATGCCATGTATGCCATGTCACAATTGATGCTTTCGTACACACTTGAACTTTCATATTTACTTTACTTTTTGCCATGGTACGATTGTCCGTAGTTACATTTTAACACCTGCTATATTCCATACTTTTGCACTGTTTTTCAATCTATTTTTAGAATTGTTGCGACTTACCCGTGGTTCCATCTTCGTGACACCACCATACGACACACATGTTGGAGAAGAGGCTCTTGAGTTCGAGGAGCCAAAGTTCGACCTTGAGACTATCGACTTTTAGATTTGAGTTGTGTACTTTCTTATGTATTACTATTCTGCTTTATCTTTCATGTACTTAGTGTGAGAACTTGTTATGATGTATTATACTTCAGTTATGGATTGTAATAATAAAGATGTTTGTTTGAGTATTTTGTACATCTCTACATCGTTTTATATATTGTTTTCACTGGCAAACTGTAGAACTTTCAAATATATCAAATAAGTAATGGCCCTTTAGAGCGGGTCATCACATTATAGGTTTAAAACAGAGTCCAAGGCAGTGGTATAAAATATTTGACTCCTTAATGATGAGCATCGGTTTCGAGCAGAGTATAAATGACCAGTGTGTTTTGTTCACACACTTGATGGTGGGTCAATGATATACTTTCTTCTATATATTGACGATATGCTGATTTCATCACGGGACATGAAGGAAATCAATATGCTAAAGGATAAGCTTGCTGAAGAGTCTGATATGAAAAATCTGTGGCCTACAAAGAAGATCATTGGTATGGAAATCAGCAGAGACTTAAAAATTGGGAAGTTGAGGTTGAACCAGGATGGATATACAAAGAAAGTTCTAGCACGCTATGGAATGGGGAAGGTGAAGCCTGTCACCATACCGCTAGGAGCTCACTTCCAGCTTTCTACGAGACTGTCACCTAGAACCAATGAGGAGGCACTCTACATGTCTACAGTTCTCTATGCTAGTGCCTTGGTGATGGAAATTGAATTCCACCCCTAAGTAATTTTGATGATGAGCACACCAAATGAATGCTTAGTATTCTAACTACACTACACTTTAAGTATACAGATTTCGTGAAGCTCTACTAATACTCCAAGAAGCACGCATCAACGCTCCACGACAAAAGACGAACATGGCTAAACTCAAGTGATGAAGCTCAAGCTCAAACAAAGCAAGAAGCTCAAAGAGAAGCTCATCTTCACTTCATCAAGTTGACTAAACTGCCGAAGACATGTTCTGAGTCTAGTGTGAGTGTGTCGTGTCTTTTAGGATATTTGTCAAAGCCATATCAAATAGACAACACACACACAAATGATTTCAAAACAAATGTTTTTAACTATCGTCAAAAATGGTTTTTAAAGAGCTTTTTTAGTCACTTCAATTCTCGTAGTGAAACTCCACGCACCCTGGAGTTAACTACACTTTTGACTAGAACAAACAGGAAAAACTCCTCTGGGAGTCGACTACCAAAAGTAGGGAGTCGACTACTTCTCAGAGATGAAAATTTCCTAGACTCCTCTGGGAGTCGACTACCTATATAGGGAGTCGACTACCTGCTGGAAATTTTCAGACGTTTTGAATTTGAATTTTAAAATCTTTTGAGCAATTTACTCCGAAATTTTTGGGACAAAAGTCAAACCAAATTCGAAATTCAAATCTCAGTTTTTCCCTATAAATAGAGCTTAATTCTTTTGTGAAAAACAAGATTGAAAAATCAAAATTCGTAAAAGCTCTTCGTGAATCAAAGCTCTCTAATTTCTTTTCTCTAGCCAATTTTAATTTCAGTTTTGTTTGATCTTGCAATATTTTCCAATTCTTTTGAAGATCATATTATTATTTTATTGGCTAAGTTGTTTTTCAAAATCCTCTCTATTATTTCTCTTTAATTCTATTTGAAGGATTTTTGAAAAAACTCTAGATCACAAAGAACTTATCTCGTATCTTTGTGTGATCTAAACTATCATTCTATTAAGCCACTACACAATTGTCTATCTTTTGATTGGCTATAGAATCGGGTGTATTTTCAATCTCTATCATTTATTGTAGAGTATTGAACAAATCTCTTATTGTGTTAATTGTTGGAACACTAGACAAGTCTAGTTGTTGCCAGTTGGAAGTCCTCGGTTTGTGAGGCAAGGGTAAGCCCTAGACAAGTCTAGGCGTTGTGTTCGGAAATCCTGGTCAAGGCTAGGTCGTTGGAAATCCTAACGAGTGAAGTTAGGTGCTTGTATTTGCCAAGGCAGATAGTGGAAATCTCGTACCGGATTGGTCGGGGACTGGACGTACCCGGGTTGCGGGGAACCAGGATAAAAATCCTTGTCTTTGCGCTTGCATTTTCTGTGTTTGATTATCTTTGCATTTATTCTATCTTCAGCAAATATCAATCCTATTTCTATACGCTGAGATTTACATCTGTAATTTTATTTGCTCTAACATATACTCTGGGAGTCGACTACTGCTCATAAGGAGTCGACTACCTGCTGTGAATTTTCGCTGTGTACTTTAAATTATATTGTTGATTAAGAACCAAGCGTAGATCGCTCTACTTGGTTTCTTAGGCAACATTGGAAGGTTTTGTTTTGTGTTGATTGATTAAAGAACGAAAAAGTTTTATCTTTATACAACACTATTCAACCCCCCCTTCTAGTGTTGTTTGCCATCCACAGGATCCAACACTTGGTATCAGAGCGAGGCTACAAATAGTGATGGCGTCAACTTCTTTTCACTCCGAAGGACTGAACACTATGCGACCACCTCTATTCAACGGAACCAACTACACCAGCTGGAAGATCCGAATGAAGACTCACCTAGAGTCATTGGACATTGAAGCATGGACTATCACCAAAGTCCCGTACATCGCACCCACCGACGTTGAGTTTGGAAAATGGTCCATCGATGATAAGAAGAAAGCTAATCTCAATGTAAAAGCAATGAATGCCTTGTTTTGCGCTGTTACAGGAAATGAGTTCAATCGAGTCTCCCAATGTGAGACAGCACATCAAATTTGGCACACTCTTCAGGTAAGTCACGAAGGTACAGAAAAGGTAAAAGAATCTCGTATAAATGTATTACATTCAAAATTCGAAACTTTTAAAATGGAAGAAGGAGAGAGTATCACCGATGTGAATACTCGTTTTACTAACATCACAAATGAGCTTGCAGGACTAGGAAAGAAACTTTCCGAGTATGAACAGGTAATGAAGATACTAAGATCACTCCGACCCGAATGGAAGGGAAAGACCACGGCCATTCGAGAAGCTCACAATGTGAAGGATCTCACCATCGAAGAACTGATGGGAAATCTCATGGCATATGAGATCGAGCTTGAAGAAGACAAGAAGATCGAAGAAAAACCAAAGAAGAAAAATCTTGCATTCAAAGCTCAAGAAGAAGATTCCGATTACACGGACAAAGAAGATCACATCGCGTTCATCTCAAAGAACTTTAAAGAGTTCATCACAAGACATGTCAAGAGAGATTGTCCATTGGAAAGAAACAACCGTGATTCCAGAGATCGTGGGAAGAACAAAGAGAATAATGAAAGACGAAACAATACAAGAAGCAAGTTTAGACGACCAAAGAAAGAAGCCTATGCAGCCTTCGATCAGAGCGACGATTCCTCATCCGACGAATCCTCAGACGAAGATAATGATGAAAGAAGAGAGACAGCACACATGTGTTTCATGGCATCTACATCCTCCAAGGTAAGCTCGCATCATGATTCATCTAGCGACAATGAGTCATCGTCAAGCGATGATGAAGACTTGGACTATAGGGGAGCATATAAAGAGCTATGCAAAATGCATGAAAAGCTCATTAAAGAACATAGAAAAACACTTAGAATTGCTAAAAGAGAGACAAAAGAAAAAGAAGAAGTTATTAAAGAAAATAGTCTTCTTAAAGAGAAAAATGACCTTTTACAAAAGGATATTTTGCTAGTAAATGAAAAGGTTGAAAGTCTGAATAATCTTCTCGTAACCGTCAAAAATAAATACGACGCTACGATGAAAATTATTGAGAATTTCAATAAAGTAAAAGGGAAGCTAGATAATATAATAAATAATCAAAAATTGTCATCTAGCAAAACCGGACTTGGCTATGACTCTCATCATACCAAGAAACGGGTTAAGCACACTAGGATGCATCATACTAATGATAATATTTTAAGCA
Organism: Scilla litardierei; assembly: GCA_030789695.1. NCBI lineage: Eukaryota > Viridiplantae > Streptophyta > Magnoliopsida > Asparagales > Asparagaceae > Scilla > Scilla litardierei. The sequence goes on along the minus strand of CM061133.1, from coordinate 328,904,010 downwards.
TCTGGGTACCAAAAAGGTTATCTGATCAGCAAAAAGAAAGGTACGCTACTAACTTTGTTCAACAGATTCATTTTAATAAAAATTATAAGTATATTGTTCATGAAGGAACTAAACCGTATTGGGTTTGGTTTCCTAAAGACTAACTCCTCGGACTCAACACTAAAGAGTACCATAAAACGCTTATTTTTCAGGTGCTCTAAAAAGGGAGAAAAACAATGAAGAAGATTCAGGCAGTCAAAACGGCTGAATCGGAACAAATGCTTTTATTTATTTTTATAATTATTTAAATGAGTTGAAATAAGTTAAATTTGTTTGTATGATTGTATTTTTACTTCTTAAAATTTTTTTTATTCAAACTGAACCAAACCTGCTCCAGGAATAAAAATCGACTCAACCCAGCAGGGAGTCGACTACCTCAGGAGGGAGTCGACTACCAGTGCGTAAAATTCTGGGTTGCCTCTTTTTTGACTATCTTCTATTGGGTTCTATTTGAGTGGTTGGGTCAAGATCCGTTAAGACAACTTACCCACTAAAGTCTAAAACCCATCCTAGCTACCCAAATCTAGATCTAATGGCTCCTATTTCTCCTCATCTCTTCATCTCTTCAATCAAAACCCCAAGAAAACCCTAGAGGTAGCCGACTACCTCCTTTTCCCCTCTCCTCTCTTGGGTTTTCATCTTGAGGCTTGGACTTTTTGGAGTAATTTCTTTTTCATCTTCCTTCAAATTTAACCAAGGTAAAAATTTTTTTTTACTTTCATGAACTTTGTTATTTCATTTCTCTTGGTTATCTAGTAGTGTAAAATATATTTTTTTTGTTGTTTTACTCTATCTAGATGCCTTTCAAAGGAGCTTTTCCTAAGAAGAGAAAGATTGCTACTGCTAATGTTGATTCTGAAAAAGAAATCATTCTACCCTATCTCTTCAAATCAACTACCTATGAACATTTTGTTAAAGTGTCTAAGAAACCTATCTTGCATGAAAGATTTGTCAAACTCAATGATGTTATCAATTACGGTATTGACAGTCTGCTAGATTTCCAGAACTTAGCAAACTTGTTCTCCTCAGAAAATGTGTATATGTGTTATCCTAGGCTCATTCATCTCTTTTATGCAAACATGGATTATGATCTCGTAAAAAGTCGTTTCATTACTAAAGTTCTGGATACCAAACTTGCAATAACTGTAAAATCTCTAGGTGAAGCCCTAGGAATCCCATACTCCGGTATGATCCTCGAGAAAATTGAGATGACTGACGAGAATATCCTAGAGAGAATGTATCTGCCTGGTAAACACTTTCAGACCAAACTTCCTTGTAGCCATCTTCGCTATCCGGTGAGAATCTTAGCTAATATTCTGTCGTATAACATTACTCAAAAATCTGGAAGTCATGCTATCCTTTCTGAAAAACAAGCTAAATGCATCTATGCCATTCTTGGTAACATTCGTGTGAATTGGGCTAAAGTCATCATGGATTCCATCCTACTTTCAGCTTCATCTGACAGACCTTCCTCCACACTTTCTCATGGGCACTATCTGACCATTCTATTCATTAGCTTTAACGTGCCTTTGGATCATGAAACAACCATTCTAGAACCTGCTCGTGTCTTTGATGTTCATGCTCTTGGGAGAATGAATCTCCATCATGACCTTGATGAGAACGTCCCTGAAGAGCAAATCGCTACCGAAGGAGGATCATCATCCTCAAGGCGAGGTAAGAAGGTTGTAATTTCAGATTCTGATGAAGAAAGTGAAGAAGAAGAAAAAGGAAGCGACGAGGAAGAAGAAGAAGTTCCTGCTTACATCCTTGAACTTCAGGAGATGCTCCTGAAAAGGATTGGAAAATTGAAGATCTCACAGGAGAAAGGATTTGAAGATCTCAATCAAAAGGTGGATGACCTCAAGGAAATCGTAGTGCAAAGCAAGAAGATGACTGAGGAGACGCTTGTTATGATCCTTGAAGAGATCAAGGAACTGAAAAAGAACAGCGGTCACCCTTAGTTTCATGCACTTCTATTTCAAAACAATGGTTCTCTTTTCAAAAACAATGTTCTCTTAAACTATGGTTTGTAATAACTCTTATTGTGTGATGCTAGCTTCTATGAAGCTATATGCTATGCTAAACTTAGTTGTTCTATGAACTAACATCTCCATTGCAGGCATATGGAATTGAATTCCTCTTATTTTTATTGAACTGTAGAAATTACTGTTTTATTTTTTGTTGATGACAAGGGGGAGAAAAATTATATAATGCAAAAATGTGAATATGTGAAATAGCTTCGATGCAGAGGGAGAACCGCATCAAAGCAGGGGGAGTAAGTATACTTGAAAATATTATTCATATTCATGTATTTCTGTATTTCTTCAAATTTTGCATTTGGGTGTCATCATCAAAAAGGGGGAGAGTGATGGAAATTGAATTCCACCCCTAAGTAATTTTGATGATGAGCACACCAAATGAATGCTTAGTATTCTAACTACACTACACTTTAAGTATACAGATTTCGTGAAGCTCTACTAATACTCCAAGAAGCACGCATCAACGCTCCACGACAAAAGACGAACATGGCTAAACTCAAGTGATGAAGCTCAAGCTCAAACAAAGCAAGAAGCTCAAAGAGAAGCTCATCTTCACTTCATCAAGTTGACTAAACTGCCGAAGACATGTTCTGAGTCTAGTGTGAGTGTGTCGTGTCTTTTAGGATATTTGTCAAAGCCATATCAAATAGACAACACACACACAAATGATTTCAAAACAAATGTTTTTAACTATCGTCAAAAATGGTTTTTAAAGAGCTTTTTTAGTCACTTCAATTCTCGTAGTGAAACTCCACGCACCCTGGAGTTAACTACACTTTTGACTAGAACAAACAGGAAAAACTCCTCTGGGAGTCGACTACCAAAAGTAGGGAGTCGACTACTTCTCAGAGATGAAAATTTCCTAGACTCCTCTGGGAGTCGACTACCTATATAGGGAGTCGACTACCTGCTGGAAATTTTCAGACGTTTTGAATTTGAATTTTAAAATCTTTTGAGCAATTTACTCCGAAATTTTTGGGACAAAAGTCAAACCAAATTCGAAATTCAAATCTCAGTTTTTTCCCTATAAATAGAGCTTAATTCTTTTGTGAAAAACAAGATTGAAAAATCAAAATTCGTAAAAGCTCTTCGTGAATCAAAGCTCTCTAATTTCTTTTCTCTAGCCAATTTTAATTTCAGTTTTGTTTGATCTTGCAATATTTTCCAATTCTTTTGAAGATCATATTATTATTTTATTGGCTAAGTTGTTTTTCAAAATCCTCTCTATTATTTCTCTTTAATTCTATTTGAAGGATTTTTGAAAAAGCTCTAGATCACAAAGAACTTATCTCGTATCTTTGTGTGATCTAGACTATCATTCTATTAAGCCACTACACAATTGTCTATCTTTTGATTGGCTATAGAATCGGGTGTATTTTCAATCTCTATCATTTATTGTAGAGTATTGAACAAATCTCTTATTGTGTTAATTGTTGGAACACTAGACAAGTCTAGTTGTTGCCAGTTGGAAGTCCTCGGTTTGTGAGGCAAGGGTAAGCCCTAGACAAGTCTAGGCGTTGTGTTCGGAAATCCTGGTCAAGGCTAGGTCGTTGGAAATCCTAACGAGTGAAGTTAGGTGCTTGTATTTGCCAAGGCAGATAGTGGAAATCTCGTATCGAATTGGTCGGGGACTGGACGTACCCGGGTTGCGGGGAACCAGGATAAAAATCCTTGTCTTTGCGCTTGCATTTTCTGTGTTTGATTATCTTTGCATTTATTCTATCTTCAGCAAATATCAATCCTATTTCTATACGCTGAGATTTACATCTGTAATTTTATTTTCTCTAACATACTCTGGGAGTCGACTACTGCTCATAAGGAGTCGACTACCTGCTGTGAATTTTCGTTGTGTACTTTAAATTATATTGTTGATTAAGAACCAAGCGTAGATCGCTCTACTTGGTTTCTTAGGCAACATTGGAAGGTTTTGTTTTGTGTTGATTGATTAAAGAACGAAAAAGTTTTATCTTTATACAACACTATTCAACCCCCGCTTCTAGTGTTGTTTGCCATCCACAGGATCCAACACTTGGGAAGTCTGATGTATGCCATGGTTTGTATATGCCCAGACTTAGGCCAGGCAGTTGGAGTGGTCAGTAGGTATATGACGAATCCAGGGAAGGAACACTGGCAGGCTGTGAAATGGATACTGAGATATCTGAAGGGAACGACCATCGTTGGTTTGTGTTTCGACAAGGGAGATGGGTTGGTGATATCTGGATAATGCGATTTAGATTATACAGGTGACAGAGACAGAAGGATATTATGACTGGGTATGTGTTCACATTGGGCATTACCACGATATCACGGAGATCGGTATTTTAGTCCATTGTAGTACTATCAACCAAAGAGGCAGAACTGATAGTTACAGTTGAGGCGATCAAGGAAGGCAAGTACATGAGAAGTCTACTGAGAGATTTAGGTATACCACAAGAAGTGACAAAGTTTTATTGCGACAGTCAGAGTGCAATTCACTTGGTAGAGCACTAGGCCAACAGTTCGAGGACCAAGCATATAGAAGTGATGGACTTCGTTATTCAAGAAGAGAAGAAGGTGATAGCACTGGAGAAGGGGTCGATGGATCATAATCCTACAGATATACTCACGAAGATTATTCTTGCAGTCAAGCTCAGGCAATGCTTGAGCTTGATCTATACATGATGAGTGGTTGATGATTTCCCGTTGTCATGAGAGTTTCGTAAATTCTAGATCTTGGTAGAGATGTTTGGTATTTGGGTACAGTTGCTGTGGAGAGCATGAATATGCAATGGTTATTGAAGAGGTTTGAAGCAGGGTAGAGTTTGTTGATTAGTGCTTTAAACTTTAAATTTGGGAGTTGACATGGCTGTGCTAGCTTTGGCACGGACGTGCATGTCAGAAGATATATCAATTTACTTATGAAAATTTGGACATGGCCGTGGTATACCCAACACAACCGTGTTGGTTCAACAGGACAAACAGGCAACTCTGTTTATTTGGACACGGCCCTGCAGCACGGCCGTACTGGTCCAACAACAATGATAGACAACTCTCTGTTTTATTTTGACATGGCCGTGCTCCACGGTCATGCCGATTGTTCAGGATCTACATGCAGATGACACAGTTCTACGCACAGCCGTGATGCATATCAGCATGGCCGTGTTGATGTCCAGAAACCATAATACACCCAGATTTCGACTTGTAATCTGGATCGTTTGATCCTATTGGGTTTAATCGGATGGACACAATCTAAAATGTTCTCTACTAACTTAGGAAGGGTTCCTAATGATATAAATATCAAGAGATACACACGTGATGACTATGTGACGGAGAATTAAGAAGATTTCTTGTAACGCCCTGCTTCCCAAAAGACACCGGAAGCGAGAACGTTACGCGGTCCGCTTGAACTGGAGCGGTGACGCTCTAGTCCAATAAGCGTGATGTTAACAATAAGGCAGGTTCTTGCGTGCCTTTCAGAACAATAAGAATACATTCAAAAGATAAAAGCCACATCCAGAAATATAAGTACAGACACAAAATTAAACGACAAGCCACAACAGGGCTAAAGTACAGCGAAGGAACGTACACAAACAAAAGTACTGGAAGTAACCTAATGAAAACAGCAACGGGTAGGACTAGTCCTCCGCAGGGAAGGACTCGGTGTCAACGACGAACTCCTGGCTCGCTAGATCAGATGTCTCCAAAGGATCCTCCTGCGACTCTGGCTCAAAATCTGACATACATTCAAAAAGACATGAATGTATGTCAGCAAGGTCTGCAAGCAGGGTCAGAAACCAAGGCAAGGTGTGCATATAATATGAATTTAGAAGTGACAGTTATTTGCATATAATTAAGGTGTCCACAACATCATTTTAAGGGATGAGAAATTTAAAAGCGAAGTAAAATTTAACATCCTAACATGGTAGTTCTAAGAAGGTATGTGGAAGTAAAGTACTGACATTCATTTTATTGGCATGGCAAGTTGTAATTTCATGTCAGTGTTTTCTATCACTCATAGGGTTCTCGCCTTTAAGACGTGATGAGTAATTCATTCTTCTCGCGGGGGTATAATCGCGATTGATACTAACCCACCGTATAGGTGGTGTTCTTGAAGACATGACCCTTTTATACGCTTAGTGGCCGCTCAACCCTAACCCCACCCAAAAGTTTTGCCGGAACACGAGCCAGCCTAGTCGACTCACACGACATCACGAAAGTCACGAATTCGCCTTCGAGGCGCACGATTTCACGATGTCACTCTCTAATGACCAAGCAAGATGTTCATTCATTTCAAGTCGTCAATGTTTCATTATTGCACAACATTTACAAAAATTGAAAGGTTGTCAAGACGGGTTACTGGTTACAGAAAACAATTTCCTCAGCTAATATCTAAAATTGAAACCTATCAAGTTATATGTCAAAATGTCACATTTTTAGTCTAGAACATTATGGAAACAGTTTCATGCTTCATTTTACGTGCAGTTTTCAAGAAATACAGATTAAAGTAAAAAATGACGTAATTATCATCAACTTCAAAAATTCATATTTAATTGCACACTTGCCTGTTTTTGGCGTTCTTGGTGTCGTCGGAAACGTCTCGACGGGTACTACGCTACGGTGGAGTCGGTTCGCTGTTTTGATAAAATATATCATCAGAATAAGCTGTTTTCGATCATAATAACGTTATAAAAAGCTCCTATGATGTCTAACCGATCCGTTTTATTAGGTTCTTTAAACTACGGTGTGGGTTATAAGTTGTTTAAGGTTAGATCTACTAACCGGTAGCGTAGCGAAGGGTCGGGACGCAGTGATGTGTAGCGGCGACACGCACGACTCCAAAACAGTGACGTTGAGCGTCGGGGATCTGCCGTCTACGTGCGGAAGGTAGCAGCGACTGTCGGAGACTCTGCAGATGGTTGTCGACGCTTGGAGAAGTGCTGACGGCCGTCTAAGCACGCATAGAGGCTGCCTGCGGGTTGCGCGCGGCTGCCCTTGGGTTTTTGTCGGAGAGAAGAGCTAGCTGGTCGTGATGCGTGGAGAACAGGTTGCGCTCAGACAAGTGGAGGTCGAAGCTCGGGAAGATGGTGGCCAGGCTGCTATTTCCCACGAAGGGGTGAGTGTGTTCTCGCAGATGATGGAAGAAGCCTTGGGGATCTCGAATTTGTACAGGGAAGGGCGGCTGACTTGGCCTGATGGGTTTGCGCGCGTGGTCGAGGGAGGAGGCGCCGGATCGACGCGTGGGGAAGCGAGGAGACGCGTGGGAGATGATGCGAAGAAGAAGAAGAAGAAGGCGTGGAGGAGCTCGGATAGGATCAGGCCGCGGGGTTTGGACGCCGGCGTGAGGGCGAGAGGATGGCTGGTTCGTGCGGCGTCACCGGCGTTGAGCTGGGCCGCCGAAGGGTGGAGGCAAGGGCTGGGAGGCGTGTGGGGATGCGAGAGAGGAGATGAGAGCATGCAGTTCTTGATGCGTGTGGGTCTAGGGCGCAGGAAAGAGACAGCAGGCCTAGGGTTTAAAATGAGCGGCACGTGAAGGTGAAGGAGATATGGTACTAGGGTTATAAAATCTGTTAGCTTTTGCTTTAGGGTGGCAGCACACGTGAAGCCTGGGTTCAAGAAGAAACGTTTGAAAAGTTGGGACATCGTGGAGAGAGGGATAAATGACGTGGGCGAGAGGGGGAGTGGTTGTACCCGCTGGAGAGAATGGAGGAGGCTGTTATGATTTATTTGTTAAAAGATTTGAAAGGATTTGATTTTGATTTATAAAGGATTCGATTCATTTAAAACCCAGATATTAGGTTAGGTTATAATATAATCAATGTTTGTTTATTAGTAGCTTCCAAAATCCAGTGCGGTTTGAGAAATATGTTGTCTTGTTTCGTTTTTTTTTTAAAATTGTATAAACATTTGTTTCAGTTCAATCTGAACTGAGTTTGAAAATTATTATTATTATTATTATTATTATTATAACAGCTTATATATATCTATTATACATTTGACAGCGATTTTTGAATTCTAGGGCTGACTAAGACAAGATAAAGAGGGGTTGAGATTTGATCTTGGTAAATCAATGGTTGAGAATGGATTTTGTGAAAATTTTTAGGGAAAAGTGCCTTGGGAACATAAACTTTGAAATTAGAAGTGCCTTGGGAAAGAGTGTGGAAATTAAATTTGGGGGAAAAAGTGCATTGGGAAAGATTGTGAAGATTAAATTTCGGGGGAAAGTGCCTTGGAAACTTAAACTTTGAAATTAAAAGTGCTTTGGGAAAGATTATGGAGAATCACGACCATTAAATTAAACAAAATAAAAAATTTAGCGTAAAACAATTTAGTGGAACAACAAATTAGCGTAAAAACACTGCTATTTGCTATTCTAACGCCCGCGCCAAAGACGCCACACTAAATCTATTTACGCTAATTCGGCGACCCGCTAAATTTTTTACGCTAATTTGTTGTCCCGCGCCAAAGGCGCGGGCGCCAAATTTGTTGTTCGATGTCGAATTTGTTGTTCCGCGTCGAAGGCGTCTGCGTCGAATTTGTTGTTCCGCGCCGAAGGTGCCCGTGCCGCTAAATATTTTTACGCTAATTTACTGTTTTGTTAAATTTTGGCTGTGAAAATAATTTTCGGGGAACAAAGATTTCGCAGGGGAAATAAGTTCGACGCCCGGGCACCTTCGGTGGTGCCCACACCGAAGGCGCCCCGCTAAATTTTTTTACAAAGATTTGTTGTTCTACGCCAAAGGCGCGGGCGCCGAATTTGTTGTTCCACGCCGAAGGTGTCCGTGCCGCTACATATTTTTACGCTAATTTATTCCGTTAAATTTTAGATATGTAAATAATTTTACGGAGAACAAAAATTTCGCGGGGGAAATGTTAAATGAACCGTGCCCGCGGGCACGGGTTATGACTAGTTATTATATATATTAAGACATAACACTGATAGATTATTACAAATTTGTGCCCTGACGCCCAAAAATTAAAAGAAGTTAACGGGGCGATCGCGGCTTCGCGAGGGTCGTGAAAACGAGGTTCGGATCACGCGTCCGGACTATGGATAATTACAATGGAACCCAAACACGAATATACGCACACGAAAATAGCATACGCACCAAAATACGTACAACCGGAAAGTGGTCGTTACATTTCCTTGCGTAGATCTTTTGACGGTGGTAGGTGACAAGAGAGCTTCGAGGGGACTACGAACTTTGGAAGAAGATATATTCCTTGTTTTAGAGTTTCTGGTAAGATCTCTCCTTTGGTTGTGTGCATGAGGCATTGTAATTGCTAAAGTGCTAGAGTTATTTTGTCGATAAGGCATATATTGGTTTGGAGGAGATTTGTAGTCGGTGTATTCTCTGTATTATCATATCTGATCTAGTGAAAATCGTGACAACGAAATACTAGACGTAGGCCATAGGTTGGGCCGAACCAGTATAAATCATTGACTCTCTGTGTGGTTGCTTGGTCTTGATTGTATGGTGCTTTTCTTGTGCTTCTTATGATTCATCCAAGATCCCAACTCTGCATTGATTTAGTTGGTAACACATTATCTTCATATATTCCGCTATACACACGTATGTATTGTTTGACATTGTGTCAGATTCCCAACACCACCAATGCTCAACATTATGTGGTCATAATGCATGAAACTCATGTTATGTTCTCAAAAGAGGTTTAAGATAAAATAGGAATCCATGCATAGACTACAAAAAGCTCTTTAGTTTATTGTAATGTTGCATGCATGAGAGGTGTGCTGATTGCATGATGAATATCATTACTGTGAATCTCTACAAAATTAGCTTATTTCAACCATTTTACATATTGCATTCCATGCACCCATAATACAACAATCAAATTAAACAAGATGTTCACCTGAAGCAGGAATATTACTTACAGGGTTTAGAGCAGATGCATGAATATGTTATTCATAGAAGCACCCCATGGCAGCTATCGAAGGGAAGATGAGTGAAGTTACGGCCACCAGTATAAGACCCGAAGGAGAAATAGACATTTTTTATATACTTTGCCTATCCGTTGCAAATGAACTCACCTTTTTATTTAATTCTTGGGCTATGGAACACATTGCATATGTGTATCAAATATGAGAGACCTTGATTGGGATTTGACTGTAGATTTATGTTCACGTATATTATCTAAATTAAAAGATTATATGAGAATAAAATGCCATCAAAATCTATATGATTTTTTAAATTTTTTATTTATACAAAATATATCCTGACAAATTCCCTTGTTCATTGGCTTAATTAGCATGTCTAAAACTAGCCATTTTGTGCTTCTGATGATAGATAATACAGTGAATGAGTTATGTGGATTGCATGATGAATATCACCACCAAGAAATTTTTTAACATGGTTTATTTCAATATTTTTAACAAGTAGCATTCCATGTACCAATAATACAAGCACCAAAATCAAACAAATTTTTCTTCCATTGGATGTATTTTATTTTTATGGCTTGGACCAGATGGAGGAATATGCTGGTTTCTTGGGAGCATCCCATGCTAGGCATTGAAAGGAAGAGGAGGGGTGTTAGGGCCACCCGTACTTGGTCCCGAAGGTGGAACAGGCGTGTTCCTCGGGAGCATCCCATGACGGCCACCGGAAGAAAGAGGAGGGTCGTTAGGGTCGTTTCCAGTACTTGGTCCCGGGTGTAGAATAGGCGTGTTCCTCGGGAGCATCCCATGGTGGCTACCGGAAGAAAGAGGAGGGTCGTTAGGGTCACCCGTACTTGGTCCCGAAGGTGGAACAGGCGTGTTCCTCGGGAGCATCCCATGATGGCCACCGGAAGAAAGAGGAGGGTCGTTAGGGTCGTTTCCAGTACTTGGTCCCGGATGTAGAATAGGCGTGTTCCTCGGGAGCATCCCATGGTGGCCACCGGAAGAAAGAGGAGGGTCGTTAGGGTCACCCGTACTTGGTCCCGAAGGTGGAACAGGCGTGTTCCTCGGGAGCATCCCATGGTGGCCACCGGAAGAAAGAGGAGGGTCGTTAGGGTCACCCGTACTTGGTCCCGAAGGTGGAACAGGCGTGTTCCTCGGGAGCATCCCATGATGGCCACCGGAAGAAAGAGGAGGGTCGTTAGGGTCACCCGTACTTGGTCCCGAAGGTGGAACGGGCGTGTTCCTCGGGAGCATCCCATGATGGCCACCGGAAGAAAGAGGAGGGTCGTTAGGGTCACCCGTACTTGGTCCCGAAGGTGGAACAGGCGTGTTCCTCGGGAGCATCCCATGATGGCCACCGGAAGAAAGAGGAGGGTCGTTAGGGTCGTTCCCAGTACTTGGTCCCGGATGTAGAATAGGCGTGTTCCTCGGGAGCACCCCATGATGGCCACCGGAAGAAAGAGGAGGGTCGTTAGGGTCGTCTCCGGTACTTGGACCTGAAGGCGGAACAGGCGTGTTCCTTGGGAGCATCCCGTAGCGTCCCTTAAACCCTAACTCCATACTTGAGCCCTTCTCATTGACATCACGATTGTCGAGAGGCCGAGCAATAGCTGGGGAGAAAAGTTGGAGGAGAGTAGCGGTAACAACTAGAACTAGAAGAAAAATTATGTTTCTAGCCATCTTTTTTAGTTTGCCCATCCTAAACAAATGAACACATCTATTTATAGAATTTGTGGGCTTATGGAATACTTTGAATATGTGCAATGAAATCTGGGAGATAAATGCTTGGGATTTGATTGTAGATTTGGGTGCATGTACACCATCTAAATTAATTGATTATAACAAAAAAAACAATCTACCATATCAATCATATTAATTTTATAAATTTTGTCATTAATTAGAGATGCATCTGGACAGCTCCCCGGGGGTATTTACTTAATTAGAAAGTATAAATTTCATCATTCTGCGCTTATGATAATAATGCGATGTATGTGCTCATGCTACCAAAATAAATTTCTATTCCGTTAGAAATTGATGCCTTCATTTGTCTTTTAGAAACCAAATTGCAATTCTTTAGGGTGCTAAATCATTTGACAATGCGTATTTGTTTCAACCAGTGTGGATTAATTATTTCACTTGCAAGTTAATACTTGATGTTACTTTGTGTATGTTGGTTTTATACCAAACCAATGTCTTCTGAATTACAAAAACAAATTTTGGGCCTAGCTTTTTGTGTGCTATTGCAATGCTTGTAGGAGAGAAGTAATTTTAATTTTTTGATAATATCTGTGAGTTCAATTTCTTAAGATTCGAAGAGTGTTACATGGTTATATTTTATATCATTAGATTAGTTGGATTGGATTGACATTAGAAAAATTGGAATTGGATTTTTGATAATGAAGAGTTGTAAAGTTTGATGTAAAGTTTAGGATAGTTTATGTGAACATGGTTAAGTATAAGATAGTTTTGGTGAACAATTATAACGTTAAGAATAGTTTTTGTGAACTTTAGTAAAATTTACGATTGCAGAAGTGACCACGATGGGGTTGCTCAAATAGGGTAATGATAGCTAGACACCAAGGTGCAGCAACATGTTGGGAAATTGGCTAAAAAATAGGGCAAGGATGTAAGGACCCTGGTTATGGAGAAAACACTAGAAGGGGGGTTGAATAGTGTTTATGCAATTTAAAAAGATAGTTACACCAAATTAAATTTCTAACCAACAATAAGTGCGGAATAAAAGAAAACCCCAAAATGAAACAATGCAAACGCAAGGGTGTTTCAAGGGTTCGGATTACCCAAGTCACTTCCCGACTTATTTCCGGTAAGCCTACGTCCCTTCCACCCGTTAACCACCGGATACTCAAGTTAGAATCCTAACTTGAGGTTTCCTTAAAAACCCCACTTGTAGCAACCCTACAGGTGAAATCGAAATACACTCGACGTCCTTGACTCCCACATCTTGGGGGCAAGCAAACCACTCTCACAACCCGAGAGTTAATCAAATAACGAGAGTTATGAAATATGAAAATAAGCAACACTTACAATCACATATGCCTTGAAGTAGAACTTGAAGGAGAAGTGTGTTGTGTGTTGAAAGACTCTCTTGGAAGAGAGAAAAGCCCTTTCTCTTGACTGCACCAAATGCCTAGAAGATTTCTCTTTGGTTCTAGGTTGGAGAGCAATAGATTGAAGATTGGAATTCTAGGGCTTTATGATTTGAGAGCTTTTATCTTGAGAGAAAGAAAGCTTGAAAGATTTATCAAATGAACCTTGAATGAATGAGTAACTCGTAACCTCTCAATGGAACAGTAGAGGCTCTTTTTATAGGTTTCACAAATCCTTTAAACTGAATCACCAAAAACCCCTTCGAAATCCGTGAGGAACAACTCAACGGATAGAATCTGTGCCCGTGACAGTCGACTGTTGAACAACACACAGTCGACTGCTGCACAGTGACAGAGGGTAGGTGAGAATTCATAACGGTAACTTACCACTTGGACAGTCGACTGATGAGGCATGGGCAGTCGACTGTTAAACCAACAGGCGGCTGTAAATCCTACAACAGGCGACTGGCCGAAAGCAGGGTTAGTTGAGGAAATCTGAGAAAATTCAGGGAATACAGGACATGCGACTGATGAAGAGAAGATAGTCGACTGTTAAACTAAACAGGCGACTGTAATTCCTTCTACAGACGACTGTCAAGACCCTGACATTTTCCAGAGAGTTAAGTCATCAAACATGCTCAAAGACAGACGACTATTGAAGCATGAACAGTCGACTGTCAATACAACAATAATCGACTGGCCAGATCAAAACAGAGAAAACAATTTGGGCTTAAGATAGACAGACGACTGGTTAACAAGACACAGTCGACTGTCACTTGGACAGGCGCCTGTGAAATGGATAGCAGTCACCTGAAGGAGTTAAAGCTAAGAAGCCCAAAGCTAGACTGAAAAAGTTTGTGCATAACAGGCGACTGAAGAACAAAACACAATCGACTGTTTTGAGACAATCGATTGTAAATCGTTCAGCAGTCGACTGTAGAAAACATGATATGCACAATCTAGATAGAAATGAATTGGAGTCTAAGAAAAGTTGATCTAATGATATCCTAAGACTGAGATGAAGATGTGTGTGTGTGTGTGTGTGTGCGTGCGTGTGTGTGTGCGCGCGCGCTCCAACATAGTTCTACTTCTAAGTTACATACTAGAAGAGAAACAAGAAGATTACACTTGTAAAACTCTTCGTTCCAACGCATGAGCTTGAAGTCTTCTAGGAGCTTCAATCACCATTTATGATCATCCAATCCACTTCCTTTGCTTTCAATGATCTTTGAGTATAATCCATTGCTAATTGATCTTCATGACATGCATGGGCAATGGATTAACTGTCAATAGAGAATTAGTCACAAGTATTTATGTTTGCTCATCATGAACACCAAGTAGGGAGAAGTCCAATACTCAACATTCTCTCCTTTTTTGATGATGACAAACAAACAAGCAACAACCAAGTAGGTGGAACAGGCGTGTTCCTCGGGAGCATCCCATGATGGCCACCTGGAGAAAGAGGAGGGTCGTTAGGGTCATTTCCAGTACTTGGTCCCGAATGTAGAATAGGAGTGTTCCTCGGGAGCATCCCATGATGGCCACTGGAAGAAAGAGGAGGGTCGTGAGGGTCTTTTCCAGTACTTGGTCCCGGATGTAGAATAGGCGTGTTCCTCGGGAGCATCCCATGATGGCCACTGGAAGAAAGAGGAGGGTCGTGAGGGTCGTTTCCAGTACTTGGACCTGAAGGCGGAATAGGCGTGTTCCTTGGGAGCATCCCGTAGCGTCCCTTAAATCCTAACTCCATGCTTGAGCCCTTTTCATTGACATCACGATTGTCGAGAGGCCGAGCAATAGCTAGGGAGAAAAGTTGGAGGAGAGTCGCGGTAACAACTAGAACTAGAGGAAAAATTATGTTTCTTGCCATCTTTTTAGTTTGCCCATCCCTAACAAATGAACACATCTATTTATAGAACTCGTGGGCTTATGGAATACTTTGAATATGTGCAATGAAATTTGGGAGATAAATGCTTGGGATTTGATTATAGATTTGTGTACATGTACACCATCTAAATTAAATGATTATAACAAAAAAAACAATCTACCATATCAATCATATTAATTTTATAAATTTTGTCATTAATTAGAGATTCATCTGGACAACTCCCCGGGTGCATTAACTTAGTTAGAAAGTATAAGATTCATCATTCTATGCTTATGATAATAATGTCATGAATGCGCTTATGCTACCAAAATAAATTTATATGCACTTATGATAATAAATATCTACCAAAATAAATTTTGGTTACTTGGATTCTGCGTGCGAATTTGGTCTAAAAACCAATCAAGGTTGGCAACCCCGGTCAAATTATGGACCCTTCAAATGGACAGGTTGCCAACCTCGATATTTTCATTGTAATATCTACTGAGAAATCCTCAAAAATGGTCGGGTTGCTAAATCCAGTCATTTTGAACTCAAATGGCTAGTGTTGCTAATCACAGTTGTTTTGTAATCACAGGGGAATTCACTTGTAAGAGTTGATCAGATTTTATGATTAAATTTAAATTTGATCGATTTTTAAAATTATTTCAAATTTTAAACCTATTTTAAAATTTTTTTCCAAGAGTTGTTTAATTAGGGGCCAACTACGATTAGAAAAGTGACTACGATGGGGTTGCTCAAATAGGGTAATGATATCTAGACACCAAGGCGATGCAACATGTTGGGAAATTGGCTAAAAATAGGGGAATGATAGTTAACATGATGTTTGGTTCTTTTTTGTTGAGAAGCAAGCAGATCCCCCCATTTCAAATGCCCACAAATAAAGACTTTGTTGAATAATCCTAACAAGCTTTGATTTTTATGAGTGAGGGACGCCTTTGGCCTCCCCATCGCTTTATCCCTCCATTACTTCCCAATAGTTAGTATAATGGGGACCTTTGGAATTCATGCCCTTTGGTATTCCATGTTAATGAATAAATAGAGGATCATGGCCTTGAGCCATGGTTACTCTTCCTTTCGAGTTCCAACACGTTATCAGCACGTGAGCTCTCGTTGTTGAGCTACTCCTTTTATCCCCTCAAATCACCCTCACCGCGCTTAGGAATCTTGGTTGCTGCGATCCGTTGCAGCGATTTCTGCACGTTGAAGCTCGATCCCTTGGAATCTTCGGTTGCAGTGATCCGTTGTGGCGATTTTCATATTTGGCGATTTCCACGGATTGCGGAAGTGGGGATTTTTATCTACGGATTTTATTTGTTTTTCCCTAGATCTTTGATTTAGAGGTAAAAATTCTAATCCCGTAGATATATATTATGGACCGTATTCTATTTTATTACATACTAGTCATAACCCGTGCCGGCAGGCATGGTTCATTTAAGATTTTCCCCCGTGAAATCTTTTTTCCCAAAAAAATTATTTCCACATCCAAAATTGCGCGGAACAACAAATTAGCGTAAAAATATTTAGCATTACGGGCGCCTTCGGCGAGAAACAACAAATTTGGCGTGGGTGCCTTTGGCGCGAAACAACAAATTAGCGTAAAAAAATTTAGCGGGCTTTTTCAGTGCGGGAAAGTATTCTCATATGTCGAATAGACGGTGAGTCCCGCGTTGAGGGAGAGATCATTCGATCTGCACATCATTCAATCTGCAGCAATAAGTGCAAATTAAAGTTTTTTTCCAAATGCATTAATTGCACCCTGCTATTCCCTAGAAACGTTCATTCTCCAAAAATTTTCATTTTCCCATAAACTTTCATTTCCCAAGAAATGTTTTTCCCTCCAAAACTTTCTACACAATCTCATCTCAACCCTTCTCCTCAAGATTAAATCCAAACCATCTTTCTATCAACCTGTTGTCCTGGTGAGCTTGTCCTAGTTAGCCCTAGGATTCAAAAACAGTTGTCAAATGTAATATGGATGTGGCCAATAAGTTGCACAAATACAGACACCTCCTATCTGTTTGCAAACAATAAGCTCTTCCTCTCAATATCAGCTGCTGCTGCTCTGCTCCTACTCCCCCAATACTTCACCCCTGATTCATCACAGCATATGCATATAAATCAAAACTTGTCACAAATAATGCTTACACTCATACTTCTCACAGCCTTAGCATTTAACAAATATCACAAATTGTATATTACAACACATCACATCGATATTAGAAAGTTCATATAAATAAAAACACACAGCACATCGAATTGATCAAGCTTACATAACACATATCTCAAACAATATTGAATTCATCAACCATAGTATTTTCACATTGCATATCACATCGAATTTAACAAAATTACATACAACATATAGCAAACATACATAAAATGGACATAACACAACATTCATGGCCATAACACAACATTCTCAGTAGAGTAACATCCACCATTGCATCATGTGCGGGATCTGCCATGGCCTTGAGATGAAGACCCGCGGCCTTGAGATGAAGACCTAAAAGATAAGTATAAATTAGAACAACACACACACACACACACACACACACACACACACACACACACACACACACACACACACACACACACACACACACACACATATATATATATATATATATATTAAAACACAGCTGTTTTTAAATCCTAGGGCTAACTGGGACAAGCTGATGTCATGCTGATGTATAAAGAGGTTGATAGAAGAATGGCTAGGGTTTAATCTTGATAAAATAAGGGTTGAGATGAGTGTTTGGAAAAACCACCACTTTTTTCCTTTTGTTTTCAAACCCCTCATAATCACTACATTTGCGCAGAATACCACATATTTCCCCTTTTTGCTTAAAAACCCCTCTCATTTCACTTTTTACCCATACACCATACACACACACACACTTATGCACTTCCACCCTTTGCGCCGAAGGCGCCCGCTAAATTTTTTTATGCTAATTTGTTGTTCCGACTCAAGGGTGCCCTCGCCGAATTTATTGTTCTACGCCGAATTTGTTGTTTTGCACAAATTTGACTTTGTAAATAATGTTTGGGAACAAATATTTCGCGGGGTGAAATCTTAAATGAACCGTGCCTACAGGCACGTGTTATGACGGGTTATATTATATATATATATATATATATATATATATATATATATATGGAAATGTGCCTGAGGTTGACCTCAGGCAGAATTACCTGCGCACAACCCCGTTGTTCGGGGTTTGCAAGTATTTTTTTTGAATTTTTTTGCAGTAGGTAGATATACTTGTTATGTAGCTCCCCGCAAAATTGTAGGTCAATCCAATACCGTTTGAGCCTCCGTTCATCGATTTCAAAAACGTTGCGCAAACCTGTCCAGAATTCTGGACAGTTTTGCGCAACGTTTTTGAAATCGATGAACGGAGGCTCAAACGGTGTTGGATTGACCTAAAATTTTGTGGGGAGCTACATAACAAGTATATGTACCTACTGCAAAAAAATTCAAAAAACAATACTTACAAACCCCGAACAGCGGGGTTGTGCGCGGGTAATTCTGCCTGAGGTCAACCTTAGGCACATTTTTGGGATATATATATATATATATATATATATATATATATATATATATATATATATATATATATATGGGAATAATGGCTATCATACGCCATATGAGAGCTTCTCTCATACGCCCTCTCACATAAAGCACCCAAGTACAACCAAGTACAAGCCCATGTGGGCTTGTACTTGGGTGCTTTATGTGAGAGGGAGTATGAGAGAAGCTCTCATATGGCGTATGATACCCATTAATCCCATATATATATATATATATATATATATATATATATATATATATATATATATATATATATATAGGGTAAAGGGATCCTAAGGTGCCTCCTTAGATTCAATCTAAGGAGGCGCCCCCATTTCCCACCCTCTCACACATTTTTTTTGAAATTTTATTTCATGGGTATATTGTTCACCTTATGGATGATCAACATACCAAATTTCAAGGGATTCCAATACTTTTTGAGCCCACATCTACCCCTTGCAACTTTGTGGGTTTTTCAGCATGTTTTTAGACCGTTGAAATAGTGAGGGGTAGATGGTGGCTCAAAAAGTATTGGAATCCCTTGAAATTTGGTATGTTGATCATCCATGATGTGAACAACAACCCCATGAAAAAAAATTTCCAAAAAAATCGTAGGAGATGGGGGGAAATGGGGGCGCCTCCTTAGATTTTCATCTAAGGAGGCACCTTAGATCCCCTTTTTCCATATATATATATATATATATATATATATATATATATATATATATATATATATATGGATTATGTAGAACAGGTGGCACCTGATCTAATGGATCAGGTGCAAGACACAAAAAGGTGGGGCCCAGCGATACAAGCCCAAGTGGGGGCTTGTACTTCCCACTTTTTTTTGTGTCTTAGCACCTGATCCATTGGATCAGGTGTCACCTTTTCTACATTAAATCCATATATATATATATGTATATATATATATCTATTATACAAAAGAGGGCAGATTTTGAATCTTTGTCCCATGTGGCAATGTCACATCGCCACATGGGACACCCTCCTTAAATCCAAAACCCAAAACCCCACCAAACCCCCCAAAACACACTCAAACTCAAAACACCCAAAATCACACCCCAATAAAAAAACCAAAAACCCACAAAACAATACACGCACTCAAACTTACTCTTCTCATTTTCACCCGTTCTTACACTCATCGAAACACTCGTGTGGGTCCCGCATCCCGATTGTGTGCGTTAGTTTTTGGGGTGTCCGTGCATTCGCTCTCCTTTTACCTTCCGACGCTGCCGACACGCACATCTACGCTTTTCGCTCCTTCCCGGTTCCGTGCGTGCACTGCGGCCGTGTTCATAGGGGGTTAATTTTGCTCCGTGCACCAAGTGCACGGGCAATTTCTAGTATATATATGAAAAAGGGGATCTAAGGTGACTCCTTAGATGAAATCTAAGGAGACGCCCTCATCTCCCCCCATCTCCTACAATTTTTTTGAAATGTTTTTTCATGGGGTTGTTGTTCACATCATGGATGATCAACATACCAAATTTCAATAGATTCCAATACTTTTTGAGCCCACATCTACCTCTTACAACTTCAACGGTCTGAAAACGTGCTGAAAACCCCACGAAGTTGCAAGGGTTAGATGGGGGCTCAAAAAGTATTGGAATCCCTTGAAATTTGGTATGTTGATCATCCATAAGGTGAAAAATAAACTCTTGAAAAAAATTTCAAAAAAAATGTGGGAGATGGGGGAAATGGGGGCGCCTCCATAGATTGAATCTAAGGAGGCATCTTAGGATCCCTTTACCCACACACACATATATATACTAGTCATAACCCGTGTCGGCAGGCACGGTTCATTTAAGATTTCCCCCCGCGAAATCTTTTTTCCCCAAAAAATTATTTCCACATCCAAAATTGTGCGGAACAACAAATTAGCGTAAAAATATTTAGCGGCACGGGAGTCTTCGGCGAGAAACAACAAATTCGGCGCGGGCGCCTTTGGCGCGAAACAACAAATTAGCGTAAAAAAATTTAGCGGGCTTTTACGACGCGGGAAATTATTCTCATACGTCGAAGAGACGGTGAGTCCCGCGTTGAGGGAGAGATCATTCGATCTGCACATCATTCAATCTGCAGCATTAAGTGCAAATTAAAGTTTTTTGCATCCTGCTATTCCATAGAAACTTTCATTCTCCAAAAATTTTCATTTCCTCATAAACTTTCATTTCCCAAGAAATGTTTTTCCCTCCAAAACTTTCCACACAATCTCATCTCAACCCTTCATTCCTCAAGATTAAATCCAAGCCGTCTTTCTATCAACCTGTTTGTCCTAGTCAGCTTGTCCTAGTCAGCCCTAGGATTCAAAAATAGTTGTCAAATGTAATATAGATGTTGATTGTTTTACTCAAATCAACATATCAAAAAAATAGAATGTAAAACCAATACTGTTTTCCCCCAAATTTCCCTAATTTGGGTTTATAACAGACTAAAAAAAGAATACTGATTACAATGTAAAAAAGCACTGATTACAATGGTTAATTGATATCCAAGAACATTCAGAGAGATCTTATTAATACCAAAGTCTAAAACTCTTCCTTTGAGAAAATTAGCGTGTTGAGCAAATGATGAAAGCTATAGACGGTAAGAAGATCATGGGAACCTCGTGAGTGGGATAAATTGTTATGATTCTGACATCGATATGGACATAAATCAGTAATTGGGCCTTTATGCGTTCGTGTCTTCATTAAATGCCAAGCCAGTTGGGCAGTTGCTTTTCTTTGTAAGAGAACACCAAAAGCTTCATTAGCCTCTCAATTCTGCTCTCTCCCCTACATATACCCTTTGTCTTGGGAGCATAGAAGAGCACGCTGGCTGGCATTAGAGAGAGAGAGAGTGTGTGTGTTCGTCATTTTCTCAACACGCTAATTTCCGTCGCCCCGTCACCCCCCTGTCGGTGGAGGGCTTATCTCCGGCGCCGACCCCCCTTGTCGGGGGTGCGCTTTTTCGGCGCTTTTCCGGCGACGCTCTCCCCCCATCAGGGGAGGGCTCCTGTCTGCGGCGACGATAGCCCGGCACGGACCCGGCACGATAAGACCGTGCCTGTGCCAATAATTTTGGCCCGAAATCCTTATCGGACCGGGCCGGCCCGGCCCGGTTCATTTTCGGGCCGGACCCGGGCCAAGCTTTTCAGCCCATGGGCGGCACGGCACGGCACGAAAAGCATTTGATCGTCCCACTTCAATTTGACCACACATTGATCTAAAGCGGATTTCAGTAATGTGCATTCATTTATGGTGTTGAGTCCAATGTCATGAATCTTATCAGATCAAGGTTCAAATATCATAAATTTTAACAACTTCCCGTCAACACCAACTTTGATGTCTTCAGATCTTGGGGGTCGATCTCAGTTTCTGAGAAGAGACAAAGAACCGACAACCATGTTACTTCATATTGCCAAATAAATGAAAACAATGTAGGACACATTACCTTTGCAACCCACTTAATCCTCTTCTTTCGTGCTCCATTTCGATGCATCTTTAAGCATATGAGACAAGTTTGTGTTTAAAAATATGATAAAATATCGTCACAATATATAATTCATTCAACCTTATCGGACCGGGCCGGGCGGCCCGAATTTTTATCGGACCGTGCCCGGGCCTCTCCGGAATGGCCCGAAGTCTTATCGGGCCGGGCCAGCCCTGTCCTTTAAGAAAACCGGACCGGGCCGGCACGACCCGATAAGACCGGGCCGGCCCGAATTGCCACCCCTAGTCTGCGGCGACGCAAAGCAAGGTTTTGAAATCAAATTGGGGATTTGAAAACAGATTTTGGGAGATGATGAAATTGTTTTCAATTTCATTTTTTGGTGGCTGAATATATTATTTTTGCAACACTAAACATATGGGCTATTAGCCCATTAAACCATTTATTATAAGTGAAAATAGAGATTTTAAATTGGATGTTGGGCCTGTAGCCCACATGAATCTATTGCATATTTTCTTAATTGGCTGTTGGGCCTGAAGCCCGCAGCAAGCCTAATGGCTTTTATTTTAATAATTGGGTTACATTATTTTTCTGTTTTAAATATAAATTTAAACTCAGAAAATATTAAATTAAATCTAGAAAAATATCAGAAAACACCATGTTATTACTGGAAATTCTGAAAAATCTAGATAACTTGATGTATTGCATTAATATTCATTTTGGGATGTTATTTTTTTTGGTCCATATTATATCAATAACATCACTACCTGCATAATTTGGATTAATTAGATTTCTTATTTAATAATTACGAAAGGTCCTGATCCGCTCTGCCGTTAGATAAAGTTATCTAACCTAATGGTGCATGATATGTCTCTACGTGGCCCAAGTAATTATTAAATATTTTATATTTCTCCAATATATTGCATGCGATGTTGACTAAATTAGCTTTGATATGCCTGTGATGTTGCACAATGATTTATGCATGTGTTTGTTGCATAATTTATAAATTGTGTGGATGTTTAATAAATTACGTTGTGGTTTTGGATCGGCCAATTTGTCACCTTTTTATATTCCTCGCATTTTCTTTTCTTTTTTTGAGAGAAATTGTAGTGAGGATATAATTTATATAAAGCC
The DNA here is from genome assembly GCA_030789695.1 of Scilla litardierei. Classification (NCBI taxonomy): domain Eukaryota; kingdom Viridiplantae; phylum Streptophyta; class Magnoliopsida; order Asparagales; family Asparagaceae; genus Scilla; species Scilla litardierei. The sequence goes on along the minus strand of CM061133.1, from coordinate 328,880,915 downwards.
AAAGACCGGAGTTTCTTTCCTTGGAGACGGAGGCCAAATTGCAAATTTGTAGGGACCCCAATGGGTTTCCAATTTGTAATTTTTCATTTTAGTCTTTTGTATTTCCTAGACTGTATAATTTTGGACTTTGGACTTTATTATATGGTGACTGGCCGATCTACGAAACTAATTTATTAACTGTACATGAATTTTTAATATATGCTTTACTAATTCATGACATTTTAAATGCATAGATAAAATGGCAAAAATAGGGAGCGTTGACTTTGAATTTCTCGATGTGGCTGGAAAGAATTATCTGAGCTGTCATATAGACCTGAAGTTTCACTTGCGCGCACATGGCCTAATGACCACAATCTCTACTCCTGTGCCCACGGCAACAGGCACTGCTGAGGCAGCTTCTACACCAAAAGTCTCCGATGTAGTTAAGGCGAAAGCCATAATCTATATCAGATGACATATTGATCGGACCCTGAAGGCCGAGTATCAACCTGTAGAAGACCCACTGGAGTTGTGGACTGCACTGGAGGACATGTATAAGCATCAGAAGGATGTGATCCTCCCACGTGCACGTTATGAGTGGGAAAATATCCGTCTACATGACTTCATATCCGTTGCTGAGTATACTTGGCACTTCACAATATCACCTCACACCTGAAGCTGTGTGGTGAACAAGTGACGGAAGAACGCATATTGGAAAAGACTTACATATTCTTCCATGAGAAGGATGCGATCCTCATGCAACAGTACCGTGAACGCAAGTTCACTAAGTATTCTGACCTGCACTCCTGCCTTCTCATGGCGGAGCAGAACAGAGACTTACTATTAGCCACCCATAACATATGCCCTACAGGCTCAGCTTCTCTCCCTGAGGCTCACAGAGTCTCTTTCCAGAAGCAGAAGAAACAGAAGGGAAAATTCAACAAATGGAAAGCCCCTAAGAGGCAGGCCAGAGGTCCTCCCCAGCACAACATGCCTCCCTAGAGCAACAAAAATGAGGGAAAGAATAAACTCCAGTGGAAAAAAAAGAACACTGGACAGACGTCTATTCCCAAGAATAATTGGGAGGACAAATGCCACAGATGTGGCATGACTGGACATTGGTCCAGAAACTGTCGTACTCCACGACACCTCCAAGATCTGTATCAAGCGAGCCTGAAGTCTCCCGTTGAAACAAATCTGGTGGACACCCAGCCGACACCAAGTTCACACTGGATGATTTCGAGAATGAAGACCTCCTAGATTGATGTCATTTTTATCTATTATGCATTTACTTTGTCATCTGTAGTTGGTTTAATCTTTACTTTTTCAATAAATGAATGTCTTCCTTTTGTTAAAGTATTGATTTCATTATCTAGAGATGAAGTGTGATATATTGTGGACAGTGCATTGATGCACTGGTGAAGCATTAAAATTGCTCCCACATACAACGAGACTAAAAGATGCATATTTCTCTCCTAAATCATAGAGTAATCTCCCAAGTTTCAAGGATATTTCGTTTAAACGAACATAACTTGGAAAGTATGGATAATTAATAGTGAATATCTTTATGTAACTCGTCAAGAGGATGGCCAGAAGACCATCTACGCACGATTCTTTGGACCCCCGTCGGGTCCCTATCATTATAGATATTCATCCTATATAAAGCCAACTTGACTGAGCACCAAAGTGCCTTTCATTGCAAGAGTTTTCAACTCTGGCACAATAGACTTGGTCATCCTGGATCAGCGATGATGTACGCATCATCAAATGAATCCCTTGGAGAACCTGAAGATTCTTCAAAAGGTTGAGTTTCCTTGTCCCCCTTGTCATAAGGGAAAACTTATAGAGAGACCTTCCCTCCTGAAAGTGGGATTAGAGTCTCCTGGCTTCATTGAGAGAATACATGGTGGCCTTTGCAGGCCTATTCACCCCCGCAAGTGGCCCATTTCGGTACTTCATTGTACTGATAGATGCATCTACTAGATGGTTTTATATGTGCCTTTTTTGTCCACCAGCAACATAGCTTTCTCAAAAGCTGATAATGTGGGTGAATTCACTACACATGTCTCTCAAGACTATTGCCAAGCAACTGGCATTGAAATTGAACATCCTATAGCATGTTCATACTCAGAATGAGTTATCAGAGTCTCTGATAAAGAGACTCCAATGGATTTCACGTCCATTGTTAAATCCCAGTTGCATGTGGATGTTTAAGGATACTCCATACTGTATTCAGCATCGCTTATCATGATACGGCCCTCTTGTGACCATATCTTATTGCTGATTCCGGTTGCTTATGGTTCACCACCAAACATATCTCATTTCAGAGTGTTTGGATGTGCTGATATATGTCCCAATAGCACCACCTCAGAGGACCAAAATAGGTCCTCATTAAAACTAGTTATCTTTATATGGTTTGATTCGCCATGTATTATTAGATACCTAGAACCCCTGACAAGCGATGCATTAAAGGCACGTCTTGATAACTGAGAATTTGATGAGCAAAGTCTCATTAAAATAGGCACGCAGTCTAAAGAAGCCTGAAGCTTTTGAGACCATATCATGGGACACGAAAGTCCTAATCTCGTTATGATCCGCATACTATTTCTATATGAAGATGAGATCCTGAAGATCCTTCACATTCAGACTAAAGTACATCAATTGCCGGATAAATTTACGGACAAACCATAAGATTGTTTGTTCGCACGTCGATGATGCCAACACGCCAGCTAGGATTGACATCCCCAAAGATGGATGCAATCCACCGGCAGCAGAATTGGATGTACCTCAATTGAAAAGGGAACGCCCGACAGGTTCAAAAGATAAAGTTCCTCGAAAAAGGAAGATTCCTGGATATATTAAATTGATCCCTCCGCAGGATGCTGAGCTCAGACCAGCGACCTCTCCCCTCCGGATTTTCCCCTGCAGAGGAAACAATAGGAGAAACATCATTATATTACGTACGTACTGGAGTGGTACTGGACAGATATAGCACAGTCGTCGACGACGATTTTGCTTTCGCTATTGCCATTCACATCGCTGAATACGACGATGACGTCAACCCACTTTTCTATAGCGTAAACGCATAGATTGGCCAAAGTGGGACGAGGCAATAAGAGTAGAGCTGGACTCACTCTTGAAACGCAAAGTCTTTGGACCAGTAGTCCAAACACCTGAATGTGTAAAACCTGTGGAATATAAATTGGTTTTCATAAGAAAAAGAAATGAAGGAAATGTGATCATTTTCCTATTTCATACTATGCCTAATCATCTCTGGAAAACCCCAGAAATGCAGCTCATGGACGTTGTGACTGTATATCTATACGACAATATAGATAAGAGATCTATATGAAACTTCCAGAAGGGTATACTCTACCCCCAGAGATGAAAGAGAGACGTAGGAACGTCTTCTCTATAAAGGCTTCAAAAATCATTATATGATCTTAAGCAATCAAGAAAAATGTGGTATAACAGATTTATCGAATTTTTTGCGGAACAAGGATTCACTAATAATGAAGTCTGCCCGTGCATCTTTATCAAAAGAACAAGGACATAATTTGTAATTGTCGCCGTATATGTGGACGACTTAAATCTAATAGGATCTACTGCAGAGACCATTGAGATATCTGATAGCCTTAAACATATCTTCGTAATGAAATACCTAGGCAAAACAAGGTATTGTCTCGGCTTATAGATTAAACACCTTCGTGGTGGAATCCTTTTATACCTATCATATTCTTCATACACCAGGAGTTTATGAAGAAAGATGTCCATTTGCAATCTATTAAAAATGGATGCTTATTTATGATGCCTTCCAGTCGCTGGAAGAGGGGAGGACATTCTAGGTCCTGAAGAGCCTAGCTCTAGTGTATAAGTTACACTCTTTTATATTGCCAACTGCACGTGTCTCTAATAGAACGTCTGCAGTAAAGCTGTTATCCAGATACAGTGCTGCCCTGGAGAGCACCGCTGACCAAGGATAAGCTGCTTCTGTACAACTTCCAAGGGTCAAGGATCATCATCCAAGGAATATATATCGCATATGCAGGTTTACAGATCATCGCGATGACTAAGCCCAAATGTCCGGCCACCTCCTAAAGATCTACACATCATCCTCCAAAGTCTACATCTTCTGAGAAGCTCATCATCCAAGAAGCAAGTCTAGAATACGCTCAGCTAGGTCCAGCAGTACCTTGCAGACACAATGAATAATGAGTAAAAGAGTACATACGTGGAGTCATCTACCAACTTCAAAGAGCGTACCACTCCAGAGCGCCATTGTTTTCCTGTAGCCACTAGATATGAGTGAAACTTGTATAGATGAGTGATGATTGTATTTGCTTTCAGAATATGATGGATGTATAGACGAATAGGAAATGATTGTATAGATACATAGGAGATCTGCAAGCCTGAAGCTTGTATAGATCAGTGGGAGTTGATAGTAGAGTTGTACTCTTTTCCCTTAGTTATGGGTTTTGCCACTGGGTTTTCCATAGCCAAAGGTTTTAATGAGGCAATCTCATTTAACTCTGGACCCTGAAGTGTCCACCCCTAATGAAAGCTAAAAGACCTACAAGCATAAGGCTTGTACGGATCAGTGGGAGTAACCTGTGGGTTGCACTCTTTTTCCTTAAGCTGTTAGTTTTTTCCGCTGGATTTTCCACAGCTAAGGTTTTAATGAGGCAAACATGATTGCTCTGGATCCAGAAGTATCACCCCCCTTAGATTTATACGCTAAGACCAAAGTAATGGATGGATAAAGGAGAGTGTTATGAATGAGGGAGGCCTTTGGCCTCCCCACAACTTTATCCCTCCATTACTCCCCAATAGTTAGTATAATGGGGACCTTTGGAATTCATGCCCTTTGGTATTCCATGTTAATGAATAAATAGAGGATCGTGACCTTGAGCCATGGTTACTCTTTCTTTCGAGTTCTAACATTGATGTTTAAGTTGACAAGTATGTTTATAAGTATTACCATCTATATCTTTGCTATCTTTCATTGTGGAAATATGCTTTAAATATATTTGCTACCAAAAAAACTTGGGTTTTTCGTATATATGTCCCCAAAAAAGTCTAATTTGAAAAGAGTCAACCAAATAATAGCTTTTAGCAGGAGGTCCCCCAATTCCCTTAAACTCACATGAAAAGAGTCCACATGGTTAATTTGAAGAGAATATTCCGTCTCTTCTAACAGAAAACAAAAAATGCCCGTTATACCGCTCCCACCTTTCTTCCTCCTCCAGTCCAACGGTTCAAACCCAACGGCTACTTAATGGAACCTGATAACTTTAATGTTAATGCCTGTAACAATGTCTTAAGGTCTCTTTCGCCCTCCCTCTCTCCCTCATGATTGATGCTTGGGAGCAAATTTCGCACATAGAGGTTGGTAGCTCAAATTCTGCAATTAATATTTGGCTTAAAAATTGGCCCAGATCTGCCCAAACGAGACCATAAAGGAGATGCTTTGTCGGTGAGTTATGACCGGTTAAAAGCCTTTACTGAAAGAATTTACATGCATGTTACTCGCAAGATGCAACCAACCAAACATCGATGACTCTCTTCATATTAGGACAGAACCAAACAGTGGAGGGTTGGGAGGGATGACGCCATGGCCATGGTCCAGGTGGCAGCATGATTCAAGGTTGAGGTCAATAATATTGGGAGGAAGATGACGATAGGGGTGGCTGGACGAGGGAGGATGATGGCCGCAGTGGCGGTGGACGCAGAGGACGAGGAGGAGTGGTTGGTTGCCGAGATCTCACCGTGGTGGAGGGTCGAGAGGTTCAAGCCCTCTTTTTCAAATTAGACGTTTTTTGGGGACATATACACGGAAAACCCAAAAAACTTGCATGATTTTTGAGTTGAAAATCACTAATTAAAATTCAGTAAGAAAATGTGTTTTAGTTTGAGATTTATGTGTTGGTATGTTTAAAAGAAAGAAATGCATTTTATTTTGAGATTTGATGTTTAGGTAAGTTAAAAAAAAGGGAAAAAAAAATAGAAAAAGGTGCATAATATTTGAAGTTATAACCTCCATTACTCTGGACCAAAGCTCTATCATTATCATATGAGCTAAAGTTTGACAACAAAATTTACATTAGCATAACCTTGAATTACTATAAATTAGTAATAAGTGAATATATCAAGACATTTCATAGGCATTCAGCTTATAACAAGAGGCTGAGCTGAAGCTGGAGAGGAGATGGAGGAGAGCAACATCGAAGACCAGCACTGAAAGAAAGACTATGCTACTAGCAATGTCTTGATATATTCACTTCATTCCTCCTATGGATATATTCGAATGAGTAATATGTGAAACTACCAAGATATATTCCAAGCATACACCTTTTTGAAAAAAAAATCTGAGTGTGGGTAGTTTCTTACACTCGGCACTATATTGTTTCAATGGAAGAAACTTGCATTCCACTCCCCGAAGAGATTGAATATTATGATATGATGACATCCATAGACTACAAAATGAGCTCATGGTCCCTTAGTTTATTGCAATATTGCATTAGAGAGAGTAATGCAGATTGCATAATGAATATAATCAACGTGAATATTTATTATTTCAACATTATTACAAGTAACATTTTATGCACCAACATTACCAGCACCAAAATCACACAAGATGTTAACCTGGAGAAGGGATATTGCTCCTGGGGATTGCACCAGATGGCGGAATATGCAGGGACCCGGTGTGGATGGCAAGTAGACACTAGCGTGGGGGATTTGTGTCCAATGAAATATTAAAATTCACTCTAGAAATACTACCTAAGTTTACAATTTATGTTACTCAAATTAAACTTAATCAACAACAATTATCTTGCTAAAGAAAATGCAATGGAAATAAACACAAGCAAGAGATAATTGTTGGATCTCCTGGCAAACCAAATACTATAGGGGTGGATGAATAGTTTATATCACAACGAATATTGCAAGAGAAATGCAGAAGAAATATCACAATCCAGAAAAGGAACAAGCACAATTACAAAGATTTAGCCTGGTTCGGATCCTCTTGATCATACGTCCAGTCCCTTACTCCCCGTAGAGAGTTTCAATCCACTATAACACTTGCTCCTTGTTCGTGATCGTGAATCTTTAATATTTATAGAATGCAAGCGCATGGGTTCGTCGTAGCGCTATTCGGGTCGTCCACAGGGAGGCGTTCGTTGAGTATTGATTTCTTTCTTAGTTAAAAGCTATGCAGTCGACAGGGGGTTGAGATGAGTAATAAGGGAAGATATCAAATGATAAAAAGCTCTAGGACCTAGGTATCCTCACCATTGAATTGAGGTCAGGATTGAATTAAGTTGATAAACCGTTGGATTCATTGGGATTTGTGAGGGGTCATGCTAACCTAAGGGTATTCTCCTACAACACACTCTCGTTGTGCATGATATGATATCCCCTTATGTTATCCCTACCCCGACTCTCGTGATGATATGATAGGACTACCTAACCTATATCGATGTCGACTCTCACTGATGCATCGATATACATTAGGTGCATTGCATCGCTATGACTCTCATCGGAAACACCGATAGTATGGGTCAATATAGGGATTGAAGACCCTAGATTAGTCACGACTCTCGTCGACGGCTAGTCTAATTAACCACAAGGGGGAGACCAATATGCATTGACAATAAACATCCTAACATACCCCGGTTCGTCAATTTATCCAACAATTCAATCAATATTCATTCAATCCATAATTCAATCTAATGGGTTCCAACCCATGGTCCTAGATGATGAACTACTCACAACCCATAGCTATATACTCAATCAACAACACAAAATTGGTATATGGTTGCTAAATGAACTCACCTATTTGTATGATTCTTGGGTTATGTAATACACTGCAAATGTGCTTCAAATTTGGGAGATATATGCTTGGGATTTGATTGTAGGTTTAAGTCTATATACACCATCAAGTAAATGATTATGAGAGGGAAAAAATCATGAAAATCTTCATGATTTTATAAATTTAGTCATTTATACAAAACATACCTTGACAAGTCCTCTCATGCATTGGATTGATTAGCTAATTTAAAACTCATCATTTTTGTTCATATGATGATAACGTAGTGAATGTCCTTTCGGTGCCAAAATAAACTTCTACATGGACAGTGAGCGACTTTCTAGTTTGAGATTGATGTCTAATTTTGTCTCTTCGGATCCCAATTACTAAATGTTTTGACATGGAATATTTGTTTTAGCCAATATGAAGTGTATCTCATACAAGTTGACACTTGCTATTAGTTGGCATATGTTGGGTTTGGCTCATTTCTATGTTTTCTTGATTGTTAAAATAAGATACTGGACTTAGCGTTCTGATTGCTACTTTAATGCTTATAGGTGAGAATTAAATGTAATTTTTATAAGCATGTAAGTTAAAATTTCTTAAGATTAGAATGTATTATATGGTTATCAATGGATTAGTTGGATTGGTTAATATACGAGAAATTGAATTTGAGATTTAATATGTTGGTTAGTTTAAACAAAAACACAATTTTAATTTGGGATTTGATGTGATGGTTAAGTTTAAAAAAGAAAAAAGAAAAGAAAATACGCATTTCTTTTGAAGTCGTAACATTTGTTAATATGGACGAAAGCTGTACATTTTGAATTAAGTTTAACAATAAACTTTCAATTAGCATAATCTTGCACTACTAAATGAGTAATATGTGAAACTACCAAGATATATTCCAAGCATACACCTTTTTGAAAAAAATCTGAGTGTGGGTAGTTTCTTTCACTCGGCACTATATTGTTTCAATGGAAGAAACTTGTATTCCACTCTCCAAAGAGATAGAATAGTATGATATGAAGACATCCATAGACTATAAATAAGCTCATGGTCCCTTAGTTTATTGCAATATTGCATTAGAGAGAGTAATGCAGATTGCATAATGAATATAATCAACGTGAATATTTATTATTTCAACATTATTACAAGTAACATTTTATGCACCAACATTACCAGCACCAAAATCACACAAGATGTTAACCTGGAGAAGGGATATTGCTCCTGGGGATTGCACAAGATGGTGGAATATGTAGGGACCCGGTGTGGATGGCAAGTAGACACTAGCGTGGGGGATTTGTGTCCAATGAAATATTAAAATTCACTCTAGAAATACTACCTAAGTTTACAATTTATGTTACTCAAATTAAACTTAATCAACAACAATTATCTTGCTAAAGAAAATGCAATGGAAATAAACACAAGCAAGAGATAATTGTTGGATCTCCTGGCAAACCAAATACACTATAGGGGTGGATGAATAGTTTATATCACAACGAATATTACAAGAGAAATGCAGAAGAAATATCACAATCCAGAAAAGGAACAAGCACAATTACAAAGATTTAGCCTGGTTCGGATCCTCTTGATCATACGTCCAGTCCCTTACTCCCTGTAGAGAGTTTCAATCCACTATAACACTTGCTCCTTGTTCGTGATCGTGAATCTTTAATATTTATAGAATGCAAGCGCATGGGTTCATAGTAGCGCTATACGGGTCGTCCACAGGGAGTCATTCGTTGAGTATTGATTTCTTTCTTAGTTAAAAGCTATGCAGTCGACAGGGGGCTGAGATGAGTAATAAGGGAAGATATCAAATGATAAAAAGCTCTAGGACCTAGGTATCCTCACCATTGAATTGAGGTCAGGATTGAATTAAGTTGATAAACCTTTGGATTCATTGGGACTCGGGAGGGGTCATGCTAACCTAAGGGTATTCTCCTACAACACACTCTCGTTGTGCATGATATGATATCCCCTTATGTTATCCCTACCCCCACTCTCGTGATGATATGATAGGACTACCTAATCTATATCGATGTCGACTCTCACTGATGCATCGATATACATTAGGTGCTTTGCATCGATATGACTCTCATCGGAAACACCGATAGTATGGGTCAATATAGGGATTGAAGACCCTAGATTAGTCCCGACTCTCGTCGACGGCTAGTCTAATTAACGACAAGGGGGAGACCAATATGCATTGACAATCAACATCCTAACATACCCCGGTTCGTCAATTTATCCAACAATTCAATCAATATTCATTCAATCCATAATTCAATCCAATGGGTTCCAACCCATGGTCCTAGATGATGAACTACTCACAACCCATAGCTATATACTCAATCAACAACACAAAATTGGTAGCCATGGCAACAAAATCAATTAGAGAATTAACAATCAAGCAATCCACAATGGTAGCAATAAAAAGAAGCTATTTATATTATAGAGATTCGATCTAAAACAAAGTTTAACAAAAGAACGATCAAAACAGCTACAAGATTAAAATAAGAAAACACCTGAGTCCTCTACAAAAAGTCTGAGAAATGGGAGAATAATCTGATCCCTGGCACAGGGGAAGAAGAAAAGCCTATATACATTGCCCAAAAGACCGAAAAGCCCCTGATCACTAACTTTGATGGTGCCCAGAGTAATCCTAGGCCCCATTTGGACACGACCGTGTCGAAAATGACGCAGTCACGTCGTAAACGATGCATAAAATGGCCCCGGATAGTAGCAGCGATGCAATCGCATGGTTGAAGCATGCGTCCGCGTCGTTAGCGACTTTGATCCTTCCAATCTTCGAACGAAACGGTCGCTAAAAGGACCGTTTGGCTTCAGCTGCTCTATCATGACGCAGCCATGTCGAATCCGTCAAACGACTACGTTGAGTGCAATTTGTCTTCTTTTCTTCCTTCAACGACGCGGCCGTTTGGCTTGTCTCCATGCGGCCGTGTGGAATTGAACTCTTGAGCATTGAGGTGTCCTGGTGATGCAACCACGTGGAATAATCCATCCGGTCGCGTCTATCCTTTGTTTCTCCTCCCAGTTGCGCACATTGAGCTCCCATTCTCGCTTTCTTCGCTATTTTTGATCTTTTTCACGCTCAAAGGTCTGTAATTGATTCATTTTTCCTGAAATGCACAAAATGGACTCAAAAGGTAAAAAATAAATAAAAACGGGGAAAACGGGATGGAATGATGAACAAAATAGTGTAAAATGTGCATGAAAAAGGGTAAAACCCTATATAAAAATCACTCATCAAAATCCCACAAGCTAAACTCTTCCTTGTCCTCAAGGAAGACATGAGAGAGCATAGATTGGAGGCATGCAATCTAGCACAAGAATGATGTAATGGAGATTCGAGAATTTCCTAAAATCAAGTTTATATACGTGGCCGAGTCGAAATCTGAAAATCATGAAACTTAAATACGCCGATTTCTTTCTGCCAACTCGAATGTAATCCTAGGATGTTATCTCCAACCTGAATCGTCAAGTAATATACTAAGCTATGGCTGTTGTCAAGTCCTAGGATATTTCCATCAACCCGTCCTTAGGTCAAAAGGGTATGTATCAAAATCATGCAATGATCAAGGAAAGGATAAGTATCGGATAATGGGTTATTAGTCGATTGAGGAAATGGCGCTCACGATATATAAATGTTCCATGATTCATGGTTTTGCCAAGTTTATTCATGATTCCTACTTTTAATTTTTTTGAGATTTGCAATTGGTTTGTGTAAAGAGCGTTAAGTCGGTGATTCCCACGCCAGACGACCTTAGGGCACCGAGCTAGGGACCCCTCGGACCTACTAGCTCAAACCACGTAAAATCATTATTCATATGTACTCCCCCAAGCTAAACCTTTCGGTGCGAGGCCTCGATGATTCCTGAGCCATAGGGATCCGGCTACTCTCCATCGCTGGGAGAACAATGCACATATTAATTTTTTTCTTTATACACTTTCTGTTTTTTTTCCTTCTTTTCAACTATTCACTCTCTTATTTTTCGAAAGCATGAATAATTCGAGCAAAATCAATCCTCAGTACTAGGTGCATCGCTATCCAAGTCTTAGGGGATGATAAACCATCATACTCAACTATCGGTTCTACGGTCCAGGCATAAAGTGGATTCCTAGGAGACCTAGGTTAGTTTCATGTACTTCTATCCTAGAGACTTATGAGAATGGCCTTAACTAGCATATTAAAAGGGATTTGAAGTTAAAGACACATCCTACTCAGACATCCTAATTAACAGCGTCAAAATTAAGCGTAAAATTTAGAAAATGAAATTCAACTCGAGATTCCACGCATATAAAACTCGAATTCGAAAAAATTTCGGAGCGAATGCAAGTATATATGTTCGCAAAGCGATGAAGCTTTAATATTTAGAAACCGCAAGTGCACGACGTTGTCGTAGCACCATACGGGTCATCTGCAGGGAGGTAGATTGATCGAATACTAGCTCGACCTTGGGTCGTTGTTAGCTACGCTAATCAATTGAATGTGGCATGAATTTAAGGAGATTTAACGAAGATTGCGATATGATAACATGTATAATAATAACAATCATCAAGATAATCAATCAAAATGCCAAGGAGTATACTGGAAACAGCAAACAATAGCAAAATAATAACAAAAACATATAGAAAAGAGAAACGAATGCTTATCTCATTGACTCATCCACATGAGTTATCAATCCTTGCTTACTATCCGTTAAAAAACATCAAAATCCTAATCTAAACTAACCCTGCTCCTAAAACTAAGGTAAAAACATCAAAAAGGGGTAAAAACAAAGCTACAACATCGCTCTCCTTGGACTGGCGGCACCCAAATCCTTAAATACTAACCATAGAACCCGATGGGTTTGCAGCAGACCCAATTCGAAACGGCCAGGTGGAAAAAATCCACACGGCCGCATCATTTGGGGGAACTATACGCACTGCTACAGCTCTTAATTCTTCAGTTTACACGGCCGTTTGGAATTTCCAAACGGCAGTTTCGTTGCTGCTTTGCTGCCGCTGCCCGCTGCTGAATTGGGGTCCATACAGTCGTGTGGGAAATCCACACGACCGTGTGGACGGATTCTTTCCTTCTCGACAAATCTCTATACGACTGACCGAATGATCATGTGGTCTTCGATTGGGGGTTCAGCTTCCAGGGTGACACGGTCTAGTGAGGGGTTCACACGACGGTGTCATCGGCTTTTCTTCTCTTTGGCAGAACGAACCACGCGGCCTTCCAAATGGTCGTGCATGGGTTCTTTCTTAGGCCATAACAACTCACATGGCCGTGTGAGATACCTCACATGGCCGTGTGAGGGTTGCAGATCATCAGCATGCTCCAGCATGTCATCCACACTCCCAAAGCCATCGGGCTGAGCGATATAGATCTCATCCTCGAACTCTCCATGCAAGAACGACGTCTTGATATCCAGCTACACCAGTTCGAGGTCAAACTGAGCAACCAACACCAATAGGATCCAAATCGAGCAATGCTTCATCACAATAGAGAAGACCTCATTGTAATCAATGCCTTCTCTCTATGTGAAGCCCTTCGCTACGAGGTGAGCTTTGTAGCGAACATCTCCTAATTCGACCACTTCCTTCTTAGTATAGACCCACTTACACCCACTTGCCTTCTTGCCCTTCAGAAGATCCAAGAGATCCCATGTGTCGTTCTCTTCGTCCATTACAATTCTCCATCACTCTGGGTCTTCGGATTACTCCACCTCACTGAACGAGGTGAGAACATTGATACATACTGCAGGAAAGGAAAATGAGACCATCTTCGAGTAAATTGCATGTTGTCGTATCTTACGCTTCGACCTCGACACTGCTTTGAAATCCTTTGAATGAACGACCCTTAGAAACGAGCTATCTCCACCAACTGAGCTTGAACCCCCCAATTACACTAGCATCCATCTGGAGCTCGACATCTGTAGCTTCTGGTGTGCATCGATCTGAGTCGTCGATCGACCATTGTGGAACCTCAAACACGTTGTCGTAGACCTGCTTCAATTGTGTCTGTTCGATCTCCACCACTGGTTCATGCTCCTCCTTCAGTAATGCCGACTCATCAAACGTTACGTCTCTTCTCAGGATTACCTTCCTCTATGTCAGACACCACAGTCGATATCCCTTAACACCATTGATGAAGTCCAAGAAGATACTTTCTTGACTCGAGCATCGAGTTTGTCTTCCTTCACGGACATAGTAACTCGGACAACTCCAAACTCGAAGTGATCCATAGTCGAAAATTGGATTTCCCGACCAGACCTCCAATGGAAGTCTTATTTCCAATGCAACAGATGGTAGCCGATTGACCAAGCAGGTCACGTACGCCAGGGCCTCTGCCCAAAACTCATTCGATTGGTCAACTGTAGACAGCATGCATCGAACTTTCTCTAACAATGTATGATTCATCCTCTCTGCTATCCCATTCTGATGTGGTGTACCAGCAATGGCGTAGTGTCTCTGAATCCCTTCTGATATGTAGAACTTCTAGAAGAGATCTGACATATAATCTCCACCGTTGTCACTTCAGAGACGCCTGACTCGTCGACCAGTCTGAGTCTCGACCAGTTTCTTCCACTCGATGAAAGTGCTAAAAACTTGGTCATTCGACTTCAGTGGAAACACCCACACCATGCGTGAGAAGTCGTCGATGAACGACACAAAGTAGTGGTTCCTTCCCCCATGAGACCATTCTACTTGGCATCCATACGTCGTTGTGTACATAATCAAGAACTCCATTCATACTGTGGATGGCCGTCCCAAATGAAACATGTGTCTGTTTCCTAAACACACAGTGCTTGTAGAACTTGATCTTCCCGGTCTTGACTCCTTTCAGATGATCTCTGACGATAAGCTTCTGCTAAGCTTTCTCGCCCACATGGCCTAACCGCATGTGCCATAACAATGAGTCGTCCCTCTACGCCTCACGAGTATGAGCTGTTGTGCCAGCTACGACCAAACCATCAAAGTAATAGAGGTTACCTTGGCGCTTTCCCTTCATCACGATCATTGCTCCTCGGGTCACCCTCAAAGCTCCATTCTCCATGTCATTCAACAACCCTTGGCTTCGAGTGAACCGAGCAATATGAGATTACGCTTTAGGTCAGAAACAAAGTGTACCTCATCGATGTCTCATGTAACATTGTCGCTCATCCTCGTCTGCACTGTCCCGATGTCTACCATGCTGCAAGGTCGGTCATCTCCTAGCAAGACGTACTCTTACCACCTTCCCTGAAGGTCGTAAAGTACTCTCGATGTGGCATCATATAGAACGAGCATCCTGAGTCAAATAGCCAACCATCTGATGTCACGCCCTTTGAAGCACTGACCAATACATACTCCTCGACCTTAACATCCTTGACGACGTTGGCAGTGTTGGATCATGTGGATGGCAAACAACACTAGAAGGGGGTTTGAATAGTGTTGTATAAAGATAAAACTTTTTCGTTCTAAGTCAACACAAAACAAAACCTTTTAATGTTGCCTAAGAAACCAAGTAGAGTGATCTACGCTTTGTTCTTAATCAACAAAGTAATCTTATAATCACAGAGTAATTACACAGCAGGTAGTCGACTCCCTATGAACAGTAGTCGACTCCCAGAGAATTTATAAGCATAACTCTAATAAATGACAAGATAGATAAGATTTCAAATAATACAAATATTATAACTTTATTCATAGCGGATAAAAAAGAGTTAATCTTTGCAATAGATGTATAACAATCAGCAAATAATAAAGTAAGAGCAAAGATAAATAAACATAGACAAGTAAACACAGACACAAGGATTTCCATCCTGGTTCCCCACAACTTGGGTACGTCCAGTCCCCGACCAATCCGGTACGAGATTTCCACTATCTGCCTTGGCAAATACAAGCACCTAACTTCACTTGTTAGGATTTCCAACAACCTAGTCTTGACCAGGATTTCCAACCACAACACCTAGACTTGTCTAGGGTTTCCAACAACAACACCCTTACACCAAAGGGTAATCACAAAATAAAATCAATATCCAATTCACCACAGTAGATTAGTGGAGATTGGATTTACACCCAAATTCTATAGCCAATAGTAATAGACAATTACGTGTGTAGTGGCTTGATAGAATAAGATTCTAGATCATACAAAGATACGAATAAAGTATTTGTGATCTAGATCAAATGTTTTTCAAAAATCCTTTAAATAAAAAATTCGAGAATAATAATATGGATTTGAAAAACAGATAGCCAAATAAAATTATGATCTTCAGAAAATAATAACAAAAGAAATTGCAAGATCAAGAGTAAAAACAGATTTGGCTAACAGAGAATGAGAGCTGAGAGTTTTAGAGCGTTTTGCACAAGAGAATTTGATTTCAATAGTTGTTGTGTTTTCTCAATGAAAATGGTCCTCTATTTATGGGAGAAATCTGAGAATTTGAATTTCAAATTCATTTGACTTTTGTGCCGAAAATCATGGGAAAAAATCAATTAAAGATATGTCAAAAATCAAGTCAAAACGTCAAACTTCGACAGCTGGTAGTCGACTCCCTAGGAGTGGAAGTCGACTCCCAGTGTGTTTCAGGAGAAATTGATTCTCAGCTGGTAGTCGACTCCCTACCTTTGGTAGTCGACTCCCAGAGGAGTTTCTTCTGAACCATAGCTAGTCAATCAAGTAGTTAACTCCAGGGTGTAGTGGAGTTTCACTACGAAAATATAAAACGACTAGAAAAGGCTCTCAATATCTTTTTGAAAATGATTTAAAAGATATTTTTAAAATGTTTTTGAAATCATTTGTGTGTGTGATTGTCTATACGATTGGCTTTAACATTACCGTAAGAAAGACACAACACACTCACTATAGACTAGTACACGTCTTCGGAAGCTTGATCAACTGATGGAGTAGATGTGAGCTTCACTTGAGCTTCTGTTCCATTTGAGCTTTGAGCTTCATCATTGATCTTTGCAACGTTCGTCCTTGTCTTTGAGCGTAAATTGCGCTTCTTGGAGTATGCATAAAGCTTTTCATTTGTCGCACAACCTGCATACTTAATCGTAGTGTAGTTAGTACACTAAGCTTCATTTGGTGTGATCATCATCAAAATCACTTGGGGTGGAATACAACTTCCATCACTCTCCCCCTTTTTGATGATGACACCCAAATGAAAAATGAAGTTGAAATATGAAAATACACTTACTCCCCCTGCTTTGATGCGGTTCTCCCCCTGCATCGAAGCCGTTAGAAAAACAATACATTCATACATTCATTTTTGAATTTCATATTTTCTCCCCTTGTCATCAAGAAAAATTAATGACATATTATAATTGGTCATTATTCAATTCTTTTTCTCCAACAGTACCCAATTTTCTACGAAGTCTAGAGAATGTATCTTTTTGTAGGGGGTTTGTTAGAATATCTGTAACTTGAAATTCAGAGGAGACAAATTTAAGTTCAACATCCTTTTTGGCACAGTGATCATCTATAAATTTTTGTAGAATATCAATTTGCTTTGTTCTAGGATGAAGAACAGAGTTTTTAGTGAGATTAATAGTGCTGTTATTATCATAGTAAATTACACATGTAGATGTATTAACACCATAATCTACGAGGACTTGTTTCATCCAAAGTATTTGGGCACGTGCAAGTCCGGCAGCTATGTACTCTGCCTCAGTGGTGGATAGTAAAACTGAACTTTGCTTTTTGCTAAACCACGAAAGAAGGGAATGTCCAAGAAAATGACATGTTCCACTTGTGCTTTTTCTTGTGGCTTTACAACCAGCATAGTCTGCGTCACTAAATGAAGTTAAGTTAAATGTGCCGCCTTTAGGATAAAATAGTCCAAAGTCAGAAGTGGTTTTAAGATATCTAAATATGTATTTTACCGTTTTAAGATGTGATTCTCTATGATCACATTGAAATCTAGCACATGCACAAACACTAAACATAATGTCAGGTCGGCTAGCAGTTAAATAGAGTAAGGATCCGACCATACCTCGATATGTTTTCTGATCGACCTTTTTACCTGCTTCGTCTTTGTCTAAAGAGGTGGATGTTGCCATTGGTATGTTCTTTCCTGATGTGGTTTCCATCCTGAACCTTTTGATCAAGTCTTTGGCATACTTTGTTTGATGAATAAAGGTTCCTTCTTTTCCTTGTTTGATTTGTAATCCGAGAAAATATGTGAGCTCCCCCATGTGGCTCATTTCAAATTCTCTTGACAAAGATCTTCATTAGTAGATCCGAAAATGATGTCGTCTACATAAATTTGGATGAGAATAATATCATCATGAATTTTCTTAACAAATAAAGTGGTATCTATTTTTCCAACAATGTAACTTGAGTCAATTACAAATTTTCTTAATCTTTCATACCAAGCTCTTGGAGCTTGTTTTAGGCCATACAAGGCTTTATTTAACGTGTAAATATATCTTGTTTTCTTATCATGTTCAAATCCGAGAGGTTGTTCAACGAAGACTTCCTCCTTTATGAATCCATTTAGGAATGCACTTTTCACATCCATTTGATATAGTTTAAAGTTTATGAATCCATTTAGGAATGCACTTTTCACATCCATTTGATATAGTTTAAAGTTTTTATATGATGCAAATGCAAGTAGCATCCTAATAGATTCTAATCTAGCAACAAGAGCGAAAGTTTCATAGAAGTCTATACCTTCCTCTTGTGAGTATCCCTGTGCTACTAACCTTGCTTTATTTCTTACCACATTTCCATCTTCGTCTAGTTTGTTCCGGTATACCCATTTAGTGCCGATAACTGGACGGTCTTCCGGTCTAGGTACTAACTCCCATACTTGATTGCGCTCAAATTGCAGTTCTTCTTGCATAGCTTCAATCCATGCTTCATCTGCAAAAGCTTCGTCTACCTTTTTCGGCTCAATGTTAGAAACAAATGCAACATGTGTCAAGTGTTCTATTTGAGATCTAGTTCTAATTCCTGCATCAATATCGCCTATGACTTTTGTGTGTGGGTGATATGTGACTTCAGGGAATGATTTTGGCAAAGAACTAGAAGTGTCATTAACAGTGATAGATTCATTATTAGGTGCAATGATTATGTTATCATCATCATTATGAGCAGTGTTATGAGATAAGGATTCATCAAATGTTACATGTAAAGTTTCAACAATAGTTTCGGAACTTTTATTTTAAACTCTATATGCTTTACTACGTAAAGAATAACCGATAAATATGCATTCATATGCTTTGGAGTCAAATTTATCTAAGTTATCTTTAGTACTCAAAATATAGCACTTACAACCAAAAACTCTGAAGTAAGCTACTTTCGGAATTCGTTGGAGCAGTAATTCATCAGGGGTCTTTTCAAAAGGTTTTCTTATTAAAACTTTGTTTTGAATATAGCACGCGGTTGCTACAGCTTCCGCCCAAAAACTTTTTGGAAGGTTGCTTTCACATAACACTGTTCGTGCACACTCTTGGAGTGTTCTATTTTTCCTTTCAACTACCCCATTTTGAGGAGCAGCTCTCGGAAAAGCAAAAGTATGAGAAATGCCTCGTTCTTCACAAAACAGTTTGAAATGTTCATTTTCAAATTCACCACCGTGATCACTTCTTAAAGAAATAATTTTCAAAGAGTATAAACGTTCAATTCTTTTGAAAAATATTTCGAATTCACGGTAGGCATCATTCTTATGAGTTAAGAATAATACCCACGTATATCGAGTAAAATCATCAACTATGACAAATATGTATTTAGAGTTACATAAAGATGGAGTTCTAGTTGGGCCAAACAAGTCCATATGAAGTAGTTCAAGTGGCCTATTAGAACTGAGAGCTCCAATATTCTTAAATGAACTCTTATGCATTTTGCCAAATTGACATGAATCACATATCTTATCCAATTTAAAATTTCTTTTGGGAAGCCCTTGCACCAACTCTTTCCTTGAAATCTTATCCATGTTTTTTGATGTTCACATGACCAAAGCGTCTATGCCAGAGCAAGGGGTCATTTATTGAAAAAATTAAGCATACATTTGATTCACATTCATTTAATCTAAGTACATAGATATTTTATACTTGCTTACCTTTAACAAGAATGTTTTTCATATCCTTGTCGTAAACTAAACAAGAGTCAAGTGTAAAGAGGACCTTCATACCTTTGTCGCATAGTTGGCTTATGCTTTAGCCCATTTACCAAGCTTACATCTTTGATGAGTAATTTTGAGGGACTGTCGATGTTGCATATCCCGACAATTTTACCTTTCTTGTTGTCGCCAAATGTCACGGTTCCACCGTCATACATTTTTAGACCGCTAAGTAGTCTTGCGTTCCATGTCATGTGTGCAGAGCATCCGCTATCCATTATCCATATGTCCTGAAAGAAGATAATTTTAACACGTTTGGTACCAACTTATGATTGGGTCCGATTTGTTAGAAAAAATTCTATTGTTATGTACAGTCTTAAATGTTGGGTATCAAAAGAATATACATGAAGCATATGGATACCCTAATGCATGTACAAATGAGAGAGTTATTTATTAGGAACCCAAATTCAATTTGAAATTGATTTCCTATGCACAAATGAATCATTTTAAAATCCATGCATACTTCTAGTCAAATTATGAACATAAACATTTTTATCATGCAAGCATAAGTGTTTAGGCACCCATATCATATTAGTTCTAGTATTGTGTACATTGTGAGGTTTGTGTACAAAATGTGATCCTTGATGTGCATTGTGTATAACATGTGGTTCATGTGAAGTATGGGGTGTATTGTGTCTAACATTTCTTCCATACATAAAAGTATACTTTTTAACATTGGTATGCACAACATTTTCATTTCTACAAATGTTACTAGAGGTAGAAGCATGAGCATTTTTATTATGTGTTGTGGAAACATGCTTTTGTGGATGAGTGGCCTTCGCACTTAGATTTGTCTTAAACTCATCAATCTTAAGAACTAATTCTTCGTGTTTAAGCTTACTCGTGCTCAAAACATTTTCAAGCATCTCAATTTTATCATTTAAGCTAGAAATATAAATAGCATGTTCAGATTTCAGTGCATCGTGATCACATACTAATTTATCATGTTCTTCATGCAGAGTCTTGTGCTTTTTGTCTAGAGTCTTGTGTTTCTTTGACAAACGTTCATATTCTCTATAAAGATTTTCATATGCACTTGCAATATCAAATTCATTTTCCTCATCGGAGCTAGAATTACTTACCTCGTTCTTGTCGTTCTGACGAGCCATCATGCACAGTTCTTCATCATTGGCTTGAGGTATCTTTATGGGTGTTTGGATCTCATTAGATCTTGATCTGAATCTTTCGTCCAACAAGTTTTAGATTTGATGTGCGGTTTCCGCCTTTTCTACAAGATCTAGCATTTGATCAGTTAATCAAGTATAAAGTAAATGCATTACCTTGATGTTGTTGAGGTAGGCTTCCTCTTGATCAGGATTCTATTGAGTTTGCGGTATGGTTGGAATCTCGTATGGTTCTCTGAGAGATCTCATGTATTTCAGATCTTGTGCCTCTAAGAAGATTTCCATTCTCCTTCTCCATTGAGAATAAAGGTTATCGTTGAAGATCGGAGGAGTGTGAGTGTTGCAGACGTTTGTTGATGCCATTGCTTTGACCTTGCTTTGATACCAAGTGTTAGATCCTGTGGATGGCAAACAACACTAGAAGGGGGGTTGAATAGTGTTGTATAAAGATAAAACTTTTTTGTTCTAAGTCAACACAAAACAAAACCTTCTAATGTTGCCTAAGAAACCAAGTAGAGTGATCTACGCTTGGTTCTTAATAAACAAAGTAATCTTATAATCACAGAGTAATTACACAACAAATAGTCGACTCCCTATGAACAGTAGTCCACTCCCAGAGAATTTATAAGCACAGCTCTGATAAATGACAAGATAGATTAGATAATACAAATATTATAACTTTATTCACAGCGGATAAAAGAGAGTTAATCTTTGCAATAGATGTATAACAATCAGTAAATAATAAAGTAAGAGCAAAGATAAATAAACACAGATAAGCAAACGCAGACACAAGGATTTTTATCATGGTTCCCCACAACTTGGGTACGTCCAGTCCCCGACCAATCCGGTACGAGATTTCCACTATCTGCCTTGGCAAATACAAGCACCTAACTTCACTTGTTAGGATTTCCAACAACCTAGTCTTGACCAGGATTTCCAACCGCAACACCTAGACTTGTCAAGGGTTTCCAATAACAACACCCTTACACGAAAGGGTAATCACAAAATAAAATCAATATCCAATTCACCACAATAGATTGGTGGAGATTGGATTTACACCCAAATTCTATAGCCAATAGTAATAGACAATTACGTGTGTAGTGGCTTGATATAATAAGATTCTAGATCACACAAAGATACGAATAAAGTCTTTGTGATCTAGATCAAATGTTTTTCAAAAATCCTTTAAATAAAAAATTCGAGAATAATAATATGGATTTGAAAAGCAGATAGCCAAATAAAATTATGATCTTCGGAAAATAATAACAAAAGAAATTGCAAGATCAAGAGTAAAAACAGATTTGGCTAACAGAGAATGAGAGCTGAGAGTTTTAGAGCGTTTTGCACAAGAGAATTTGATTTCAATAGTTGTTGTGCTTTCTCAATGAAAATGGTCCTCTATTTATTGGAGAAATCTGAGAATTTGAATTTCAAATTCATTTGACTTTTGTGCCGAAAATTATGGGAAAAAATCAATTAAAGATATGTCAAAAATCAAGTCAAACGTCAAACTTCGACATCTGGTAGTCGACTCCCTAGGAGTGGAAGTCGACTCCCAGTGTGTTTCAAGAGAAATTGATCCTCAGCTGGTAGTCGACTCCATACCTTTGGTAGTCGACTCCCAGAGGAGTTTCTTTTGAACCACAGCTAGTCAATCAAGTAGTTAACTCCAGGGGGTAGTGGAGTTTCACTACGGAAATATAAAACGACTAGAAAAAGCTCTCAATATCTTTTTGAAAATGATTTAAAAGATATTTTTAAAATTTTTTTGAAATCATTTGTGTGTGTGTGATTGTCTATACGATTGGCTTTAACATTACCCTAAGAAAGACACAACACACTCACCATAGACTAGGACACGTCTTCGGAAGCTGGATCAACTAATGGAGTAGATGTGAGCTTCACTTGAGCTTCTGTTCCATTTGAGCTTTGAGCTTCATCATTGATCTTAGCAACGTTCGTCCTTGTCTTTGAGCGTAGATTGCGCTTCATGGAGTATGCATAAAGCTTTTCATTTGTCGCACAACCTGCATACTTAATCGTAGTGTAGTTAGTACACTAAGCTTCATTTGGTGTGATCATCATGAAAATCACTTGGGGTGGAATTCAACTTCCATCACTCTCCCCCTTTTTGATGATGACACCCAAATGAAAAATGAAGTTGAAATATGAAAATACACTTACTCCCCCTGCTTTGATGCGGTTCTTCCCCTGCATCGAAGCCGTTAGAAAAACAATACATTCATACATTCATTTTTGGAGAATATTCTAACCAAGAAGGAAAAAGCTTAAACCATGATGCTTGAAAACTTCGTGAGTGTTTTTCACCTGATGTTGGATACTTAGAAAGTGTACACTAATAAGGACCAGCTTTAATATAAGCTCTTCGAACTTCGTCGCGCTTCTCAATTGTATACTTCCATATTTATGGTCGTAATCCCGGATCACGTTCTAATGTGTTGATATCAAACTCGTCATCGATTTCAACTCTTTGAAATTTTGGAACAGGATACTCAGAATGCACATGACTCTCTATCGATGGAGTTTCAATACTTTTTCTTTTAAAGAATGAATCAATTGTTGTTGACTTTTCATCTAAAAATAGGATAAAGTATGGATTAGCCAATCTGAAACAACAATCAATATCATAGTCGAATGACAACAATACTTGGTCTAAAATATTTTCGTCCAAGATTTACGATAGCTCACAATTCTAGATTTTGTTTACTATAACAATGACACCATTCATGTAAATCAACACAAATCAAACATATACAAAAGAAAGAAAAGGAGCTTACTTTATCAAGCTTCTAGAACGAATCAGCATGCCTTTGATTCTTGGAAGTTGGGACCCACCCCCTGATCGCTTATTTGGAGACAGCGGTGACGCCGCGATGGTGAGGACATAGATCAATTCTAATTTCTTACAACTCCTAACAAAATAACCCTTAATCAAAAATAAAACTCAAGGACAAACTAATTAACTACGTTGCTAAATTAGAAGAAAAAATTACAGAGAAGGAGGTGTTCACCATATAGCGCCCATTTTTGCATCCCTTGATGTTTTTAGATTTCTCAATAATTATCAAAAAACACAATAAATCTTGATTATTGGATGAAACTTTAATATTGGTCTTTAGATTTTTCTCAGTAATTTATTGAAACACAATTAATGGGAGCAAAAATTACAAGAAATTGGCGGTGGGTCCAAGGGTCTCATTGAAATTTGGAAATAAGTTTATTGATGGGGTTTTTAAGATTGAATCAAAATCTAATATTGAACTACCTGAGGAAATAAAAGTTGGAGAACTTACTCAAAATCCAAAGATAGAGAGATCGGCCTTCCCTTCCAAATTCCACCGCCTTGGCCCTTCAGGATACCCAACCGTGAAACTTAAACGATCGAATCCCAGATTTTTTGAGATTCCTAACCCACGCGATCTCAACCAACAACATTTAAGTACAATAAACAATTTTCCAACCATAAGCATGAACTGCAAAGCACAACAAGTCATCACTATACAGTATATACTGGATTAATGGGTTACTTAGTAGCATAATTTGCAATATCCATAAGCTAACAAAAGTTTCACAATTCACCAATAAGACATGCAAATTCTCATCTGATATGCATCTTATAATTAAAGATATTTGTAATTTTCTTATTAAAAATAGAATTCTTATGTCTCAGACTCTCAATAGAACTCCACTTCCACACGGACCACAGTCACCACACCAATGCCATTCTTTTGTTTTATCATGGTCACAGACTCACATATCCCACCATATTACAGTCAATTTTTATCTTGATACTCATAAAACATAAAATAGCTTCTAAGTTTTGGAATTAAAATCGTGTATAACACATCGGTTATTTGCATTGAGAAACAAGCATGAAGGGATCAAATGCGCTCGATAATAGACACCCATTCAAGACATATTTCCTACATTTGTTAGCTAACCATTCTTCACATCCCAGTGCTAAAGAACTGAAACCACAATTTTAATCCAAACCTAAAAATGTCAATGTCAATGAAATAAAGAACAAGGATAACATGAATCGGCAGCCAATGCCATGGTTGCAGAACAGGAATCGACGGCCAATGTCAATGAAATAAAGAACTAAAAATTTTTGCAGAACATGAATCGGCGGCCAATGCCTTGGTTTGTTTTTTAAACGATGAAATCATGAAGGAATCAGCGATTCTGAGTTTGATTTTTAAACGACGAAGGATGAAAAAAAACTAAATAGAAGGATCGGATGAAAAAAAAGGAGAAATAATTGCTTACAGATACGGCGATACCGATCTATCTTTCTTAGGGTTTGGGTTCTCTTTCAGCCGTCGCAGGGAGAGAGGCAGTGAGAGACGAGGTCACGAGGGGCAGGCTTTTTTTTATACAGCGTAATTGCGTAAAGGATGAGGGACTTAATGTAAGGGGGCCATGCCACGGTTTTAATTTTCGAGAGGGACCAAGCCTTTACTCATACCGGGCCTATACTGATTCGAGAAAAAATTTGGGGGGGGGGGGGCAAGACTAACATGGGTCCACCCCTGATACCGTATAATTGTTGATTGCAGCTCTCAATTATGTAAAAAAACATAAACTTAAAAAGAAGAAAGCAAGTTGGCATGGAAATGTAATGCAAAAGATGGCTAAATTCTTACATTGTTAACATCAAAACTGGTGTGCTCAACAGAATAAGTAGCACGCCAACACAGCAAAATACACATGATCATCAGAGACCGAAGACGATGATCAGCAACACAACACAGCTGAGGAGCGCTAAGAGAGATAACAACTTTAGGCCGTTGGTCAGCCAAGGGGAACACCGATGAGCTTTATTACGAAAGGAAAGAACAATACAAATCTTCTCTTCGTCCAACGAAGAAGAAGCACACAAGATGTCTCCAAAAGCTCACAACAAATATCTCTCAAAGTTGGCTCTCATAAATGGCAGCTCTCTCAATGGTTCCTTTAATGTTCCACTATGATCCCCACGAAACCATAACCTAAAACCACTTATTTATTAACCTATGTTACAATAGGTGTCATCATTGGCTAGAAATTCCTAAGGATACAGATCCCAACAATTACGGCATCCAATCCAATTACCGCTCTACGCAATTAATGTGCCGCACCCTAGTGGGCCTCCATCGCACCCTAGTGGGCCGTATCCCAATGGGCGCCCTTCGACCAAGCGATCTTCCTTTTATATCGAAAGACTGAAGTGCCGAGCCACGCGTACGATCCATCGACCATCGAGCCACCATTCAACCGTTCGACCGAACACGGACTCGAACCAAGTTACGACCGAATGACCCAATGCCGAGTGATCAACCATCAGACTCGAACTGACGACCGAACGACCAACTACGTTGTAGAAGACCAATGCTCAGTATTCTTATACCTAACTTGTGCAAAGTCAGATAGATTGAATCCAAGCACATTCGAGTTATCTCTACACAAGATAACTCGTCTGTATAACCAATGCTTCTTCTGCGCCGAATCGAGCCAACTTCCACAAAAACAACATACGACTTTGATTCATCATAGACCATTGATCATTTTTATTTTCATGTATTGCAGGTGCCTAGAATACTAGAACCAAATCAAAAAAGATCATCGGCAGGAGGAGGGATGTTACGGTTAGGACTTGGACCGGAAGGAGGAATAGGTGTGTTCTTAGGAAGCATCCCATGGGCCCACCCATCGTCGGCATGGGGAGGAATGTTACGGTTAGGACTTGGACCGGAAGGAGGAATAGGCGTGTTCTTTGGAAGCATCCCGTGGGCCCACCCATCGTCGGCAGGAGGAGGGATGTTACGGTTAGGACTTGGACCGGAAGGAGGAATAGGCGTGTTCTTAGGAAGCATCCCGTGGGGCCACCCACCGTCGGCATGGGGAGGGATGTTACGGTTAGGACTTGGACCGGAAGGAGGAATAGGTGTGTTCTTAGGAAGCATCCCGTGGGCCCACCCACCGTCGGCATGGGGAGGGATGTTACGGTTAGGACTTGGACCAGAAGGAGGAATAGGCGTGTTCTTTGGAAGCATCCCGTGGGCCCACCCATCGTCGGCATGGGGAGGGATGTTACGGTTAGGAATTGGACCGGGAGGAGGAATAGGCGTGTTCTTTCGAAGCATCCCGTGGGGCCACCCATCTTCGGCATGAGGAGGGATGTTACGGTTAGGACTTGGACCGGAAGGAGGAATAGGCGTGTTCTTTGGAAGCATCCCGTGAACCCACCCATCGAACCCTATCGCCGTGCTTTCCTCACCATTTGCAGCATTGAGAGGTCGAGCCAAGCCTGCGGAGAACAACAACAGGAGAACGGTAGCAAAGGCCAAAAGTAGATGAAAGACTGACAGTCTAGCCATTTTTTAGACAAGTACACAACACTCTTTTTTTTCTTCTGGATTTGCCTTTGCAAGTGAATTACCTATTTATAGGAGTATATGACTGATAAATATATTGCATGCTTCAGAATCTGGAGATAAATGCTTGGATTTGGGTGTCTGATTTTTGTCCATGTAGTGCGCATCTGCATTATGACAACAAAATCTCCATGATTCTATGAATTTCCTCATTTATAGGTGACGCACACGCATATTTCAAATGTGAGAAGGTTATGCCTTTTTTGGTAATAAAAGAACTAATTCTTTTCTTGTTAAAATTTCATATTACCATGGTAAATTGATGCAAATAGTCATATTTAAATAGAATGATGTTTAAGTATGGTTCTTGCTAAAATTGAAGGGACCAATTGCTTCTTGTATATTCGAACATCCTAGCTTGGGTTTAGCTCAAAATTAAATTTCAGCATAAGCTTTCAAAACCCTAGCAGTTGTCATGAGAATTTGGATGCCCGAATTTTTTGAAGTATAGAACAAGCAAGCAAGTAAAGGGAGTCCATAAGCACTCCTTCGGTTGGAAATTTGAAAAAAAAAAGGTTATATTTGTTATGGATAGGGCCCAATGGGCCTATTGGTTATCCACCCACATTGATTAATATATATATATATATACATATATACATATATATATACATATATACATATATATATACATATATACATATATATATACATATATACATATATATATACATATATACATATATATATATATGAAGCTAGGGATTTCCTAGCCCTCAACCCTTCACAACAAGTTATCAGCACGACGGCTCATGGAAAAGGCGACGGCTCGTGAGAGGGACGCAACCCGCGGAAGCTCTGAAGATTTTTTTTCGTGACGCAATGCTTCACGAGGAGACGCTGATTCTTCGGACATCTTTTATCAAACGTCGCTAGATTTGGTGGATGGATCTAGTGTGTAAGCCTAAACAATTTTCTAGATCTAATACATATTTTTATGTGATCTAGATATCAAAAATATAATTGTTTATGAATTGGATCTAATTTATTAGATCAAAATCAGTTTTCTTTATTAGTATAATTCTAATAAAATGCAATTTTTAAAATGTATTAATCATATAATTAGATCAATTGTACAAAACCTTGTTCTTGATGTCATTGAAATAAAAATCAAATTTCTATGATGTTCATTGACCCCCAAGGATCCGGCCTGAGCTGGCAAAGATTCCGTGATGATCCGGCCATCAAATCAGCCGAAAAAAAATTCTTTTAGCATCCGGACGCCCTGCAGGCGCGGCCCGCCACGTTCGCCTGCAAGCGCGGCCACGGCCGCGCTGACGGCCACCGGTGGTTGTGGGTTGCCAGTCGCTACTTGCGGCGGCCCCCCTCCCCAAACCCAAACCCTGGTTAGGGAAAGTTTTGGGCTGCCCCCCCCCCCCCCCCCCCCCCTCTTAGGCTAGAAGCCCAATCAATCAAAAAAATCTCTGTTTAGGCCAAAAGCCCAATTTCAAAACAGTAAAAATAAAAAATAACATAAGATTCTTTATTTCCCTTATTTTGATGGGCCTAAAGCCCACAATAATAAATAAATATATAAAGAAGAAAAGCCTAATGGGCCAGAAGCTCGCAGGCCAATATCTTATTTTAATTTTCTAAATATTTAATTATATATATTTATATTTATATATATTAAATTCAGAAATTACCAAATAAATCCCTGAAAATTCCAAAAAAATCCCAAAAATTCTGGAAAAATTCTGGAAAATTCCAGAAAAATCAGTGAATAAAATGGGAAGGGGATTAAAATAAATAAAAATGTTTTGGAGACAACGTTGTTTGTCGATATCGATAAATAACGTTTTTCGACATGTTCAGTTTTTCAATTTTTCTGAACATAACCTGATTGGCCAGATGCTTACCGCGGATAGCCTGAAGCCCCTCCACTGCCACCTAACACCCCACGAAAATTTCTATTTTGGGTTAAAGACCGACAAAATTTTGGGGGCGTGTCATATTAAATCAAGGCATCTTATGAACAAATTATTTTTGTACAATCAATTAGAAAATATGTTTATTATAACATGTGTATACATCATATAAGTTTCAATTCATGGTAACTGAGCATGTATTTTTAGCTCACATGCTTGATATTGTTTACATGGATAATTTAGTTTCTTTCAACTATTTTATTGAGCATACCTTTTAGCTTATAAGCTTTATATTATGTGCATGATAAATCATTAAATGCTACATAATGCACACTTATATGCGCATACTATGCTTATGCTCATGCACATGATATGACTATGTTTTATGACAACAAACCAATTATAATTTCAAAAAGTTTAACATCATATCCACTTTGACAAATTGAGCCTGAAGTTCTAATCAAATCAAAAGTCAACATTATTTTACCCAAATAAAATAAAAAGTAACCAAATACGATGGATTTCGCGAAAACCATTTATGCGATCTTTTTAGAGACACATTTTGCGGTAAATAGATCTCTCAGATCTATGATCTATATAAACCAATATTGACACCAGCAGTTGTCATAACACCACTAAACTCTTTTAGAGTAATCTAACTTTACAAGGTATGATTCTTGAATCTAGCCTTAATTTTAAGCGTACGCCCGAAGTCGTGACTTAATAGATAAGTGAGAAATTATAAATATCGTAACCACATATTTGTTTCCCCTTGAGCAGTATTCTCTATCCACATAATACTTGAATGACTCAATAAAAATGGCATGTAGACCATATTTGAGCATTCAAATAGACTTTTAACAGTCTCTCATAAATTAGAAAAGTGGAAATATAGACACAAACTCATTCCCCTTGTATATGTCTCCTTAGTAAGACTAATACTCATTCTTCCTTATAAATAACAAGAAGAAAGACTGAAAACAGGGAAAGTCCTGACATAAAATGAGAAAGGGAAGATATGATATACATCGACATGGAGTAAGCAATAGCAAACCAATATCAGACCAGTAGTTCTGATAAGACCCAAAATGTTTTTGCAACATGAATGGGCATTAACGTATGCTATATAAAAATATATACATATCTAGTCTAAACGATGAAAGTCAATTGACCTTATGTATATTTAGCTACTCCCCGAGGACAAATAAACTTTGAAAACAAATTTAATATGTTGTCATAACATAAGTCTTAATGAGCATAATTGTAGACGTATGCTTTCAAAAGCCTTTAACTCTAATGATAGTCAAAAGGGTCTATTTGGGACGTCTGAAATTGAGGATCCGGAATAGCAAACCTGAATACTCTTAATAATAAAACAAGGATGCCAGAACTATCAAAAATTAATAAAAGAAACATACCAAGTTTCGATGGATATTCATCAAAACGAAATCCCTAAATATGACTCAAGAAATCAATGAAGCCTGAAGCTTTGTCTCCACTATGATCCGCGTAATAGTCAATGTGAAGATGAGATCATTCACATTTAGAACACAGTTTACCCATTACCGGACAAAATTAACTTGAGCATTTTAATGGACTTTCAAAAGTCCCACATAAATTCGAAAAAGAGGAATTAATTTGGAACACCAGAAGTGTCCAGAATCGTCCAACTATTAACTTTGGAACGATATAATATATCACCCTGGATTGATGATGCAAGACATCATTATTTAATCCTATAAATCTGAAGATCCCGAAGATTTTTCAAATGAGTGAAGCTTTCATTGTCCCATTCATAAGGGAAAAATGATTACAAGATCATCTCCATTCACGTGGACATTGACTCTCTTCACTTCCTCAAAAGAATTTAAGATGATAAAATTACTATCATCATTAACATAATAAGACCTTTAGGTCTCTTGAGAGTATTTGAGGGATAAAAGTGGACTTATCCACTCCCTACATAGGGCTGATTATGTATTTTAGAGTACTCATTCATATATCCTCTAAAAATGGTCATTATCAAACCTATAATCCAACCGCAGTCCAGCTTTTAACAGTATATATGACACATTAATAAATGGCAGGAACATTGGATAACACTGGGAAATCAAATAATATTTATAACCGGAATAATGTCGAACACCCTGAAGTTTTTTTCACACCCAAAAATGGGTTATATAAATAAATCATTAAAGTGATTAAAACAGATTACTTATCCATTAAAAATCCAGTTGTAGGTGACTACATAGGGACATGCAATTACAATGCAAACCATCAAAACGCCTCCTTAGAACCTATTTATATGAACCTGATCACCTCATATAAATAGTTTCCGAGAACCCCTAACGGGGGAAGCGTTTAGAGCACATACCACATATTATGCCATGATGTGAACACATCTCCATATCACTACTAAAAACCATCAAAATGCACTCCAAACAGGGGAAGCATTTAAAATCACTTCTCCTAATATGTGCATTGATGGGCCCTCCTTTAAAGATTCGATGAAATCCTGAAGATCATTCACTTTTAGAAATCTTTAATTTCCCAGTATTAGTTTCGACAGAAATATTTTTATCATCCATGAGCCTAGAGCTCAATTGACCATTTCAAACATTAATACTTATGATATGATTATCATGAATTTTGATAAGATCCTGAAGATCCACATTTATGAAACTGTTAAACAGTTATCAGACATAGTTACTGACAATATAAATATTGTCAAATTCACACATCCCTGCTGCTAAAAATCCAGCTAGAATTGACATACCAAATATAATGAATGTAATCTATCAGTAACATAAGTGGATGTCCTCAATAGATGATAAGACATACTACGGGGCTCCAAAGCAAGAAATAACTCCTGGAGACTGTAAAGAAATACCACCACATGAAAGTGAGCTCAACCAGAACCTACACAACAACTGTTAATAAGGACACAATTTTGGCTCTGTCCATATCCTCTACCCGTTCCAGAACCTGCACAACAAATGTTGAGAATGAAACAATTCTGGAAGAAATTGAGATATTGAATGTACGTACAGGGTGATGTGTTTGGATAAAATAACACATTTGTCGACAATTACTCACATTTCATTTTGCCATTTAAATGATAATTATAAAAATAACGTTTCCACACTACATTTCCTGAAGCAAACGTAGACTTTGGCCAAATAATATGGAATGAGATAAAAAAAATAAGTTGAGATGGACTCACTCATGAAATGTGAAGTGTTTGGACCTGAAGTGTTGATATCAATCCTGTGGGCTAATCGAGTATTATATAAGCATAAAGATAAATAAATAAAATCGTATGCTATAAGCAATACACTATAGCTTAGATGTTTATTTCGCTGAAACCAGGAAGTAATCAAGTAAGATGAGCTTGACTCACTTAAAAAATTATAAAACTGATGCATCAGGCTCCCTGGTTATGTTTGCGAAATTCCTGCGATTGGCAAAGGAAAATTTGGTTTTTTGCTGCTATGGATGTTGTGACAGCATAACCTTATGAATTTATTCCTAATTTCCTCACTTGCCGAAATAGACTTTGAGCAATTTAATGAAATAAATAAATTACAACCTAGAGAGTTCCTTAAATTAAACAAGGACTCCTACTAAGGTTGCTTTTGCATCTTTAAAAAGAGCAAAGAAAATGATTTGAGATTATATTTGCAAATGACTTAAATCTCATCGGATCTCCTGAAGAGTAAACCGAAATAATTGTTTAAGCCTAACTATCAAATATGATTTGTAAGACCTAGACAAAAATCTTGGCTTACAGAATTATCATCCAGAAGATGAAATTATCATCCTGAAGATGAAACCATCATCCAGAAGATGAAAATATCATCCTGAAGATGAATTATCATCCTGAAGATGAAACCATCATCCAGAAGATGAAAACATTATCTAGAAGATGAATTATCATCTAGAAGATGAAATTATCATCCTGAAGATGAAACCATCATCCAGAAGATGAATGATTATCCAGAAGATGAAACCATTATCCAGAAGATGAATTGTCATCCAGAAGATGAAGAATCATCTAGAAGATGAAAACATCATCCAGAAGATGAAAACATCATCTAGAAGATGAATTATCATCCAGAAGATGAAATTATCATCCGGAAGATGAAATTATCATCCGGAAGATGAAAAACATGTGACATTAAACTTCATACACTCAAAGTTGATGAAGAAACATGGACAATTGCAAAACACTAAATACACCTACTGGTTGTATGGATGCACATTTAGACCACTTCCGTTCTCTGGAAGAGGGGAAGGATATCATAGGTCCTGAAGTGCCTTACTTGGGTGTTTTTGCTACACTCCTTTATCTGGCCAACTGCACGCGTCTCTAGATACTGTTGGAAGAAAATTTATTAGCAGATACAGTGCTGCACCCGCAGCGCACCACTGGACCGAAGATATGTAGCTTCTGCGCTACCTCTAAGGGTCAAGGATCATCATCCATGTTAAATGTATTTGCAGATGCAGGTTACAAATCATCGCGATGACAACCACAAAGGAACGACCAACTCCTGGAGACCTGCAAAGCATGCTTCTAAGGCAACATCAATCCTACCATGCCGAGAGGCTCATCATCTAAGAAGCAAATCATGAGAATGCACATCTAGGTCCTGCAGTACCTCGCAGACACAGTGACGACTGGGTCAGAGATGTGGAGCTACCTACCGAGTTTGCAGTCCACTTCTCTTCAGAAGAGCTCTACACCGATCCGTATTTTTCAATACATCTATTTACGTAATTCACGTATTTTCATTTTTTTCTTAAGTATTTTATAATGGTTCGTCAAGAGTTTTACGATTTCAAAATTTTCTTATAAAAATATTTTGAAGTATCAAACTAGTTATGGAGTATTTTAGTAAGTTCGGTTTCATCAAATACCTCTAAATAATCTGATAAAATTTCATTTTCAATTATTACTGTTTTGGCTTAATGAATTAATTTCCTATACAAACATCATCAAAACATTTTCAAACTTCTACATTATCATTCTATGAACATTTAGGGCTCCCCATATTAATTTCGTAATTTTCTGAAGTCAAATCAATATAGAACCCGTAAACCCGCTTCCTAAACATTTTGGCTTAAAACTCGTATTTCCGTAGTTCAAACCCTAAAATGGATTTCATATTCGCGATCCTCGCGACGATACGATCCCATGTGTATGTTTTTGTAATTTTCAGACACGTTTGGCTCCAGGGGCAAAATCAAAATTTTCAATGTTTAATTACCCTTTTACTAATTTCGTTGCTAATTAACTTTTAACATTAACCTAACCCCCCCCCCAACAAGTTAAACGTGGATATACATTTAACACCCTCATACCAGATTCTTCCCCCCTAATCCCTTTTGTTACGACTATTTTGACCGGGCCCGGAGGAGCCAAGTCAACTACGACCAGTCAACCAGCCTATTGCGGCCTTGGGTCCCCGGCCCAAGGATCTTACGGGCGGGCCGCGCCTCTCAACTCAAGTCGAAGGCCCAAGAGACTGCCCACTTCCATAGTGGAGGAAATCGGGGCCCAAATCGAGGAAGCGTTCACCAAACATGGCAACCGCCGAATGCCATCATTCTTGCCAATAATGGCCTTAAATCCGGTGTCGTGGCCCGACTTAATGGCCTTAACTCCAGTCATCATGGCGATACTCAAGACATTTATTCCCTCATCAAATGGGCGCCATTAGTGGGGGTCGACACTTCCCCATTTGCACGTCCCCATGAATGTTGGCCATGATGTCACATCATGGCACATTATTAGGGGGATTGGCCTATATGAGGAGGGGGATGTCGTCATCGAATGAGGACCGCATCTGAGGTAACAAAACCTAAGGTACTCCGTCAACGACCTAGTTCCCCCACTTCATCTCCTTCCCTCCGATCGCGCCGGAGGACGTCGTTCCGCTCTCCTCTCGAGTCGAACCGTCCCCACCGAGCCTCCTCTTTCAGATCGTCATCTGACTTAGGCATCGGAGGGGATTTGGCCGGAACCAAGGTCCGGCCTCCCTGACGAGTGTTCTCGTCTGTTCAGGACGACGTTAGATCCAAGTGCCGAGGCTTCCCCTCGGCTCCACGCCGGCCGCACATCAAGCGAGGCGACCGAGGCTACCCCTCATCGTCCGACCGACCGAGGCCGAGTGCGCCCATCCGAGCCAAGGCTTCCCCTCAGCTCCGCGTCGGTCGCACGCCAAGCCGAGGCGCCGAGGCTTCCCCTCGTCGCCCGACCGTCCGAGGCCGAGCACCTCACACCGGGCCGAGGCTTCCCCTCAGCCCCCCTGAGGCCGAGGATCCAGACCCGGCCCAGCTGACGTACTCTGTGTCGACTGCATCTCCGATTCGCGCCGTGTCAGCACGTGCTCGACACACCCAAGGGGCCCAAATCGGCCCCTTGACCACGTTGACCGGGCAGTCCACGGTCAACGATTTTGTAGGGAGAAAACACTCTGAAACATCTGGCGCCGTCTGTGGGAACGAGTCAACACCCACGTAGTCAACTGCACGGGCAATACCTCGTTCCGTTAATCAAGAATCTGAAAGACTCGACTGCCGAAGGGGCGGCAGACCACATCATCTTACCCTCGCAATCTCTCCTCTAGTGAGGATTTGTACCTCACATCATTTGGTAGCAAAATCTCATTTGGGGTATGATGATGTGGAGATTTGTACTCTGGCAAAATCCCATTGAGGGATAAAGATCTACGATCACCTCATCTCAAACTCTCTCACCTTGTGAAGGTTTGCATCTCGCATTATTTGGCCCTCCCCATTTCTTTCAAAGGCCGCCTCCGGCAGATTGGGGCTCCTAAAAGAACAAGGGCACCGAAGGAGAAGGAGAGACCATCTCATCGTCCTCTGCTGACGGATCCTCCAGCGATCGACTGATGCCCCTCCATTCAAGCTCCACCGCACCGGGTCCGAATCCGACGAGATCTGGATCCTTCGACGGACTCGCTGCCGAGAGGCTGGACCTGCGGCGGGAGATCGCCGCCAATACCGATAGGACGGACACCGCTCCCGAGATCGATGGTGGTATCGAGAAGCTGGATCTGATCGGAGCACCGCTGCAAGTGGAACTGAACAAGGGCTTATTCAAATCCCTCCCGTTCTGATGGAGGAGTCTGAGAAGGGATGCAAGAGCAAGGAAACTTCTGTGCTAAACAGCCAATCCATGCCGAGCACATCGACCCCCGACCTCCGATCTCCGAGCTTAGAACCGTCTGAGCATCCGAGCTGATCTGGGTATCCGAGCGACAATGTCGAGTCCCTCCCACCAAACTAGACATGCGGCACCAAGCAGAGCAAGCCGAGCGTGCCGAGTGCACCAAGCGTTCAAGTACGCCGATCGTCCCGACCGTAGCGGAGCAAGGCGCTTGGTTCGGCGGTGATTCCCGCGACACCGATCGGCCGGACCTTGTCAGTTATGGTTCGGGCCTCCTGGGGGCCCTTCTAGGCAGCCGAGTAGGCCTGGGCCGATGCATCCTTCACCAGCGACTTGTCGGGTGCCGACGGTGGACGCCCAAGCACGGTGATTCTCAGAACCACGATCTCCGTCGTCGCCACCAAGTCAAAACCCGAACCTCTCCGTGAATATTCCAACCAGTGACGCTCGCGTCCCACTTATTACATACTCCAAGGCCGATCGAGCGGAAGGAAGGATCACGGATCTGAGACGCCGTACCCAGGACGTTTCCAGTGCTGGATAGATCGCGAGCCTGAAGATCCCCAATTCTTCAATATTGCCAACATCTTTGGCGAGCCGTGCGTCCTTGTTGCAGTCTCCCCAGGTCAAAGAGGCTCCGCTCCGTCACCATCCCGATCAAATTCTCCTTGGAGCTCGGTCTCGAAGCTCGACTTCGGTAGGACTCATCAAGCTCTGCAAAGACCATTGTCAAAACTTGCCACGCACGCTCAAGAAGCTCAGATCAGACGCTCAACGAAGGCATGACACGCTCAAGTTGCTCATCAAAGTCAATGAACGGAGAAGGCGGTCTCGGACCTGAGCGAAGATGGATCCTCGACTTCGAAACACCCGAGTAAAGGACCGAGCAAAGGACCGAGCAGATGACTAAGCAAAGGTGGATCTCCGTCGAGACCCCACCCAGGTGCGCAAACACGCAGGCGATCCTGGCATTCCCAAGGATCTTGAAGAGGATGTCGGTGCCTTTTCTGAGATCTGCCGTGACAAATCCGGGCCGAGCTTGGGGGTGATGCCAAGCTCCTAGGGACAACTCTCTCCACCGCTCATCTTGCTTCTGCCAAGCGGAATTTAGGGAAAGCCCGGTGTCGGCAATGTGTAGAAGTCCCTGTGGGATGTGCCCAAGAAACAAAGTCCGACAATGAATCCCTACGACAAAAGCTTACATCAGGATCGTCTCCGTAAGCGAACGGAGACTCTGGAATCGCGCTATTGATGGCGCGATACTCTTAAAACTCCCTACACGGCCAACATCGGCCGACCATCGCCTGGAATACTATCAATAGATAAGTCAACCCCCACTTTTCTGTTTACCTTCATCCTCCCAAATACTCTTTCTTTGGTCATAGGTTAGCTATTTTCGGATCGTGATTGTTTATTAACAGAATCGACAGGAGTCGATACCAACGGCAAATTGCTTCAGCGATCCCCAAAGACCCTTGGGGGCTCGGCCGCTTCTACCCGCCAGAGCCCATACTTACTAATATTGAAGCTAACGGCCACATACGAATCGGCCACCTTGCAGGGCTGACGCCGGCAACGCCACCTCCTCCAGCAATGCCATCGGCGGTAGAGGCGGCCGGAATCAACTTGACATCACTGAGGAAGGGGAAGAGCTTCGTGTTCGGTGGCACCGACAGGAGCTACAATCTGGGGGCCTGGACGTACTTCGCGATGAGCAGCTGCTTCCTCGACGATGGACTTCGGACGGACAACGGTGGGGATCCGGCCCTGGGCCCACACCTTGACGGTGCACTTCTCGATCTTGGGCCAGAGATCCTAGCGCTCGGCTTGGATCGCCGGTCTGAAGAAATCCGGTCACTCGACGCTACCGGTGTCATCATCGGGTCAGCCCGCATCATGGCCGGCCGCGACCACCAATCCTCTTCCTCAACACTACTGCGCCCTCAACCACCAGACTCAAGCATTTGGACCCTCCGACAACGAAGCCGGCTGAGGACCAATCTCCCCAAGCGGAGCAGCCCGAGGTCGGATCTCCTCCGACCCTCATCTGGGTCAGCGATGGCACTGCCAATCCTCCCCTGGGTCGACAATATCAGCTCCGACTCTCTTCTGGCCTGACTTCGATCTATGCCCCTGGTCACTGGGGGTGTCGATCGAAACACAAAACGAGGCGGGGGCACAGATCGATAGAGATCAAGGTCGCCACCCGACATCTCAGAGCTTACCACCATGTAGTCGGCTCTGACCTCCCTCCGACGAGGCTCCGGCATCCCTGGAGGAGACTCGACCTTCAGCGCCCCAGATCGAGTCTTGACAGGGCTCGAACGGGGCCTCCGACGAAGCTCTGGTGTCCTGAGAAGAGTGTCAACCATCAGCGTCTTAAATCGAGCTTCATCAGGCCTCGATTGGAGATTTTGACACGGAGCTGAGCCGCCCTGGGTCGATAAATCCCCCACCAACTTCGACGAGGAACGAAAGCATCCTATCCTCGATCAACTAAGATCAAACCAACGCCTGCCTTCTTGGACGAATCAAGAGGCATCCATGCCTTGTTCGAACGGGGAGCGAGGCATCCAAACTCTCCCGATCGATGCCGCCAATATTTCGTCGAGTTTTCCAAGCCTCACTGGAGCCGGCTGCCGCCTCCCAGACTTCATCGAAGCTCACGGATGTTGCCAGCACTTCATCGGTGTCGACTCAGCTTTCTGAGCCTCGCCAAGAAACTCTCCGGTGTCGTCTCACCACGGCACATTGGCGGGTGCTCGATGGGATCATTGGATCTTCGATCTTAAGAAGGTGCTCGCCTACAGATCAAACACTTCCAGCCAGCAGGAAGACTCGACTCTGTGGCTGAGAAGCATCTCTACAGACGAGTTCGTGGTGGCGTCGTGGGCAGCACGATCTGGCTGAAATGCGTCGTGAAGATCATTGACAAGATCATGGACGCCTTCTTCCACCGCGACGAAAGCATCACCTGAGGCTCCCAGGAGCCATGAAGGCTCTTCAAAGATGCTCGACATGACGACTCCCTGGGTCGCATCCATGCCGAGCTTCCGAGCCGCATTGTCGAGCTCACAAAGTCAGCTTTATCTTGACAGAGCTGTCGGCCATGCCGAGCTCTCCCTGCGAGCCGGGCCGAGCCGAGTTGACCCATCGAGTGCTTGAAGCTTACAGAAGTGGATCCGAGCTGCCCGACCTCATGAAAGTTCTCCAAAGGACAATCAAAGCTCCAGTCTCTCGAAGCACTCCTCAGACATTCGCCAACGATCAATCTGCACACTGACCCCATCAAAGGAGAGCTTAACAATCAAAGCCGTGCTGCCACCGATAACAGTAGAGCTGGAGCTGGAGCTGGAGCTGGAGCTGGAGCCGGAGCTAGGATCCAGACAAAAGCTGGAGCTAGAGCTGGAGCGGGAGATACGATCCAGACAGAAGCTGGAAATGGAACTGGAACTGTGTCTAGACGAGGCCGCCCCATCCAAGAGGAGGCCGACCACACCAGTTCAACCCATCCAAGAGGAGGCCGACCACACCAGTTCAACCGACCCGAGAGGAGGCCGACCAGACGAGTCCGACCGCCTTGCCAAGTATCTGAGTTTCAACGCCAAGCCACCTTGTCGAGCTTACAAAGTTATCCCCACTGCGACGGAGCTGTTGAACCAACCGAGCATCCAGACCGCTCCTCCGACCGTGGCCGAGCCGATCTGGCCGAAGCACCACCGTCCGAGTTCGAGCATCCAGACCACTCCCCCGATCGTGGCCGAGCCGATCTGGCCAAAGCATCACCGACTGTGCTGCTGGGTTCCCGCTTGCCGAACAGCTCCTGCATCAACCCAAGTGGGACGAAGTGGTTGCAGAGTGCCACCATGGAATCTTCGAAGGTCTTCACCCCTTTCGTCGGCCATAAGTCGGGGGGCAACCCCCCTCGCCACCGAACAAACAGATCGGCCAAAGGGCTAGGGGAAACCCCCCAGTAGGCCGAGCAATCCTACGTCGGCCATAAGTCGAGGGGCAACCCCCCTCGCAACCGAACGAACGGATCGGCCGAAGGGCTGGGGGCAACCCCCCTGCATGCCGATCACTCCTACGTCGGCCGTAAGTCGAGGGGCAACTCCCCTCGCAACCGAACGAACGGATCGACCGAAGGGCTAGGGGAAACCCCCAGCAGGCCGAGCAATCCTACGTCGGCCGTAAGTCGAGGGGCAACTCCCCTCGCAACCGAACGAACGGATCAGCCGAAGGGCTAGGGGCAACCCCCCAGCAGGCCGAGCACTCCTACGTCGGCCATACGTCAAGGGGCAACTCCCCTCGCCACCGAACGAACGAGATCAATCTTAGTGCTAGGGGCAACTCCCCCAGCTGGTCGACCCACTACTTCGTCGGCCGTAAGTCGAGGGGCACCTCCCCTCGCCACCGAACGAATCTCGGACCGACGATCTATCGTCACTAGCCAACTCTGCAAGACGGACCAAATTTTACAGAAAGAGCAACTTCTCCCCCATTATACTACATCTCCCGACCTCCACCTCAACAATGGTAGAGCTCAGAAGATGGGGGCAATTGTTACGACTATTTTGACCGGGCCCGGAGGAGCCAAGTCAACTACGACCAGTCAACCAGCCTATTGCGGCCTTGGGTCCCCGGCCCAAGGATCTTACGGGCGGGCCGCGCCTCTCAACTCAAGTCGAAGGCCCAAGAGACTGCCCACTTCCATAGTGGAGGAAATCGGGGCCCAAATCGAGGAAGCGTTCACCAAACATGGCAACCGCCGAATGCCATCATTCTCGCCAATAATGGCCTTAACTCCGGTGTCGTGGCCCGACTTAATGGCCTTAACTCCAGTCATCATGGCGATACTCAAGACATTTATTCCCTCATCAAATGGGCGCCATTAGTGGGGGTCGACACTTCCCCATTTGCACGTCCCCATGAATGTTGGCCATGATGTCACATCATGGCACATTATTAAGGGGATAGGCCTGTATGAGGAGGGGGATGTCGTCATCGAATGAGGACCGCATCTGAGGTAACAAAACCTAAGGTATTCCGTCAACGACCTAGTTCCCCCACTTCATCTCCTTCCCCCCGCTCGCGCCGGAGGACGTCGTTCCGATCTCCTCTCGAGTCGAACCGTCCCCGCCGAGCCTCCTCTTTCAGATCGTCATCTGACTTAGGCATCGGAGGGGATTTGGCCGGAACCAAGGTCCGGCCTCCCTGTCGAGTGTTCTCGTCTGTTCAGGACGACGTTAGATCCAAGTGCCGAGGCTTCCCCTCGACTCCACGTCGGCCGCGCATCAAGCGAGGCGACCGAGGCTACCCCTCGTCGTCTGACCGACCGAGGCCGAGTGCGCCCATCCGAGCCAAGGCTTCCCCTCAGCTCCGCGTCGGTCGCACGCCAAGCCGAGGCGCCAAGGCTTCCCCTCGTCGCCCGACCGTCCGAGGCCGAGCACCTCACACCGGGCCGAGGCTTCCCCTCAGCCCCCCTGAGGCCGAGGATCCAGACCCGGCCCAGCTGACGTGCTTTGCGTCGACTGCATCTCCGATTCGCGCCGTGTCAGCACGTGCTCGACACACCCAAGGGACCCAAATCGGCCCCTTGACCACGTTGACCGGGCAGTCCACGGTCAACGATTTTGTAGTGAGAAAACACTCTGAAACACCTTTATTCAAAGTTTAGTCAAAATTTCACCCACCCTAATTAATATAATTACTATTAACATATTATTATAATTGATTTAATTACCTATTTAATCCCCCGTTTTTTTCGCTTCTCCCTCATAAAAACGCAACGAAACCCAGCCTCACTCCCCATCCCTTCGTTCTCAACTCTTCACAATTTTTTGGGCTTTAACATCATCGTCATCTTATTCAAACTCAGCTCACACCCTCCCTCTTCGTTCAAACCCATCTCCATCTAACCCCTGTCAAATAATCTAGTTGTTAGCAG
The DNA here is from genome assembly GCA_030789695.1 of Scilla litardierei. NCBI lineage: Eukaryota > Viridiplantae > Streptophyta > Magnoliopsida > Asparagales > Asparagaceae > Scilla > Scilla litardierei. Next base: position 328,838,436 of record CM061133.1, on the reverse strand, counting down.
TTTGTTTAAATCAAAAATAATGTAATAGGCCAATTCGGTTGTGAGGGCCGTGCAAATAGGAGTGTAGGCGAACACGTCCAGCGGAAGACCGAGTCCCAGGGGAGTTCGTTCCTCACGATCGAACGTTGCGCATCAAGCGGCGTTCGTTTTTCATTCGGTTGTGTTTTTTCGCATTAAATAGGAATGAGAAAGAAATCAAACGGCAGCAATTTGAAGCAGCCAATCACAGCCAATCAAAAAAAAGCCCAGGGCTCTTTATTCTTTGCTGTGCTTTCTTTATCCACTTGTGTGCGTGAGAGTGCTCTGTTTCTTTTGTTCATTGCTGCCCGTGAGTTGAGTGTTAGGGCTATCAAGTTTTTTTTTTTTTTGATCCTTCGGAATGCTGGTAAGCGGTGCGTGCACAAGCCCCAGCCACCAGGGTTCGAACCCTGGTGGTCCGCATAAAAGCGGGAGGCTGATGCCAGTGGGATACCACTTGATAGCCCTAACACTCAACTCACGGGCAGCAATGAACAAAAGAAACAGAGCACTCTCACGCACACAAGTGGACAAAGAAAGCACAGCAAAGAATAAAGAGCCCTGGGCTTTTTTTTATTGGCTGTGATTGGCTGCTTCAAATTGCTGCCTGTGAGTTGAGTGTTAGGGCTATCAAGTGGTATCAGAGCCCGGTTCGAGTTCTTCGGCACCTCGCGATGGAGCGCATCCCTACCAATCAAGCGGCAAGCGGCCATGGGCGCGAGCTTGCGCTACCGCAGATGATGAAGGAGCCGTGCGGGACAACGACGTACCCCATCCTGACACGATCAAACTACAGCGACTGGGTCCTCTTGATGAGGGTCATCCTGCAGGCGAGAGGCCTGTGGCGGATAGTCGAGGGCACAGAGGCCGTCACCGACGACGCCGGCTACCGCAACGACCGCAAGGCGATGGAGGCCATCCTCCGCGCCGTGCCGTCAGAGATGATCGCAACTCTAGCGGTAAAGCCCACGGCAAAGGAGGCGTGGGAGACACTCAAGACCCTACGCATGGGGTCTGAACGTGTGCGCGACGCCAAAGCTCAGACACTCAGGACCAAGTTCGAGGAGCTGAAGCATAAACCCGGTGAGTCAATCGATGAGTTGTCTTTGCGTCTAACCGGCATTGTTAGCAAACTATCTGATCTCGGTGACGAGATCAAGGAGAAGCAAGTCATGCAAAAGTTCCTACGTGTCATCCCCAAGCGGTACTCGCAGCTGGTCATGTCCGTGGAGAGCTTGCTCGACCTGAACACTCTCTCGATGGAGGACCTGACCGGTCGTTTCAAAGCGGCCGAGGAACGGTTTGAGCTGGAGGCGGCAGAGGATGGCAGCGGCAAGCTCCTGCTGTCGGAGGAGGAGTGGCTCGCGCGCATGCGGCGGCGCGAACAGGACGGCTCCTCCAGCCGTGGTGGTAGCGGCTTCATCCCAAACAAGCGCCGAGGCAAGGCGCAGGACGCGCGTGGCAAGGAGGTCGTGCGCGACGGCGGCGGCAGGGCATTCGGTGCCGGCCGCGACGTCAAGAAGGACAAGTGCAGGTACTGTGATAAACTGGGGCACTGGGCGCGTGATTGCAGGAAGAAGAAACGCGACGAGGCCGCCAACCTCGTGCAGGTGGAGGATGAGGAGCCCGCACTCCTCATGGCTGAAGTTGCATCGCTCACCGTGGCACAGGCCGAGTCAGAACACTGCGGCGGCGACGTCTCTGTTTTTCTCAACGAAGAACGCGCCGAGGTCCTGCTCGGCAAGGAGGATGACGTGAAGGACGCCGTGTGGTACCTAGACACTGGGGCGTCAAATCACATGACGGGCAACCGCGCCGCGTTCACCGAGCTGGACGCAGGCGTGGTTGGGTCGGTCCGGTTCGGCGATGGCTCAGTGGTGGAGATCAGAGGGCGCGGCACTGTGCTTTTCACGGCGCATGGTGGCCGGCACCGCATGTTCACCAACGTCTACTACATACCCAAGCTCCGCAGCAACATCATCTCCCTTGGGCAGCTCGATGAGGTGGGCTACGAGGTGCTAATCAGAGACGGCGTCATGCGCGTGCGAGATCGACAACAACATCTCCTCGTCAAGGTAACGCGGACTAGCAACTGGCTGTATGTGATTTCCCTTAATGTTACGAAACCGGTGTGCATGTCAGCTAGTACAGGGGACACTGCTTGGCTGTGGCATGGGCATTTCGGCCATCTGAACTTCGAGGCGCTGCGGAAGCTCGCGCACGATGGCATGGTGCGCGGACTTCCTCACATCGAACACGTGGATCAACTCTGTGATGCGTGTCTCGTCGGCAAGCAGAGGCGCGCACCCTTCCCGCAGATGGCGAATTATCGTGCCGAGGGTCGCATCGACCTCGTACACGGTGATCTTTGCGGGCCCATCACGCCGGCAACACACGGAGGGAGGAAGTACTTCCTCCTCCTCGTCGACGACAAAACCCGCTACATGTGGGCCACTTTGCTGACATACAAGGATGAGGCGGCGGCCGCGATCAAAAAGTACCAAGCTGCTGTCGAGGTGGAGACCGGGAGGAAGCTGCGCATGCTGCGTACAGATCGAGGTGGCGAGTTCACCTCTGTGGAGTTTGGGGACTACTGTGCCGATCGCGGCGTGCACCGGCAGCTGACGGCGCCGTACTCCCCGCAGCAGAACGGCGTCGTCGAGCGACGGAACCAATCCGTCATGTCCATGGCGCGTTGTCTGTTGAAGGCGAGGAAGATGCCGGGCGCATTCTGGGGGGAGGCAGTCAGCACGGCGGTGTTCATCCTGAACTGCTCGCCGACCCAGAGTGTGCGTGGCATGACTCCGTATGAGGCTTGGCACGGGAGGAAGCCGGCGGTGCACTTCATCAGAACGTTCGGCTGCATCGCACACGTTAAGGTAACAAGGCCTAACCTGAAGAAATTGGATGATCGCAGCATCCCCATGGTGTTGATCGGCTACGACATCGAGTCCAAGGCTTACCGGGTGTATGACCCGGTGAGCAAGCGCGTGTGTGTGACACACGATGCCGTGTTCGATGAAGCGGCGTGGTGGGACTGGGTTGGCTCCGATGCGGGTTCGTCCTCGTTCACGGTGGAGTACACACCGTCCTTCGCGACGGCATGCGGGGGAACCACCACGTCGACACAAGAGGGAGCAGCAACACCACCTGCGTCCGAGCCGGCCACGCCGCGTGCACGGACACCCGAGCCGGACACGCCTACCCCGTTGCGCGCTTCACCGACGCCTGAGCCGAACGCCGTGGAGTTTGTGTCTCCACCACCCGATGCAACACCTGCGGCAGTGATCGGCAACAACGAGGCGCCTCGACGTTACCGCACAGTCAGCAACGTGTACGCCACGACAGGCGAGCACGTGATGAACCCAGAGGAGCTCCTGCTCGCGACCGATGACGAGCCAGTGACGTTCCAGGAGGCTGAGCCGCATGCATGCTGGCGGAGGGCGATGCTCGACGAGCTGGGCTCGATCGTCGAAAACCACACTTGGATGCTAACAGAGTTGCCTGCAGGTAAAAAGGCGATTGGGCTGAAGTGGGTTTTCAAATTGAAGAAGAACAGTACCGGCGAAGTGATCAAGCACAAGGCCAGGCTCGTGGCAAAGGGCTATGTCCAGCGCGCAGGGATCGACTTCGATGAAGTCTTCGCTCCCGTGGCTCGACTGGACTCCGTCAGAGTGTTACTGGCGGTCGCGGCGCACGCCAGCTGGGAAGTACACCATCTCGACGTCAAGTCCGCATTCCTGAACGGCGATCTGGAGGAAGAAGTGTATGTAGCGCAGCCGCCCGGATTTGTTCGAGACGGGCACGAGCACAAAGTATTGCGGCTGCACAAGGCTTTGTACGGACTGCGTCAAGCTCCTCGTGCGTGGAACGTCAAGTTGGATGACACACTGTTATCACTTGGGTTTCACAGGAACGAAACGGAGCATGCAGTATACACCCGGGGTGTCAGCGATGAGAAGCTGCTGCTTGGCGTGTACGTGGACGATCTGATCGTCACGGGCGCGCATTTGAAGGCCATTGATCATTTTAAGCAGGAGATGAAGGCCAAGTTCCATATGAGCGACCTCGGCAAGCTTAGCTATTACCTCGGCATCGAGGTACGACAAGGCACCGGTGAGATCACGTTGCGGCAGACTGCGTACGCGGCCAAGGTGCTCGAGAAAGCGGGCATGACCGGTTGCAACCCGGTCCACGTCCCAATGGAGCCACGATTGAAACTGAGCAAGGAGAGCTCAAACCCACCGGTGGATACGACACTCTACCGGAGTATCGTCGGGAGTCTACGCTACTTGGTACACACGCGGCCCGACATCACGTTCGCTGTCGGCTACGTCAGTCGCTTCATGGAGTCACCCACAACCGAGCATTGGAGCGCCGTCAAGCACATACTCAGGTATATTGCTGGCACTATTGGCTACGGATGTCGCTACGCCAAGGACATTTCCGGAGCTAAACTCGTGGGGTACAGCGACGCCGACATGGCCTGCGCGCGAAGCTCGGCATCGTCAACATCCAGAACCACTAGATTAGGGGGAGTTTGTCAAATAATCTAGTTGTTAGCAGTTTGTTTAAATCAAAAATAATGTAATAGGCCAATTCGGTTGTGAGGGCCGTGCAAATAGGAGTGTAGGCGAACACGTCCAGCGGAAGACCGAGTCCCAGGGGAGTTCGTTCCTCACGATCGAACGTTGCGCATCGAGCGGCGTTCGTTTTTCATTCGGTTGTGTTTTTTCGCATTAAATAGGAATGAGAAAGAAATCAAACGGCAGCAATTTGAAGCAGCCAATCACAGCCAATCAAAAAAAAGCCCAGGGCTCTTTATTCTTTGCTGTACTTTCTTTGTCCACTTGTGTGCGTGAGAGTGCTCTGTTTCTTTTGTTCATTGCTGCCCGTGAGTTGAGTGTTAGGGCTATCAACCCCCCTCTCTCTCGTCACCCGCTCTCCCCCTCAGATTGTCTCTCCCGCTCTCCGCTTCTCCGACGAGAGCCCGACCCCCGCCAACGACGCCGCCCCCACACCCATGCCGAAGAAGCGACCACCGCTCCGATCTCCTCTCCCCGTGCTCAGCTCTCTCCCCGTTCGAAGGCACGCAGCACCCCCCCCTCCCAAGCCCGCTGCGACCTCCGCCTTGCCTTCGACAGACCGCCTCGTCGCTGAAGGCCACCACCGACGTCGACTTCACCCTCGCCTGAGACCCCCGACGCAAGTTCGCCGCTACCCTCTCACCCTCTCCCCTCCGACGGAAGCCACCAAACAGCCCGGCGAACCCCGACTCCCTCTCCCCTGCTGCAGACCCGCCGCACACGCTCAGCCTGTCGCCTCTGTTGGCCTCGAGTGCCGCCCAGCCCCACTCGCCCTCCCCTGCCATTCCTCTACTCGCGCCGCCGCTCCTCCTCCACCGCCTTCACCGAGTCGCCGCCAAACCCAACAAGACCCCGCCACCCTGACTGGGCCACCGTCGACAACAAACTCCCCCCGAGCTCCGCATCCCCTCCATCCTCCCATTCACCGCCCCTCTCCTCTCCCCTGAGCTCCGCCCCCATCTCTCGCCTCCGACTCACGGCGCCTCCAGCACCGCCTCCATCCCGCTGCACAACCCCGCTAACCCATGCACGCTCACCCCTCTCCCTGTCTTCGACCCCAACTCCTTCCACCACTGCCCTAACCCACAGAGTCCCCGTCGGCGACGTCTCTGCCACCCTCAGACGTCGCTCATCCCCTCCGCCCATGTTGGCCCTCTGTCGCTGCCATCGCCTCTCCGCAGCAGCCACCGCCATTGCTTCAGCTTCGCCACCTCCCTCACGACGCCACCGCCAAGCTCCGGTGAGCCCGCATCAGCTAGCCCCCGTCCGCTGCCATTCTTCCCTCACCTCGACGTCGCTCCTTCGTTGCCGTCGCTTGCACCGCCCGCGTCCGCCCGTGTCTGCCGCCGCCGACCGCACCGACTGCGCCTCCCTCCGATAGTTGTTCCGCCGCAGCCGTCAACGAAAAGACCCCCAGCCCCGCTGCGTAAGAAACGAAGAGAAGAACGAATATGTATAATTAAATACATATATACGTATACGTATAATAAGGGTATTTTAATATTTTATAAAATATTATATAAGGATAATGGTTTTAAATTCATAAATAATTATATACAAGTCAGCAAATACGGGGCCAGCTCCAGAAAATCAGAAATGACGTTCTGGATCCAATGGCGCTAGTTTCATCTCAATCAGACACTTAGTTTTTCCAGAATAAATTTTTAACCCTAAAAATTAAATACGTAAATTCCTTTTAAAAATCCATAACTTGTTATTTTCACGTAAACTGATACGTGAGAAAAATATATGTTACAGTACTCTTTGAGACGGTCATTTTGACAACTCACTTGCAACTTTCCGATTAGTATTGCACCCAGAAAAAATTGTTGAATAAACACGTTAACTAATTAAAAATGGTTTTTAAATTTATTTTTGAGCTTTTAAAAATTATAAAAATTAACAGAAGCTTCAGAAAAATATTTCCTCCTGTAGTAAAATTATTTTCATTATATCTAGCTTATACAAAAATTTAGAATGCTTTTTGTCACCGTTTCAATCGATTTTAAAATAAAAAACAATCCAGTTAAATAAATAGAAAACAGCGTATTCTTTAACCAATTGTTTCTTATGTTTGCAGGTACTGATTAGCGTGCACCAGCATCCTTGGAAGCACTAGATCCAATCCCGAGTCACTACCACCACCTCGAGATCAGTAAGTCACAGTAAATTCTAGATTTAGAAAATTAGCTATTGTATAAGTACGAACTTAGGATTCTTAATTTGGGTAAATTGTGTGCTAACGAAACTACCACCATTAAAACAACAATTTTTGTATTCCATGTTTGTTGAACTTGTCTTTATACTCAAATTTCTCAGCATTCACTTTATTTTACTTTCTGGTTTTCAATAAGAAAGTCGACCAGTGGTCTATCAACGTAAACAAGGAATTGATAAGATCATGTGTTACATCTTGTGGAATAACTCGTGGAATAAATCGTAAAATGATTTGTGGAACAACTTGTGGAATATTTCGTGGAATATCTCGTGAAATGTCTACAGGAATATCTCGTAGAATGACTTGTGGAATATCTCGTATGAAACATGAAATTGTTACACATGACACTAGGGTTTGGGGTAACTCATTGTAGAGAAAGTGTGGGAGCTATGACCGGAGTCACACTCTCTCGTCTTGTCTCGTTTCGTCTCGTTTTAAAAGTATGTTGTGGTTGATGCCCGGGATTTGCTCCCAGTGGCAACGGAGGTGACCCATGGTTAGGGGTGGCAAACGGGCGGGTCGGGTCGGGTTCGGGTCGGGTCATGTTTGACCAGACCCGAATAAGGGTAAACCCGAACCCGACCCGAATTAAATTCGGGTAAGGGTTCGGATACCCGAACCCGACCCGGCCGTAACCCGGGTGACCCGTACCCGACCCGGTTTGTCTTACGGGTCGGGTTCGGGTTGGGTTCGGGTCGAGTTCGGTATGAAATAGTGATTATTTTTCAAAAAAAGTCGGGTTCGGGTCAGGTTCAGGTCGGGTCCGGGTCGGGTTGGGGTGAAAAGAGTGAAAATACGGGTCGAATTCGGGTCAACCGGGTCGAGGGGTCAAACCCGTACCCGACCCGGATTTTTATCCGGGTCGGTCGGGTTGACCCGAATTCGACCCGACCCGGATTGGCCCCTACCCATACCCGACCCAAGAGGCCAGGTTCGGGTCGGGTCGGGTCGGGTCGGGTCTATTTTTCCACCCCTACCCATGGTTGCATATCATACTTTCCTACATGAGTCACATCACATAGTTTAGTGCGTCTCATTCAGTACTTTGCATGTTTAATTGCTACAGTTCATGCCTGCTAGTCTTACCATTGCTATCACCATGTTTGCTCTTATACGTTACTTTTTGTACTTGCACGGTCACCTTTACTTTACATATTACATGCACTTTACTTACCACACTTGTGCAGCCACTCATACTTTACTTGTTGTACTTGTAGCTACCGCAGTAGTATACTTCACTTGCTTAGCCTGCTTTACACTTGCAATACCACAGTACAGTTTGTTCTCTCTTTTCAGTTCTGTTTACTTTTCAGTTATGTACAGTTATTGTTCAGTACTTTATTTTTCACTATGGTTTGCTTGTACGTAGTTGCTTTTTGTCATATTTGTGCACTGCTTCTTTTCTATATTTAGAATTGTTGTGACTTACCTATGGTTCCATCTTCGTGGCACCGCAGACGTCGCACCTGCTGAGGCAGATGTTCTTGAGTTGGCAGAGCCAGAGTTCGACTCTGAGACCGCACCTTTCAGGACTATTTGCACTTATGTACTTTCTTTCTTTCATGTATCCTTTTTGGACCATTTTGTACAGTATGGATTGTAATAATTGGACACTATTTGGGTATTTTTGTACATCTCTGCATCGTGTAAATTTTGTTTTCACTGGTTAACTACAGGACCTGCGCAAATATCAAATAAGTAACAGGCCCCTGAGAGCGGGTCGTTACAAGCTCCCTCAGATTCAGTAGCTGCCATATATGAATGATTCTTGTGTAGATGATCGATACTTGCATAGATGAGCGATGTCTTATATTTTGTACTTATTCTCGGAATATTTTGTACTTATTCTCGGAATATTGTACCTAGGAGATCTGCAAGCCTGCAGCTTGTACAGATCAGGGGGAGCCAAATGAATGTTGTACTCTTTTCCTTGCCTATTGGTTTTTTCCCACTGGGTTTTCCATAGCTAAAGGTTTTAACGAGGCAACCTCGTTGACTCTGGATCCTAAAGTATCCATCCCTAAAAACTTCCACAAATAAGGAGAAGTGATGGAGAACTGTACTCTTTTTCCTTGCTATTGGTTTTTCCCACTGTGTTTTCCATAGCTAAAGGTTTTAACGAGGCAGTTATCCCTAACTTAGGATCTGGAAGTGTCCACCCCTTATAATACTCATAAGCAATATGGATCCTGCAGTATTCATATGTTGAGTATACAACGATGGTTGGATAAGGGGAAGTGTTATGAATATGGCCCAATGGGCCTATTGGGTATCCACCCACATTGATTAATATATATATGAGGCTAGGGATTTCCTAGCCATCAACCCTTCACAACAATATTTAATTTTTGTTTTCTAATATTTGATGTATCATATAATCCACTTTCATTTGAAACGCGAAATCTTAATTGTTAACAGGTGTATTGGTGTATTGCTTTGTTACAAAATAGATTACGAGAAACTTTTAAAGAAATCATAATCTTAAACACTATGGGATATCATCATCCACATTTTTAAGCATGCAAGATGGAGAATAAGCACAAAACGAAGAACTTCAAGATTTACATGGTTCGGCTATTCAACCTTAGCCTATATCCATGGGACACAGCACTGGAAAATCCACTATGATCGGAGAATATACATGATTACATGAAATTCACTCTTTATCAATTGATCTCCCCTCTCCTTTCAAAATATCCTCTCATGTCCCATCACTCTCTCCTGCAAGAGAGGTTGTGGCCGAAGTATTAGGTCGTAATTATAACACAAGATCCTTTTATATGGTATAATGTGACAGTGGTCGATAATGTTGGAATATGTATGCTTTTATGTCAATTATTGTAATTAATGCATCTCGTTCAAAATAATAGTAAGTTATTTGGTATTTTTTATCTGTGTAAATTCTTGATGCATTTAATTATATATGTGGGTTTAGCCATATAATTACGTGGATAAAGTTCTTGGATTGTGTGAGGACATTAGGAAAGATTATAATAATGATGCCTAATGGATCCACTTAAGCACAAATTCAAAATATTTCTGGTTATCAAGATGGGACATTCATATTCTGAATAGACAAGTACGCATTGTATTTACCATTGCGATGGTAGTGTCAAGTCTCATAACCACTCGATGTGGAGACATTGTAAGATGCATTTGTTGGAGAACAAGTACATAGAATGACTCGTCGAGAAGCTCCTATATGTTAAACATACTTTGTCTATCAATAGAAGCTATCAGGTAACAATTGATGTAGCTTTATCCCTTGACCCGAGACGTGCTAAAGAACCTTATACGCTAGAGGCTATAATTTGGCCTTTACCAACCAATGATGAATGTGATCAGTATTAGGTGTTGGGAAATCTAGTCCCACCCCAAAGTGGTTTTGATGATGATCACACCAAATTTTGTTAATGTACTAATCATATTATTTAAGATGTGTATGTTGTTCAAATAAGCTAAATGAAGCTCAAAGCATACTCCGAGAAGAAGAACTTCAAGCACTTATAGAAGATGAAGTTGAATTTAGCTCGTTATTCCAAGTCAAGCACAAATGGAGCTCAAAGATGAAGCTCAAAGAATGTGCACAAGCTCAAGCTAAGGAGGAGCTCAAATTCAAGTGAAGCTCATGAAACTACAACAAGTTCAACCATGGCTTCAAAGTTTTCATAGTGTCTAGTGTGTGAGTTGCTTTGAATTTTCTTAGGATTATGTCAAAGCCAATAATAATATGCGCACACACACAAAATGTTTTTCTAAAATGTTTTTTAAACTTGTTTTAAACTCATTTGAGAGCATATTTTCCATAGAAACTAAGTGTTAAACATGTAGTCAACTACAAACACACAGTAGTTCACTACCCTGATTTCTGCCTTCTCCCTGATTTCCTCCCCCATTTATTCCTACCTTGATTTTTAGGCTAAAGTCAAACTTCAATTGAAATATTTTGAATTCTCTTTTGGCTCTATAAATAGAGAAGCCTTGAGATCTTTTTCCTCACCAATTTTTCATTCTTGAGCTAAAGCTAATACTCTCAAAAATTCTCAATGTTCTCATCGATCAGAAAAGTGTTCGTAGCCAAGCAGTTTTCAAAATCGTTGATCTTATTGTTTTCATTTCTATATCTTTTTAAGATCAATAATTTTTTGCTATTGTTAATTGGTCTTTCAAAATTCTTCTACTTTGATTTTAAATTCTCTTAAAGGATTTTTGAAAACATCTCTTCTTGATCACAACAGTTTAATTCAATATTCTTTGTGTGATCAAAGGAGAATTTTCTATAAGCCACTTAGAGTACTAATTGCAATATTCTTACTTGGCTATAGAATTATTGGGTGTAAAACCGAATCTCCACTAATTCATTGTGGTGCTTGGATCTGATCTTATTTTGAGTCCCTTAGAGATAAGGGTGTTGGAAATCCTTGTTGTAGGCAATGAGTTTGTGAAAGTCCTCGGATTGTGAGGCAAGAAAAAGTCCTCGGTTTGTGAGGCAAGGAAAAATCCTTGTTGTAGGCAATGTGGTTGTAAATCCTCATTGGAGGTGAGGTGGTTTGTACTATTTACCGATAATAGTGGATTAAAGCTCGACAGAGATTCGGGGACTGGACGTACCCAGGTTGTGGGGAACCAGGATAAAAATCTATGTGTTTGTGATTGTTACTTACTTGCATTTACATTTCGCTGCTTAACTATATTATTGCAAGTTTATATTTCATTCTGATGTGAGATCTATTCTGTTATCATTACTCTTTTGATCATTATTGTTTATATACTATCTTATCTTTATTTGGAGATCAATCGTGTTGATTAAGGACCAAGCGTAGATCACTCTACTTGGTTCCTTAGGCAACATTGGAATGGAAGTTATTTTTGTGGTATTCATTGGTGAAAAGTTTTTTTTCACAACACTATTCAACCCCCCTAGTGTTATTTGCCATCCACAAGATCCAACACTTGGTATCAAAGCGAGGTTACAAGATGACGTCAACAAGCAGACAACTGACTGAGGCCCCGCCGGGCGCGGCTCTTGCACGCCGGACGTGTGCAATTATGCGAACAGGGGCGTGGGAAATCTAAATATTTGTAACCGTAAGCGCACGGTGTTGTAGTGTGGCTTGGGGGTCGAACACAGGGAGGCGAGGATGTGCTTGTGTCAAAGAGGGTCAAAATCACCCCATGGTCGAGCTACCAGATCGAATGATGGGTTGTCACGGTAAGGGAATGCAAGGTATAGACAATATGAAGGAGAAACCCGGGACTTTGGTTTCGACCCCAACGAGCGACTCTCGCCGATACGGCCTACGGGTAGGATGGCGATCAGAATTAGGGTCTAATGGTGAGACGTTGCCTCTGAAAGTGGTACCGGCATCCCATGGGCCCGATATTCCGGTCGGTGCCCAGGATGATACGCCGGACTTCCCGGGTTCGATCAGTGGGCACTCCCGTGTCCATTAACACTGATCGACTCTGGGAGCACTAAGCTCGCAACGATAACTCCCAACGTCTCATCCTGCCGCTCCCGCGTGCTAGGATTCGGCGTCTACGCTAAGGGCGTGAGCTATGGCTAGGGAGTCAACCGCCAAGTTTATTCCCCCTTGGCCCAACGGTCAAAGGCGGTCTTTTTCCCACCGATGACAATAAAACACCCCGCGTAACCGTTAGATCCCTAATCACTATCGATTTCCTAACCCTATGGACGCATCGGGAAGAGCCCCCGAAGGGGTTTCCGCCAAAATCCCAGATTAGGGAACTACTCACAAATATTCATTAAAAAGCGATCTAAACGAAAATGAACCGTCAAAATCATAATCAGACAATAGAAATGCAATGGTAGTAAAGCAATTAAGATAATACTAAAGTTTTACGAAGATCCGCAAACTTACAAAACCTGGAAAATTACAGCCGTCACAAAATGAAGAAAACAGCAAAAAATAACCAACTCCCGAATCTGGGAAACCTAGGGTTCTATTTATAGAAAACGACATCACCCGATCGGTTGACAAGTCAACCGGTCGGGTGAGCCGCTTCACAAAATTACAGCGCAATGCGGGGTTTCACCCGGTCAGTATGAACCGGTCGGTTGGAACTTGGTGCGGTCGGTTGGATCTTGGTGCCGACCGGTTGGATCTTGGTGCGGACCGGGTGAAGAGACCGGTTGGATCTTCGAGTTTGGGCTGTTGAAATTCAGCTACAGGTGAACCGATCGGGTGAAGGTCACCCGATCGGTTGGCAATCAGCTTCGAATTTCCAGAGACTTTGAGCTTTTGACCCGATCACTGAACCGACCGGGTGACTTCTCGTGAGCTCCAAGCTGCGCCCGGGTGGTGCACGCATGCATCACCCGATCGGTTGGTGATGACCAACCGATCGGGTGAGGGGCTGAAAGATGCAATCTTCGTCGTTTGACCCCCCGGATCACGCGTGACTCCTCCCGTTGCTCCGGGGACACATGATATCATCGTTTTATGCCCCAAATGCCAGTAAACTCCTGTAAAACACGGAAAACATGGAAAAGTGAAAGAAAACAAGAAAACACAAGAAAACACGAGAAAACGAATATAAGACGGCGGTAAAATACGGAAAAATACGGAAGAAAACGTGCGTAAATATATGAAATATAAACGCACGTCAACAACTCCCACATATCTTTGACGGCTCAGACTATGTCTATTGGAAAAGAAGGATGAAAGTCTACATTCAATCCAAAGACATCAACTTGTGGAGATTTGTGGAGAAGCCATATCACCCACCTACCACACCCAAGTCACTATGGACAAAAGAGGAAGAAGAAATGGAAATGAAAGATGGAGAGGTAATTGGATATATTCAAAGTTTTTTTAGTAACAAAATTTTTAGTCTTGTGTCAGGAGCTACTACGGCGTATCAACTATGGCACATGGTGGAGAAGTTTGAGGAATCTACCTCTAAAGACTCATCCTCCAATAAAGAAAGAAAAGGTTCTTATGCTTGCTACACGACATAAACAAACAATCATATGAGTTTAAAGAAAGATCATAATTCACTTCTTATTGATCATGATAAGTTGAAAAGTGAGCATAATGCTCTATTGAATGATTATAAATGTTTAAATCTTATGCATGATGAATCTCTTGAAAGATTGAATAATGCAAATTCTATTATTGAACAATTGAGAATTGATAATGATAGACTAGTAGTAGAAAATTCTTTGCTTATGAATAAATGCAATAACATTAATGGTAGAATTGATTTGTTGTTTTGTGATGTCTATGCGTAAAAGTATGCATGAAGATCTTGTTTCTAAATTTGATAATTTCAAGCGCAATACTAGCTTGAATACTTTTTCTTCATGCAAACATGATTCCATGATTAAGAATATTGTTAGAGACAAAAAGAATCATGTTATAAAGAATATGTATGCTAATGTTGCTAGAAAGAAATATGCTTTCATGTATGGTAAGATTGCATGCAATAAATTAATGAAATCCAATGTTTCTAATAGTTCCATTCCTACGTTGGATTCTACTAATCATGTGACTATGCATCCATTTGCTAAGAATAATTCTATGACCATGTGTAGATTACATGATAATTTGTGTTGGGTTCCAAAGAATTTGAGTTTGATCGATAGAAATGCATATATCCATAATATTCTGATGAATATGCATAATTCTAGAAATTCTTTATATGCTAGGAAAACAAATCCTAAATGGGTTTGGGTTCCTATTGGATGATCTTGCATGAACCCAAAAATGTTGAGTATCTATGCTTATTGTATATTTTTAGGATACTCAAATTTAAAGCATATTGAATATCATTTAAATGATTTTATTGATAATATCTTTAACCCCATGGACTCGAAAGAAAAGAGTACCAAATTTTTATTTTTGTAGGTACTCATATATTTGAAGGGAATAAATTGCCTGCCCCAAGATCCCAAAGAACATGCACATTTTCAGGGGGAGAATCAAAAATATTATGCATGTATTAAGGGGGAGGCCGAACTTCAATGATGCAAACTTTTAGGGGGAGCCTAGGTAAAAAATTTTGTTCACTTGGTATGTATACTATTATATTTTTTTGATGACAAGGGGAGAAAAAGTGAAAGCAAGCAAAAACATGAATGAATAATAATCGCATCTAAGTAGGAGGAGTAAGTACACTTAATCAATGTTTTTATAATCATATTATTCATATGCTTTCATTTGTGTGTCATCATCAAAATGGGGGAGAGTGTTGGGAAATCTAGTCCTACCCCAAAGTGGTTTTGATGATGATCACACCAAATATTGTTAATGTACTAATCATATTATTTAAGATGTGTATATTGTGCGAATAAGCTAAGTGAAGCTCAAAGCATACTCTGAGAAGAAGAACTTCAACCACTCATAGAAGATGAAGATGAATTTAGCTCGTTATTCCAAGTTAAGCACAAATGGAGCTCAAAGATGAAGCTCAAAGAATGTGCGCAAGCTCAAGCTAAGGAGGAGCTCAAATTCAAGTGAAGCTCATGAAACTACAACAAGTTCAACCATGGCTTCAAAGTTTTCATAGTGTCTAGTGTGTGAGTTGCTTTGAATTTTCTTAGGATTATGTCAAAGCCAATAATAATATGCGCACACACACAAAATGTTTTTCTAAAATGTTTTTTAAACGTGTTTTAAACTCATTTGAGAGCATATTTTCCATAAAAACTAAGTTTTAAACATGTGGTCAACTACAAACACACAGTAGTTCACTACCCTGATTTCTGCCTTCTCCCTGAAATTTGTACTTTGGGAGTCGACTACCAAAATTAGGGAGTCGACTACCAGTGTAACAGAGTTTTTCCTGAAAACTCTCTAGGAGTCGACTACCTCCTCTGGGAGTCGACTACCAGCTGTGCTCGACCAAAATTCCTTGATTTCCTCTCCCATTTATTCCTACCTTGATTTTTGGGCTAAAGTCAAACTTCATTTGAAAATTTTTGAATTCTCTTTTGGCTCTATAAATAGAGAAGCCTTGAGATCTTTTTCCTCACCAATTTTTCATTCTTGAGCTAAAGTTAATACTCTCTCAAAAATTCTTAACGTTCTCATCGATCTCAAAGGTGTTCGTAGCAAAGCAGTTTTCAAAATTGCTGATCTTATTGTTTTCATTTCTATACCTTTTTAAGATCAATAATTTTTGGCTATTGTTAATTGGTCTTTCAAAATCTTTCTACTTTGATTTTAAATTCTCTTAAAGGAGTTTTGAAAACATCTCTTCTTGATCACAACCGATTAATTCAATATTCTTTGTGTGATCAAAGGACAATTTTCTATAAGCCACTTAGAGCACTAATTGTAATATTCTTACTTGGCTATAGAATTATTAGGTGTAAAAACCAATCTCCACTAATTCATTGTGGTGTATTGGATCTGATCTTATTTTGAGTCCCTTGGAGATAAGGGTGTTGGAAATCCTTGTTGTAGGCAATGAGTTTGTGAAAGTCCTCGGATTGGGAGGCAATGAAAAGTCCTCGGTTTGTGAGGCAAATGAAAATCCTTGTTGTAGGTAAGGTGGTTGTAAATCCTCATTGGAGGTGAGGTGGTTTGTACTATTTACCGATAATAGTGGATTAAAGCTCGACAGAGATTCGGGGACTGGACGTACCCAGGTTATGGGAAACCAGGATAAAAATCTGTGTGTTTGCGATTGTTACTTACTTGTAATTACATTTCGCTGCTTAACTATATTATTGCAAGTTTATATTTCATTCCGATGTGAGATCTATTCTGTTATCATTACTCTTTTGATCATTATTGTTTATATACTATCTTATCTTTATTTAGAGATCAATCGTGTTGATTAAGGACCAAGCGTAGATCACTCTACTTGGTTCCTTAGGCAACATTGGAATGGAAGTTATTTTTGTGGTATTCATTGGTGAAAAAAAAATTTTCACAACACTATTCAATCCCCCTTCTAGTGTTATTTGCCATCCACAGGATCCAACATTAGGTACATGTTGGGTATAGTCCAAATCATGCAAATAGGTGTGACATTCAAGACAAGATTCATCTGCTCTGGTATGGGAGGTTAATGTCGCAAAGAGTTACAATGGATGCAAGTACTTGCTCAAGGCAAAAGGAACAAACTTATTAGTGTAATAAGTTTGATCCATCTATGATTATGGTATCGCTACATGATTCACGATAATAAGGTGTTATTGGGGTTTGACAGATTTTCATACCCTAAACACCTCAGTGACATAGTCATGATGAATGAAGTGGACTACATGATAGCTATCATTAACAACCCTATATTTGGTTCAGATGAGAATCCATTCTAACATCAATCAGATAATGATGATTCCAAAATTAATGGTCTTTATTATGCAGTTAGTGTCACTGTCTCACCTATGAAATAATCGTAAAGGACGATCGAGTCATTGTCGAAGTAGGAATCGGGCTTTAGAGTCTTATAACGATGATGCCTTGTCATGAAAATCGAAGGAAAAACAACTTGGTGTATATAAAATATACATGAACGATCACAAGAAACCGTGATCAACTTGATTGAAAGAAATAAACTCATTTAAGGTGTTGCGAATGTGAGTGGTCAATCACAAGGCGTTGTGATCAACATGTTTAACTGAGAGGAGTGTGTGGCAATGAGTTGCTAATGTGAGCGAGAAAAATTCGTAAAGAGTTACGAATTCTTAATCCTAAAAGAAAAATGAAACCCACATCGAAAACCATGCCCAAGACATCGTCAGTGACGAAGCGATTTCATCAAAGTGGTGGATCGTCATCCGACAACCGGTTAGTGGCAGCCATCCAACTGGATGTCTGCAGTTAGCAGCCACTGAAGACAGCCTATGGCCGATGTCTAGCGGTATGGCGTAGTGCAATATGCGTCTGGGTTTGGGGAATATTTTGGGTTTAGATTTGAGCCGATTGTTGGGTCAATATCCAACCCAAAAGATAGAGTTTGAGACAAATTAGAAATCCCAAGAGTTGTAGGATTTCTAGGAGTTTTTTAATTCTACATGATTATTAGATAAAGTAAGACTCCAATCTAAAACTCCTACTAGATTAAAAGGTGTCAATGCATCTTTCTTTTAACATACTACATGTTTAGGGATAAGGTTAAATCTAACTAGAATTCCTAAACATGGTTGGATTTCTTGGATCCTAAGCACTATAAATAGGGGTCATCTTCTCCTTTCAAATGTATCCAACAATTCTAGAGATGTAAGATCCTAGCATCCTATGATCATAAATAGGAGAAATTTAATCTTGAATCTTTATCCAAAAATATAATTTTTATCTCTCAAAGTTAAAAGTTTTTTTCTTCTCTTTCTCTCAAGCACTAGTAACATTTGAGACCAAGTTCAAACTCTTAGAGGGTTTGTGAGGGAAACATCATCAACGTGAATCTTCTGTCATGCCTGGTTGGTGAAAAGATTAGAAGACTTCACCGAAAGAGTTTAGGATCTGTGGATATCACAAAAGTATATGCACCATGTTAGGTCCCCACAGATTATACCGCAAATGCACAGTAATGTTGTAGCGTTGTAGGTGTCGTTCTCTGGGAGGCAGTTGTTGATTACCTCTCACTAAGTATGATAGCTATGTGATCAACATGATGTCGAAGGTTATGAAAACTAATAGGAAATATCAAATAAAGAGAAGCTCTAGGAACTAGGTATTTCCACCATTGGATTAAAGCTAGGATTAATTAGGATTGACCGATTGTTGAATTCATGGGACTCGTGGGAGGTCATCTAACATAAGGGTATTCTCCTTCCCCCACTTCTGTGGCGTATGATAGGATATTCCCTTATGCTATCCATACCCACCACTTCCGTGGTGCATGATAGGACTCCCTAACCCGTATCGATGTCGACTTTCGTCGATACATCGATACACGTTAAACACATTATGTCCGACGAATTTCCTCAATCTTCCTCCACGCCACTTCCGTGGATTAGGATTTGGATCTATGTTAGGAGAACTCTAATCAATACCTGACTTCTGTCGGTCGCATCGATATTATCAATTAATATTGGGATCGAAAACTCTAGATTAACCTTGGCTTCCGCCGTCGATTAATCTAATTAACATGAAGGGGGAGATCGATTTACATTGATATTACTCATCCTAACATACCCCACATCCTCAATTGTTCAACAATTAATAAATAAAACATCAATCCATAGCTACATCCAATGGGATTCAACTCATGGCCCTAGATGGATGACTACACATAACCATGCATATAAAGACAATCAAATACATTGGATAAGCATTCATGGCAATAGATTTGAGCAGAAATTAACAACAAACCAATCCACAATTAAAGAGGAATCAAAAGACTAATTTTCTATTCAATATTGAAGCTAGAATCCAAAAGAAAACAAAAAAGAATAATCAAAGTGCAGAAGGAATTAGAATCAATACGCCTGAAATATTCTCTGATAAAGCTATAAAACCCCTGCAAAAAGCGTCCTTGGGCACAGAGCTAGAAAACAGCTATTTATATCCCCTCAAAATACCCAAAAGTCCCAAAAATGCCCTTGGCGGCGCCAAAAAGACTTAGAAAACCCTAATGGACGCGACCGCGTCGTTTGGGGGTCATCAGCTTCATATCGTCAATTAAACGGTCGCGTGGAGCGACCGTTTGGTTTCAGCTTCTTTTGGATTGACACGGTCATGTTGATCTCCAAACGACCACGTGGATCCATGTTTCTTCTTTTTCAGCCTTTCAATGACGCGGTCGTTTGGGTTGGATAACGCGACCATGTGACTTGAATTTCCAACAGCTAGGTGTATTCCAGGTGACGCGGTCGTGTGGGTCGGTCAATCCACGCGACCGTGTGTGACACTTTTGAGCTTCATTCCCTTGATTTGGAGCCCAATCTCTTCTCTCTTCTTTCCATCTCTTTTCTTGTGTCATCGATTATTTGTTCTTTGCTAGCTGCTTTCCACAAAGAGATTCTTTTTTCTTCGGTGGGCACACTGAGACCCAAAAGGTATTTGAAATCAAGAAATGAGGAAAGGAGAAAGCCAGCTTGACACCCTAACCCGTTGGACGACAACATTCGAATCTGTTCTCAAATAAAAAAAAATGTGACTCTTGCCGGATGAAGATTAAGAAACACTATGCAGATAACACAAGCAATCAACGAATTCATGATCATCCATGGTTTCTTTTCTTTCACATAAGAATTTGTGAATAATTCACTATTGATAAGAACCGTGCCATCGAAGAAAATTCAGGCATGTACAGACCATAGCGAACAATGCTAAATCAAGAAAGAAAATTCAGGCATGTACTAAATATCTCCTTTCAGGATGGCCTGGAAAGCCCTTAGGTTACGTCTATGGCCATCAGAGTTCTAGTCATGGCAGGCGAAGGCAACCCTGCTCTCAGCGCTTCCCGAAGTGCAAAGAACATAACATATGGAGATGATAAGATTAATGGCTTACTCACAAAAGACGGTTAGAAGTTGCAGCAATACAAGATTGGTGGATGGGGAACTTGAACAATCTATAAACATATACTTTGAACTCAAACTTACAATCAAACTTCTTTACCTAAGCATTCTATATAAAATAAGCATCAACTTTATCTTTACCTAAGCCTAATCTTTACCTAAGCATCAGATAAATATATGACACTTGCTAGATGGGGAACTTACCAGTGAGGGCCTGTTCTTTTGTAGGAAAGTAAAATTGGGAAAGTTGAGGGAGTGTGGAATCTGATGAGAGAGAAATTTGGGTTGGAAAGTTGGTTGTGTGACCCACATCAACTTTCTTGTATATGTGTGTTCTTTTGGGTTTGAAAGTTGAGATAGAAAGTGAGATGTGGGGTCCATTTTTTGTTAAAATAAATAATTAATTATTACTAAAATAATCACTCAACATTTAATAATGCATTAAAAAAACAAACAAAATTCAACGCAACATGCGCGCAGAGAGAGGAAAGCGGAGTGGGGGCCCACGTCTTTTGGATTCCGCTGTATTCCCCGTATTTTACGCGGATTGTTTGCAACCCAAAGAATTCAGGCCAGCTCAGCTTTCCCATCTCCGTTTGTTTGTTACAAAAGAACAAGAAGATATAAAGTGAAGGAGGGCTGAAGCGACGGGACAGGGAACAGTGCGTTATTTGAGGAATCTCCTCGATAATCTGCAAAAAGAACAGGCCCTGAGTAGATCAGTTGTGATGTCTGCCAGTAAGGAGATCGATGACGATCTTGATGTCAGGTGAAGTGACGGCCTTAGGATTGAACAGGTGGATGGAAAGTGATCAGTGAGAGAGGGAGAGATCAGTGGTGAGATTGGAGGAGTGGGAGAGATCAGTTCAAAGGGCACAAGAAAGGGCCCGGGAGAGATTGAGAGATGAATAATAGGGCTTGGGAGAGATCGAGAGACGTAGAATGTGGCTCAGGAGAGCTCTAGGGATGGAGAATGGGGGCAGTGGAGCGACGCTCGAGAGACGAGTAATGGTTCTGATCTTTCCGAAAAATATATAGAAATATAATGTTTTAAAGGGTGACATACAATGGCAGAACCAGACTTTGGTTCTGGTGGGAACCTCATACATATTTTTATTTGGTGTGAAATTTAGTACGCAAGCTCAAACAATAAAACACACAAGAACAATAGAGAACACAAGATGACGCAAAGAAATTGGTAACGCAATTTGGTGCGCACACCGACATCTACAGGGTCTCGCCCAGAAAATCAAATTACTCTACTAAATATTAATGATAACAGTCATCAATACCACGTAATAAGCATTCTATATAAAATAAGCATCAACTGTATCTTTACCTAAGCCTAATCTTCACATAAGCCTCAGATAATAAGCAGTCAGACCAGTGAGTAGATCAGTTGTGATGTCTGCCAGTAAGGAGATCGATAACGATCTTGATGCTCAGGTGAAGCGACGGCCTTAGGATTGAACATATGGATGGAAAATTTGGCCACTGTTGTCAATTTCGGCTAAGCGTAAAAAAACCCATGGGTGCCCAGTAATCACATGGGTACTGACGTGGTCCAAACTTGGTCGGTTTTGCTAAATATTTTTTTGTTCGATTTTCCAAATATTTTTTAATTGTTGGCCTTTTTTCCCCCAAAAATCGTCCTATAACAGAATGAAACGTACATCACTAATTAAGTATTAAGCAAAAGGTGTCAAGAGATAAGCTCTCACCCAAAATGGCATGACAAACATTATAACTAGAGCCTTAGTTAAATATGAAAAATATTTTATGTTTAAGCCATCACGTAAACTCATATTAGAGAATAATGAAAACATATGGTATATGTGGCTAAGCCATGTATGCACCTCAAAAGTCCATCATTCCTTATTTTTCGGTTGATCGGAACCATTCATTTTGATCTTCATATTCTAAAACCCTAAAATACCAAATATCGGGTGAACCCAATATTTTTTGCACGTTCATCCACCTACTTTAAAATTAATGGGTTCGTATGAATATAACTTTTTGTGACCGGTCGATGGACATGCAAAACCCTTTTGGTTCACTTGATATTTGGTGTCTTGGGGTTTTGAAATTAAAGAATAGAATGAATGGTTCTGATCTTTCCGAAAAATATATAGAAAGATAAAGTTTTAAAGGGTGACATACAATGGTGGAACCAGACTTCTGGTTTAGTGGGAACCTCGTACATATTTTTCTGTGGTGGCCCAATGCATATGCTTGCATATATAAATATATACAAATATATACATGCATAGATAGATATATTTCAAATTTTGGTGGGTAGCTCCTTCCTAGTTCCGTCACTCGAAACATATGTGGGTTCAAATGTTTCCAATTATTCTCAATCTTGTTATTACTCAAGGCCAGGCTACTGTTATTTTATAAATAAAAAATCGACTTGGTACAAGTAATAATTAGCCAAAAAATTGATAATTTACGGGAGTTTGAGTTAGGGCAAACCGTCTGACCAAGAACTGACTAGAAGACCGGTAAGTTGATTCGAGTCCTGACGCGGTTGGGTCGCGTCAATTGAACGCTTCGACATTTCGTAACACTATAAAAACAGAACGAACAGAGATACAGGACGAACGACTGATGAACAAATGACAGAGGACAAACGCTTCGATATTATTTTGGCAATTTATGGCACAGACAGTCGACTGATGAACAAATGACAGTCGACTGTTCAACGGCTAGAAAAATCCCAACGGCTATAATCTGAGCCAGGACAGTCGACTGTAGAAGACTACATAGGCGACTGTAAAACATACAGTGGACTGTATATCCTTCATCAGGCGACTGCTGCAGGGGATGGAGAAAAACAGAGAGTTGTAACTTCCTCCCACTATGCATACAGGCGACTGATGACCAGAGTACAATCGACTGTAAAATAGACAGTCGACTGTATAACCTTCATCAGTCGATTGCTGTAGTGGATGGAGAAAAACAGAGACAGATGCATTTTTCGCACTTACGTCTTTCAGACGGCTGATGGCCATTTCACAGGCGACTGTAAATATACAGGCGACTGTAAAAACAGCAACAGGCGACTGTCTTGCAAATTGGGATGAGGCCCAGAAAATGCAAGAAGCGCACAGTCGACTGTCGACCAATTCACAAGCGACTGTAGAAACACAGGCGACTGTAAATTGAACATCAGACGACTGATGCGAAAAGCTCAAGAAGAGTCAATAGAAATGTTGACTTGAGCTATGCATCATAGTCGATTGTAAAAGGCTCGACAGGTGACTGGAATCACCCAGTCGACTGTAAAACCTTCATCAGGCGATTGTTGGAGATCCAGAGACTCCAAATGAGTCTTTGGGCTAGATGAACCTATAGAGTTGGATTCTATGAGAATCCTAAGGCTCACTAAGATGGTGAAATTTATATGCATGAGAGTATGATCATCTATCAAGGCATTACAATAATCCTAGACATAAAAAGAGAAATGCAGGTAATAGAAATTACATGGATTACATATAGCATCCCCTAGAGTCAAAGACTTCAAGCTCATGATACCTTGATGCTCCCCATCATAATGCTCGAAGCTTTGGCTTCAGTAGATGATCTTCATGACTTCATCCAAGCTTGAGCACTTCATCACTCTTGAAGGTCTTTAAGATATCCCTTGTAATATCCTCCAAGCATTATGTTTTGTCTCATCAACATATAGTCATTAAGATAAACTGAGACTAAAACATAAGATTGATTAGCACACGCTAACATAATGTATTGATCATCATCAAAACAACGTTAGTCTTGAACCCAAGAACTAACAATTTCATCTCTGTCTTCAATTTGGCTGAGCTCCGGGCTTTGGCATTTTATATTATAACCTCACTACAATATCTCTCAAAACAGAAAAAGAAAGCGACGAATATAAAAAGGTGTATCTCAAAATGGCCGATCTCATACCACAAGACTGGATTATTTACAACATCCACGCATTTTTATAATTATGCAACACACGCATGCATATCAAATTTAATTTAATCAACATCACACGCAATTTATTGGAGAAATATAAAATATTTAATAATTACTTAGGCCACGTGGAGACATATCATGCACCGTTAGGTTAGATAACTAACGGCAGAGTGATCTCAGGACCGTTCATAATTATTAAATAATAAAAACTAATTAATCCAAATTATGTAGATATTGACGGTATTGATACTATATAGACCAAAAACAAATAGCATCCCAAAAAATAATATATTAATGTAACACATCAATTTATCTAGATTTTTCAGAATTTCCAGTAATAATCTGGTATTTTCTTATATTTTTCTAGATGTATCTGGAATTTTCAGGGTTAAATTGGGTATTTTATGAAATTAAAATTAATTGGCATGCAGACCAGCAGGCTGCGGGCTGGCTGTGGGCTGGCTGCCCGCTGCAGCCCGTTTGCCAAATATACCCAGTTTTTATTTATCAAATTTGGTAATTATTGGGCTTCTGGCCCATCAGGGGAGGCCCATACCTCTTCTCCCCCTTACCCTAATTAAGGCTTTAATGGGGGGAGTGGGGTTGCTTCGGGTCACCCGCCAGGTAGTCGAAAAGACCCCCTGATTTTTTTCGTTCGTCATTGATACGCGACAGGAGGGAAAGGGGGGGACAGCGCCCCCCCCATCAATTTTTCGATCGCGACTGGGGGGTCGGAACAGCGCACCCCCTCCTCTGCCCCGACTCCGGCAGGCCCCCCCCCACCCCCCCCACGGGGGGCGACGGCGGCGCCTCGACTCCGGCAGGCCCCCCTCCCCCGACAGGGGGGCAGTGTTGCACCGACAGGGGGGCGATGCCTCGACAGGGGGATCGGCCCCCCCGACAGAGGGCGACGGCGCTCGGCGTCCCGACAGGGGGATCCGCCCCGGACAGGGGGGATGCGCTCGACGCCCCGACAGAGGGATTGGCCCCCCGACAGGGGGGGCGGCGCTCGGCGGAGAGCCACCCCCGACTGGGGGGGTGGCGCGGCGGTCAAGGCCCCCCTGATGGGGGGAGCGGGATCCGAGCAGGGCGAGCCCCGCCTCCCCCCTGAGGAGGGGGATCCGAACAGGGCGAGCCCCCCCTGATTGGGGGGGATCCGACGTCAGGCGAGGGGGGGGGGCTTGCCGGGTGATTAAAATTTTGTTTTTTAACAATCAATTTAAAAACTGATTTTAAGCAGGGTTTTTATTTTTATTTTTTTAATTAGTAAATCTGTGTGGAGATGAAATGAATTTCTTATAGATATTTACCAAAAATAAATAAATTTTCGCTATAGATCTCTTAGAAAAACATAGTCACAGATTTAGCATGCGCACGCAAAAAGTTTGATCTAGGAATTTGTATTGTTTACCTCTAGATCCGTTAGATCTAGGGATGATCGTCAAAAAAGATTAGATCCGTAGAATGAATCCCCGCTCCCGATGCACCGTGGAAAACGCCGCAACGGATCGCTGCAACCAAAGATTCCAATGGATCGAGCTTCAATGCGCAGAAATTGTCGCAACGGATCGCAGCAACCAAGATTCCTAAGCGCGGTGAGGGTGATTTGAGGGGATAAAAAGAGAAGCTCAAGAACGAGAGCGCACGTGCTGATAACGTGTTGAAACTCAAAAGAAAGAGTAACCATGGCTCAAGGTCATGGTCCTCTATTTATTTAACAATATGGAATACCAAAGGGCTTATAATCCCAAAGATCCCCATTATACTAACAAGGGCATGTTCTTTTGCTGGAATAGAGAAAAATGGAATAGGGGAAAGTTTGTACTCCAACGAGAGAGAAAATGGAGTTTTGTGTTCTTTTGGGTGGAATAGAGTATGGAAAGTGGGGTTTGGAATAGAAAGTGGGGTCCACTTCTATTCTTGTGTTCTTTTGGGATTGGAGAGTTGGAATGAGAAAGTGGAATGGTGGTGAGTTGGAGGAGAGAGAGAGGTGACAACATGCCCCACCATTCCCAAGCATTCCCATGTATTCCAAACAAAAAGCTTGGAATACAAAAGAGCTCAGGAATCCCAATTTGAATTGCCAAGTCGGATTCTATTCCTTTGCCCAAAAGAACAACCCGGTGGAATACTAATGTGGAATAAGCTCCACAGTAGCGAAACAGTGCCAAAAAAGGCATTCTCATGGCTATTCTTGCCAAAAGAACATGCCCTAAATGGGGAATAGTGGAGGGATAAAGTGGTGGGGAGGCCTTTGACCTCCCTCACTCATAGGCCTCCCTCACTCATAACATGTTTCCAATTATTCTCAATCATGTTATTATTATTGTTGTTGTTTTTATCGTTGTTATTATTATTCAAGGCCAGGCTACTGTTATTTTATAAATAAAAAATCTACTTGGTACATGTTGTGAGTTGAGGGAGGCCTTTGGCCTACCCCCTCAACATCTCACCATTACTCCCCACTAAGTTAGTGGGGAGTCCCTTGAACTCCTATTCTCTAAATTGAATATATAGAGAGCCATGGCTTGTGCCATGGCGGCTCCTTATGAGAGATTGTTTACTCTCTTCTCTAAAATCCTTCAACATGTTATCAGCACGTCCGCTCTTCTCTTTTGAGCTTTTCTTCCCGTCTCCTTCCAAAAATCAAATCACCCTCACCGTGCTTAGGAATCTTTGGTTGCAGCGATCCATTGCGGCAAAGCTCTTGCGACGTCGATTTGTGGGAGCGGGGATTATTTTTTCTTATCTACGGATTACAATTGTTCTTCCCTAGATCATCGATCTAGAGGTATAATTTCTTATCCTGTAGATATATAATATGCAAAATTATATACATTCTTGCTAAAAATCAAGAACATACACCTCATTATTTGAGGTGAAAAACAAATCTTAACAGGTTTAGGACAATGATTTTTTTGGGGGTGGTTTTGGACAGCTATAATCCTATTAGTAGGAGGCTAAGAGCTCACGCAGCTTTTGATAAAGTTGGTTTCCCTCGAGCATAATTGCGCGAAAAAAAAATAAAGTAATTAGTCCACTTGGTGTTAATTAGAATGGAATGGTGATTTGCAGCATGTGTATACTGTAAGTATAGTTTAAGATTCAAATGGGAACCGATAAGCTTGAATTATATGGGACATGAACTTGCTCTAATGTGTGGCCTGAGGCCTCAGGGTTTGTTTGTTTGCACTGAAAGTTGTCTCCAAGTTCCCAAAATAACTCTATTCATGCTTGCGGGGGTGTTTAATTTTGTTTGGACTTCGTTGGATCTGCGTGTTTCATAACAAAAAAAATTTGACTTGTATCCTCCCCCCAAGGGGGGCCTCTCTGAGCCGCCGTCCCTACCCTCGGACGTTGGATCCTCCATTGCGCAAGCCTCTACGGCTGTTTTACGTAGACAAGGGGAGAGGGGGTAACACAATCTGTAAAATAAGGTTTCGAGGCCTTTCACATTCTTTAACTAATACCCTTAAATTTGTTTTTAGGGCTTATGTTAAATTACATTTTAAATTTTGGTGCCCATGGACCTGCAACCCAAATCTTAATACTAATTTAATTTGGCTATTTTTTGGGCCAGAAGCCTAGTTAATAACTTGACTATTACAATAAGTTTTATTTTGCTGATGGGCCTGCAGCCTAAATCAAAATAAATAATTTATTTCGTTTGCTTATTTGGGCTAGAAGCACAATTAATCAAATTGCAAATTTATATGATTATTATTGCTATCGGGCCTGCTGCCCGCCTCCAGCCCACTAGAATTGCGGATTATGATATTTTATCTGCTACTTTTAAATAAATGTCTTAAGCTTTGGATAAAACATTTATTTAAGTAAAATTGATTAAACGGATCCTGAGACCGCTCTGTCTTTAGTAAACTAACCTAAAGATGAATGACGTGTCCCCGTGGTCCAACTAATCCTTTTAACTTAAATTAAATTATTTTATCCAATATTTGTGCTTAATTATTTTTTTGTAATGTCTGTTTGCTGCGCTATTATTTGCATGTTGCATATATAACTGCGTAGATGTTTAAATAAGTCAAAATGCGGTTTTTGGGATCGGCCAGTTTTTGATACCATATTATTATATTCATTCTCTTTGTAATTTCTTTTTCTTTTCTGAGAGAAATTTGTAGTGAGGAATTAATGTATTATGTCAAAGACCGATGTTACTACCTATGAAGATGGAGGAGATTGCATTTATCTGGGACCCAAATAGGGTTTCCAAATTGTATTTTTCTTTTTCTTCTTAAAGGACTGTAATGTGGACTTTGGACATTTTATGTTTTGGGTATCTGGCCGATCCCCGCATTTTTTCTTATTTATTTCTTTTAAAGCATGATGTTTAATTATTAATACATGCTTATTTAAATTGCATAGATTAAGATGGCAAAATTGGTAAGCGTCGATTTCGAGGTCCTTGATTCTGCAGGAAAAAATTATCTGAGTTGGCGAGTGGACCTGAAGTTCCACTTGCGTTCAATGGCCCTCCTTGGCTCAATTTTGGCTCCTTCATCGGCCCCAGTAGCGGCCGATGATTCTGCTACATCTAGCAGCAGCACTCCTATCACTGTCACCGATGTGGATAAGGCGAAAGCCATTATCTATATTAGGAAACATATAGATCGGACCTTAAAGGCCGAATATCTAACGGTAGAGGACCCAATGGAGCTGTGGACAGCGCTGGAAGCACAGTATAAACATCAAATTGATGTAATATTACTGCGTGCCAGTTATGAGTGGGAAAACCTCAGACTTCAGGACTATAAGTCGGTCGCTGAGTATAATTCTGCACTTCATAACATCACCTCACGCCTGAAGTTGTGCGGTGAAGAAGTGACAGAACAACGCATGTTGGAAAAGACATTTACCTCGTTTCACGAGAAAGATGCAATCCTCATGCAGCAGTATCGTGAACGGAACTTCACGAAATTCTCTGATCTGATCTCATGCCTACTTAGGGCAGAGCAGAATCGAGACTACTGCTCGCCACTCATAATTTACGTCCAGCCGGCACTGCCCCTATCCCTGAAGCCCACCACATTTCTCCCCAGAAGTGGAAAAACAAGAGGAAGGCTAAAAACAACAAAGCGAAAGCTGTAATGAAGCAACCAAGAGGTGCAGCTCCCCAGACAAACAAAAACAATAAGGGAAAAAGATACTTCACATGGAAGCAAAAGAACACTGACCAAGTGTCACTTCCTAAGAAGAACTGGGAGGATAAATGCCATAGATGCGGCATGACTGGCCATTGGTCCAGAATCTGCCTCACTCCTCGCCACCTCCAGGAACTATATCAGGCAAGCCAGAAGTCTCTGCCTGAAACAAACTTGGCGGCTGTTCAGCCACCAACGATATTCACTACAAAAGACTTCGAAAACGATGACCTGCTCGATTAAGCTTCATCTTTTATCTATGCATTTAAAATTCCATGTTGCTTCATCTTTAATTTTCTTAATTACAAACTTTTATTTTGAATGTCTTTTTCATTGACTTGAATAAAATTTCGATGAAGTATGGAATATTGTGGACAGTGCCTCGTTGCACTGGTATAGCATTGATATTGCTCCCACATACAACGAGACTATAAGATGCAAATTCTCCTCTTAAACATATAGGAAATCTCCAATTTTCAAGGATATTTCTTTTAAAGAAAATAACTTGAAAATTGTGGATAATATATATTGAATATCAATATGTAACTCGTCAAGAGAATGGCCAGAAGACCATCTACTTACGATTTCATTGGACCCCCGTCGGGCCCCTAAAATTACAAATATTCATTCTATAGAAAGCCAACTCGACTGAGCACCAGAAGTGCCTTTCTTTACCATAGTTTTTAAACTCTGGCAAAATGGACTTGGTCATCCTGGATCAGCGATGATGGACGCATCATCAAATGAATCCATTGGAGAACCTGAAGATTCTTCAAAAGGTTGAGTTTCCTTGTCCCCCTTTGTCATAAGTGAAAACTAATAGAGAGACCTTCCCTCCTGAAAGTGGGTTTGGAGTCTCCTGGCTTCATTGAGAGAATACATGGTGACCTTTGCGGGCCTATTCACCCCGCAAATGGCCTATTTTCGGTACTTCATTACTGTACTGATATATGCATCTATTAGATGGTCTTATGTGTGCCTTTATATTCACTCGCAACCTAGCTTTCTCAAAAGCTTATAATGTGGGTGAATTTACTACACATATCATTCAAGACTTCTACCTAGCAACTGGCATTGAAATTGAACATCCTGCAGCATGTTCAAACTCATAATGGGTTTGCAGAGTCTCTGGTAAAGAGACTCCAATGGATTTCACGTCCATTGATAAATCCCAGTTGCCTTTTGTATTTAGGGACCAACACAATGCATTCCGCATCACTTATCACGATACGGCCCGCTTGTTGCCATATCTTATTGCTGATGCTGCTTGCTTCTGGTTTACCACCAAGTCTTGATAAATGTGAATTTGATGAGCAAGATCTCATTGAAATAGGCACGCAGTCTAAAGAAGCCTGAAGCTTCTGAGACCATATCATGGGAAACAAAAGTCCTCGTCTCGTTATGATCTGCATACTTTTTCTGTGTGAAGTTGAGATCCAGAAGATCCTTCACATTCAGACTAAAGTACATTAATTGACGGATAAATTTACGGACAACCAGAAGATTGTTCGTTCACACGTCCTTGTTGCCAATACGCCAGCTAGGATTGACATTCCCAAAGATGGATGCAATCCACCGGTAGCAGAATTGGCCGTACCTCAATTGAAAAGAGGACGCCTACCAGGTTCAAAATATAAAAATTCCTCAAAAGAGGAAAATTCCTGGATATATTAAAATGATCCAACCA
Source organism: Scilla litardierei (assembly GCA_030789695.1). NCBI lineage: Eukaryota > Viridiplantae > Streptophyta > Magnoliopsida > Asparagales > Asparagaceae > Scilla > Scilla litardierei. The sequence continues at coordinate 328,807,382 of CM061133.1, read as the reverse complement.
TACAGGATGCTGAGCTCAGACCAGCAACCTCTCCCCTCCTAATTTCCCCTGCAGAGGAAACAACATGAGAAAAATCATTATATTACGTACGTATTAGAGAGGTACTGGACAGATATAGCACGGTCGTCGACGACGGTTTTGCTTTCGCTATTGACGTTCACGTCGCTGAATACGACGATGACGTCAACCCACTATTCTATAGCATAAACGCATAGATTGGCCAAAGTGGGACGATGCAATAAGAGTAGAGCAGGACTCACTCTTGAAAAGCAAAGTCTTTGGACCAGTAGTCCATACACCTGAATGTGTAAAACCTGTGGAAAATAAGTTGGATTTCATAAGAAATTGAAATGAAGGAAATGTGATCATTTTCCTACTAAGCCTAAACTTCTCTGAAAAAGCCAATACATGCAGCTCATGGACGTTGTGACTGCATATATATATACGGTAATATAGATATAGAGATCTATATAAAACTTCCAGAAGGGTATACTCTACCCCCAGAGATGAAAGAGAGACGTAGAAACGTCTTCTCCATAAAGGCTACAAAGATCATTAGTTGATCTTAAGCAATATTCTGCCTGTGTATCTTTTTCGAAAGATCGTTGACAGGATTTGTGATATTCGTCGTATATGTGGTCGACTTAAAACTAATAGGATCTCCTGCAGAGACCATTTAGAAATCTAATAGCTTTAAGCATACCTTGTAAATGAAAAACCTTGGTATAACAAGGTATTATCTCGGCTTATATATTTAACGCCTTCGTGGTGGAATCCTTTAATATCATTCATACACCTGGAGTTTATGAAGAATGATGTCCACTTGCATCCCATTAAAAATGTATGCTTATTTATGACACCTTCCAGTAGCTGGAAGAGGGGGAGGACATCCTAGGTCCCGAAGAGCCTAGCTTTAGTGTACTTGTTACACTTCTTTATCTGGCCAACTGCACGTGTCTTTGACAGAACGTCTGCAGTAAACTTGTTAACCAGATAAAGTGTTGCCCTGGAGAGCACCACTAGACCAAGGATAAGCTGCTTCGGCGCAACTTCCAAGGGTCAAGGAATATATATCGCATATGCAGGTTTAAAGATCATCGCGATGACTAAAACACAATAGGCCGGCCACCTCCTAAATATCTACACATCATCCTCCAATGTCTACATCTTCTGAGAAGCTCATCATCCAAGAAACAAGTATTAGAAACGCTCAGCCAGGTCCAGCAGTACCTCGCAGACACACTGAAGACTGATTCAATGAATACTTTAGTGGCGTCATCTACCAAACTTCGAAGAGCATTCCACTCCAGAACACCACTGCTTTACTATAGCCGCTAGATGAGTGAAACTTGTATAGATGAGTGATGATTGTATTTTCTTTCAGAACATGATGGATGTATAGATGAATAGGAGATGATTGTATAGATACATAGGAGATCTGCAAGCCTAAAGCTTGTACAGATCAGGGGGAGTCCCTCGATAGTTGTACTCTTTTCCCTTAAGCTGCTGGTTTTTCCCACTGTGTTTTCCACAGCTAAGGTTTTAACGAGGCAACCACAGTGGCTCTGGATCCAGAAGTATCCACCACATTAGCATACTGAATCCTGAAGTATTCATATGCTTAACCCAAGGTAATGGAGAGATGAGGGGGAGTGTTGTGAGTTGAGGGAGGCCTTTGGCCTCCCCCCTCAACATCTCACCATTACTCCCCACTAAGTTAGTGGGGAGTCCCTTGAACTCCTATTCTCTAAATTGAATATATAGAGAGCCATGGCTTGTGCCAGAGCGGCTCTTTATGAGAGATTGTTTACTCTCTTCTCTAAAATCCTTCAACAGTACAAGTAATAATTAGCCAAAAAATTGATAATTTACGGGAGTTTGAGTTAGGGCAAACCGTCTGACCAGGAACTGACCAGAAGACCGGTAAGTTGATTCGAGTCATGACGCGGTCGGGTCGCGTCAATTGAACGCTTCGACATTTCGTAACACTATAAAAACAGAACGAACAGAGACAGAGGACGAAAGACGAGCCAAAAAAAAGAAGGTAGCGCTTTTCTTTTCAAAAATGGAGTCTCAAGGCGATGATCGAGGTCAATGGCAGCGAACGCCGCCTCCGCCTCCATCCGAGGATGCTTAGATCTATACTCACCGATCCAGGGAAAAAGAATAAGAAGAAGAAGCAATGGCGGCGGCGTAGCCGTGGAGAAGCAACGGAGGACTTCTTGACGCTGTGAATCAAGAAGTCGAGTCAGGATCATCGGTGTAGCTTCCTCCGCTTGATGAAGTCCCTGAAGAGCACGAAGAAGGAGAAGAAGGCGTTGGAGAAGAACAAGCGGTAGCGCCCGAATATGGAGAAGGCCCCGGGATTTCCGCGAGATCATACGCCAGGTTACCTATTATCCCTCTAAATCTCTCGATTACTAATTGATGTGATTCTTGACAGTTAGTCAATTGAAATGAAACGAGAGTAGGTCAATTGAAATGCATTCTTTATGGCATCTGTTTGGGCTAAAATTTGAAACATGAAAGGTGCGATTTCTTTTGTACAAGGAATATGGAAATTTTCATTCGGTCAATTTTAACGTTTAATGATCGTGCATATTCTTTATACATCAAAAGAAAAAGAAAAAGAAAAAGAAAACGTAAAAGGGGGTTCTTGGCGCAAGATTGATTTGTTTCCATGGTAATCATTCTTTATACAGGTTGTCTAAGAAGTAACACGCATAACTACGATCTGAAACTGGAACGACTATTGTCGATCAGAAATTAAGTTCTATCAGGTCCCCAAGAATTTTATACTGAACTGGAACGACTATTGTGCATGTGAATCTTGTTTTCAACAGGTATGCAAAGAATAATTGTAATCGTGTTTTGTATGCGTATATCAAGACTACTATTCCCCGTTGGGCATTACTACGTAACATAGAAAAGAAAACTACGGGTTTGATTATGACGCATGCCCAAATTACCCAAAAATGCTAAACCCCTCATGATCCATGGTCAGATCTGTGTTATGTCACTATTTATTTCTAATAGTGGTGCTAGCCTATTCATAAATTTCAATTGTTTTGGTTCAATTTCAGCAAGTCAGATCTAAATCATTAGCAAAAGAAAATTATAAAACGGATATATAAACATATGTCACTATATATTTCTAGTATTGTATAATAATAATTTTTAAATGTTGATCACTTTGAGGATGTTGCCAAGTACCGGTGATTTGTGAAGAATGTGCATTAGATTCTTAATACAGCGATAATCCATGGGTGGGCCTCATCATGGTTTTTGCTGCCCTCTTCGGTAGGCACATAACAATAACACCAAATAATTGTAGTTACTGAACGTTTTGCTGACCTTTTAACATCTTTCGCATATTCTGACATATAGACTGTTCCAGTTCTTATTTCAGTTATTGTATCTCTCCAATGGATGGAAAGGCTTGTTAGGGACTTCTCGCTGATAGAGGCTGCACTCAGGACATCATCCCAACTTGTAAGTTTAATACCAAATTTCTAAATGTAATGTTTATTTGGTTAAGTTTTCTTTCCGACCTGGAGGGGCCATCTTGTGTTCGGGAATCTGTCATGCAGATCGCTGCTATTTCCATTACTATTTATCCTCTGTTTTGTTTGTGAGTTTACTCAGGATGGGAAAAGGGCAAGAAAATTGCATCCGCTGCTAATTGCTGAAATGAAGGATTCTTAGTTATTTCTTTTGTACTTACTCAGTCCATTTACCTTTATCTTTTAACAATACAATACTGGCGTGGCATCTAACCTGTGCTATCCTTTTTACTCAGTCATGCAGTGCCATAGCGGAAAATCTGCCTGATTGTTACTCAACAGATAATCCGCAAAAGTTCTTTGCAAATGTTGACAAGTATTTTTATTTTTATTTTTATTACCTTTTTTAATTATATTCTCATCTTGGCTTGAATGTTCTTAATGAAGAAGCTGCTTGCAATTTCCAGACTTTTGAATATTACTGTTCATTATCCACTTTTCAACAGAAGAGTCAAAACCGACTAGGAAGAGCTAAATGGCATTTTGTAGGTAAGGCCTCAAGTGTTGCATCAGGATGGGATATATTACTTCTGATAATCATGTGATATACTTCAGGAGATTTCAACTTCATTGCTTAACATATGCTGACTTGATTTGTTTATTGCAGTTCTCATTTTCCTTTCTTTCTTTAAACAAAGGCAATATCCCATTCTTTTTAGAATATGTAATAGTTCATTACCTTGTTAATGATTCGCAGGCAGGATTTTTGTTGAATCTGCATAGCTCTATCTTTTATTCCCCTCATCTTGGTGGAGTATATTTTTCAAAAGAAGATACTTGTCGATGTTAACCTACAAGTATAGATACACTTACATCAACATAATTAAAGATGTTGAATTGTGTGACGATAAGGTTGCAAATGCTAAATATTGAACCTCTTTTTCATTGCATCTACAAGCTCCTATCAAGTATGAGACGACAGAAGCAGCTGCAAATGATGTGATATACAAATCTCATTTCTTGCATTGTTTTTAACTATGAATATTCATAGCATTAAGCAAGTGCTTTTCATCTTGAATTGACTTAGGTGGCATCTTGATGGAAAGAATTGGAGGAGTGGAGTTGCAAATGATGTGAGTCCAGCTGTAGCTTCTGTGTAAGCGGATGGTAGTGTACATGCCACCGTCTTCCTTCTGTTGATTATTGTTCCATCGTCCGCTCCATCTTCCTCTATTAAACTGTATCCTATTCTCAGGGGTGTGGCTGTATCCATAACGGACAGGCGGGCTGCTTGGGAGCTGGCATACCCAGGGCAAGCCATTCTAAGACCCACGAGTCCCAGGTGGCCTTCCAGGGGGTCCACAGGCCTTGGTTTGCAGACAGAGACCCTCTTGAGCCTCAGCCACGAAGCTTTAGGCGCGTCAGACCTTTAGACATGCTTGTTGATCCCCGTGGCTCCCACCCAGTCTTCAAGGAGGGCAGTAGAGACCTTGGGTGGCCCAATGATAGCAGAGTAGGCCTGTGAGGCCTCGCCTGTTCGGAGGCAACGACAACGGCATGCGAGATTTCTGAGGATTCTATGAGGATAAGACATCCAGATTGGGATGATGACTGGAAGTACGATAGTGGATCAGAGGGATGCCCATGAGGAAGGTCTTGGTGCACATCCGAATGCCTTTCTATAATTTCACTTTGTTAAGCCTGAAAGAGCAAGATAAGTGAATTTTGGCGTTGATGGAAGTGTTTGGAAGCTAAAGATGCCTATTTAAGGGAGAAAATCCTTATACTTAGGTTTACTGTGTGGAGAGATATTTTGCAGTGAATTGCTTGACGAAGGAGGAAAATCTGATGGCAGCAAGCATCTGTTTGAAGGAAAAGGCTCTGGCTTGGCTCTAGTGGCAGAAGCAAAGGCAGCCTATCAGCTCAAAGGAATTCAACTACTGCTTATTGGATTGGTTTCAAGACACGTATAGGAAAATTTACATGAGTAGTTCTTTACCTTCAAACAAGAGGGTACCGTCAGAGATTACATGGAGAGGTTTGAGAAGCTCTCGGGCAGTGTGAGGGGGATTTCTGATAAGATGTTGGAAGAAAACTTTATGAAGGGACTTAAGGCCCGCATCAGACCTGACTGAGTTAGGCATATAAGTCCAAAGGGGCTTGGAGAGACTATGAAGCTTGTCTAGATGATAGTAGACAGGAACATTGTGGAGCACGCTGCCAGGGGAGCAATGAGCAGGATCTTTTCCCATACAGTGCCACTACAAAAGTACAACAGTCTCAGCCAACAAATCAGGTAGTTCAAGAGAAGAGTAGTGAGTCTCAAACAGACAACAGGTACAAGCATATTACACAGAAGGAAATCATGTATAGGCACGCCAAGTGGTTATGCTTCCGATTCATAAAAATTGTACTTATATAAAATCTGTAGAAGAAGAAAATACTCTGCTAAAATGGAACTTATGAAACTAAAGGAAACTCCTAAAGAATTAGTTAATAATAAAAAGCTTATGGAAGAAAACCAACATCTGAAAAAAAAGACTTAACGAATGAATGTAAAACTATAAACACTAGGATAGATAACCGAGGTAATCAGATAGATGATGTTAAATCTGAATATGATTACTTGCACAAAAATGTAATAAAATTTAACAACACTTAAATGCGTAATAGGAACTCCGATTATAAAAAACAATCGAAATACGAATCATAGTAATTATAAAAAACAATAACAGACGATTAGGTTACAATCGAAATCCGAATCATAGTAATGATATGATTTCTAAAAAACTAAGCTAGGAAAAATAATTCTAGTAAAACAACGATGAACAATAATAACAAGAAATGGATTAAAATTTGGATACCAAAAGGATTAACTCATAAATTATCTAATGACTATGCACCTAAGTACAAGATATCCACTTTTCACCTAACTATAAAAGGCGAGAGATCCAAACCCAATTGAATTTGGTTTCCAAAATGAATAGCTCAGTTTTAATCTAAGTGAGATACTGATGCGGACGCCCCTAGCCGCCGCACCACATGCCGCGCGCCCACCCGGATCCCACTTGGTGCTTAGGCTTAGGTGATTTAGTTATCTAGGGGTATTCTAGTCTTTTCAGATTAGATTAGTAAATCCCCTCTTTTCTATTTATTAGATGCGGATCCGGATCCGCATCCACAAGGGAAGGGAGCCGGCGGCATGCATGGGGGGTCCACTCCCCTTTGGTGACTTACGTGCGGCGTAGGATGCATGGAACCACGTAGTGGGTTAGTCAAGGGGTATTCTAGTCTTTTCAGACTAGATTAGTAAATCCCCTCTTTTCTATTTATTAGGGCTAGCCGTCATTTTATTTTCTTATGCTTGATTTGTGAAAACACTTTGAGTTATCAATTGTGAGGGTTTTTAGGCTTTGATCCGTTCATTCAAAGCTAGGAGACAGGATCTCGTCTCGAAGGAGATCCATTTATCTTGTGTTCTTCGCAAATCATTCTCTATAAAATTCCTCTTTTTATATTTTCCTCTTTTAAAAATCTGAACTTTATTGATTCGATCCACCGGATCGTATCAAATTGGTATCAGAGCGTTGAGATCCGATGGCGACGAGCACGAGGTCAAAGGCGGATGGCGTGGATGAGAAGGTACAAGGGCTTCGGGAAGAATTCAACCGGGAGATCGAGGGGTTGAAGAAAACCATAGGGGAATCCCTCAAAGACCATGCGCATTCACAGGAGGACATCCAAGTCGAACTTCGGGCGATGAGGAGGGATGCCGCGCAAGCGGGACGCGACATCCAAGGGCTAAAGGAGGCAACTTTAGATCTGAAAGAGGCAACTTCAGATCTGAAAATTTTGAGGGAGGCTACATCGTCAATTCCGGAGATAAAGGCTATGCTCCAAGCCCTCACGATGGAGAGGGGAAGAGATCGGGGCAAAGGGATTCAAGGGGGAGAAAATCAAGGAGATTCTATCCTTGAATCAGCGATTTGGGAGCAACCGGAGGGGATGACGGCTACGGCAACATTTTGGGAGCGAAACGTAGCCCCCCAAAACCCTAGGAGGGCCGGCCAGCAGGAAACAGGGCCGGCAGGCCCTCCTGGGCCTGCGGGTGACCTGGCAGGCCCCTCAGGGCCTGCGGCCACTGCAGCAGGCCCCTCAGGGCCTGCGGAAAGCACAGCAGGCCCTGTTGGGCCTGCGCAGCACGCGACAGGCCCAACTGGGCCTGCCGCAGCTGCGGCAGGGCCCAGTTGGCCTGCCGCAGCAGCTGCAGGCCCGGACGGGCCTGCTGCGGCATCGGCAGGCCCATTCAGGCCTGCCGCTGCCCCAGCAGCCCCGATCCGGCCTGCAGCCCAGTTCTGGGGGCCCCCCGAGGTGCAGGCGGCCCCCTGGGGGCCCGCGTCGACGCCAACTACTTTCCGAGGGCCCCCGGTAGCGCAGACAGGCCCATGGGGGCCAGATGGAGACGGATGGGCCCGGGACACGATGATTGGGGCTCCAGCAGCCCAATTTTGGAGACCAGAGGCTCACCCACAGGTACCGAGACCACAGGTGGACCCCAGACAGGCATTTGATGGCTTTCCGGAGCGGGGACAGGGCCCGGGGGGCTACTTTGGAGGACGGACAGCGCCGGTACAGCAGCCCAGAGGAGCCGAAGGACCCATGATGGCGCGACAGCAGGAGTTTCCGGGGTATCATTACCAGCCCGAGGCGTGGGAGCGACCCGGGTGGCCTGAGGAGCTGTACGGGGCTGACGGAGGAGGACCCGTTGAGGCAGTCGGCGGAGGATTCGGCCGTGGGGGAGACCGCGGTAGAGATGGGGGTCCACAGGGAGACATTAATGCAGACCGCCGCCTCATGAAGCTGAAGATGCCGATTTTTGACGGCACAGACCCGGACGGATGGATCTACCGGGCGGAGCGGTACTTCCAGGTGATGAGACTGACGGAGGAAGAGGTCCTGAGAGCCATAGGGATCTACTTCGAGGGGAAGGCGTTGGCATGGTACAGGTGGAAGGCAGCACGGACACCCTTTCGCACTTGGGAGGAGCTCTCCGCATTGATACTAGACCGGTTCCAGGATACCCCGGGAGGAGATTTCTACGAGCAGTTATCTGCTTTGAGGCAGGAGGGGACGGTCAGGGATTATGTGGAGAGATTCGAGATGTTGAACAGTAGGGTGAAGGGGGTGACTGACGAGGTGATGATCGGGAATTTCATGAGGGGGTTGAAGCCCTCTATCCGAGCAGAGCTGAGGATGCAGAGTCCGGGGACACTGGAGGATGTCCTTCGCCTGGCCCACAAGGCGGAGGAGAAGCATGCAGAGGAGAGGAGCACTCGGGGTATTTGGGGAGCCCAGGGCCAGCATAGTCAGACAGCACCGGTCCCACCTCCGGGGGTTACAGTAGCACCAGGGGACGCGGGAATGAAGAAAGAGGAAACCCGACCAGTGATTCCTGGTAGGCGGATGACTGAGGCTGATATGAGGGCGAGGCGTGCTGCAGGCCTCTGTTTCAGATGCGATGAGAAGTTCAGTCCCGGTCATCGATGTGCGAGCAGGCTGATGCAGATTGTGCTAATGCCGGACGAGGGGGAGTATGCAGATGAGAGAGGGCCAGTGATGACGGAAGAGAGCGAGGTTGAGCATGCACATCTGGATGTAGCAGAGGTGTCCCTGAACTCCTTGGTAGGGGTAACCACGAACCATACCATGAAGTTGTCAGGACGATTAGACGACGCGCCGGTGACGGTACTCATAGACAGTGGGGCCACCCACAACTTCATCTCTCGACATTTGGTGGATCGTCATCAGTTGCAGATAAGCACCTTGGAGACGTTTACGGTCCTCTCAGGGACAGGGAGGAGAGAGGAGAGCAGTGGGATGTGCAAGGGGCTGAGTCTGACCTTACAAGGGGTGCAGATCATAGAGGACTTCTTGCCCCTAGAGTTGGACAATATCGATGTGATTTTGGGCGTGCAGTGGCTGAGGGGCTTGGGCGAGGTGAAGATGAACTGGAAACAGCTTAGGATGGAATTCCAAGAGGGGGATCGCACGGTGGTTCTGACAGGTGACCCTAGCCTCTGTTTTTCCTCGGGGGCCTTCAAAGCCAGATCTCCACCTTGAGGACAAGGTGGCTCTTTTAGGGGGCGGTATTGATGCGGATCCGGATCCGCATCCACAAGGGAAGGGAGCCGGCGGCATGCATGGGGGGTCCACTCCCCTTTGGTGACTTACGTGCGGCGTAGGATGCATGGAACCACGTAGTGGGTTAGTCAAGGGGTATTCTAGTCTTTTCAGACTAGATTAGTAAATCCCCTCTTTTCTATTTATTAGGGCTAGCCGTCATTTTATTTTCTTATGCTTGATTTGTGAAAACACTTTGAGTTATCAATTGTGAGGGTTTTTAGGCTTTGATCCGTTCATTCAAAGCTAGGAGACAGGATCTCGTCTCGAAGGAGATCCATTTATCTTGTGTTCTTCGCAAATCATTCTCTATAAAATTCCTCTTTTTATATTTTCCTCTTTTAAAAATCTGAACTTTATTGATTCGATCCACCGGATCGTATCATAGGGCTAGCCGTCATTTTATTTCTTTATGCTTATTTTGTGAAGAACAATTGTAGGCATCTTGTGTGAAGGTTTTAGGCTTTGTTCAGTGCAACAAAAGCTAGGAGAGCGAGTCTCCTCTCGAAAGAGACTCATTTATCTATCGATTATTAGTTCTTCGCAATCTAAAGTTCATAAAAATCCCTCTTTTTATATTTTTCCACCTTTTAAATCTGAAATTAATTGATCGATCCTCTAGATCGCATCAAATTGGTATCAGAGCATTGAGATCCAATGGCGTCAAGCACGAGATCAAAGGCGGATGGCGTGGATGAGAAGGTGCAAGGGCTTCGAGAGGAGTTCAACCGGGAGATCGAGGGATTGAAGAAAACCCTAGGGGAGTCCATCAAAGATCACGCCCATTCGTAGGAGGACATCCAAATTGAACTTCGGGCTATGAGAAGAGACGCCGCGCAAATGAGACGTGATATCCAAGGGTTAAAGGAGGCAACTTCAGATCTGAAATTTTAGAGGGAGGCCACGTCGTCGATTCCGGAGATTAAAGCTATGCTTCAAGCCCTAACGATGGAGAGAGGAGGAGATCGGGGCAAGAAGATTCAAGTGGGAGAAAACCAAGGAGAATCGACGCTTGAATCGGCAAATCGGGAGCAACCGGAGAGGGCGACAGCTACGGCGACAAATCTGGAGCAAATCGCAGCCGCCGCAAACCCTAGCGGGTCTGGACAGGTGCATGGAGGGGCCGGGGCCCCTGGAACAGGGCGGCAGGCCCCCTGGGCCTGCGACAAGCTCGGCAGGCCCATCCGGGCCTGCAGCGAGCACGTCAGGCCCTTCAGGGCCTGCGGCACACTTTGCAGGCCCTGTCAGGCCTGCGTAGCCTGCGACAGGCCCAACTGGGCCTGCGGCAGCTGCGGCAGGGCCCAGTGGGCCTGCCGTAGCAGCTGCAGGCCCGGACGGGCCTGCTGTGACTTCGACAGGCCTGTTCGGGCTTGCCGCTGTCCCAGCAGGCCCAAACCAGCCTGCATTCGACCCATGGGGGCCTGCCGCAGTGCCGGCAGCCCCCGGGGGGCCCGCGACGACGCAAACAGCCCCCTGGGGGCCCACAGCAGCGCAGACAGCCCCCTGGGGGCAAGACGGAGGCGGATGGGCCCGAGACACGACAATTGGGGCTCCAGTAGCTCAATTTTGGAGACCAGAGGCTCATCCACAGGTACCGAGGCCGTAGGTTGATCCCAAACAGACTTTTGATGGCTTTCTGGGGCGGGGACAAGGCTCGGGAGGCTATTTTGGTGGCCGGACAGCACCAATACAGCCACACAGAGGGGCAGGAGGGCCCGTGTTGGCACGACAGCAGGAGTTCCCGGGGTACCATTACCAGCCTGAGGCGTGGGAGAGACCCGTTTGGCCCGAAGTGTTGTACGGGGTTGACGGTGGAGGACCAGTTGAGGCAGTCGGCGGAGGATACGACCGTGGGGTGACCGCGGTAGAGATGGGAGACCACAGGGGGACATCAATGCAGATCGCCGCCTTATGAAGCTGAAGATGCCGATTTTTGACGGCACGGATCCGGATGGGTGGATCTATCGGGCAGAGCGCTACTTCCAGGTGATGAGGTTGACGGAGGAGGAGGTTCTGAGGGCCATCGGAATCTATTTCGAGGGCAAGGCGTTGGCTTGGTACAGATGGAAGGTGGCGCGGACCCCCTTTCGCACTTGGGATGAGCTGTCCGCACTGACTTGACCGATTCCAGGAGACCCCAGGGGGCGATTTCTACGAGCAGTTGTCTGCTCTGAGGCAGGATGGGACGGTGAGAGACTATGTGGAGAAGTTTGAGATGCTGAATAGCAGGGTGAAGGGAGTGACAGACGAGGTCATGATTGGGAACTTCATGAGAGGGTTGAAGCCCTCTATACGAGCGGAGTTACGGATGCAGAGCCCGGAGACATTGGAGGATGTCCTTCGCCTGGCCCACAAGGCGGAGGAGAAGCATGCAGAGGAGAGACGCATTCGGGGGGGCTTGGGAAGCCCAGAGCCAGCGCAGTCAGACAGCACCGGTCCCACCTCCGAGGGTTACAGTAGCACCAGGGGACGCAGAAATGAAGAGAGGAAACCCGACCAGTGATCCCTGGTAGGCGGATGACTGAGGCTGATATGAGGGCAAGGCGTGCTGCAGGCTTCTGTTTCAGATGCGATGAGAAGTTTAGTCCCGGGCATCGATGTGCGAGCAGGCTGATGCAGATCGTGATAGTACCGGACGAGGGAGAGTATGCAGATGAGAGGGAGCCAGTGATGATGGAAGAGAGCGAGGTTGAGCACGCACATCTGTATGTAGCGGATGTGTTCCTGAACTCCTTGATAGGGGTAACCACGAACCATACCATGAAGTTGTCAGGACAATTGGACGACGCGCCGGTGACGGTACTCATAGACAGTGTGTCCACCCACAACTTCATCTCTCGACATTTGGTGGATCGTCATAGGTTGCAGGTGAGCACCTTGGAGACGTTTACGGTCCTCTCAGGGATATGAAAGAGGGAGGAGAGCAGTGGGATGTGCAAGGGGCTGAGTCTGACCTTACAAGGGGTGCAGATCGTGGAGGACTTCTTGCCCCTAGAGTTGGACAATATCGATGTGATTTTGGGCGTTCAGTGGCTGAGGGGGTTGGGCGAGGTGAAGATGAATTGGAAGCAGCTTAGGATGGAATTCCAGGAGGGGGGTCGCACGGTGGTTCTGACAGGTGACCATAGCCTCTGTTTTCCCTCGGGGGCCTTCAAAGCCAGATCTCCACCTTGAGGACAAGGTGGCTCTTTTAGGGGGAGGTATTGATGCGGACGCCCTAGCCGCTGCACCACATGCCGCGCGCCGCACCCGGATCCCACTTGGTGCTTAGGCTTAGGTGATTTAGTTATCTAGGGGTATTCTAGTCTTTTCAGATTAGATTAGTAAATCCCCTCTTTTCTATTTATTAGGGCTAGCCGTCATTTTATTTCCTTATGCTTATTTTGTGAAGAACAATTGTAGGCATCTTGTGTGAAGGTTTTAGGCTTTGTTCAGTGCAACAAAAGCTAGGAGAGCGAGTCTCCTCTCGAAAGAGACTCATTTATCTATCGATTATTAGTTCTTCGCAATCTAAAGTTCATAAAAATCCCTCTTTTTATATTTTTCCACCTTTTAAATCTGAAATTAATTGATCGATCCTCTAGATCGCATCAGATACCCTCACATAACCCTAGGTATCTCACATTTAAAGTTGTTGCGGGTCAAGTCCGTCCAACAATGAAATTTGTATATGTGGAATCAAGGGTATGATGATTATAAGTGGTTGGGTCGTAGAAAAGGCTAATACGCCTTAGAGTGCACTTTGTAGGCAAAGGATACAAGGTCGTCGGTTGGTCGCCGACCGCCTGATAAGTGGGCCGAGCTTCCTACGGGAAGAACAGCTCGTCAGAAAGGCTGAGTTGGCTGTCAATCCGTAGCCTCTCCGATGGTTAAGTCGCTAAATGACTCTTTTAGAAGTAAATCGGACACGCTGGCCGATCTTAAAGTAGAACGGCTTTGCATGGCGAGCTTAAGTGGAATGCACAAATATATAGACGATATCCGACCTTATTGTATTGAATGTGAGTTTATGATTTCAACTAACCAACTCCCTCATTGATGGCTGGAGGGGGTATTTATAGTGGCGAGAGTCGGTTGATCGTCGTCTAGTCAACTGTCGCTTCTGTTTAGCTGGAGCTCGGCTGGAGTATTAATGGGAGAAGTGATAGGTCGGCGAGGGTGTCAGAGATATTATCGCACCGCCTCAACCTAGCATTATTGGAATGTCAGAGTGTGTCAGAGATATTTGTGTTTTAATTAAGACGCGACGGGCGACCATCAGGTCTTGTCTTTAACCTCTGGCATTAATTGGAGGCGTATGTGGCCATACGTCACCATGTCAGAGATATTTATGCTTGCTAGGTCGTCCCCAGAGAGCCCCAAGCTCGGCGTCCGAGCTTGGTGTCCCAAGCCTTTCTTTGTCCGTCCTTCTCGTTCGGTGGATAGACGAGCTTCTTCTACGCTAGGCTGGCGAGCCTCCCGCTCGACCAGCTGCCGAGCTCTTCTCTTGACTTTGTCGGCGAGCTTCCCGTTCGGCAAGGCGAGCTTTCCAGTTTTGGGGCGAGCTTCTCATTTGGGCTTGTTCTCACTCTGGCTGGTCGGAGAGCTGTTCGCTTGGGCTTCAACTATTTGGGCCTTTATTTTCTGGGTCGGCAATAAGGTCGTAACAATAGTGTTAATTAACTTGCATGCGTGTGTTTGATCTGTTTTATGCATGTAGGATAGTTTAGATTTCATAAGAATTGGTTTGAGATAGATCTCTCGTGTTTTAAGTTGATCAGTAACCGATTCAGTGAAATTTCAGGCCACTAGTCGATCACATGACATCCACTAGTCGACTAGTCCTTGTCAATTTGCAGTTTTCTGAACTTGAATTATTTTGGTTCTTTGATGGGTTGTGGGTTTGTTTGGGCTTTTTTGATTGTTACCCACTATCTACTGGGTATCTTTTGACTCAAACCCACTATGAGAAATAATCCTAGCCATCAATTTTGATCATATGGCTAAAGATTCACTCTCTCGTTCAAAACCATATTCTGTAACCATCATTCTCTCAACTTCAAAGTGAAAGCTCATCCATAGTTCAGTTTCTTAATAGGCCTGAACTGATGAAAACACATGTGAGGAATTCACGATTGACTATTTTGCAATAATGTTTCGTGAAGTATCATGACCTTAACTTATATGAGATCAAACCAATTTTCACTTACTAATGACTTGAAAAAATTATTTTCACTTACTAATGACTTGAAAAAATTATTTTCACTTAATAGTTCTTGCCAGTGTTTTCCTAGGTTGGTATGACTTTTCTATACCAACACGATCTCTAGTTCCTCAGAATTGTCCACTAGAGTATTAAACACATCATTCACGCTATTTTAGGCATCCCTTGCTAGGAAGCAACCCTTAGGGAGATCACAATCCAGAATATTCTTGATTTAATGTTAGCTAAGGGTATGGGTCTCAAAATTGGCATTACAACAAAGAAACTAAGACCAAGGACTAGGATTCTCGCACGAATTCTATCTTACAACACCACTCAAAAATCTGGTAGCTTTTCAAGTATTCAGAGAGCCTGGCAAAATGTGTCTACGCTCTCGTGAGCCAAATTAAAATGAATTTGGGCAAATATTATCTTTGATAACTTAATCCGTACACTGACACAATCTCTGCATCACGGTCATTTTCTTACACATCTTTCGACACCATGATATCAACGTTGGAAATGAGACTTTCTAAGTTTCCCCACAAGTCAAGTTTGATAAGTTTGCTCTGAATTGAATGAAAATAGCCTAGAATCCCACTGATAACCACCTTAATTCTGATTTTGATTCTAATGATGAATCTGAGGATGAGCCTACCCCACCCACCTCTTATTCATGAAGGTTCATCTAGTGTACCTGTCGCTCCTGCAAATCCTGCCTCTCTTTATACTATACTTCTGCAGAGACTGGATCAGTTAGAGATCAATTCGAAACATGAGATAAATAAAAGACTTGATCAATTTGAAAACAAATGGTTAAATAAATTTTATCAAATACTCGATGTGACGGACTTCAGTATTGATGAAATTCAACATGAAATGGCTGACATCAAGGTTAGACTCTTTGGCCAACAACTCCCTTCTAGTTGATACAAGTCTGGATGTTGATATGCTTGGAATGATTTTGTTATGTTTATGATTTGTTGTGAAACAATTTTAGCTTGATCTTTGATATGTATGACATGTAATATTTTGAGGCTGGATATGTGACTCCAAGCTTATTATCCTTTGTACTTGAATGATATCTATGATGTTTGAAGGTGAACTATTTCAAAACAATATTTCGGGTGCCTATATTAAATATCTTATTTATGTTTAAGAGTTGGGTAATATAGCTATGATTATGATATTCATGATACTTATTATTTGATGGAATCACTCATGTGACATTCTAAGAATGGTTTTGTGATTTTGTCTTCACTTCTCCTTTTGATTATGTCATATTGAGAAAGAAAAGTAATTAATGCATATAAAATATTGTATAATAGGTTGAACTCGTATGGCTTGAACTTATACACTCTGTCATACA
Organism: Scilla litardierei; assembly: GCA_030789695.1. NCBI lineage: Eukaryota > Viridiplantae > Streptophyta > Magnoliopsida > Asparagales > Asparagaceae > Scilla > Scilla litardierei. Next base: position 328,791,148 of record CM061133.1, on the reverse strand, counting down.
CTCCTTGTACATTGATGATAATATGGAATATGTGCTTAAATTTGATTATTCTAACATGCATAGATACACGGGGAGTCTAAAGATATTTTCTGACATCTTGTATCAATGCAAGGGGAGTAAGTATGTTTTTAAATCATTTCATATTTATATCATTTGTTTGTCATCATTAAAAAGGAAAGAATGTTGGATATCCCTTGTGTGATTCTGATGATGATCAAGCTTTGTGAGTGTGTAGGTATACACGATATTTTGCTAAAGAAATTGAATTCAAAACTATAGATGATAATTCACGTCAAGATTGATGAAGCTCACACTATGGCATGAAGGTATTCAATATAGGGAGCTTGGAGCCAAGATGGAAGTGATGATGGAATTTAATCAAGACAATTCAAGAGCTTAAAAGAAGAATCAAACAAGTTGACTGATTTCAAGCTACATCAAGTTCAAGAGTTGGTAATTTGATATATATTTTTATTCCTTGTAGATTCTATGTTAACGTAATGATTGAAGCCACATACACACACGATATACCCAAAAATGTTTTAAAGATATTTTTAAAATACTTCGAGCCAAATACTCTGAGTTTTCTGTGCATTAGAAAAATAGTCAACTAACTGTGACACACAAGTCGATTAGTGTACTCTGAAATCTACAGGAAATTGGGTTAAATGGCATAGTCGATTAGTCTCAGACCACTAATCGACCAGTGCTCTTTATTTTTCTTCAGGACAACTCTTGTTGACCACTAGTCGACTAGTGATCAACTAGTAGTCGATTAAGGATGCCTTTTATGAATAAAACAGTAACATTTTACTTTGTATTTTTTTACCGTTGTAAGGGTATTTTGGGTCATCTGTGTGACACGATTGTTGGCTTATATATTGATGGATTGCTAAGGGATTTTACAACAATACATTGATCATATTTTTGAGTAATTTTCAATCCTTTTAATCTCTGTCAAGTTCTCTCAAAGTTTTCCTTTATGCCATAGATTCAATCGATTTTAAAAAGCTTTTACGCATATTTTTGTTTGGCATATATATAATTTGATTTAATCTCCAAGGAGCTTCGTCCCTATTTTTTGTGAGATTTAAATCAATTTTTCTCTTAATCTCCAAAGCTTTGATTTTTATTTATTTTGAGATCTTAGAGAATTTTCCATATCCACATATACACTCCGTGCTTCAATCTTGGCTACAGGATTTAGATTAAAAAGTCGTGGATAGGGGATGCTAGTAACATACATGATGAAAAATACGATTGGGAAGAGAATGTAAAACCTGTAAAGCCGGCATACTAAAAAAATGAGGCAAGAAGACACAGTGAGGAGTCCAAGCTTACCGGGAGACCATAGTAGAATCACTATATGAATATTCCCCAAATAATCACCTGATGAATTCCTAAAGAAAACCAACATAGAATATTCATCACTAAGTATGCTAATGTAAGACCCTAGATAAAATAGTAATAAAACATAAAATGAAATTAAAGTATGAAATGAAATATGACAGGGATAAATAAGCATATATAACATGGCATGTAAGTAGCGGTAAAGCACATGTATAACAGTAATACGTGATTGTTATATGATCACTGTCTGTGTCAAGTGATGGTGAAAGTACATTGTCTCTTCTAGTGCCAAGCTCATGTCGTAGGGTACGATGTGTAACTCAGTCAAAAAACGTAGGCCTGAGATATAATCCTGCTCCTAGTATGGGGAGCGGAAACTCAGATGCAATAGTAAACCCCACTTCCATCGACGAATGTAGAAACACGGATCCAGTAATAATTCCCCTCCATTTCTAAAGGCAAAAACATAGTTACTGTAATAGTCCCTTGTTGCTTTTATACCCTATGAGACAATGAGTTTCCTATTCTATGTGTTTTTTCCTAGACGCAATATAAGTTACCAGTATTGTAGTCGGAAACAATAACATATACAATATCGGGAGCATATAATCAGAAACAGTAATCGAGATCAGTATCAGTGGATGTGTAATCTGATGTAATGAATATTCTGTATAGTAGATGTGAACAGTAACTGTATTCAATGTGAACATATATAGTAAACAATATCAATGACAACATCATATGTACAATGACGAGCATGTATAATGAATAGTATCAAGGACAACATCATATAACATCCAAATCATAAAAATGAAGACAAATATGAGTAACCACATGTCAGGTAATAAATGCAGCCACTTACCGTTATCAAGGTACAACAATAGTTGGATCAATGTTATTTGTTAGATTACATATACATATCATGTCACTAACTAAATTTCTATGTAAAGCCCAAAAGGCAATATGATGATGTAGTCATGAATTAGGCTTATGTCATAATCTTCATATAATTTTGTAAGTCATATAATATCCAAGTGATGAAACCAACCAATCCAAGTGTTATATTGTTAATAAAATAATCCTAACATGTCTTAAAACTTGACTACAAAGATTAAGTGGGATCAATTTCAAATTATAATTATCTATTATGCACATGTTTATCTCAGCGTTAATATATGTATTCACTTTTTTCAATTTAGTTTTCATGTCAACGTTTCTAAGAATAATGTCATCATCGAAAAATAATGTTTTTCATCCAACAATATCTTGGGTTATAAAATTAGTTTTAGGCGATTCGAAACAGTAAAAAACAGAGAGAAAAACCGGGTTCGGTTGATGTAGGGTTAAAGAAAAAGACAGAGACGTTGAGGGGAGGTCGCGGGAGGACGTGGTGGCGTCGGTTACGCCTGACGCCCCATGATCACCACATATCTCGTGGGCGTTCTCGTCAGTGGAGTCGGAGTGCACACAAGGAAAGAGAGAAAGAAGAGAAGAGAAAAGAAAAAGAAAAGAAAATAAAAGAGAAGTGGATAGACTGTATGTTGAGATATTAAGCTGAGAAACGGGGCTGGTTTGAGTTTAGATTGAAAAATGGGTTTTTGGTTTAGATTGGGTTGCGGGTTAATGGGTATAAGAGCAAAACAAATAATATAAAATACACAAAATTACAGAAAAATAATCAAAAAGTTCAGAAAATTTCCTTTGTATTTTTAAAATATTTTATCGCATGAAAAGTCCATGAGAATGGGTTAGGGATGGTCTCCATACAACATGTGAAGTCTTTCATAACCGTAGATTCAATACTTCTAGATGGTAACGTATTCTTGATAAATGATTGAGATGATATCTATTTTGAGATCTATTTTAGTGATGGTTAAATGAGTTTTATTGGCTTTATATAAGATGATGTCCTGGTCATACGGTTTGACAATTACATGCGTGTAAATGTTGTTCTGAGTGGCTCACAACTATTTACCCTTGTATATCTGTGAATATATTTACAATATTTGCTTGTTACACAGTGCACATATATGGGGTTTTGGCATGATACACATTGTCATATCAATTTTGTTTTTAATACTCCTCTCTATCTCGCCACATGCCCACATTTATTAATTGTTAAGTCATATTTGTATTTTGGTCTTTAACCTTTTTCATGGCAGCCACCACTCTTCATGCCCTGATTTCATTTTGTATATTTTATCTACTATTAAGCCTTTATATGTTCATGAGCACAATTATTATACCATTTGCTGAAGATTCTGTTAGACCCGCGGGTCAAGGCCCATGGCCGCCGGCCCTAGCCCATGCGCGCGCGCGCCCATTAGCCAAGTAACTCTAGTTTCTTTTATTTATAGGGGCTAGGCATCGCTTGTTTACGCATGCTTAATGATTGAGATTTCTCTTGAGCGTCCTTAGGTAGATTTAGATTAAACGAGTGCGGACGTCCTCTTTGGCGTCTTGGGAGGAGAATATCCCTCCTGCTATTCAATTATCTTGTTCTTGCTACCAAATTCTCTATAAAAATTGCGTCTTTTTGTTAGTTCCTAACAATTTGGTATCAGAGCGTGACGATCCATGGCGGCCGCAACGAGATCGAAGGATAAATTCGAGGCGTTGGAGGAAAAGTTCATGGGAGAAATTGAAGGGGTAAAGAAATTGGTGGAAGCGTCGGTGGAATCCGTCGAGCAATTGAAGGCAAGTCAAGCGAAGAACGACGAGCAATTTGCAAAGATCCCTCCCTCTTGACGGCGAAATCCCAAGGTGAAGGAAACCCTAATCCGACACCAATGGCGGCAACTTTGAAGAAGGAAAAGGAAAAAAGAAGAGTTTTTTTTACCCAAAATCAACCCTATTTCGTGGAAGAATTGGACGAGGACGAGGACGAAGACGAAGGACCGTGGAAGGTCGACCATCGCGAGGATGTGCGACGAAAAGCGGTGGAGAGTCAAGGGGGGCGACGGCCCTAGTCGCCCTTTTTGGGAGCCGCGCGCCAGCGAGGAGGGGCGGTCGGCCCCCCAACACAATCTGGGGGGCGGCCACCGCGGGAGAGGGGCGGGGGACCCCCTGCCTGCCATGAGCCCCGACAGGGCTGGCCAGGCCCTGCCGGGGGCCGCCGAGGTCCGGCGAACCTACCAGACCTCCGGCAGGGCCCGCAGGCCCTGCCGGAGGGTCGGCAGGGCCCGCAGGCCCTGCCCTTTGGCAAGGCCGGAGGGCCCCGACAGACCACGCCTAGGCCCCCACGGGCCTGGTACATAGCCGCGGGGCCCCTGGGCAGCAGCGCCCAGATCCCACGGCCCATCAGGCCTTCCGAGCCCCTTTTCCCGAGCCATGGCGGGCCCCTGACGCGACCGACGAGCAGCACGGACGACGACAACAGCTCGAGAGGGATATTTTGCCCTATTTGGAGGATCTGGCACATGACTTTGGAGGTGGATTTGACCCCGGGGAGGGACATGGGTACTACGATGATGGGGATGGCTATGGAGCTGAGTTTGGAGAGGACGCATGATGGGGTGACTTTGAGGGATGGCGTAGAGGTCCTTGCGGGAGGCAGTACAAGACACATGATGAGAGGTGGCAGCATTATCACCAGCCTCGTCGTGCAGAGGGGAGGCCCAATCAGGGACACTTTGGGGGAGACTGCAGGGTGCGGAAGCTGAAGATGCCGCTATTTACGGGGGAGGATCCACATGCCTGGTTGTTCACAGCAGAGGTACTTTCGCGACGCACCACATGACCGAGGCATAGAAGCTGGAGGCGGCAGCCATTTGCATGGAGGGGAGAGCCTTGGGGTGGTTCCAGTGGAAGGAGAGGAGGCAGCAGATTCGTTGCTGGGAGGAGCTGAAAGACTTGGTGCTGGAGAAGTTCAGAGACCCCCGTTTGGGGAACCTACACGAGCAGCTATATGCCCTCAGGCAAGAGGGGCCAGTGCGGAAGTACATCGAGAGATTTGAGACACTGGCAGAGCGAGTACATGGTGTGTCGGACGTGTCGTTGGAGGGAACCTTCTTGAAGGGGCTGCGACCCAGTCTTCGAGCGGCAGTGAGGTCCTATAAGCCTCGTGGCTTTCAGAGGTCATCGAGATGGTGCAGATGGTAGAGGACTCCCGGACTGAGGATAGGAGAGGCGGGAGCAGCTACAGTGGGCAGATACAGCGGGGCACCCCGACTGGAGCCGGCAGAGCGGGGGTCAATACTGAGGCAGATCAGGTGGGGCTTGAGAAGACGGGGGAACCGAACAACCCACCACCAGCCGGGGGCCAATTCCAAAGGATGACCGATGCGGAGATGAGGGAGAAGAGGCAAAAAGGGCTCTGTTTCAGATGCGACGAGCGCTTCACTCCGGGACACCGCTGTGCGAGTCGTAAGCTGCAGGTGTTGATAGCGGAGGTAGACGAGGATGACGACGTGGAGGATGAAGGGATCGGAGGAGAGGACGACTCTCACTCGGAGTAGCACCGCCAGTATTTTCATGCACCACCTTGAGGACACGGTGGATTTTCAGGGGCGGAGTAATGTAGACCCGCGGGTCAAGGCCCATAGCCGCCGGCCCTAGCCCATGCGCGCACGCACCCATTAGCCAAGTAACCCTAGTTTCTTTTATTTATAGGGGCTAGCCGTCGCTTGTTTACGCATGCTTAACGATTGAGATTTCTCTTGAGCGTCCTTAGGTAGATTTAGATTAAACGAGTGCGGACGCCCTCTTTGGCGTCTTGGGAGGAGAATACCCCTCTTTGGTATTCAATTATCTTGTTCTTGCTACCAAATTCTCTATAAAAATTGCGCCTTTTTGTTAGTTCCTAACAGATTCCTTTGTGAATACAATTTGCTTTGTACTTTTCCATGAACATCCAAAATTACCCAGTCCTAACTTTCTGTTGGCTTTATGGCAGAGACTAATACTCTTGATCTTATTTATTTTTGTTGAATATTTTTTATTGTTATGGTAATGGATTTGATACTTTATCTAAGTTTTACTCTTAGTGTGATGGCGGGAAATGGTTCTTGGAATAACTGGAACACAAGAAGCATCTAACAATGACTGTTATTTTTATTTTAATATTTTTTCCTATACAAATGATGATAGTTGGTACAAGGTTATCTTATTAATCTGATGAACATGTGTATTTCGAAACGAGTTCGCAAATCAAGTACACTAACATATCTTGAGATACATTTGGGTACTTAGAATACATCAAAGTATCAACAACATATACTTGGAGAGTATGTGGCAGAAATGCTCTCTTATGAAGACTTTTTATATTCAGTCCATATAAATATAAATGGCATGTTTTGAAGACGACAATCACCAAATCTTATCGAGCATGCATGATGAACAACCAGTAGAAGACAATATGAATCACACCCGAGTGTACAATACGAGATATTTATTGTAATGAAGATGAAGTGTCGTTACAAGAGATAATCCACTGTCTCTTGTCCCAAATTTTTCATCATATCCTACATTCTCATGTCGGTCTTACTACTCTAGCCATCAAAGAAACAAAGCCAGTTATCCCTTCCTCAAACCATAATTGACTTTATAATGGTACTTGAGATTTCTAGCTGGACTACCTATCATCTAAATGACCATGCCCACCAAGATTCACCAAATTCAAACTGATCGCAAAGGACACAAATCTCAGACATAAAACTGATGTGTACTCACGCAAATGAGAAGTCCCCAACAATATCATTAATAATATTAATGAGAAGAAATGGGGTCTTACTATACAGAATTTGAGAACTAATTACATATTTAATTTTCCAACGAAAGACTATATACCTAAATCCTGGATGAACAAGTAGATGTGTGCATCTCTTAAAAGATTCTGTCGTTATCCATCCTAGTAGACTGTATCTGTAAATTATTCTTGTATTAATAATCACTATGAAGAAATGCTGAAACACTAAAGCAGAAGGGCCTACCCCCCAATGGTGTTACTCTCTTTGTTTCCTTGGTGAGCTTGTTCTTCTAACTGAAGTACATCTTTGATTTGTAGATAATTCCTCTTCCTATGATTTTATTTGAAGTCGTTTGAATGGTTTACATGAAATTATGATATAAAACGGTGTGAATTTTGGCCGAAAAACTTGATAGTAATCTAATGGCTATAATGGGCAAAAAGACCCATGTAGGTTAAGACTTTTATGGTATTACATCTAACTAAGCTATTAAATTTTCTTTTGATTTTACACAGTATTTTTATTGAAGGATGCTGTCAGTTATCTTACTACACCCTTGGTCTTGTTCATTTGGAAAAATTCTGTCTGGTTTTGACTGCATTCTGCCTGCTGCTATGGGCAGTGTGGTTAACTTGACTGATGGACTTGATGGATTGGCTGGAGGGTTTGCTGCATGGGCTTTCCTAGGAATGTCGGTTGCTGTTCTTGCGGTATGCACTGGTCAGTATGAATTATTGTCAGTCATGAACATTCTAGGTTTGGGTACTGACCCAAAAAATACAATTGTGATTACTGCATAACTTTTCTTTCTTTTGCTAGGGTTTAGAAGTCAGTTTCTGTTAAGTTATTGTTTGAATATAAATATCCTGTTCTATATGAATTATGTAGTATTCACAACCTAATAACAATTATATATCCAACAGCTACTGCGATGTACATCTATTTTGGGGTTTGATGTTGCCCATACTTGAACACGCTTCTCCCTTCATGAAGCTACTGGCTCTATCCTTGATATATGAATGCAACCTGGTTTTCTAGTGTGACCATTTTGATATAGGGAAACAATTTTGATGGCATTGTATCTAAGTAAATCCAACAATTTATGTTAGACCATTTATATGTTTACTTTCGGAGACTTTCTGATGCGGACCCGCATCCGCATACCCCAAGGGCCGGCGGCTACATGGGTGGGACCCACCCACCTTTAGTGACCTACGTGCGGCGTAGGAGGGGTAGTATTGGGGGTATTCTAGTCTTTGTGGACTAGATTAGTAATTCCCCGCTTTTTCTATTTATTAGGGCTAGCCGTCTTTTATTTCTTTTATGCTTATTTTGTGAAGAACAATTGTAGGCATCGTGTGAGGGTGTTTAGACTTTGATCCGTGCATTCAAAGCTAGGAGAGCGAGTCTCCTCTCGAAAGAGACTTAATTATCAATCCATCTTTGTTCTTCGCAATTTTATTCCACCTAAAAATCCACTTTTTATATTTTCCTCTTTTAAAAATCTGAACTTTATTGATTCGATCCACCAGATCATATCAAATTGGTATCAGAGCACTAGATCCCAATGACGGCAAGCACACGATCGAAGGCGGATTTGATCGATGAGAAGATTCAAGGGCTACGGGAGGATCTCAATCGGGAGATCGAAGAACGGTTCGAAGGATTGAAGAAAACGGTGGGGGATTCACTCAAGGATCACGCCCACTCGCAAGAAGACATCCAGATCGAACTTCGGGGGATGAGGACGGACGCCGCGCAACAAGGACGGAATCTCCGTGAATTGAAAGAGATGATACAAGCCCTCGCGATGGCGAAAGGAGGAGATCGGGGCAAGAGGATTCAAGGGGGAGGAAACCAAGGAGAATCGACGCTTGAATCGGCAAGTTGGGAGCAACCGGAGGGGGCGACGGCGACGACAACAAATCTGGAGCAAAACGCAGCTGCCGCAAACCCTAGAGGGGCCGGACAGGGGCATGGAGGGGTCGGCAGCCCCTGGAACAGGCCGGCAGGCCCTCCTGGGCCTGCGGCAAGCTCGGCAGGCCCATCTGGGCCTGCGGCTTGCACAGCAGGCCCTTCAGGGCCTGCGGAAATATTGGCAGGCCCTGTCGGGCCTGCGCAGCCTGCGACAGGCCTAACTGGGCCTGCCGCAGCCTGCGGCAGGGCCCAGTGGGCCTGCCGCAGCCTGCGGCAAGGCCCAGTGGGCCTGCCGCAGCAGCTGCAGGCCCGGAAGGGCCTGCTGCGACTTCGGCAGGCCCGTTCAGGCCTGTCGCTGTCCCAGCAGGCCCAAACAGGCCTGCAGTCCACTTCTGGGGGCCTGCCGAGGTGCAGGCAGCCCCCTGGGGGCCCGCGTCGACGCCAACGACCTTCCGGGGGCCCACGGCAGCGCAGACAGCCCCATGGGGGCAAGATGGAGGCGGATGGGCCCGAGACACGACGATTGGGGCTCCAGTAGCCCAATTTTGGAGACCAGAGGCTCATTCACAGGTACTGAGGCCACAGGTGGATCCCAGACAGTCTTTTGATGGCTTTCCGGAGCGGGGACAAGGCCCGGGGGGCTATTTTGGAGGACGGACAGCACCGGTACAGCAGCCCAGAGGAGCAGGAGGACCCGTGATGGCACGACATCAGGAGTTTCCGGGGTACTATTACCAGCCTGAGGCGTGGGAGCGACCCGGGTGGCCTGAGGAGTTGTACGGGGTTGACGGGGGAGGACCAGTTGAGGCAGTCGGCGGAGGATTCGGCCGTGGGGGTGACCGCGGTAGAGATGGGGGACCTCAGGGGGACATCAATGCAGATCGCCGCCTTATGAAGCTGAAGATGCCGATTTTTGACGGCACGGATCCGGATGGGTGGATCTACCGGGCGGAGCGTTACTTCCAGGTGATGCGGTTGACGGAGGAGGAGGTTCTGAGGGCAATCGGAATCTACTTCGAGGGCAAGGCATTGGCCTGGTACAGATGGAAGGTGGCGCGGACCCCCTTTCGCACTTGGGAGGAGCTGTCCGCACTGATACTAGACCGGTTCCAGGATACTCCAGGGGGAGATTTCTACGAGCAGTTATCTACTCTGAGGCAGGAGGGGACGGTCAGGGATTATGTGGAGAAGTTCGAGATGCTGAATAGTAGGGTGAAGGGGGTGACCGATGAGGTGATGATCGGGAATTTCATGAGGGGGCTGAAGCCCTCCATACGAGCAGAGCTGAGGATGCAGAGCCCGAGGACACTGGAGGATTTCCTTCGCCTGGCCCACAAGACGGAGGAGAAGCATGCAGAGGAGAGACGCATTCGGGGGACTTGGGGAGCCCAGGGCCAGCGTAGTCAGACAGCACCGGCCCCACTCCCGGGGGTTACAGTAGCACCAGTGGACACGAAAATGAAGAGAGAGGAAACCCAACCAGTGATCCCTGGTAAACGGATGACTGAGGCTGATATGAGGGCGAGGCGTGCTGCAGGCCTCTGTTTCAGATGCGATGAGAAGTTCAGTCCCGGTCATCGGTGTGCGAGCAGACTGATGCAGATTGTGCTAGAACCGGACGAGGGGGAGTATGCAGTTGGTGGGGAGCCAGTGATGACGGAAGAGAGCGAGGTTGAGCACGCACATCTGGATGTAGCTGAGGTGTCCCTGAACTCCTTGGTAGGGGTAACCACGAACCATACCATGAAGTTGTCAGGACGATTGGACGACGCGCCGGTGACGGTACTCATAGACAGTGGGGCTACCCACAACTTCATCTCTCGACATTTGGTGGATCGTCACAGGTTGCAAGTGAGCACCTTGGAGACGTTTACGGTCCTCTCAGGGACAGGGAGAAGGGAGGAGAGCAGTGGGATGTGCAAGGGGCTGAGTCTGACCTTACAAGGGGTGCAGATCGTGGAGGACTTCTTGCCCCTAGAGTTGGACAATATCGATGTGATTTTGGGCGTGCAGTGGCTGAGGGGGTTAGGCGAGGTGAAGATGAATTGGAAGCAGCTTAGGATGGAATTCCAGGAGGGGGGTCGCACGGTGGTTCTGACAGGTGACCCTAGCCTCTGTTTTCCCTCGGGGGCCTTCAAAGCCAGATCTCCACCTTGAGGACAAGGTGGCTCTTTTAGGGGGCGGTATTGATGCGAACCCGCATCCGTATACCCCAAGGGCCGGCGGCTACATGGGTGGGACCCACCCACCTTTAGTGACCTACGTGCGGCGTAGGAGGGTTAGTCTAGGGGTATTCTAGTCTTTGTGGACTAGATTAGTAATTCCCTGCTTTTTCTATTTATTAGGGCTAGCCATCGTGTGAGGGTGTTTAGGCTTTGCTCCGTGCATTCAAAGCTAGGAGAGCGAGTCTCCTCTCGAAAGAGACTCAATTATCAATCCATCTTTGTTCTTCGCAATTTTATTCCACCTAAAAATCCACTTTTTATATTTTCCTCTTTTAAAAATCTGAACTTTATTGATTCGATCCACCGGATCGTATCACTTTCCTCCACATTTGCCGTTTTGTTTCTAGGTTTATCCTGTTGTGGTGACACAGCACACTGAGAATATTCTTAACCAAAATATTTAAAAATAGAGATAGTCTGATCCCCTATAAAATGCTATTCTTTAAAGATAATTGATAACACAAACATCATGATTTGAAAAATCGACTGACACCAAGTCGTATCGATTATATGACACCAAGACGTATCGATTATACCATATCGGATTTCAAGCATCCCGATGTGGTCCATCCAAAACCGGCCGCTAGCGATGCTATTAACTATTAACGTCTAACATAAGCAGATGTCTGACATTTAAAGTTCCAAACTTTCAAATTCTAAATTATTCCATGCAATGATCATATGAATCTCATTTAAGCCTCATTTAATATTCAAAAATTGGTTGATACTAATACACACTGGTTCATTCGAATTAAGGAATGAGATGAAACATACCCTGTTTTATTTGGACGGGTTGAAACTTGAAACCCTTTAACTTTCACTAAGACATGGCTAGTTCAGGTTGTTTCGACTATAATAATATAATGTTAAGACATTGAACTCTAATATCTTTCATGATGGATACCTATTGAAGGAGTGGATTAGAGAAAAAGAAGACATTGACCTAAATGATAGCAATAATCAATGGAGAGATGAAACTCTTTTTGAAAATGAAACTGTGCAATCAGGTTTTGATATAACACAAACATGTGATATTTGGCTCATGGGGCTGCTGGAAATTTCCAGCAGCCCCATATGGGCTGCCCTTGGGTTGGTGCACCAACCCAAGGGGTGTTGGTGGTGGGTTGGTGCACCAACCCAAGGGGTGTTGGTGCACCAACCCCCTCCCCCTTTAGCCCTATAAATTGAGGGTAATGTTTTGGTTATTATCATCCAAAAACTTGAGATTTCTTTTGTAACCTCAATAGAATTCATATGAAGTGTTTACTTGATCGATTTTCGATCTAAATTGTTTGTGTTCTCGCTCTTTCTTCTTTGTTCTAGTTACTTCGGCAGTCTCGGTTGCTTCCGAAGACGCAACAAATTGGTATCAGAGCCTTTAGACGACGAAGATCTAGACGAAGAAGAGCAAAAGTGGTGACGGCGCTTCTACGTCAATGACACAATCTTCAACAACGCGAACTATCGTATCCAATACGAAGTTCGAAATTGAGAAGTTTGATGGGCGGATTAACTTCGGCATGATGCGAGGTACTTGATATCTTGAACCAACTTGGTCAAGATCAAGTACTAGATGAGAGGCCGACTACGACGTCGGACTCGGAGTGGAGGATGATGAACCGGAATGCTTGCGTCACAATCCGGCTCTACTTGACGAAGGAGAAGAAATATCCTTTCATGGAGGAGACGAACGCGAAAGCGTTATGGGATGCTCTTGGCGAGAAGTACATGAAGAAGAACATCCAGAATTGCCTACACCTAAAGAAGAAGCTCTTTGGCCTCAAGATGGAGGAAAGAGTTTCAGTTGAAGCACACCTCGAATACTACAACAAACTCCTCACAGATCCGAGGAATATCGACGTCAGGTGGAAGATGAGGACAAGACGATGATTCTCCTCAACTCCCTACATAAAGACTACGAGCACATCGTTTCAATCTTAACCTACGGTAAAAAATCTATCACCTTCATTGAAGTTTCTAACGCTATCACAAGCAATGAATTTAGAAAGAAGGATGATGAAAAAATGAGGGACCACAGGTCCGATGCGCTTACCGTGGTGAGGGGTCGAAGCAATGAAAGGAGTGGAGAGCCGCAAAGGGAACCAAAGATCCAAGACGAGGGACAAGAGTAGAGCTTGGCGCACCGACATCGAGAAGGATCAATGTGCGTTCTGCAAATAAAGAGGACATTGGGTGACGGAGTGCCCAAAGGCCAAGAAGAAGAAAGCGGCTACCGCCAACATCGTCAAAGGTGTGGAGGTTGATAAGTGGGTCCTTGTCGGCGCTGCGAAGGGGGTAATGAAGGAGGGATGGGTTCTCGACTCGGAATGTTCATTTCATATGACACCCCACATAGAGTACTTTACTACTTTCCATGAAGGTAGTAGAAGTATAGTTCTTCTTGGAGACGATAGAGCTTGCACGACGGCGGGCATTGGCACGGTCCGCATCAAGATGGGAGATGGAGTCACAAGGGAATTAGATGAGGTCCGCTACGTTCCCGACCTAAAGCGAAACCTCATGTCGCTTGGGTCACTTGTAGCCAAGGGTTGCAAGGTGACCATGGAGGATGGAGCTTTGAGGGTGACTCGTGGTGCCTTGATTGTAATGAAGGAGAAGCGCACATGCAACCTCTACTACTTGGATGACGAGGTAGTAGCTGGCACGGTGGATCTTACTCGAGAGGATGAGCGAGACGACTCTCTACTTTGGCACATGCGCCTTGGGCATGTTGGCGAGAAGGCTCTTTGAAGCTGATTGACGGTGCCTATCTACTAGGAGCGAAGAGCGGGAAGATCGACTTTTGTGAGCATTATGTCTTTGGAAAGAAGGCACGTGCATCTTTTGGGACCGCCATTCACAACACGAAGGGAGTGCTTGACTATGTCCACACTGATGTGTGGGGACCATCGAAGGCGGCTTCATTGGGAGGTAATCACTATTTCGTGATATTTATTGATGATTTCTCACGGATGGTGTGAGTGTTCTCCTTGAAGTCCAAAGACCAGGTGCTGAGCAAGTTCAAGGAGTGGAAAGTCTTGATCGAGACTCAGACCGGTAAGAAGATCAAGCGACTTCGTAGCGACAATGGTGGAGAGTACAGGTCGGACCCCTTCTTTGACTACTGCAGAAAGGAGGGGATACAACGACACTTCACTGTAGCCGGTACGCCGCAGCAGAATGCTGTAGCCGAAAGGATGAACCGAACTTTGCTGGAGAAAGTTCGGTGTATGTTATCGACATCCGGCCTTGGGAAGGAGTTTTGGGCAGAGGCCTTGGCGTACGCAACCTACTTGGTCAACAGGCTACCTTCTGCAGCACTTGATGGAAGACCTCCTTTGGAGGTATGGTTGAGAAAGCCAGTTTCCGACTACGAGTCTTTGCATATTGGGGGTGTCCTTACTTCGCAGTAAAGGAGGACAAGCTAGATCTTAGAGCCAAGAAAGCCATCGTCTTGGGCTTTAGCGATGGAGTGAAAGGGTACAAGCTGTGGTGTCCTACACAGAGGAAGGTGGTCCTCACCAGAGATGTAACATTCGACGAGTCAGTTATGTTGAAGAAAGGAAGCGAACCGGAGGTGGAGCCTTTAGAGACACATCTGGAGCAGGTTCAGATTGATGTGTCAAAGATTCCAGAGGAGAGGACTATTGACTCTAGTCCTACACCACATGTTCCGGACGGTCTACTCCAGACAGATGGTGGTGATGGAGGTTTGGCTTCAGGTGGTGAAGATGCTTACTCTCCACAAGATGTACAGCAGCTGGATTCCATTGCAGCTTCAAGACCACGAAGAAAGATTAGAAGACCTGCAAGGTATACTGATTTGGTCTCATATGCTTTCCCTGCAGTTAGTATTGATACTCCCACCTCCTTCCAAGAGGTGGAGCTTTCCGAAGACCCACAGAGATGGAAGAAAGCAATGAACGAGGAGATGGAATCGCTTTGAAAGTACAAGACATGGGAGCTGGTGGAGCTTCCTCGTGGCAAGAAGGCAATTGAGTGTAAGTGGGTTTACACTAAGAAGGAATGAGCCAAAGATGGAGATATCCGCTTCAAAGCAAGACTTGTGGCGAAGGGATATGCTCAAAAAGAGGGGATCGACTACAACGAGTTATTCTCCCCAGTTGTGAAGCACTGCACGATTCGGATTCTATTGGCGTTAGTTGTACAACTCGATCTTGAGTTGGTACAACTAGATGTCAAGACGGCTTTCTTGCATGGCGAGCTTGAGGAGGAGATCTACATGGCTCAACCTGATGGCTACGAGGATGGAGATGGACTAGCATGTAAGTTGAAAAAATCTCTTTTTGGTTTGAACCAATCTCCTATACGGTGGTATAAGCGCTTTGAGCGCTTCATGACACAA